>JBBGZY010000309.1:0-600000 GCA_037952925.1 Lithobates clamitans
GCAGAGGGAGGGGTGCCCTATTCAACCTCGTAGTTAGGGTCGCAAAGCACATAGGAAGATTTCCCTGGCGTGTTTTTTTCTTTGGGGCAGAATAAGTTAGAAGATCACTAGATTTCACTAGATTTACAGTATTGCTGTGTGCTTACAGCATTTTTAAAGAGACAGAAAAATGGAATAATGTACATGTATTGCAGAGATATACTAAATATGTTTTTTAATTTTATTTTGCCCCGGCATAAGGTACATATTATTTATGTTTGTGCCAGTATAAATATTTAACATAAATTACAGACACTATTGGCAAAAGTTGTACCCAGAAATTTGAGATGGGTTTAAGCCTTCCACATCCACTATGGTCATTGTAGTAGATTTACTAAAACTGGAGCACTCAGAATGTGATGCAGCTGTGCATGGTAGCCAATCAGCTTATAACCTCAGCTTGCTCATTTAAGCTTTGGCAATAAAACCTGGAAGCTGATTGGTTTCTATGCAGAAGTGAGCCTGATTTTGCACTCTCCAGCTTTAGTAAATAAACCCCATTGCGTTCTCCATGCACCAGCTTCAAGAGAATTGCTGAGAATATGGATAATGTTCCCCTGGCATTTATGGATCTGATCAAAGCTATTGTTCTAGTAAGATGAAAAAGGACTATCCCCAGTTGTGTAGAAAAATTGCCGCTGACAGCAACATCACCAGTTGGGTGAGTGCTACGTCGATCTGATGGGACCAGTTTTTAAATTTGTTTTCTTTAAAGCAGGACTCCAGCCTTCCCTGCAGTCTTGCATAGTTGTACAGGCTCCTCTCCTGTAATTGAAATTGCTTAGAATGATTTCACTGCACACTGTGAACTTTTCACAACGTGCATTAGAAGCTGCAGCAAAAGAATGAGAGAGAGAGAGAAAAAAGAAAAAAGAAAGAGACCGCCTCATTATCTGGACCAGTGATGAAAACACTAGGTTTAAAAGAGACATGTAATGAAAATATTATTTAAAACATTTAATTCTTCTGTTTTTAAGGGGTGGCTGGGGAGAAACTGGGGAAATCATAATATTATCAGTATAAACCTCAGCTTTCACAATTCAATACATTTATGGACATGATCCTTGCACTATATGCGATCGATAATTGCATGTGCCCACATTTGCAAGTAACATCTTTCCTTAGCATATATCCCGGATGGCATGCTGAGGATGTGATGGATTCCTTCACATCAGTGACTTACCAGAAGTGCAACTCAAGTCAATGGACAACAGTCAATAGAAGTCAACAGACTTTTGTAAATGTGTGTTGAGGTCCAATCATCTGGCTAGCCTACATTTGAAATATGGCAGAGGTTTTTATGTCCACAAGGGTGGGTTTCTGCATTGACATAAGATTATTCAAGATTCAGTGACAACAGAAATGGATTACCCATCAGGCTTTCCCAAGATGGCTTCTAGAGTCCATGATCATGAACCAAGAACCATTCTCAAAAGCATTGCTAGGGACATAAGTAGAGAGTTCTGACTTTAAACATTAAAAAGTAACTCAGTGTCTACAGTATATATAAAGGTAGAAGGCTGCAGGTATGACTGTGAAAACCAATAGGAATTTACTGCTCAAATGATGGACATCAGCAGGGGGAATTATGGTGTGAAGGCTCTATTATGATGCCATTCATGATTCCCGTTAGAAAGCAGCAGATCCCTTTCCCCGGGCAAATAAAATTGTCAGGATTGGCAAGCATTATCTCATTATGGACAGCTCCAGAAAAATGGCTTTCCTTTATTATGTATGTTCACATTGCTGACCAGGAATATGGTCATACTAGCACATGGCGAACAGCTGTTTGATTCAATGAAAGAGGACCTCTACATGATATTATAGTCACTGATCTGGAATGCTGAGTAAGCTTATACCGACATGATAAATGTTCTAGATGCCTTCAAGCAAAATCAGCAAATTGTTCTTTGTAGTTGGGGGTATAATTGGCTGAAGCATCATAAAGGGCCTATAGACAAAAGATGATCTGGCTCCCTGGTGCCCAACCTGCAAGGCCACCTACATCCCTTTGGCATTTATTGTGGGACCCGAAGAGCCTCTTCAGGCAGTAGTTTGCATTTTTATTACCTAGGTGACTACTTTCGTCAATTAAGAGAAAAATATTTTTTATATGAGATTCCAGTATTCAAATGGTAGGATTATTTCATTTTACTATCTTACGTTTCAGTGCTGTCCATGCCTTTTCTCTTTTTTATTTTTATAATGAGAAAAAATATAATATATGGCACAAATACGTTTTTAAAGGGGCTGTAAGAAGCACAAATGTGAAAACATTAATTTGTGAAGGGATTGTAATAGCAGTCTCATGTAATGTGTCTCTAGCCTATGATCATCTTCTGAAGCATGTCCCCAGTCTCCAACAACCTCTACAGTATAGCATATTCAGAGTCTCTAATCATCTCCTGCAGCATATCTGCACTCTATGAACATCTCTTATAACATACCCATAGTCTCTGACTATTACCCCTACCATGCCCACAGTCTCTGACCACTTCCTATTACAATTCTGCACTCTATAACCATCTCTGGTAGTATGTCCATTGTCTCTAATCATCGCCTTCAGCATGCCCCTGGTTTCTGACAGCCTCCTGTTACATGTCTGCACTCTCTGATCATCTCTTGTAGCATGCCCATAGTCTCTGTTTATCACCTCCAGCATGCCCATAGTCTCTGATAATCACCTCCAGCATGCCCATAGTCTCTGTTTATCACCTCCAGCATGCCCATAGTCTCTGATGATCACCTCCAGCATGCCTATAGTCTCTGATCATCCCCTCCAGCATGCCCATAGTCTCTGATCATCCCCTCCAGCATGCCTATAGTCTCTGATCATCACCTCCAGCATGCCCATAGTCTCTTATCATAACTTCCACCATGCCTATAGTCTCTGATCATCACCTCTAGCATCCCTATAGTCTCTGACCACCTCCCCTTACATCAGTGGTTCTCAACTCCAGTCCTCGGGACCCACCAACAGGCCAGATTTTAAGTATTACCTTGGGGAGTTGCAGACTAGAATACTGCAATCACTGAGCAGCAAGTGATATCACCTGTGATGTATTTCAGCTATCTTGCAAACCTGGCCTGTTGGTGGGTCCTGAGGACTGGAGTTGAGAACCACTGCCTTACATGTCTGCACTCACTGGCTATCTTCCCCATCCCTCAGCCACGTGTCTACACAAGGAATGCCCCAGCTGCAGATGATTGGCCAATACAGGGGACAGCTTCCTGGTGGGCTTGCTTAGTTGGGTCTGGACTAGGATGCGAATATGCCTGAGCCCATCATTAGTTAACAGAAACAGGTAGACTCCCACTGCTGACCTCTCATGCCTAAAATGCTAATTGCCCAATTATCATTAGGATCTGATGTGTCTCATACAGATACTTCCTTATACAGTTTTACAAGTGTCTGTCATTTCTATATTTTTTTCTGGATGTTTTTTTCAGTCATTAGATTTAAATATTCTGAGAACCCATGTGTCATCATATAACATGCCCATTACCTAAATGGCACTGAATACATTTCCCAGCATTACTTTATTCAACCCGTGGTTGCAGAGAAAGTTTATAGTTGACTTTTATTGCAAAATTTATGTGCGGCGGTAATTTTTCACTGCAGCTCAGCTTTTTTCTCAGGATAGTGTTATTGGTGGATCTTCCAGTGCTGCATGACAGGTCTTCTTTAATGCAACACACGTGAATCTGCCCATTTTCTGAGCTTTCCCTGTCCATAACACCAGTCTGTTACCTCATATTTCCTCTGGAGTTTAATGTGAGGTTGTGACCCCTTGTAGGATTTCTCCTTATCGGAAGACAACTTCCATCCTGTTCTTTGTTACAGCTCTGAGCAAACAGCGGGGGCTACTCAGGAACATTATCCTGGCCTTGTTGTGGACAGCGGATGGAAAGTAGTAGAGAAATGGCTCAGCACAAATTTAGAGATGGGGAAGGGATATGCAGAATTGATACTCAGCCATGGAAGCCTCATTAGAGTCAAATGTTTATACAATACAGCTAGGGATATACAGGATTTCCATAGACTGGATTTTTTTCAAGAGCTATTAAAAACGAATTCCAGGTATGGATATTTTTACATAGCTACATTGATCCAGCTTCTACCAATGTAACTATGTATATACCATACTTGGCCAATGCTCTTGGAAGCTGGTGGTAGATACTGCTACTCAAGTGATCTCCACTTGATTCTGGGTGCCATGCCAAATGGCTGGCCTGGTGCTCTGTAAATACAGGAGTTTGGCCACTTGACATAGGTGTCATTCAGAGAATGCTTTTCATTTTCTGAATGAATGCAAAGCACTTTCTGATTGGACGAGGTGGGGGGGGGGGGGGTGACATTACTCTCTCCACTTCGTCCAATCACGGAACACACTTTGCATTCAATCAGAAAATGCAAAGCATTCTCTGAATGGCCTCCATGCTAAGCAGCCAACATCCTATGTTCAGAATGCATCAGGCTGGCCGCTCAGCAGGGCCCTGGAAGCAAATAAAGATCACAGGCGTAACAGTGTCCTGCTTCCAGGGGCATTGACCAAGTATTGGTCCAGTTTGCTCCAAACTGGGCCAATGTAACTACGTAAAATATTTACCATACCTAGAATTCATCTTTAAAATGTAATATCAGCCAAAACTGTTTCCATTTAGATGAAGAAGGGTTGGAACCTTTGTTGAGTTGCTTTTGCTATCTTTGTACCCATTGTGGAGATTTCTCCTTCACATACCATGCTGGTGACCACTGTAGCTTTGATAGAAAGTGCAAGACCCCCACTATCCAAAAAGGGACAAAGACAAGCAAGAGCGGGGATGCTTGGAAATGTAGTGTTTTCTACTTGTTTTTGCACCAAGATGAATCATTTTGAAGTGCAGAAACTTCTTTTGGACTATATATATATATATATATATATATATATATATATATATATATATATATATATATATATATATATATATATGCCCTTGGCTAGTATATATTGTCTGTTTTCTGGAGTTTGGCTTTAAATCTGGCATTTAGGACAGTTGGCAACTAGGGATGAGGTTCGAAATCATCACTGCCATAGGTATGGAGAGAATCCCCGAGATTGGCAAAGTTTGCTAATCGCGAACGTTTGGTCAAAAAATTAGCAGGTTTCCTGCTAGAAACAAGGCACAACCTATATTGCAGTGCATAACCTTCGACCCTGGTCAGCTAAGTCACAAAAGCCAATCACTTGTAGGAACAGCTCCATTTCTTTAAAAGGGTGAGCTCACAGCAGCAATATTGTTAGTGTCTGTCTTTTACGGAGAGCTGACAATTCTATCTAGGGAAAAATACTATGGGGTTGATTTACTAAAACTAGAGAGTGCAGAATCTGGTGCTGCTTTGCACAGAAACCAATCAGCTTCCAGGTTTTATTATCAAAGCTTAATTGAACAAGCTGAAGTTAGAAGCTGATTGGCCATCATGTACAGCTGCACCAGATTTTGCACTCTCCAGTTTTAGTAAATCTAATACTCTACATCTATCTCTAGAAGTGATGTATTAAGGCTGGCAGTGGGGTGATTTGGCGGACTATTTGTTACTAGCTGCAACACCATGGCTACATACTTATTAATTTTGGCAATGAAACATGCAACCCACAACAGTGCCCGGCTTCCTTTGACTTTTGCTTGTGAAGAGCTTACTAATTAAGCCCTACAAATGGCCAGAAAGGAATACCAAGATATGTGCCCCATAGACTGACCTAGAGTTTGCCATATTGTCGGTAAATTTTGAACAATATTTGTGATTGTGAAGCCAGGCAATATCACTCACCTATTGGCAACCCGGACAGGTTTCTCAGGTCAGGCCCTGGAAGTCCTCCATCGGCTCCAGGAATACAGCTTGCCAGGAACTTGATACTTTCCCTGACTTGGCATTGTGTAAATTAGTTAGATGTGGGTGGGCATATTTTCTCAGAATATAAATTCCATAAATCGCTCTTAAAACCACTTAATCTTGTTTTTCCTGTATATTTATGTGGTGATTATGATTTCAGGAGAACAATAAAGATTTCATTTCCTTGATATTTTTGTTATGTATAGTAAAAGAACAAAGCGCTCTATAAAATCGCCGTACAGCCTCTATCAGAATGTCGGTATCTCGGTCTGAGAGCTGCTAGACAGAATTAATTACCCTCAGTTCCGCTGGGTTAACTTCTCCTGAATTGCACTTTCTTCACACAAGTCAATAGATGCTGACAGAATAGGAAGTGCAAAAGCTAAATATGGAATCAAGAAACATAGATACTATCCTAAAGGATTATTCTAGCCTTGAATACAGTGCTGTGAATAAGTATTTGCCCTTTTCCTGATTTTTTTTTTTTTTTGCATATTTATCACACTTATTATTATTATTATTTATTCAGATCATCAAACACATTTTAATATTACATAAAGAATGCACTTTTTAAATGATGATTTCATTTTATAAGGGAAAAAAATCTGTCTAAACGTGCCTGGCCCTATGTGAAAAAGCAATTCCCCCCTGAACCCCTTCTGCATAACACAAGTGCACTTGAGCTTGAGGTCACAAACTGATGGCTGGACATTAGGATTTTCTGGTAGAGCTCAGAATTCATGGTTCCATCAATTATAGTAAGTTGCCCAGGTCCTGAAGCTGCAAAGCAGCCCCAGACCATCACCCTACCACCACCATGTGTGACTGTTGGCATGATGTTCTTTTTATGAAATGCTGTGTTAGTTTTACGCCAGATGTTATGGGACGCACACCTTCCAAAAAGTTAAATTTTTGGCTCATCAGTCCACAGAATATTTGCCCAAAAGTCTTGGGGATAATCAAGATGTTTTTTGGCAAACGTGAGGCGAGACTGTGTGTTCTTTTTGGTCAACAGTGGCTTTCTCCTTGGACCTCTCCCATGGATGCCATTTTTGCCCAGTCTATTTCTTATTGTTGAATTATGAACACTGATCTTACCTGAGGCAAGTGAGGCCTGCAGTTCTTTAGATGTTGTTCTGGGTCGTTCTGTGTTCTTTTATGACCTCCCGGATGAGTCGTCGTTGTGCTGAGTAATTTTCGTAGGCCGGCCACTCCTGGTAAGGTTCACCACTGTTCCAAGTTTTCTCTATTTGTGGATAATGGCTCTTCTCGTGGTTCACTGGAGTCCTAAAGCCTTAGAAATGGTGTTGTTACCCTTTCCAGACTGATATGTGTCAACTACTTTGTTTCTCATCTGTTCTTGAGTTTCTTTAGATTGCGGCATGCTGTGTTGCTTGTTGAAATATTTTTAGCATGCTTCACTTTGTCAGGCAGCTTCTATTTAAGAGATTTCTTGATTCAACAGGTCTGGCAGTAACCAGGACTGGGTGTGGCAAGTGAAATTTAACTCAGTTTTCAAAAAAATGTGGTTAATCACAGTTCATTCATGATTTAGCAAAGGTGGGGGGTTACTTTTTCACATAAGGCCAGGCAGGTTTGGACAGCTTTTTTCACTTAATAAATTAAATCATCACTGATGATCAAACTGCACTTTGGATTTACTCAGGTTATCTTTGTGTAATAATAAAATTTGTTTGATTATCTGAATCATTTAAAGTGGAGTTCCACCCACTTTTACAACTCTTCAGCATCCCTCACTAAACTGTGCACTGTAAACAAATTGGATATTTTTTATTTTTTTTCTCAGCACCTACTGTATATCTGCTGTATTCATTTTTCACTTCCTCCTCCCTGGCCACGGCCCATCGCATCATTTCCTGCTTGCAATGCCTTCTGGGAAGGGGCGGCAACTTCCTCTGAAACTGCCGTTGTTATGGAAACCTGACCTGAAACCTATTACACTGCTTGTGCTGCACTGAGCATGTGTGAGATCTGCAAGGATGAGATCCAGGAAGAAATACAGTCTGGCTTCAGATGCCCACACTTGGCCTGCTGTAAGTTTAAAAAATAACAAACTACTGCTATAAACTAATAAAACAGACCTTAGTTTACAGACTAACTTTAATAGAATACATTAAGCTTGTGTACTATAGGGATATTTTTATTTAAAAAGTATCATTTCGGCCGGAACACCACTTTAAGTGTGACAAATATGCAAAAAAAAATAAATTAAAAATCAGGAAGGGGCAAATACTTTTTCACAATGCGTGTAAACATAAACATTAAAATGTACATCAGCTTTCACACATTCATGTCGTTTTTTTCCCATTGTTTCACTTTAACCGTTTGCCGTCCAACCGCCATCATTATACTGCGGTAGGTCAGCACGATCCCGCGAACCATCGTAGCTAAACGTCGGCTTACGGGATCGGGATAGCAGGCGAGCGCATGCCGCCGGAGGTGCTCGTGGCCGACAGTCGCGATGACCGCCAGCCATGAGCGATCGCGAGCACCAGAGACAGAACAGGAACGAGTGTGTGTAAACACACACTTCCCTGTTCAGTTCTGAGAGGAGTGACAGATCGTGTGTTCCTATTAGCTAGGAACCATGATCCGTCACTTCCTCAAGCGGTTAACACAGTTAACCCCTTGATCGCCCCCTAGTGTTAACCCCTTTACTGCCAGTGACATTTTTACAGTAATCAGTGCATTTTTATAGCACTGATCGCTGTATAAATGCCAATGGTCCCAAAAATGGATCAAAAGTGTCCGATGTGTCCACCATAATGTCACAGTCCCGATAAAAATCGCAGATCACCGCCATTACTAGTAAAAAAATAAATAAAAATGCTATAAATCTATCCCTTATTTTGTAGACGCTATAACTTTTGTGCAAACCAATCAATATACGCTTATTGCGATTTTTTTTTTTCTTTTTGTAAAAGTAAATGTAGAAGAATACATATCGGCCTAAACTGAGAAAAAATTTGCTTTTTTAAAAAAAATAAATGGGGATATATATTATAGCAAAAAGTACAAAATATTGTGTTTTTTTCAAAATTGTCGCTCTTTTTTTTGTTTATAGCGCAAAAAATAAAAACCGCAGAGGCAATCAAATACCACCAAAAGAAAGCTCTATTTGTGCGAAAAAAAGGACGTCAACTTTGTTTGGGTGCAGCGTCGCACGACCACTCAATTGTCAGTTAATATGACGCAGTGCCGAATCGCAAAAAATGGTCATTCAGCAACGAAATCTTCCAGGGCTGAAGTGGTTAAGCATTATTAAAATTACTGCTCCCGAAAAAACGTACATTTTTTAAAACTTTTTTTTGCATTGATCCATGTCCCCTGGAGCAGGACCCGGGTCCCCAAACACTTTTATGACAATAACTTGCATATAAGCCTTTAAAATGAGCACTTTTGATTTGTCGTGTTCGTGTCCCATAGACTTTAACGGTGTTCGTGCATTGATCCAAATGTTTTCCTGTTCACAAGTTCTGGTGCGAACCAAACCGGGGGCGGGGGGGGGGGGGGGTTCGGTTCATCCTTATTTACCATTATCATTGAAAGTGAAAATGAAAGAAAATTCCAAGTTTTGGGTTGTTCCCATAAAAGTTAAGCTGGTACCAGTGGCGGCTGGTGCTCCAAATTTTTTGGGGGGACGCAACAAAAACTGAAAAATACAGAAAAAAAAAACATCTGTTGCAGCCACTGTGCCCATCAATTGCAGCCACTTTGCCATCAAACGCAGCCACTGTTCCCCATCAAATGCAGCCGCTGTGCCCATCACACGCAGCCACTCTGCCCATCAAACGCAGCCACTGTTCCCCATCAAATGCAGCCGCTGTGCCCATCAATTTCAGCCACTGTGCCCATCAATTTCAGCCACTGTGCCCATCAATTTCAGCCACTGTGCCCATCAATTTCAGCCACTGTGTCCATCAAATGCAGCCACTGTGCCCAAATGCTGCCAATGTGCCCATCAAATGTTGTGTCCTCCATCCGTCTCCTCCCCTCCTCCTGATAGGCGTCCAATCACAGCGCCTGTCATTTCAGGTAACGGGTAACACACTCACGCTTCCTGATTGGCAGAGAGGCGGTTCAGTGTTAGAAAAGCATATATATATATATATATATATATATATATTTATTCACTGTTCTAACACACCTGGGTGAATGCAATGCTCTGCTCTCACAGTTCACCTTTTTTGAAGCCTTATGCCGCGTACACACGAGCGGACTTTCCGGCAGACTTGGTCCGGCGGACCAGACTCCTTCGGACAATTCGATCGTGTGTGGGCTCCAGCGGACTTTTTTTTCCCAAAAGTCAGACGGACCTAGAAATAAAACATGTTTCAAATCTTTCCGACGGACTCGAGTCCGGTTGAAAAATCCACTCGTCTGCATGCTAGTCCGACGGACTAAAACCGATACTAGGGCAGCTATTGGCTACCAGCTATCAATTTCCTTATTTTAGTCCGGTCGTACATCATCACGTACGAATCCGTCGGACTTTGGTGTGATCGTGTGTAGGCAAGTCTGTTCATTAGGAAAGTCCGTCGGATAGACCGTCGGACCAGTCCGGTCGAAAAGTCCGCTCGTGTGTACGCGGCATAATAGAGCCTATTGCCCCGTACACACAGGAACTTTTTCCGTAGGAAAAATAGAAAACCTGCTCTCAATCGTTTGCTGGCGGAAATTCCACCAGCAAAAGTCTGATGGAGCATACACACAGTCTGAATTTCCTACCAAAAGCTCACATCGGACTTTTGCTGGCGGAATTTCTGATCGTGTGTACGGGGCATAAGGCTCTAATCAGGTGCTTCAAAAATACACCCCAGCTGCTGTAATTCAGTCGTCCGGCTTCCGAAAAGATCGCCTGAATAGGGGGCGGCGGCTACAGCCATGGATAGATTCATGCAATGCATGAATCTATCTATCTACATAGAGAGGGGTGACTGGAGAGACGGGGCGGCGCCCGTGCGCCCTTAATGGACGCACCGCCACTGACTGGTACACACTATACATATTACTCAGCTCCGGTCAGAGCCGCTGTACTAATTATGCAAAGATAGTACAGCACTCTCCCTCACTGAGCTATTGTGTTCTGACAGGGGAACGACCCTCCGGCAGAACACTCCGATCAGCGCTCTCTGCCATTGGCTGAGATAGAGTCGGTCGACTGCTGGTTTTCTAGCATGCACCTCTGACAGAAGCAGGCCGTTTGGCCGACTTCTGTTGGGCACACCGACATACACAGACATAGACTGACAGAAGGCGGCTGGTTTGTTTTGAACTGTTGAATGTCTCCCGACATTTGGCCCGTGTGTGCCTGGCTTAATAGAGGGGAAATCTTCCAATGAGGACACTAGTTCTGGTGACATGGGGGGGCCCCAAAGGATTCCCTTAATTTGCAAGGATTTTCTCTCACTTCCAGTTTTGGCTACGGGACAGGAAGTTAAAGTAAATCTCCCCAATGGGACACAGATGGGGTTACAATCTTCCTTACTCTTTCAAAAATAAACAAATAAAAGGTTTGCAATAGTTCTACTTTAATACAATACAATACACAACAATAATAGCTCCATATGCACATTCTTTTGGTGCAACGTAGAGCTTTTTCGACCCCGTAGACTTCTAAAAATGCATGAAAAATGCAGCAAAAAAACACAAAAACAAACAAAAATGTATGAAAATGCATATGTGTGAACCTAGATTTATAAAGTGTGAATAAGGTTCAGGAGGACAGTATTTTCAATATGCCGCAAAATCAAGAACACATGGACATAACCCCAAACAGGAGGTAAGATCAGAACTAACCTTAGAAAGTGTTATCCTACTAGAGTAGTTGATGCTTGGAATAGACTTCCAGCAGAGGTAGTGAGCCAGTCAACAATAAGTGGATTTAAACATGCTTGGGACAAACATAGATCCAAAAAGGTTAAATATAAAAACAAAAAGCCCATAAAAAAAAAAAAAGGATCAGACGCAACAACTGGTGAGGTTGAATAAAGACACCAGTCCATCTAGTTTATCCTGTGTAGGTGTGTGTATCTGAGTGTGTCAATATCATTTCCTATATCCTTGTACATTGCATTTGTTAGGATTCCCATCTAAGTCTTTTTTGACACTTTCCACTGACACCACTGATTGTGGAAGGGAGTTCCACATCCTTACCGCTCCAATGCCGCGTACACACGATCGGACATTCCGACAACAAAATCCTGGATTTATTTCCGACTGATGTTGGCTCAAACTTGTCTTGCATACACACGGTCGCACAAATGTTGTTGGAAATTCCGATCGCCAAGAACGCGGTGACGTACAACACATACGACGAGCGGAGAAAAATGAAGTTCAATAGCCAGTGCGGCTCTTCTGCTTGATTCCGAGCATGCATGGAATTTTGTGCGTCAGAATTGTGTACAGACGATCGGAATTTACGACAACAGATTTTGTTGTCGGAAAATTTGAGATCCAGCTCTCAAATTTTTGTTGTCGGAAATTCCGACAACAAATGTCCGATGGAGCCTACACACGGTCGGAATTTCCGACAATGAGCTCACATCGAACATTTGTTGTCGGAAATTCCGACTGTGTATACGCGGCATTATAGTAAAGAACAAAATATTAATATAGTAAAGAACCCAACACGCAGTTTAGAAAAAAGAAAGTCTGAGAGCTACTCCCTGACATGAGACACCTCCATCCCTATAATGCATAGAGAAACAAAGATTCGCCCGTGGGACTTTAAATGAAGTGTCCATGATGATCACAGGTAAATAAAGTAAAATGTAGGGATGTAAAAGTAATAACAGAGTTTATTGAAAAAAATATCATCCAGTACAAGTCATGAACATAAGTGACAAATTCATAAGAACAGCAGCATGATAAAGTAGTCCTAAAAACATAGCCATAATGACATAACATCAAAATATTGAGAGTACAGATATACTTGATACATCTCTAAATCGATGCGTTTCGCCAGCTCTCCTCGCTTCATCAGGGGCTGATGTGTATATCTGATGTCTGTAACAACAAGTAAAAAGTATATTGGAGTATAGGTTGTTATTGAACAACAACATGAAGCCAGAGCTAGTTATCCAATACCTACTTGTCAGGCGATTGGCCCCAAGGGCTGACCCCAGGCAAGGGTCAGCGGAAAAACATCTCCCCCGGGAGCTGAAGGGGAGAAGACCACCATATATTTCACTACAGCGAGTACGCCCTGCAAGATTCATGGGTAACACTTGGGTTCACTTTTCTCTATATTTTCTTTTGTCCTCTTTTTTTTCTTTTGCTTTTTTCATGCTCTGCAGGACACCTTGCATCCCTCATACTCAAGTATATTACTTTACATCTTCAGGACATTGTTATATTTATTATTTCAGATACACATATATTTTTTACATTGATTTTATTACAGTGAGTACGCTCTGTAACCATCATGGGTGACATTTGGGTCCATCCTTCTCTTTTTTCATCCGTTTGCCATGCCTGCCCTGTGTCTGATCTCGGTCCTCCCTGCTGTGGTCTTCTCCCCTTCAGCTCCCGGGGGAGATGTTTTTCCGCTGACCCTTGCCTGGGGTCAGCCCTTGGGGCCAGTCGCCTGACAAGTAGGTATTGGATCACTAGCTCTGGCTTCATGTTGTTGTCCAATCATAACCTATACTCCAATATACTTTTTTCTTGTTGTTACAGACATCAGAGATACACATCAGCCCCTGATGAAGCGAGGAGAGCTTGCGAAACGCGTCGGTTTAGAGATATATCATGTATATCTGTACTCTAAATATTTTGATGTCATTATGGCTATGTTTTTAGGACTACTTTATCATGCTGCTGTTCTTATGATTTTGTCACTTATGTTCATGACTTGTACTAGATGATATTTTTTTTCAATAAACTCTGTTATTACTTTTACATACCTACATTTTACTTTATTTACCTGTGATCATTATGGACACTTCATTTAAAGTCCCACAGGCCAATCTTTGTTTCAACACGCAGTTTAAGGTTGAACCGCTTCTCCTCCAATTTCAAGAAAAAGGACAGAGAGTATTTTGGGACTTTAAATATACCCCTACTTACTTTGATCAGTGAGGTCCCACTAGGACACTGATTTGTCATCTGTTCCTCTTATATTTGAGGTCTGATGAGCTCTTCAGTTTTGAAATACCCCCTTCAATCCACTTGGAATCCACCCAAAAAACAGAGACAACATTTTTATTTACATCAGACTCGATTTTGACTTGCTCTGGTCTATGTTTATGTGCTTGAGGGTTGTCTACCCATGAGCCGGCAGACTGTCTCTGAGACTCCCAAATTCTCCTGCCATAAAGCATTGAGCACACTATACTGCATCAATCCTGGCTTTGTTTTTAACTGACTGTGATTTACTTGTTTCCAATACACCCAATTCTGTTGGTCCTGATGAAGCGGATGATCGCGTTGAAACGCGTTAACCTTCTCAGAAGATTTAATGCACTTATCTTTGTAATGTATTGCACAGACAAAAATATGTGTTTTTATATTGTATGTAATAACAAATTATTTTTATACAAACTGTATGATATAGGATAATTTTTCTTTTTGCATGGTAAGTGTGCACACTGGGGTATATGCAAAGTCCCAAAATACTCTGTCCGTTTGCTACTATATTGGGATGATACCCTAGTGCTCACACATTTTAGATTTACTGCACTCTTTCCCACAAACATAAACTTGAAGCATCTTCCAATTTCAAGTTGTCACTTGTCTTCTTGTGCTCCCTGAAACTGAATATTTTCCTCTCTATGTTAGATTTACCATTGCAGTATTTGTATATGGCTATCATATCTCCTTTCAAACATCTCTTCTCCAGGGAGAATACGCTTAATGCTTGTAGTCGTTCCTCGTAACTGAGGTCCTCCAGCCCCCTTATTAGCTTTCTTACCCTTCTCTGGACTCTCTCCAGTTCCAGCACATCCTTCCTGAGGACTGGTGACCAGACCTGGATGGCGTATTCAAAATGTGGCTGGACCAGAGTTTTGTAAAGTTGTAGAATTATAGTTTTACCTCTGGAGTAAATCCCCTTTTTGATGCATGCCAATATTCTGCTTGCTTTGCTTGACTCGACCACTGGACCACTTGGTCTTTTTCCACCACCATCATTTTTTTTTTTTTTGAGAATGCAGTTTTTCCTTCCCTATCTAATTCTGTTTTTCTTCTATGACCACCTTAGGTTTATGGAACTGTTACCTCTACAAATTTTTAAATTTTGCTTTCCCTAATTGTGGCCGGGTTGAACTTGCCAGGATTCAATCTGTAGAAGCTCCATTATAGCCGATGACAGATGTAAATCTTGGCTCTTATACCAAGGAGGTTTTATAAAAAAAAAAGTCTTTAAAGAGCTTTTTCATTCTATTTCTTGGCATATTGGGTGAAAGTGAAATTGGATAAAATGACGGCACTAGAGCGCTTATCTGACTCATTGTAAACCTCCTTCGTTTTGTCTTTGCTGTATCACCTTACCTAAGACTTGGCAACAACAGACGAAGAAGGCCATCCAAGTGAAGAATTATTTATTTGAACTGTGGAAAAAAAAATACTACCTATTCATCCGCCTTATTTGTCTTTTGTCAATTAGAGTGCGAACGACACTTCTTTTTTTTTGTAATGTACTTTTTAAAATCTATCTGAGTACAGTATATCCAGCCATTGACAGCATTGATTTGTTGTTTGGCAACTGCTCTTCGAATGACGAGAGATGAGCAATGTTTGAGAAGCCCCATCTGGCCTGGCAGCCAGCTCATCTCCATATGTCTACATCCCGGGGACTCGGCACTTTGTAAAACAATAGTGATCCTGCCGAGATAGAATTGGATTAGAACCCTGCTGGGATAATTGACTGCAAAATCAGCTAGATTGCTAACAGGACAGTGATTAAAAAGGCCTCCTCTGAGAGGGACTATTGGCATTTTGTCATCTGTGGTTGGGGCTTCTAAAACCCAACATTTAACAGCCAAACTTATATAAGAGAAACGTTAAATGTAGGCATTTCTTCCAACGATGGGGTCATCTATGGTTGTAAAAAAGTCTACAGACAGTGAATGTTTATGGTTGCATTGGGGGACACTTATAGTTTTATAGGCACTTCCATAGCCCTGGCTTACATGGCCTTGGGTAAAGTTGATTGGGCAGGATAGACTTTGTGAATATTTCCCCTGGGACAGGCTAGCTAACTCCAACCCCCATAGTCTTCATCCATTGCACACTTGCATGGTAATAGAAAGACCTTTTGTTTGTTGGCTGGGAGACATGTATGGCCGATAGCAATAAAAAGCAGATAATGGGTCAAGCCTTCCTTCTAATGTTAAAAGTGTTTTGGGCGGGCCATAGACGGAGCGAATTTGGTGGTTGCAGGAAAGAAATTCACTCAATTTCCCCATCAACACAGACAGTGTTGACAGGGGAATCCCTCTCACCGAGCCATTGTGTTCTCCCAAGGAAGCCGTCCCCGACGGTGATTATTGTTAGCAGCTATAACAGCTGCTTGAAATATTTGCATGTAAAATCTGTCAGGCTGGTGGTACCAAAGTTGATCAATCGATCAACTTGGTACAGTCAGCCTGCCCATATATGGTTTGAATCACAGACAGTTCTCGCTGAACCGCCCCAAGATTCAAACCATCTATGGCCAGCTTTAGGGCCCATTTACAATTCTGTGGTGCGTTAATACAAGCGCGTTTGTGTGTTCTGTAGTTTTGTAGTCTATAACATAGGAAGGAACACGTCTTCCTCTTTTTTTTCCCCTCTAAAGTCCCATTCATATGTAGAGTTATCATTGACGCCCCTCTGAAAAACAGTCTGCAATGGATCACTTTTCAGAGGGAGTATGGCGGGCGGTGAGATCGTATTCTCACTACCTGTTTCAGTCCTCAGTATTTCCACGCACTCTGGGTGGGGTGCATTGCATGTTGCCCCGTGGTTACAGCGTAACCCCATACACTTAAATGGATCATGCCTAATGGTGGTAATGCCCGCCATATGCAACATATGGTTTAATTTTTGGTGCAGCATGTCTACTGCTCTGTTTCACTTCTCTATTTAGGTGGGCAGTCGGCTGCAAAATCTGTGGCTCAACCGCATGCTTTTACTGCATCTTGGCCACTTATGTGAATAACCACGGGTGGAGATGTTTGTAGTCCACAGAGCTATCTGGGAACAATGATGACTGATAACAGTCAGTAAAGACAGAGAGCACAGAAAGTAATCTGCTTTCAAGATTTTGGACAGGATCTAAAGACACTTTGGTATATTTAGTATATATTTGGTATATATAACAGACCAAAAGAAATACATTGTTAGGGTTTACATACAGTATAATTCGAATACCTAATTCAACAACTGAAACTCTTTGATGAATCAACTACAATATACACAAGGTGTACAGTATGTGCACATTGCACTTGCCAAATTAAAAAGGGTATATTTTTTCACTTATTCAAGTTGCCTGGGGTAGAAATTTGACTTGGGATGTTATTGAAGCGGTAAAAATTAGCTAATAGAAAATACTAGCTTGTGAAAAGATGTCAAAATAAGACATGTAAACTCATTTCACCCTTTAGTGAATTAGGACGTGTGTTGCTTAGCAAGCACAAGCCTGAACTTCCCTTTAAGGGTGAAAAAAACGGTCAACGCTTACAGTAGCCAAAGTGCACCTTGTCTAATTTCCTGTGTGCATACCCATTAAATGTACTAATCATGGTAAATTGATTAATATAAATGTAAAAAAAAACAGTTTGTGCAAGAATTGTGTATTGTATTTTAGTTTCCAATCCAAATTGGAAAGGAGATGCCGCTGATGTCATTTGTCAGTGGACAATACCAGAGCTCCCCCTTTTGGCGGTACAGAGCAAATTACTTGACAATGTGCCCTGGGGTTACAGGAAAGCTGAACAAAGAGAAGTACAGTATGTTGGCCTTCTTCTGTAAATGCAAGTTGCCCGGCTGGCTCTCTCTAAATTGAAAACTTTATGAGTCAATGACCTGCAACAAGCATGTAGAAAATAACTTTAGAGTGAAGTCAGGACTGCTGAATTGTCTACCAGATTTAGATCATAAGCTCAAAAAAGTATTAAAAGGACCAGCATGACAGACAAGCAACCTGCAAGGCTCATTCATATGTGCTTTGATATGCTGCCTTTGACTTCTTTTGGCCAATGGCCTGTCAATGCAGAAATCCGAAAACGGAAATGTACTTTTCAAAATGCAGTACAGTGCAGCTTTCACACAATTGTCCCTTTTTTATGTTGTTTTATCCTGTGTATCTCTTGTGTTTTCTTTGTAAAGTGCTTTGAGAAGCTACCTTAAGGCGCTATATAAAATAAAGTTTATTAATATTGTTAATGTTATGACAAACCAATACACATGCATTTTTGCATGTCAGAATGCATGCATTACGGACGCAACATCCCCTTACAGGGGGCATATAAGAACTTAATATTTTTTATATGAGGACTTTAGAGATGAGCTTGTTTCTGAAACAATACAATACACACTGAGGTTCTGGTTCATGGTTCAAGATCTGAAAAAACAACAACATATTTTTGTTCTTTTTTCCTATTTAAAAAGGTACACTTCGGTCCAATTTAAAACTTAACGTAGATTTAGACCCAAATCTAAAATTGTAACAAAACCTTTACCACGTTAATGTAAGTTGTTTCCAGCAGCATTGTACGAACTAGCTTACTGATGGTCCACCCCTGTGTGGACCGGCTTACAGATGGACCACCGTTGTATTCACTGACTTACTGATGGTCCACCATTGTCTGACCTGACTTGCTGATGGTCCACCATTGTCTGACCTGACTTACTGATGGTCCACCATAGTTTGGACTGACTTACTGATGGTGCACGATTGTCTGGACAAGTTTACTGATGGTTCACTGTTGTCTGGACCAACTTACTGAGGGTCCACTATTGTCTGGACTGGCTTACTAATGGTCCACTATTGTCTGGACCAGTTTACTGATGGTTCATCATTGTCTGGACCAACTTACTGATGGTCCATCATTGTCTGGACTGGCTTATTACTAGTCCACTATTGTCTGGACCAGTTTACTGATGGTCCACCATTATCTGGACTAGTTTTCTGATGGTCCACCATTGTCTGCACTAACTAACCCATTGTCTGGACTGGCTTAATGATGGCCTCCCATTGTCTTGACCAGTCTACTGAAGGTCCACCATTGTCTGCACTGACTTACTGATGGTCCATCATTATCTAGACTGGGTTACTGATGGTCCCCCATTGTCTGGACTGGCTTACTGATGATCCACCATTGTCTGGACCAATTTACTGATAGTCACCCATTTACTGACCAACTTTACTGATGGTTCATCATTACCCGGATCGGCTTACAGATGGTCCCCCATTGTCTGGACCAGGTTTCTGATAGCCTACCATTGTCTGGACAGGCTTACTGATGGTCCACCATTATCTGGATCAGCCTACTGATGGTCCGCCATTATCTCCATCAGTAAACCAGTCACAAATAGGGACGAGCCGAATACCTCCCGGTTCGGCTCGCAGCAGAACATGCGAACAGGCAAAAAATTTATTCAAACTCGAGAACACCGTTAAAGCCTATGGGACACGAACGTGAAAAATCAAAAGTGCTAATTTTAAAGGTTTATATATGAGAGTTATTGTCATAAAAAGTGTTTAGGGACTCGGGTCCTGCCCCAGGGGACATGTATCAATGCAAAAAAAAAGTTTTAAAGACGGACGTTTATTCGGGAGCAATGATTTTAATAATGCTTAAAGTGAAACAATAAAAATGAAATATTCCTTTACATATCGTGCCTGGGGGTGTCCTTAGTATGCCTGTAAAGTAGAGCATTTTTCCCGTGTTTAGAACAATACCACAGCAAAATGACATTTCTAAAAGGAAAGAATGTAATTTAAAACTACTCGTGGCTGTACTGTTGTGTCGGGTCCCGGCAATATAGATGAAAATCATTGAAAAAAATGGCATTGGTTCCCCTCCAGTCCATTACCAGGCCCTTTGGGTCTGGTATGGATAATAAGGGGAGCCCCGTACCCAAATTAAAAAAAATGGAGTGGGGGTCCCCCAGGCCCCATTGGCACTATATACTCCGAACAGCAGTATATATACTTTAAGGCCTGCCCTATATACTCTGCAGAAAATTGGGCCTCAGGTGTTGGTGGTACCAGAACACTGTAAGCCCTCACAGTTACTCTTGGTGGGCGCAGGGACGGGCCCTGCTGTGAAATATTATATCAAGAATTGTAATTGCATGCCCCTGTTAAACAGGGACAGAAAAATCAGGCCTTTGGTGGTGGTGGTACCACAACACAGTAAGCCCTCACAGTTACTCTTGTTGGGCGCAGGAACAGGCCCTGCGTTGAAATATTATATCAAAAATTTTAACTACATGCCCCTGTTAAACATCCATAGCAAATTCAATCAGTTACATCAGCATCAGGTGCTTGATAGCTGCTGATGCAAGACTGATTCATTTTTATGAATGTGAGCCTACCAAAGGA
Organism: Lithobates clamitans; assembly: GCA_037952925.1. Taxonomy (NCBI): domain Eukaryota; kingdom Metazoa; phylum Chordata; class Amphibia; order Anura; family Ranidae; genus Lithobates; species Lithobates clamitans. Next base: position 20,469 of record JBBGZY010000309.1, read on the forward strand.
GTCTGTGGACAGGCGCACTCTTGATCCATTACAAACCCTCCAGCAGCAATGAATGTGTGTTCAGAAAGCACTCTAGATGCAGGACAGGCCAGTAGCTCAATTGCATATTGAGCTAGTTCTGGCCAGTGGTCACCCTCAAGACCCAGTAACCCAGTGGATGCTCTGTTGGAAAGATCTCCAAGTCTGCTCTTGCCCCTAGATATTTCAGCACCATGTAATGCAGATGCTGGCGACGGTTGCCTGAACCGATTAGACCTTGGTGCTGAGGACCGAAAAATTGTTTAAAGGCATCAGTCAGCTGGCCACCTTCTCCTCCGCTCTTCCTCTGACTGAACAAAGCCTCAGCAACACATTGTCCAGCACCAGGAAATTGTAACCTCCCAGGGTCTGGAAAAGCGTTGCACAAACCTTTCTTCAAGGCCTCCTAAAGATGTTTCATCCTCTGCTCCCTCTGCGAAGGCAGGGTGAGTTCTGCAACCTTATCCTTGTAACGTGGCTCAAGAAGGGTTGCCAGCCAGTAATGATCCCTCTCCTTGATACCACAAATCCTAGGGTCCTTTCGCTGGCTTTGCAGAATCAGGGAGGCCATGCCGCATAAGTTTGCAGAGGCATTCGATGCTGAGTCCTCTGGGTCCTCTGGGTCACATGATCTGTAACTACCTCCTCCCAGCCACGTACAACTCCTTGGGTTTCTGGGGACTGAAAACCATCCCTTGAAGACTGCTGCTGTGTGTTACCCTCTACATCCATGCTCACACAATCCTCCTCCTCCTCTTCTTCCTGTGTGTTAGGCGGGCCCGCAGGAATGCTATCTGGATAAAGGGGGCCTTGAGGAATAAAGAAGTCCTCCTCTTACTCCCGCTATTCTCCTCAAGTGCCTTGCCCATGATTCCACAAAGTGTGTGCTCCAACAGGAAGACTAGAGGGACGGCGTCACTGATGCATGCATTGTCACTGCTCACCATCCTTTTGGCCTCCTCAAATGGTGATAGGACAGTGCATACATTCTTGTTCAGTAGCCACTAGCGTGGCAAAAAGAAGCCAAGCTCCCCTGACCCTGTACTGTTGCCAACGGACTACATGGCAGGTCGTCATATGTCTGGTCAAGCATGTGGTGCCCATGTGGCTGCTGTTCTGGCCACGCTTATTCCGCATCAGACATAGGTTGTAAACAGCAATGGTACGATCTGCTGCACACGTGTCGAAAAAGGCCCACACTAAGGAACTTTTAAAAGTCAGCGGGGAGTCAGCAGCGCCCTGCACCTGCGGAGCTCTGTGGTGTGATACAATAGGGTGGCTGCTCTTAAGCTGCCCCCTAGAGGACATCCTGCCTCGTTGGAGTTGTGCCTCTTTCTCCTCCTCTCTTCTCTCAGGCACCCAAGTACAGTCAGTGACCTCATCATCCCCTCCCTCCTCGTCACTGGAGCAAACTTGGCAGTATGCTGCAGCTGGGGGAACATGACTGTCAGTTTCTTGTCCTTCTTGGGCACCCCCTCTCTCTAGGCTCACGTTACTCCCTTCCTCAACCTGGGAAACAACATCGGAGCCTTCAAATCACTGCCCATCCTCCAGCAGCATGTACCCAACACTGTGGTCGAATAATTCTTGGGACTCAACCGTGCATGATGGTGGGGCTACAGAAAGAGTGACTGGACAAGGAGCCAATGGATTAGGCCGCTTTGGCAGCTGCATTGAAAGGCAAACTACTCTGAGCCTGGGTGACAGAGAATGAGGAGGATGAGGACAGCTTTGTTATCCACTCCACCAACTCTTCTGCATGTTCTGGCTCAATAACACGGCCGGCAGCAGAAAAAAAAGGACAAGCGTGCCCCATGACCACTTGCAGAGGATGCACCATGTCCACGACCAGCACTGTTGACAGTAGACACAGAGGCTGCTTGCCCTCTTTTAGTGGCCTGTGAGCATCTGCCAATCCTTGGTGGCCTTCCGGACATGATGTATATTTTGTTTTGCAACACCACACTACACTGTATTAGACACTGTGTACACCGCCTGCACTGTATTAGCAACTGTACTATGGCTGCACTGTATTGTGTACTGTGTACACCACCAGAAGTGTAGTAGACACTGTACACACTGTATTAGATATTGTGTTCACCGCCTGAAGTGTATTAGAAACAGTACACTACGGAATGCACTGTAGATATAGGCTACACTGCATGCAGAGTATATATATATATATATATATATATATATATATATATATATATATATATATCAATTACACTGCCACTAACTGAATAACCTGCCTGCTTAATCTAAATCAAGCTATCTCTCTGTCCACACCAACAACACTACACACGGCCGACGTGTAAGCAGCCTTATATAGTGTGGGGCATAGACAGTCCCCCTGAGCCGTGATTGGCCAAAGGCACCCTGCCTTTGGCCAATTATGGCTCTCTTAGCAGAGGGTGCTGTCATTGGCCAAAGCATGCAGTTCAGGTGCATGCTTTGGCCAATCATCATACAGCAATGCACTGCGATCTCGCAGTGCATTATGGGGCATTCCGCGGCGCTCGAATTTGCCACGAACGCCCCATAATGTTGGCTCTTCGGCAAACCCCCCGATGTTCGAGTTAAACTTATATTCGACCCGAACATCAAGCTCATCCCTAGTCACGAACAGTGATGAGAAGCTGACGCTGTAGTGAGTGCATGCAGACAGGATATAATGCTCATTTAATCCAAAGGAGATAGAATAAAGAAAATTACTTAGTTTAATCCATGGTACTGTACACTTCCTCCTCACCATTTCAGCTATTGATGACCAGTCCCTGGACAGCGCTCCTCTTGCTGACAACTTTGTGTACAATGCAGAACCAGTGACATCCGCTGGCCCTGCATTGTAGTTGAGGACATCAAAGGCCCAGCCATATTTTTAGGGCCAAGCCATGAACAAAGAAAGTATTCTACTACATCTTCTCTAGACTACGGTTTCATTCAGACCTCATCTATCATAATGAAGACTATAGAAAATACAGTGAAGATTTTTGTTGTGAACTGGCAATAATTCTGTATCGGTCTTATGTGTAACTGTGATTGAACGAGTAGTGAAAATGTTCTACAGCCTGAATGGTAATCATGGTGTTTTATATGTACATGTATCTACAGAACGCGTGTATTACTTGTACAATGTACATATACAGCTGCAGGGTGAAAGCGATCCTATGATTAGGATTAGGGAGACTTATACGCCTAGGAAGGCCCTTGTTATACAAAATACAAAATATTCCTACTTTCCCATCATAATTGGTTGGATTAAAGTTTTCAGTTAGACGAGTCAAAGAATTGTTTCCTGATCTGATTGCTGTGCTGGGTTACCATACTTTACAAACCACTCTTTACATTATTACAGCTGAGCTCCAGGCAAACAGCCAAATGCAAAGATGAAATACATTATACAATATGTGAACTGTTCAACATGCCAATGGATTTGTAATTCCGTTCACACATTAATCCTAGACACCCATGCTAGAAAACACGTTTATAAAAAAATTTGCATGTTCGTCCATCGAAACTGCATGTAAATTCCTTCTGTGCAAAATCAAATGTTTCCGGGATATATTCTATGCAATTTGAATGTGTAACTGTGCAAAATACCACATGATAGCCACTAAATGGTGTTGGGAAGCATACTTTTTCCCCATGATAATCAATGCCATCTAGTGACCATAACATGTTATATGCCACATTCACACATTTGAATGGTAGAGAACATAGGCCCCTCTGTGCTGGTGACCTCACTTTTTTTCCACTGAGATTAAGCAATACAGCTTAGTCAAGGACACACCCCCAGCCTGCTGGATGGACAGTGAAGCGTTAATGAGGTCATACATGATCTCTTACCTCTTGCATGCTCACAGTTTTACATTTGCAGCACTGCATTATGGCAATTAATGACTATAGAGATCCCTCTCCCAGTCTGAGTCCTAAACTGTCTAACTGCGTAGCTCCCAACTGTCCCTGATTTCGAGGGACTGTCCCTGATTTGGATTTGGAGCGATGTCCCTCTGTCCCTCATCCCCCCCCCCCTCGTTTGTCCCTCATTTTGGTCTGATCCATAAAGTTGTATATAAAATTCACTTTTTATCTTTCAAAAAGTGTTTCCCAGTGCTAAAGCTTTCATCTAATTTCTAAATTGCTGCATTTGTACAATTTAAAAGCCAGTATAAAGGAATAGTAGTGGTAAAAAAAAAAGCCCTTGTGGATTTAATTAACCTTTTTTTTTTGGTTAATTCTCCTTTAAGGGGGTGTGGCAGGGGGCGTGTCCTATGCCTACATACATTTGCCAGTAGGTGCCAGACAATTAGCTTCTTTAGATGGAGAGATCAACCAGAAGGAGAAGCTTACTTTTCCCGGTGACAGTTTTCCTGTAGGAGCCATACTAGACGCAATTTGGAATCATGGGCAGAATTGTGGCAATTCTCTCCACGATTCCAAATCGCGGTACAATGCGCCTTTCTATACCATAATCCTTTATTGGCATCCCAAACGCGATGCGATTCTGCCGCACAAAATGTGCCCTTTCAAAGTTGCGCGATGCTTGCTGCCCAAAAAAAAGAGCAGGAGTTTTTTTTTTTGCCTGACAAACATGCAAAGGGCAGGCCATTCAAGTGACTGGACTAGCCCTATGTCACACGCAGAATTGCATGAGAATTGCGCTAGTCAGCTAGTGGGAACGCTGTGGCCTAAATGCTGTATATGGCGGGAATTAAAGTGATTGTAAACGATCACCTTGTAAAACAACCCATTCAGGTTAAAATAGAAATGAAATGCAAAACATTTGTTTATAGATATAAAATAACATTATAAATACCCTATTTATCAGCGTATAACATGCACCTTAATACTTGTGCCCTGTACACACGGTAGGATTTTCCGACGGAAAATGTGTGATAGGACCTTGTTGTCCATCACACATTTTCCATCGGATTTTCCGACACACAAAGTTTGATAGCTTGCTATAAAATTTTCCGACAACAAAATCCGTTGTCGGAAGATCCGATCGTGTGTACACAAATCCGACGCACAAAGTGCCACGCATGCTCAGAATAAATAAAGAGATGAAAGCTATTGGCCACTGCCCCGTTTATAGTCCCGACGTACGTGTTTTATTTACGTCACCACGTTCAGAATGATCGGATTTTCCGACAACTTTGTGTGACCGTGTGTATGCAAGACAAGTTTGAGCCAACATCCGTCGGAAAAAATCCATGGATTTTGTTGTCGGAATGTCCGATCAATGTCCGACCGTGTGTACAGGGCATAAGAGGGAAGTTTCAGGAAAAAAGGTAAATTTTAAATAAAGAACTTTGAAGCAAAAGGGTAAGTGCCCATCAATGAAGCCTTATCAGTGCCCATCTGCAGCCTCACCAGTGCCCATTAATGCAGCCTCACCATTGCCCATTAATGCAGCCTGCTCAGTGCCCATCTGCAGCCTCACCATTGCCCATTAATGTTCAGTGCCCATCTATGCAGCCTGCTCAGTGCCCATCTTCAGCCTCGCCATTGTCCATTAATGCCAGCCTGCTCAGTGCCCATCTTCAGCCTCGCCATTGCCCATTAATGCCAGCCTGCTTAGTGCCTATCTATGCAGCCTGCTTAGTGTCCATCTTCAGCCTCGCCATTACCCATTAATGCAACTTGCTTAGTGCCCATCAATGCAGCCTTATCAGTGCCCATCTGCAGCTTCACCAGTGCCCATCAATGCAGCCTCAGTATTTCCCATTATTGCAGCCTGATCAGTGCCCATCTGCAGCCTCGCCATTGTCCATCTATGCAGCCTGCTCAGTGCCCATCTGCAGCCTCGCCTTTATCCATTATCCAGCCTCACCAGTGCCGGATTACACAGAGCCGGGATCTCCTGTTTATTCGGCACTTGCAGTCGCTCACAGTCTCTTCTCCTTGCCTGGCTCTTATGATAGACAGATCACCCGTCCAATGCCGGGACAGGTGATGTCTATCCTAGGAGCCGTGCCAGGAGGCGGTACTCCTTCCCCCCCAAGGCAGCCAGATATCGGTGTATAAGACGCACCCATGATTTGCCCACTATTTTCAGGGGGAAAAAGTGCGTGTTATACGCCGATAAATAGGGTACCTTTTTCCCCCCATTTTTTTTTAAGTGATCACATTCCCTCTATTCTCAGCTGCATAAGAGCTGGGGCAGGAGAAGCAGAAGCACACTAAGCTTTCCAATAAATGGCCATGCAGGGGGGGGGCGTGTCAGGACAAGTCTGATCATTGGAGCATAGATAGAGAACTGACCACGCTGTGCTCTCATGCCTAGTGTAGTCAGTTTTTAAATATTAAAGCAGAGGGACTGGCAGGAACACCAGTGATTTCACACAAAGGACGCAAAACAAAGAGAACAGGAGACTCTCTCAGACAAGTACATGGTACAGCAGGCACATATCAGGAATATGAAGTGTTGGAGTAACAAACGCTTTAATGATTTGTGGTCACATCCTGGGAAGCAAAAAGAATGCGAAACCACCTTGCAAATATGTAACAAACATGAATTGTCTTGCCAGCACTTAGTATTCAGGGTGGCTCCCTCGCTAAAACATTTAATGTGGATTAGCTCAAAAGATAAATACTAATTACTCAGGATTTTTCACATGTTACCATATTCTCATTTGAAAAGCCACAACAAATCCAACAGATTTAGGATGATAATGTGGGAGGGGAGAAAGTGATACCAGACATAACCCCAGAGTAGGAATTCTTACTCTCGCCAGCTCACATGAAGATGCTTAGCGCAATGGGCAAGGAGCATAAAAACAACCAATAGGAATGTATCTTATAGTCACAGTCCATACCTATACATTTTACAATAATGCATATGGAGAAAAAAAATCTTGACTGCTGCATTTTTTGGGTGTGGTCTACTGATATCACCCTCCGTCAACCTGCCCTTGGGAAATGCCATGCAGACATCCTTGGAGTGCATATAGACAGGAAATGGTTGCAAGGAATCAGCAATATTAATAATATACAACAAATAATGAAACAAGTTGTAAAAAAGTTTTTTTTTATTTAAAAAAATTAAATTGTTTATAATACACAGTTTTAGAAAAACAATGAGCATTCAGTTAGGGTTTACATCTACTTTCTGCCTTGCAGTATTGGGGTTCCCGGTTCGCATCCCAGACAGGACTCTCTTTGCATGGGGTTTGCATTTTCTCCTTGTGCTTTCATGACTTTCTTCCGGGTACTCTGGGCTCCTCCCACACTCCAAAGACATGTTGGTCGGTTAATTGGCACCTGTCTAACCTGGCCCTAATATGTGTATGTATGTGAGATAGGAACCTTACCCTGTAAGCTCCTCTAGGGACTGGTAGGAATGTACAAATGTACAATTTGTAAAGCACTGCATAAATTGTCATACACTATAAAAAAAAAAAAATATATATATATATAAAAGAAAATGTTAATATAAATTTTATTTTTAAATAAAGAGTTGTGTGTATTTTTTCCTTATATCTTGGTGTGCTCTGTGTATTTCTGTGCAGTAATTCAGTGTGAGACTTCCCCTTCCTGTAATAAAGACCGCTCACTGTCTCTCTCACTCCTTGTGCAGAATTACTGGTCTTGTCTCCGCCCCCCTCCTGTAGTTTACTGCAGGCAGCCTGTAGTGGGTGAAGCCTGTTGGCCCCTCCCACAGCTCTGCTCTGCTCTCTGCACAGGCTATATATTGTAATTTTAATCATTAACTGAAACAGAAACAGCTGTGTAGAAGGCTTAAAACTTGGGGAGGAACAGCCAAACTCTGCTACCAAGGTGAGGTTGTGGAAGACAGTTTCATGCCACAGGTCATACACCATGGCAAGACTAAGCACAGCCACAAGACACAAGGTGCATAGATTGTATCAGCAAGGTCCCTCCCAGACAAAGATTAGAAAGCACACTGGGTTTTCAAGATGTGCCGTTCAAGCTATTTTGAAGAAGCAGAAATAATGAGCCAACGTTGAGGACTGTAGACGCAGTGGCCGGCCAAGGAAACTTAATGCAGTAGATGAGACACATCATGCTTAATTCCCTTTTACACTGGAAGATGTCCAGTGTGCCATCAGCACAGAACTGGCAGAAACCAGTGGTACACTCATCTACTGTCTGAAGTTTGGCCAGAAGTGGTCTTCACGAAAGAATAGCGGGCAAAAAGCCATACCTCCGACAGGGAAACAAGGCTAAGCCACTAAATATGCATGAAAATAGGAAAAATGGCAGCAGGTACTCTGGACTGATGAGTAAAAATTTGGAATATTTGGCTGTAGCAGGAGGCAGTTTGTTGGTGAAGGGCTGGAGAGCGGTACAATAATGAGTATCTGCAGGCAACTGTGAAGCATGGTGGAGGTTTCCGTGCAAGTCTGGAGCTGCATTTCAGCAAATGGACTTGGAGATTTGGTCAGGATCAACAGTGTCCTCAATGCTGAGAAATGCAGGCAGATACTTATCCATCCTGCTATAACCAGGGAGGTGTGTGATTGGCCCCAAACTTATTTTGCTGCAGGACAACTACCCCAAACATACAGCCAATGTCATTAGGAACTATCTTTAGTGTAAAGAAGAACAAGGGGTCCTGGAAGTAATGCTCTGGCCCCTACAGAGCCCTGATCTCAACATCATGGAGTCTGTCAGTGGCGGCCCATCCATTAGGGGCACCCCAGGCGCCGCCCCCTCTCTTCACTCCACCCCCTAATATACATAATGGATAGATTCATGCATAGCATGAATCTATCCTTTCAGGGCACCGGGCGCATGAATTACAGCGGGTTTATTTAAAGCACCTGATTAGAGCCAGAGGCTCTAATAGGCTTCAAAATTGGGTGGGCTTGGGTCGCAGAGCATGCGACTGGAGCCCACCCAGGTGTGTTACAACAGCGAATGAATATTTGCTGTTGAAACACTGATCCTCAATCCGGTCAACCAGAAGCGGCTGTGGCCGAAAAGAGAAGACTCCTGATTGGCCGCCGAGGAGGAGGGAGGAAACGGAAGCCGCCGCCGCCGTGGAGAGCAGGGGAACGGGAGGCCGCTGGTGATGGAGAGCAGGAGAACGGGAGGCCGCAGGTGATGGAGAGCAGGAGAACAGGAGGCGGCAGGGGATGGAGAGCAGGAGAACAGGAGGCTGCCGGTGATAGAGAGCAGGAGAACAGGAGGCTGCCGGTGATGGAGAGCAGGAGAACAGGAGGCCACAGGTGATGGAGAGCAGGAGAACAGAAGGCTGCCGGTGATGGAGAGCAGGAGAACAGGAGGCCGCAGGTGATGGAGAGCAGGAGAATGGGAGGCTGCTGCCGAGCAGGGTGAAGCCACCGGTGATGAGGTAAGTGATACCGACTGACCGTCGGGGGGGTGGCATACTGTTTGCCACCGCCCCCCCAAAAAAGTTTCCACCAGGCACCACTGGAGTCTGTCTGGAATTACATGAAATGACAGAAGAATTGGAGGGCGGCACCCTACATCCACAGAAGATCTGTGGTTAGTTCTCCAGGATTTGGAGCAACCTACCTCCCAAGTTTCTTCAAAAAATGTGTGCAAGTGTACCTAGAAGAACTGATGCTGGTTTGAGGGCAAAGGGCGGTCAAACCAAATATTGATTTGATTTGGATTTCTCTTCTGTTCATTTACATTCCATTTTGTTAATTGCTAAAAATAAACTATTAACACTTATATTTCTGAAATCATTTTTAATACAGCATTTTTCACAACTGCCTAAAACATATACTGTATATATATATATACACACACACATACACATACAGATTATACAGTATGTATGTAGCAACAAATTAAAAAATGCAGAGGAGTGAATGTGCCCTTATTTAACATATGCATTTTTTGACTGTCCAGCCTGAAGCTCTTCTTTAATCCTAAAACATACAATAAGTCTATAAGAATTCTTGGCTGTCACATAAAAAGGGAGATGTACCCCAGAGGGACGTACAATGATACACTACACCTGTAGCCATTTAAGAATGTCAAAATAGAGCTGTCACATAAAGAATTGCTCACCTACGACTTCTTTCCAGTCCAGTACATTTTTTAATAAGGTGGATGAGCGAAGGCGGAATTCTCTCCTTCCCACGGCCGCTCTGCTACTTTTATCTCACAGAAATCTCAACCAAAACTTCTTGTCTAATCACGCCGAGTCTTTCCTCATCTGGCTGTCAACACTTTCCCTTTTTATCACCTTCTGCATGCTTGTTGGACTTGGTTCACTTCTGCCTGCAATTTGACTTATAGGTTACAGTCTGACTGATGGGTACATCCAGAGGTTCAGTATTCAGGATCAGTTAACCACTTGACCTCCGGAAGATTTGCCCCTCTTCACGACCAGGCCATTTTTTGCAATACGGCACTGCATTACTTTAACTGACTTTAACTGTCGCGGTCATGCGACACTGTACCCAAATAAATAAATAATAAAACTTATGAAATTTTTTTTCCCCCCACAAATAGAGCTTTTTTTTGGGTGGTATTTAATCACCACTGGGTTTTTATTTTTTGTGCTATAAACAATTTTGTAAAACTTTTTGCTGTAAAACAAACTCAATTAAAAAAAAAAAAAATCCAATTTCTTCATCAATTTATTACCAATATGTATTCTGCTACATGTTTTTGGTAAAATAAGAAGCCCAATAAGTGTATATCGATTAGTTTGTACAAAAGTTATAGCATCTGCAAACTATGGGATATATACTGGAATTTGTATTTATTTATTTTTGCTTTTAATACCATAGCAGGACCGCAATATTCTGGCGGGCACTCTGACACTAACTGACACTTTTGACACTTTGTAGGAATCAGTGACACTAATGGCCCGTAAAACACGATCCGAATATCATACGAAAACTGTCGTCCGAGGAATAAGCGTACGATTTTCGGACCGGGTGTACACTACTTTCGACAGCCGCTCACGACAGTTCATTCGGTATTATTCGATCGGACATGCGCGAAAATTTTCCTCGTACGATTCCAGATCATACGATTTTCGATTTGGAAAGTATAGTTGTCGTCCGAAAATACAATAGAAATACATTACAACACGTGACATCACTTCCGATTTTTTTTTTCTGTCGTACAAGAATTTTTGTGACTTTATTTACCTATTCAATTTCTACTTGCGACTATTAAGCGAAAAAGGTCGAACGATCTGTCGTACGATATTCGGATCGTGTGTACGGACCATAAGGCTTCATGCACACTGGACGTTTTTGGACGTTTTTACAGCTGCTGTTTTTGGCTTCCGGTGTTTTTCCTGCAGTCAATAAACTCTCCAGCATGTTGTCCTATGTGTCCATGCACACATAGGGGGTGATGTACTAAGAAGAAGGCACTGCACCAGTTCATACATTAATTGGTGCGCCGGAAAAGTCATTAATTGAACGTGCAAACAGGCGCACATTGAAGCGCAAATAACGATAATAAATACCCGCATATGTAAACTGCAACTGGCGCTAGGGTAACGGCAGTTTTCTCATTGGTAACAGCGCACGCCCAATACAATACAATACAGTTTCCCCTAAAATAAGACCTACCCTGAAAATAAGACCTACAAGGACTTTAACTAGGGCTTATTTGGGGGGGTAGGGCTTATATTGCAGCCATCACCGACAATCACGCTAGGTCTTATTTTAGGAGAAACAGGGTAGGTGTTCTCAGTTCATTAACACTTTTGATGCTCATTTCATTCCTATCACTTCTAATATATCTTTGAAATATTTTTTTTTTCTTTTTTACCTAAATCTTTCAATACATTACAAAGAACAGAGAAGTGTTTCCAGACCTAATAAATTAATATTTTCAGATCTTTAAAGGTGACCATACCCTGCAACCAGTTAGATCCTAAATAAATTAGATTTAGTGCAAGAGCCTGTTTTATTTCCTATATTTTGTATTAATTGTTCAGATGCATCTTCCTATTACCTATTTTGCCTAAATGTCAAGTTGCACAGAGATTGGCCAATTAGATTGCATAGTGCGTGACCATCTTTAGTGCCAAATTTGGAATATAGATGCACCATGACCCACTTGTATTTTACTAAAGATATTTCTTGGGCATTATACGAGGCACATGAGAAACCACCTTTTTTTCAAGACATGCTAGAGTGATCAGGAATCTTCAAACTACGGCTCTCCAGCTGTTGCAGAACTACACATCCCATGAGGAATTGTAAAACTCTAACATTCACAGACATGACTAGGCATGATGGGAATTGTAGTTCCTGAACAACTGGAGGGCCGTAGTTTGAAGACCCCTGTAGACCATTATTATGCCTCCAGAATTGGGAGTGTGACATCTACCCAACTTCTCTCTGCTGGTGGACACAAGAACCTACATGTGTGTGTGTTTTGAGGCCTAATCATTTAGATATACACACATGACCCACACAAACACCACCCCATGTAAAGATAAATCAAAATTTATCTTAAAGCGGAGTTCCACACAAAAATGGAACTTCCGCTTTTTGGAATCCCCCCCCCCCGTATCACATTTGACACCTTTCAGGGGGGAGCAGATACCTGTATAATACAGGTGTCTACGCCACTTCCCACACCCCCTCCCCACATTCTTCTGGGAGACACACGGGTCCCAGGAGACAGCAGGGACCAGTGGGAACGCACAACGCGAGTCGGGCATGCGCAGTAGGGAACCAGGAAGTGAAGCCGCAAGGTTTCACTTCCTGATTCCCTTACCGAAGATGGCGGTGGTAGCACCTGAGAGCCGAGGGACAGATCGGCTTCGGGTGCCGACATCGCGGGTGCCCTGGATCAGGTAAGTGTCCATATTTTATTTTTTAGTATTTGTAGCTGCTGACTTAAAAAAAAACAAAAAAAAGGCGGAACTCTGCTTTAATTTGTAAATACGGATCAACTCTTCCTCAGAGAACAGTGAGCGGGGCATGGTGGTGGGAAGAAATTAGCAGCAGTACATGCGACTTCCTGGAGGGGTGTGATGACATTCCTTTGTGCTGGCCACCGCCTCCGGGAACCAGATATGCGCCACGGGTACATACCTCCGCGCACACAGCAGTTGTGCATCTAACATGCACAGCGGTCAAGCATCTAGCTGCAGGAACCCATTTTTTGGGGAAATTAATAGTAAAGCAGATGCAGATTTCCAGAACTGGACTAACAAATGTTTCTAGTGAAAGGCAACTGGTGTTTTCTATTAAACAAGGGCTAAATGGGCCATTGACATGCATCACAGTTGAACTTAGGAATGTGTCTTTGCAAAGTTAAACTAAATTAAATTCTTTCTTATTTTTGCTTGGGGATAGAGTGCAGAGGGATTAGAAGTCTTGTCAGTTTTTAGGATGTCTGCACCCCTGATAGGGTGAAGACACCTCTCAAATTTTGACAATTTCTCCTACAAATTTATTCACTTCCTGTCACATAGCCAAACAGGAAGTGAGGGTAAAACCCTACCAAGGTCTTTCCTTGGGACACACAGGTCAATCTAACTAGTGTCCCCATTAGGTAAATTGCACTCTAGCATTTTGCTGTGTACACCCCAATTTATTAGGTATCTTAGACTTTGGGGTTGATTTACTAAAGGCAAATCCACTTTGCACTACAAGTGCACTGGGAAGTGCAGTTGCTGGAGATCCGAGGGAGACATGCAAGGAAAATAAATAAAACAGCATCTTTGCTTCTACATGCTTGGATGATAAAATCACCAGCGCTTTCCCTCAGATTTACAGCGAGTACACTTGTATTGCAGAGTGGATTTGCCCTTAATAAACCCCAAAATACCTAATAATTTGGGGTGTACACAACAAAGTGCTAGAGTGCAATTTGCCTAATGAGGACACTAGTTAGATTGACCTGTGTCCCCCCAAGGAAAGACATTGGGAGGGAATGCTCTTGATGCCATGACAACAGCAATTCTGTGAACTACTTGCAGCTCTAAGAGCCTCCCCAATAATTCTTATACCAGAAGCTGGCCTCAGATAAGGGCGAATGTCTGCCTGGTAGAAAAACAATTGAGCACCATTTGTGATACCCTCCCCATCTGCATCAACATTCAAACACCCAGGACAGGCCCCTGGAGTGCACCCCCTCAAGGGGACATGCTCCCAAAGCCTGTCCCAAAAATTATAGCTCAGATGGAAAAAGGACAACGGACAGCACCCAAATGCTCCTGTAGCAAGTGCGTTAATCTGGTTACAATCACCTCAAGACCCAGTAAAACACAGGGAAAGTGGGGATAGAAGCCTAGGTGGCAGCCTTGCCAATCTGAGAAACCATAGTCTGTAGCCCAAAGTTCAGGATCCACTCACAGATTTAGTAGAGTGCATCTTGTCGGGACAGGATGGAACCTGATACCTAAACCATGGAGTTGGTTGATGGTCTGCTGAGTTGACTTGACATGATGGAGCTAGAAATCGGAGCATCAGTAAAGGGTACATCTTGTAATACAAAAGGAAAGTAAAGGCCGAGAGATAAAAAAAACTTTCCATCACACATCCAACCAAGAGACGGAAGCTTCCTTTGGGTGAACTGGATGCAGATCAAAGAACTGCATAAGGATAGAAACTAACCCAAGTAAGGTGAAGAACTGGGTTCTAACGACCTTGTCTTATGTTAAACCTGTCAAAAGGTTCCATGCCAGACAAGGTCACAAGTCTTGAACAGTCACCTCCCCAAGTGAAGGCTATGATGAACTACTTAAGATCCCCCAAAGTCATGTGGGCAGCAATATTAAGAGCTAAATATGCTGACCTAGGCTCAGCTGCAGGTGAGGACTTGTCCAGTGAAGACATTTTTGGGGAGTGTTGACGTTTTGCAGTATGGAAGAGGATTTTTTTTACCTTAGACTGGATTCCTGGTGCATATTCCTGTCAGTGAGACAGGCTGGGCTCCTTAGCAAAGGGAAAGGTCAGTTAGCACCTCAATGCACTCTTTAAGCAGCAAAATACCTACATGGTCTGATGACCCTTACCTATAGGAACCCTGTGGATCTTTGTTATGCAGTGAGCTCATACAGGGCATCTGGAACACTGACAATTAGTCAGTTATAATAATAATGCCACACTGAGACATGAGTAAGGACATATCTTTTCGCTAGGTAGCAGGAAATGGCCATTGATGCAGGGTTTGCGTGTGCTGGCATGCAGTCCTATGAACACCCTATCTGTAAGCCGCTGGAACTTTATCCCCCTGTTACTCAACTCTTCTGCCCGCCACCCATGCCTGGCAACATTCTCACCTTGCCCACTTTCAAGATGGCTTCCAGGTGGGGTAGTACTTGCCCAAATCAAAGATGGCCCCCACGTGAGCTCTATCCACTTCACCTGTTCAGCATAATGCATCATTACCTTGAATGTAGACACTTAGCTTTCTCTTCCGCATATACCACTAGACTGCATACTAAAACACGGTGCAGCTCCAGCTCATCCAAGAGGAGATGTAACACACAACTTATGAGGCCATTCACAGATATATTCCAAAAAATTAGAAAACATTCCTATCTTGAAAATTCGGTGTCACAGTTCAATGGACTTACTCACTTCTGGGAGGCAGGCTCCAGCCACTGACAGCTCTTCTGAGGAACATAGCCCTGGATGCACTGCTGTATGTGGGGCTAGTTAGCACCTGATTTTTCACCCCAAAAGATCCACAGAAGAGTCTCCCTGCCTTATCAGTGTATTTAGCGTCCCAAGGTCAGGGACTGCGCTACAGGAGAGGCTGAACCTGTGTGGAAAACCACCAAAGGTGGCAAAAATGGAATGGGCTGTTGTGTGGGTGTTAACTTTTTATAGCTATGCACTGGTCCTGTGGGCGGAAGTAGGCGGGGCTACTATCATATGTATGCTGCTATGGATAGGCACCAAGAAATAGTTTTGCCTTTAGTTATACTTTAAATCCTGCTAGATCACTTCAGGCTGGCCCCTTTTGCAGGTATAGCTATATAAAACATTATAAATAAGTGCATATACGGTTTAAAATCCAGTAATACACTGTTTGATTCTGCTTTGCACATGCTTAATTGCTCTCTATTTTTAGGCACTGTACTGAATTTGTAGAGAGCGATCTGCTGACAGCCTAAAGATTTATTGCTGCTCAGAGGCTCTGACTTTCAGCAAAATGGCAGCCTCCAGCAAGAAGAAACAGTAACAATGCTGGAGGCAATTTACAGCACACGCTAATTTTGGTAGCAAAATTATTATTGTGGAATGTATGTTCTTTGCTAAAGAACATTATTTTTATTAAGTTGTTATGGGTAAAGTTCCACTTTAATGCAAAAAAAAGCCCCAAAAACACACACATACAGTAGAGAAGAAAAGAAAGAAAGAGAGAAAGAAAAGAAAATACTAATCTGTGAAATAATGTAGATTCATTTTTTTAACCATTCACTGTCACATTCCCTGGTAACTCCTCATATGCAGATTTGCTGGGTAAACATTTTCTGGCACTTTCCACACATTCACCAGTTGCTGTACCTTTATGATATAATTTGTGCACCTGGTAAATGTGCAGTGAATATTCAAAGTGCAGGAAGCAGCTTTAGGAGCTCTCCATAGTGCTGAACCATAGAGATTTATTTTACACGGTTTCAGTATTTGGAGCATTGTTGAACATTTTTCATTTTTTTTCTTTTTAACAATATTTGATTTTTTGTATAAAAAATATAAAATGTTAACCACTTGCCCACTGGGCACCTAAACCCACTTCCTAACCAGACAGTGGCATCTCCAGCTTTCATATTTAGGGGGAGCACACGGGAGGACAAGGACAAAAGTAGGGGGGCAACCAAAAAAAAAGCAATTATATGTATGTATATATATATATATATATATATATATATATCTATAGATATATACATATACATATATATATCTATATATATAGATATATATATATATATATATATATCTATATATATCTATATATATAGATATATATAGATATATATAGATATATATATATATATATATATATATATATATATATATATATATTCAAAGAATAGAATGCACTCCAGAGGTCATCAATGCAGCCTCACCAGTGCCCATCAATGCAGCCTCACCAGTGCTCAATGAATGCAGCCTCAAAAGTGCCTATCTTTGCAGCCTCACCGGTACCCATCTTTGCAGTCTTACTGGTACCCATCAATGCAGCCTGATCAGTGCCCATCTTTGCAGCCTCACCAGTGCCCATCTTTGCAGCCTCACCAGTGCTCATAAAAGCAGCCTCACCAGTGTCCACCAATGCAGCCTCACCAGTGCCCATCAGCGCAGCCTCACCAGTGCCCATCAATGCAGCCTAGCCTAGATCTCCCTAGATCCCCCACTTACCCGCTGTAATATGAAGTCCCGCCTCCTGGACAGATTCCTATGGTAGACTGCACGCAGCGGCCGTGCCGTGTAAGCAAGAGATCTGTTTAATCCGGCGGCGCTCCCCCCTCCTCTCCAAGGCAGCCCAATGGGCCCAGTGGGACCCATGATAGGGTTTCAGGGACATACTTGGTCCGGGGACAGTGTCCTCAGTCCGGGGACTTCTAGTCACCCTAGGCCAGGGGCCAGCAGGGGCCAGCAGGCCCCACAGGCCAGTGGCCAGCGGGACCCACAGGTCAGTGGCAAGCAGGACCCACAGGCCAGTGGTCAGCAGGACCCACAGGTCCGCAGCCAGCTCAGTCATCTGTGGGTCCTACGGGCTCGTGGCCAGCTTCCAGCAGGATTCACAGGCCATAGGCACTGGGTCAGGGTAAATGAGGTGTATGGGGGTGGGGGGGATAGATGGGATGATCATGTGGGGGTCAGCTGGGGTGTCAGGGTCTCCCGCCTCAGCTATAAACCGAATTGGCAGCGGCCAGCTCAGGCACAGAGCTCAGACTCAGAGCTCAGCAGGACAGGTCCTCCTCCTTGCACGGCCTCCTCCAGTGGTGGGTGATGCTCCTGGGGTAAACTTCTGGTGCATGCACACTGCACAGTGTACTGCAGCCACCAGCGGCTTGCCCAGGCCAGCCACGTGTGTGTCCACAGTCCAGCTCCAAGAGATCCAACCAAGGCGACCGGGAGTTGTAGCTATCTCAGCCTGGCTGCGCTGCTTGAGTCGTGAATGGGGGTGGATGAGCATGGATGGGGATGATTGAGGATGGCTGAGTATGGATGAGGATGGCTAAGTATGGATGAGGATGACTGAGCATGGATGGGGATGGCTGAGTATGGATGGGGGTGGCTGAGCATAGATGGGGATGGCTGAGTATGGATGGGGATGGCTGAGCATGGATGTGGATGGCTGAGCATGGATGAGGATGGCTGAGTATGGATGGGGATGACTGAGCATGGATGAGGATATTTGAGTATGGATGGGGATGATTGAGCATTAATGAGGATAGCGGGAGTATGGATGGGGATGAGGCAGGAAGGGGCAGAGATCAGCACTGTAGGCACTATAGATCCAACCCACAGCGCTGATGCACCCAATCTCTCCCCTCTCCTCTCACACTATACCGATCGGTATGGAGAGGAGAAGAGCCGAAGCGGGCATGTGCCGGCTTGTTTACAACTGGTCGCTCCATCATTAGACGGAGTGATCACGTGGTAAAGGGCAGCTGTCTTCGGCCCTTTACCGTGATCCTCCAGACCCAGCGGTCACGGATATTCCCAAGTGCGCTGGGGCGTGATTCTGGGAGGACATCATAGTATGCCCTCCCAGAGTTATCCGGCAGCACTGTAGCCATCATTCGGCTGTGGCCTGGTCGGCAAGTGATTATAAATGCATGTCTTCTCTTCTCAGATACTTCCAACTTTGGACATCAAAAATACAGGGCCTCACCCATAGAAAAAAATAAACTTGAGGCCCCTTGTGATACAAGCCTGCGTTTCCTTCAGCACCAGGGATTATTTTGAGTGGGGTCAACAGCATGGCCTGTTTGGCACTGCTACTTCCCAAGGTGAAGGTAGTAGAAAGGAGAAATGGGGCTTATGTACTACCTACCGACCTACCTTTTATCCATGTGGGCACAAGTAGGTAGCCATCCTATTATTGTTGAACTTTTTTTGGTTTGAATAAAAGCATTCCCCCCCTTCCCAGTCACTACCAACCTTGGCCATGAGGAATGCATGGATGGTATCTCCATACCGTAATACTAGCCTGCATGTCCTTCACCATCAGAGGATACTTTGAAGGGCGTTATTAAAAACAGGGGTACCCTCCCACAGCACTATTTCTGTTGCTCACCGGCCTGGACTTTTTTTCACCCCTACTCCTGAAGGTGAGATTACCAGAAAGAAGGAACAGGGCTCATTTACTACCTACCTGCCTCCCATGCAGGACAAGTAGTTGGCCACCCCATTACTGTTGAAGTTGATTTTGGGTTATATAAAAGCATGTCCTGTCTTCCTAGACGTTACCAACCTTAGACACCAAGCATGCAAGGCTGGTATCTTCATAAAATAGGGACAAACTTGAGGTCACTTGCCATTGTGATACCAGCCTGCATATCCTTCGGCATCAGAGGGTACTTTGGGGCCAGTCATTAGAAAGAGGAGTACCTTCTCACAGCAATAGGTCTGATGCTCACCTGACTGGACTCTTTAGAACCTACTGTATGCTGGACATGTGTAGTTCGTTTTGTTCCAAATAGAAATTCGGAAAAATTTTTTTGTTATTCAGGAATTCGGATTTATCTGAATTTCATAACTCAAATGGTAATTAATTTAAACAAATCTAAAATAACAAAACCAAATTTCAGACGAAATTCAAATTCAAATAGAATTTGAATAGTTTTCAAATCAAATTCAAATTTCTGAAGAGGATAAAATAGAATAGAAAATAAACGACTAGAATAGAAAAGAATATAATAGAAAATAATAGAATAGAATAGAGTAAAACAGATCAGAATTCAAAATAAAAGAATATAAAATAAAATGACTTAATAAAATATAATAGAAAATAGAGGCATAGAATAGAAAAGAATAAAATAGAAAGAATATAACCATCTTTTGAAATTCTAATTTCAAATAGAATAAATTTGAATTTGAACACAATATAAAAGAATAGAAAAAGAAATAGAATAGAAAAGTATAGAATAGAATAGAAAAAAAAGAATATAATAAAATAGAAAGAATATAACTTTCTTCTGAATTTCAAATAGAATCATTTAAATTTGAATAGAATAGAAAATAAAAGAATAGAATAGAATTTAAAAAATAAAACAATAGAATTAATATAATCATTTCACAAAATTTGATTAGAATAAAAAAGAACAGATTAGAATATACGGTAATAGGAAATAAAAGAATATAATGGAATAGAATATAATAGAAAGAATATAACCATCTTTCGAATTTCGAATATAATAAATTTGAATTTGAATATAAAAGAAAAGAATAGTATAGAACAAACAATAGAAAAGAATAGAATAGAAAGAATATAACAATATAACCAATTTCCCAAATTCTAATTTACAATAGAATAAATTCAAATTCGAATAGAATAGAAAAAAAATATATAATAGAAAAGAATAGAATAGAATAAAAAAAAGAATAGAATAAAAAGAATATAACCATCTTCCGAAATTCAAATTTCAAATAGAATTGGATTTTGAATGATATTTGATTCAAATAGGATTCAAATCAATTAGCATTTTCTTAATTCGGAAAATTTTAAACGATTTGAATTCTAATAAACAAAACTAATTCCGAAAACGAATTAAACAAATTTAACTAAGCAAATTTATGTAAATAACGAAACAAAACACATTTTTTCGTTCTGCACAGGTCTACTGCATGCTTCCCAAGGTGAGAGTGATAGCTGGGGACCATGAGGCAGGTCTCTCGGATTACGGTGTTGTAGGGAGTCAGGTTCTCTACTCACAAGTCCAAGAGCAGCTACACCCCCAGACCCAATCCCTTGATAGGGAAGTCCAGCATTCAGTCCAGAGGTGCTTCAGAAGCAAGCAGCCTCCTGAATCTCACAGATCCATTCCTGGAAAAACAAAAAAGACCATTTCCTCAAGGCTTCAGGCTATTTATCACCTCCCAGACCACCTTCTGGGCACACCTCCTCAGGGCATCGTAAATATTCAGGCCAGTCATTTGAATTACCCGTCCTAAGCTCTGGAAGCTTCTCCCAGAGACAGGGGGAAATAATTCCCAGCTTGTGAAATTATGAGCAGACCAAGGCAATTGATCACTGCTGCTCTGATTACAGAGCAAGCCAAAAGCAAAATGTATCTAGCATCCTATAGTAGGAGGGTGCTACATAATAAATGGAATAGGGGCATGTCTGACCAGCTCAGTTTCTGAGGGCTGATTACTGAGTGCACTGGGTCTAACATTGGTAACTATTATAGGGCGTACACACGGTCGGACTTTGTTCGGACATTCCGACAACAAAATCCTAGGATTTTTTCAGACGGATGTTGGCTCAAACTTGTCTTGCATACACACGGTCACACAAAGTTGTCGGAAAATCCGATCGTTCTAAACGCGGTGACGTAAAACACGTACGTCGGGACTATAAACAGGGCAGTGGCCAATAGCTTTCATCTCTTTATTTATTCTGAGCATGCGTGGCACTTTGTCCGTCGGATTTGTGTACACACGATCGGAATTTCCGACAACGGATTTTGTTGTCGGAAAATTTTATCTCCTGCTCTCCAACTTTGTGTGTCGGAAAATCCGATGGAAAATGTCCGATGGAGCCCACACACGGTCGCAATTTCTGACAACACGCTCCGATCGGACATTTTCCTTCGGAAAATCCGACCGTGTGTATGGGGCATCAGACTGCACAGTCATATTCAGGTACCAAGTACAACTCTTTTACCAGGAAAGTGGAGGGAAGATCAAAAAATTAGTTTTTTTTAGTGAATATCTTTTTCTGTGACTTCAGTAGAGCTTTAATAATGAGCCTTAAATTAGAAATAATCCCATTAACCAAGTAATCTGCTGCCACTGCTTCGACATGGGAACTCGATTTGACACGAGCAAATACATTTCTTTCATTAAAACAAGTGTAGTGAGTTGTTTCCATGTCAGAGAACGTTCCCATCATTAAGTGAAATATAAGCTCTCCCAGCCTTTTGTGCTGTTTTAGTGATGGATTATTAAACAAGAGGAACATGAAATTTTACCAGAGGTATTTTTTGAGAAGCCGGTGTGTCCTGGTGTAAGATTTGACTTTGCTGACAAAAGGCGCGAGACTTGGGCAGGCAATCTGTCATCGCAAACACAGACGTCCTGGTAAGCCCTAACTGCCAAAATTCTTCCTTTTAACAATTGGACAATGTCTTTCAAGTGTTAAACACGGAGAACAAACACAGTAATTGCCTTGCTCAAGTTCTTGGAAATAACACTCTGCAGTGTTAAAAGAAAGACAAGTTCTCTCACCTGAAAGTAGAATGAAAATCAAATACTTACTTACCTAAGCCTTAACTTCTTTTTATATAAAAGTTTCCATTCTTTATTGATGGGAGACTGTCCTGGTTTTATTGGTGTGTTTTATTTCTTTTTGTTTTGTTTTGTTTTTTAAATGTTTTTTTTATTATTTTGCTATATGTATGTCATTTTTGTTTTCTATTTTAAATTTGATACATGACAAAGGATTCCCAGAGCATTATTGAATATTCAAAGTGATTTTCTTGTATGGTAAGCTCTAACGAGCAAGGCCCTCTGATTCCTTTTGTATAGTATATGGCCTGGAGCTGAGTGAAACTAGGAGGGCCACACTTGTTTTCTTGTGAATGTTGTATTTAATGGTTTGTAATAAACGGCTGCTATGGTAATTCGACTCCAAATAAAATGTGTCGTCTGGTCATTTTGGAAAGGGGGGATTGGTCAAGTGTTTAATGTTTTATAGATAATCGGAGCCTCTGCATTATTTCTGGCAGTAGCTTAACCACTTAAGCCCGGACCATTTGGCTGGCCAAAGACCAGAGCACTTTTTTGCGATTCGGCACTGTGTCGCTTTAACTGACAATTGCGCGGTTGTGCGACGTGGCTCCCAAACAAAATTAATGTCCTTTTTTCCCACAAATAGAGCTTTCTTTTGGTGGTGTTTGATCACCTCTGTGGTTTTTATTTTTTGCGCTATAAACAAAAAAAAGCCTGTGTGTACACCAGCCTGTCCGACAGAAGCTGGTCGAATGGCCGGCTTCTATTGAACGGGCATGCTGGGAAACCAGCATCCGATTGGCTGTGAGTGCTGCCATCCAGGACTTTTGTTCGCTCTTTTAAATGTATTTCCTAATGGGATGCACTGGCTAATGCCCTTATTTACTATGCTCATCGCATATGACGTCATCGCCGCTCCAGCCAATCACAGCGCCGGAGCCCATGATACCCAGAAATAACTCCGAGAGACATGTCGCAGGCCACAGCGGTGTGCCGGGACCACTGCAGGGGCTTCGATCTAAGGTAAATATTTCATAATGAGCTAGTATGCTATGCATACTAGCTCATTATGCCTTTGTCTTGCAGGTTTTTTTTTTTTTTGTGGGTTTACAACCACTTTAAGTATATGAAAATAATTAAATGCTCATAGTCTGGCCATAGGTTCACTTGCTCACATTTACAAATACATTTAATATTTTTTTAATGAAGATATAAATGTAGTTATTGGTGTTTTTATACTTCCTGGTTAGTAATACACGGGGATTGTGCCTTGTGGATTCCTTTCTATCACTGAAAGTCTATATCAGACTGGGTTTTTTTTTTTTATTGTATTTTTATTAAAATTATTTCAATGAAAAGATTACAGAACGTTTGAGTACAAAAATGAATCGAAGATTCAAACCATGAGAAAAAAAAAATGTCCACAAAGGCAGGACACAAAAGTGTACTGCACATCTTAATACAAGAATATACATCAACTTATAAGCATATCAAAAACATATACAGAAGTCATACATGTAAGACAAAGCTGATTTAGAGTGTATAAGTATGGTCAGAAAACTCCAGAGGAAATCAAACTACTATTATCAGACTGGGTTTTACTTAACCCTTTGGAGCCGGCGCCTGCCGGCCCCTTTAAGGAGTTTAGAATGCCGGGAGGTGGGCTTAAGGTCATTTAACTGCTTTGATTGGCTGTCACGGCGGTCACATGATTACTGCTTGCGATTGGGAGTTTTCCGCTAGCCGCTGGTAACTGTGCCGGGAACTCTCGGCATATCGCTATTTGCACTAATGCCCGCAAATATGCGCCTGCTTAGCACTAAGGCCCGCCCGTCGAGAGTCCGCATGTTTGCATGTGGCTGGCGCCAAGGAGTTAATTAACAACAGATTTTTTGCAATCTGTAATGATTTTTAATATCCATATAGCTCCAGTTACCAACTGACTATGTCAACTAGGCTTCCTTTAGAGATTTAGGTCACATGACTTTATTTAGGAGAGGCAGTACATTTATTTGTAAATAGAAATAGACTTTTATTAAGCTCAAACTTATAGTGTTACTTGGTAAAGCTGATGTGCCCTGCTGATTGATGACCTACACATTACGTCAACGTTTTATTGATAGGTTCAATTTATGTCCCCAGTTGCTGTACTGTCACTTTTAAATTTTGCTGCTTTATGTGTCAGTTATTCAATTTATTTAGCTACTAAGCGTTTTCTATTGATTGTGTAGCAGTTGTGGGTGGATGGATGCAATGCCATGAAATTTGCTCTAAAGCAGATTTGGAAAATAGAAGGAATACATGAGTAATGATTCATACAATGATTTCTTCCTTACCCGCTCGGGAACAGAAGGTCACTGCGAGTGAGTGTACTGATAAGATGACCTGACATTTAAAGAATCCGCCCTTTGAAGTGAAATAATAAAAATAAACAGGTATACAATGTCATATTTAACGGAGATAAGATTAGCACCCTGTATGTGATATCAAAATAAACTCTATGTAGTCATTGTGGCAGGAAAACAGGAAACGCCAAAAAGACGTTTAATGGCAAAAATGGCCATTTGAGGTCAGGATTGTTATTGGCAATTCAACACACTGTCTGATACAGTAACTGGCAAAATTATCTCTCTATATATACTGCACGTGTGTGTGTATATATATATATATATATATATATATATATATATATATATATATATATATATAGTATAGTGGAACCTCGGATTGCGAGTAACGCGGTTAACGATCGTTTCGCAATACGAGCACTGTATTTTTTAAAATCGTAACTCGGTTTGCGAGTGTTGTCTCAGGCCTCTTTGCCTCTTTGATTCAGGCCAAAGCGGTGTGCAGTGACGCTTTTGGCCTGAGGTGGGGGGGCGCCAGAGCCGAGCAGAGCCGAACGTCGCCGATCGCAGCCAATCGGCGCAGTTCGGGCTGACCTCGGCAAATTTCAGGTATGAAGTCTTTCCGAGGTTTGCCGAGGTCAGCCGAAGTGTCCTTGGGCCTTTTCGGCCATTTCCGAGGCTCTCCGGTGCCCCCCGCCTCTGGCCGCATGTGGTATTGCATCCTATTGAAGTCAATGCGGAACGAATTATGGGAAAACTCGCTTTGATATGCGAGTACTTTGGATTACGGGCATACCCCTGGAACTGATTTTGCTCGTAATCCGAGGTTCCACTGTATATATGTATATATATATATATATATATATATATATATATATATATATATATATATATATATATGTATATATAGTATCTCACAAAAGTGAGTACTTCCCTCATTTTACTGCTTGTCTTCAGCTAACTGTTTGCGGGCTTCCTTGTGCATCATCTTTTGAAGAGGCTTCCTTCAGCCATGCAGACCAATTTGATGCAGTGTGCGGCGTATGGTCTGAGCACTGACAGGCTGACCCCCAACCCCTTCAACCTCTGCAGCAATGCTGGCAGCACTCATACGTCTATTTCCCAAAGACAACCTCTGGATATGACGCTGAGCACGTGCACTCAACTTCTTTGGTTGACCATGGCGAGGCCTGTTCTGAGTGGAACCTGTCCTGTTAAGCTGTATGGTCTTGGCCACCATGCTGCAGCTCAGTTTCAGGGTCGTGGCAATCTTCCTTTAGCCTAGACCAGTGATGGCGAACCTTTGCACCCCAGATGTTTTTGAACTACCTTTCCCATGATGCCCAACTACACTGCAGAGTGCATGAGCATCATGGGAAATGTAGTTCAAAAACATCTGGGGTGCCTAGGTTCGCCATCACTGGCCTAGGCCATCTTTATGTAGAGCAAAAATTCTTTTTTTCAGATCCTCAGAGAGCGCTTCATGTTGAACTTCCAGTGACCAGTATGAGAGAGTGAGAGCCATAACACCAAATTTAACACACATTCACACCTAAGACCTTGTAACACCAACGAGTCACATGACACCAGGGAGGGAAAATGGATAATTGGATCCAATTTGGACATTTTCACTTAGGGGTGTACTCACTTTTGTTG
The DNA here is from genome assembly GCA_037952925.1 of Lithobates clamitans. Lineage (NCBI taxonomy): Eukaryota > Metazoa > Chordata > Amphibia > Anura > Ranidae > Lithobates > Lithobates clamitans. The sequence goes on from JBBGZY010000309.1 coordinate 46,837, forward strand.
GCAGCGGTTTAGACATTAATGGCTGTGTGTTGAGTTATTTTGAGGGGACAGCAAATTTACACTGTTATACAAGCTGTACACTCACTACTTTACATTGTAGCAAAGTGTCATTTCTTCAGTGTTGTCACATGAAAATAATAGAATACAATATTTACAAAAATGTGAGGGGTGTACTACTCACTTCTGTGAGATATTGTGTGTGTATATATATATATATATATATATATATATATCCAGACACACAAATCATGTGTATATATGAAACAATTACCTCAAAGTTTACAGTTGTAAAATTTGTGTAACTAATATCAATACAATCCAACATTGTTAAAGTGTGTCACTAACATTTTATAATTGTCCCTTAAATCCTTTATTATTTTAAAGAAGAATTCCATATATAGATACTTTTACATTATTCATTTTGATATTTTATTGACGTCATTGATATTATTTTATTATATCGAAATTATATATTGAAATTATTATCATATTTTATAGATATTCTTGATAGTACATTGGTATCATTAATTTTTAGTTAGATATTAATTGTTAGGGTTTATCATTGATATAATATTATTATGATATTATACTATGTTACTAATGATAGTATTATTATATTTTATTGCTATTATTTTATTGCTATTTTTATATTAAATCGTTACATACATAGTTACATAGTTAGTAAGGTTGAATAAAGACACCAGTCCATCCAGTTCAACCTGTGGTGTGTGTGTGTATGTTTATGTCAATAGTAAATTGCATAACCCTGTATCTTGTGATTGTTAAGATGCCCATCTAATCATTTTTTTAAACTATCAATGCTCCCTGCTGATACCACTACTTGTGGAAGAGAATTCCTCATCCTTACCACTCTGACACTAAAGAATCCTCTGCGCAGTTTAACCGCTTCTCTTCTATTTTCAATGAATGAACGTGTATCTGTTTAATCTGCCTCCCACTGAAAAGGTTTATCCTTATGCTGGGGTCACCAACAGTGTCGGCTGGTGGAAAAAAATTTTTTTGGGGGGGGGGGCTGCAAACAGTATGACCCCCCGCCCCCATCGGTTGGTTGGTCCGTAGCACTTACCCCATCACCGGCGGGTCCCCCTGCTCAGCGTTCTCCTGCTCTCCACGGCAGCGACTTCCCCTGCCCAGCAGCCTCCCGTTCTCCTACTCTCCATGACGGTGGCTTACAATTCCTCCCTCCTCCTGGGCGGGCAATTGGAAATTTTCTCTTTTCAGTTAATCTCACACCCGCTTCTGATTGAGGATCAGTGTTTTAACAGCGAATTTTCATTCGCTGTTGTAACATACCTGGGTGGGCTCTGGTCGCATGCTCTGTGACCGGAGCCCACCCTGTTTTGATGCCTATTAGAATTTCTGGCTCCAATCAGGTGATTCAAAAAAATCCCTTATCGCTGTAATTCAAGCGCTGGGTGCCCTGAAAGGGGCCGGACGCATGAATATGGGGTGGCCGTGGCAGCCATGGATAGATTCATGCTATGCGTGAATCTATCCATTATGCATATAGGGATGGCGAGGAGAGAGGGGACCTGTATGCCCCTAATGGATGGGCCGCCACTTGTCACCAGTACGGTATTTGTACATCATTATATTATCCCCTCTCAAGGGTCTCCTCTCCAGAGGGAATACGTTCAATTCTTGTAGTCTTTCCCCATAACTGCGGCCCTCCAGACCTTTTATTAGCTTTGTTGCTCTTCTCTGAACTCTTTCCAGTTCCATTGTTATTATTGATATTTTTACATTGTAAAATACATTGTTACTTCGTTCCATCTTGGACCAATATAACTTTGCATATACCTTACCTGTGGGATTCCTTTTAGAAGCTAAAAATCTCCTTTAGCTTCTGGGCCCAATGCCCACAGGCTGCTCTGCATAGGCACCATTCAGAGATTGCTATGCATTTTCTCCATGAATGCAAAGAGTTCTCTAATTGGATGAGGTGGAGAGGCAGGGCGGTGGCATGACGGGGCCCACCCAACCACGCCTACCCCCTGGGGTGCTGCGGAAAAGAAGCACTGACTTTATCCAACTACACCCCAAAAAAAAAAAACCTCCTGGGCTCCTCTGTTAACCTAATGGGGGCCTAGGGAAATATAATGTAAGCCCTGGTAAGCAGTTAAGAATGAGGGTGTGGTCTAGTAAAATCCATTTACTCGTTTAGGCAGAAACGAACAATAAAGCTGCACTGGGCCTCCCTGTTTAGCAGATGGGGCCTGGGTCCAGTATAACCGGACAGGTTGCACAACCTTAGCGGCTCTGCATGTAATAAAGAAGTAAGGTGATTACTATGAAACCTGCTATTTTGCCAAGTAAGCTGGTCACATTTTCATAGGTAGTTAAAAAAAGTACTGTAACAAAAACGTTGTAGTTTCCTTTTAGTTATAGTTTTCCTTTACAGTTTGGAACTTGGTGCCATATAAACAATTGTTTGCTCCAATGTCCCATATGTACGCTGCAATCTGAGAAGCTCAGCAACTGAATTATTAGCTTAGCAGCACAATGGGCTAAAAGATTACCGTGCATAGAGTGCTGGCCAAGCACTTGTCCGGATGATAAAACAATCTGTAAAAAGTTCCTAAGGTCAGACACCAGTGGCAGCCCGTCCATTTGGGGCGCAGGGGAGCTGCCCCCCTGATCCATGTACCTGGCCTCTAATCTACATGCAGGCGAAGTCGAGGAGGAGGAGATGCTGGGTGAAGCCGCCGCCCGGGTAAGGGGGTAAGTGTGGGGCTGGTGACCGACAGACGGAGGGGGCTGCGGGTGATCCATCCGACTGGGGGGTGATGCGGCTGATCCCACCAGTGGATTGTTGGCTGCCCCCCCCCCCCCCGAAAAAAAATATAGCTTTTTTTAGTTTTATTATATATATATTTTTTTTTTTATTATATATTTATTATTTTTTTATTTCTTAATTTTTTTTATTATTAATAATATTATTACTTTTCAACGTCTCCAGTTGGTGATGTGGGACTCTCTTTGCTCCCTTGGCATTGGCAGTTCCTAATTGGCCCCAGCAGCAGGGTTTGCCCATACTCTTCGGATTCCTTTGGCTGCCTTCCCCCAGGCTGTGACATCGCTTCCGGACTTTGTACACAGTGCGAGCAGCCGCTGTATACTGGCCCCAACAGTTCCTGGGCCTGTAGTTTGGTTCCTCCTGCATTGGACCCCTGGCCTTACAGGCCTGGACGGGTTCCCCCACCAGCGGTGTTCCTGTGTTCTTTGTCCAACGACTTTGCGCTAGGTTTCCCTAAGCCCCTGTGTCATCCACGCGGCTCCAGCCTCCAGGTACTGTCAGTTTTTTATTCCAAGTCTCTGCATGACCATCAATTGACTGCTGTATGCCTTGGTGATCATTTTATTATTTTTTTAACAATATTAAAAAGTTTTTACTTTGCCTCTGAGGGTCCTATTTATGTCTGCTGGTCAGCGCTGTTCACCCCTTTGATGATATCTTCTGTCCTCATTTGTCTATGAGTTTCGGACAGCAGCGGCTGCAGCTACATTAAATTTTTCTTTTTGACTTTTCACTTGGCCTCTGGTCTGTGTGCCTGGATTTTTGTTTTTAGCGTTCAAAGGAGTAGGGATGACCGAGTCCCTCTTTCTTAACACTAGCTTGTGGGACAGAATATCTGGAAGATCCAAAAAAAGCCTATGAAGAGTCTGTGGGAAGTCTGAGTATGTCCAATTACTATGTCCTCCTGGGCCAGTTCGGTGCAATGAAATTTACCGAAATTCCGTCCATATTGATACTTCGGAATAGATGGGGGAGAATCTGGAGGGGCAAGAAGGTGTAGATCAGGTTGAACTGATCCCATGGGTTCACTAGAGCATCCACTGCGATTTCCTGAGGGTCCATGGATCTGCCAATGAACCAGTCCAGTTTGTTGTTGAATCTGGATGCTAAAAGATCCACGTCTCGCATCCCCCACCTGCGGCAAAGGACTTGAAATGCCTCTGGTATTTCCCTAGATTCAGACGCTGACAACTGAGAAAGTCCGCCTGCCAATTTTCCATGCCTAGGATGTGGACAGAGGACGGGCAGAAATGTGCAGTTCTTTCCACGAGAGAATTCCTTTTTTCACAAAGCAACTTCTGGTGCCTCCTTAATAGTTGATGTAGGCCATGGGCGTGGCATTGTCTGACTAAATTTGTGTAAGGTGCCCTAGTAATTGAGGGGTCCAGAATTAAAGCAGCATTCAAATAACTCTGAGCACATAAAGAACTGTATCCCAACAATCCATCATCATAGCCGTCCATGTCTTTGGAGAAAAGGGCTTTTTTTACTCCAGTGCTGGGTTGGAATGCTACCATAATACGGAGATTTTGCCCTGGGGAGTCAGATCTATGGGTCAGCCCAAGAGTTAAGACTGTCCCAAAAATATTGAACTACAATGATCAGGAATGAAAGTAGGAGTATGGCCTCAAAGGAGACAACCATTAGCCCATAGACCCTCATGCAGGCACAAAGTGAAGGGTTTCCCTTGGGCCTCAAAGGCACTGGTATAGCCCTGAAGAGAAAAAAAACGTGTGTCCTGAGACATTAAGATCCTGTACAGGGCTGTATCTAAAATCAGGCCAAGGTACCAATCTGTGAGATGGGTCCAGTAATGGCTTTCTCATATTGAGAGTCAAACAAAGCTCTGAATGGACATATAGGCTAACATAGAGGTGTGTTTACAGGCAAAAAGTCAAGTGCTCGTAAAAGCTGTGTGCATTAGGCCTTAAAACGCTCTCTTTCTGGGTATTACTATATAATTTCTGAATCATTGCCCTGGAATTAACATACTAATCAGGAAGTCATAAGTCCTTATATTCATGAAGCTCAACATGACAACCAGTCTCCTGATCCTTTCTGGATGGAGAGCTTAGCAATGTCAACCTTCATATTTCTCCTATGACAGGTTTCTTGTGAGGGCCAGAAGTCAGCTGGGTGTTGGAAAATCTTTATTGCTATACTACCTTCATGGAAATGACACATATTTGTATAGGGATTATATGAAAGATTTAGAGAACATGAAGTGTATATCAATGCATTCAATAGATATTCCACATAAGTGTAAGAGAGAGGGATTACTTTCGGAACGCCAGCTGTCACTATAGGTACCACCTTTTCTGGGGAAAAATATATGCCTCATCATCTCTTCTAATCAGAAGATCCTGGGCCAGGATGGTAAAATATTGAGAAGATGGCAACTGCATGTAGCCGACTTATGCCCTGTACACACGATCGGACATTGATCGGACATTCCGACAACTAAATCCATGGATTTTTTTCCGACGGATGTTGGCTCAAACTTGTCTTGCATACACACGGTCGCACAAAGTTGTCGGAAAATCCGAACGTTCTGCACGCAGTGACGTAAAACGCGTACGTCTGGACTATAAACGGGGTAGCAGCCAATAGTTTTCGTGTCTTAATTTATTCTGAGCATGCGTGGCACTTTGTGCGTCGGAATTGTCCACACACGGTCGGAATTTACGCGAACGGAATTTGTTGTCAGAAAGTTTTATAGCCTGCTCTCAAACTTTGTGTGTCGGAAATTCCGATGGAAAAAGTCCGATGGAGCCTACACACGGTCGGAATTTCCGACAACAAGCTCCAGTCGCACATATTCCGTCGGAAAGTCCAACCATGTGTACAGGGCATTAGAGTTATTGGAATGTTCTGACACAAAAACAGGGAAGGTGGCAGAAACATTTGACGAGTTCTGTAACATGAAAGAAAAAAAAAAAGACGCTGGGATGAGATCAATGCTTAAAGTGGAATTTCAGCCGAAATTAACCAGATAAAAATGAATACCCCATTAAAAGATAAGTAACGAACCAGCCTTTTCTGCTATATAGATTTTCAATCTTGCGATTACCCACGTAGTACTTTTTTTCTGCCACTAGGGGGTTGATTTACTAAACCTGGAGAGTGCAAAATCTGGTGCACCTTTGCATGGTAGCCATACAGCTTCTAACTTCAGCTTGTTCAATTTAGCTTTGAAAAAGGGGAGGATGCTATAAATAGATTAGCAGAGCCTTGGACTATTTAAAGAACACATCTTCAAGTCTCTACCTATGTGGAGTGGAGGGTGTGTGCCTTTCCTCCAATCAGATGTCTTGGCTGTATGCCCAGGCTTCACTGCAGTGCTGAACAGGAAGAGAAAATCTCCTAACACAATCTGAACTTTCTAAACAGTATATAAAGATGAAGACGGCAGATATACATGTAGGACTTATGTAGGGAGATTTGTTTCATCTCTGTGTATCATCTGAGGTTGTTCACGTCACTGGGTATATGTGAGGGTTTACATCCACTTTAATCTTCAGGCATTAAAAAACTCTTCCAGTCCAGGCAGGAGGCACAGGCAGGCTGAATCACGTTCCTGGTATATGTAAATCTGCATACCTGTGCTGTCAGTGGCTTCAGCGGGATTTTGTTAGTAGGTCCTGGACAATGATATATGGCTGAGACCTGATGATCGGATGTAGCCAATCACAGAACAGAGATCTTTGTTTACAAACACACAGGGCTCTGTACACAGACCAGCGGTCTGGCTGTTTCTTCTCCCTGCTTTTTTCTTCTCCCTGCAAAGCAGGGAGAAAAAACAACCACATATGTTAGTAAAAGCAGCACATATTACACACATTACATTTGCTAGGCACACAGTTAACCCTTTGATTGACACTTGATGTAAACCCCTTCCAGGCCAGTGTCATTAGTACAGTGTCAGGGTACAGTATTATATCTGATCATTGTATTAGTGTCACTATTGAGGTCAGTAACAGTTAATGTACCTCTCAGCGAGGGTCTGTTAGCGCAGATCACCCACCACACTATCACAGTCCTACTATAAGGTCTCTGCCATTACCAGTACAGCGTCTATAGCTCTAGAGCTGTGTAAATGACAGCATATATACCATAGTTTGTAAACGCTTTAACCTTCACACAGACCGATTAACCGCTTGCTGAATATATACTGTATATATACGGCTGCAAGGTGGCGCTCCTGTGCAAAATCACGTACCTGTACGTGATTTTGCATATCCGTGTCTGGGGGCGCGCGTGCACTCCGCCAGCGACCCACTCCTGCTGTGATTGGACACAGCGGGAGCCAATCAGGGGGTCCGCTGGGACCCGCCGATCGTTTCCCAGAGAGACAGGATGGTGGTTTGCTCATGTAAACAAATCAGATCGCCGTTCTGTGAGAAGGGAAGGTAGTGACCCTGTGTTTCTGCTAAGCAGGAACACGGATCTCTGCCTTCCCACAGTACAAGCACCTCCCCCACAGTTAGCAAGATCTCCCTAGGAACACATTTATCCCTTTGATTGCCCCTGATGTTAACCCCTACCCTGCCAGTGCCATTAGTACAGTGACAGTGCATTTTTTTTTAGCACTGATCACTGTATTGGTGTCACTGTTTCCCACAAAGTGTCATTATGGGGGTTATTTACTAAAGGCAAATCCACTTTGCTCTACAAGTGCAAACTACAAGTACAAAGTGCACTTGAAATTGCACTGAAAGTGCACTTGGAAGTGCAGTCGCTGTAGATCCGAGGGGGACAAGCAAGGAAAATAACAAAAAAGCATTTTAGCTTGCACATGATTGGATAATAAAATCAGCAGAGCTTCCCCTCATTTCAGATCTACCCCTCAGATTTACAGCAACTGCACTTCCAAGTGCACTTTCAGTGCAATTTCAAGTGCACTTTGCACTGGTAGTTTGCACTTGTAGTGCAAAGTGGATTTTCCTTTCGTAAATAACCCCCAGAGTGTCTAATTTGTCCACCTCAATGTCGCAGTCCCACTATAAGTCGCTGATCGCCGCCATTACTACTAAAAAAAAAAAAAAGAAAAATTCCATAAATCTATCCCATAATTTGCAGACGCTATAACTTTTGCACAAACTAATCAATATAAGCTTACTGGGATTTTGTTATCAAAAATATGTAGCAAAATACATATTGGCCTAAATTGACGAAGACATTTGATTTTTTACTTTTTTTATTAGATGTGTTTTATAGCAGAAAGTAATAAATATTGTTTTTTATTCAAAATTGTCTTCCTTTTTTTCGTTTATATTGCAAACAAAAAAACAAAAAAAACGCAGAGGTGATTAAATACCACTAAAAGAAAGCTCTATTTGTGGGAAAAAAGGACATACATTTTATTTGGGTACAACGTAACAGGACCGGGCAGTTAAGTAACGCAGTGCCATATTGCAAAGAATGGCCTGGTTATGAAGGGGGAGGGGGGGTAAACCTTCTGGGGTGCAAGTGGTTAGAATACACTTATTGTTTTTTTTTTTTTTCTACCAGAGTTGTATCAGAATACATTTTGCCTTAAACTTATGAAAAAATTTGATTTTTAAATTTCTTTTATTGGTTATCTTTCATAACAGAAAGTAGAAGATATAGGGTTTTTAAAAATAAAATTCTGTGATTAAATACCACCAAAAGAAAGTTCCATTTGAGTGAAAAAGTTGATAAGAATTTCATTTGCGTATCATGTTGATTTGCCAGGTAAAGTAGCGCAGTGCCGAATAGCAAAATGCTCTAGTTATGAAGGGGGTTAAACCTTCCAGGGGTCAGGTGCTTAAACATGTGCAAAAAAAAAAAAAATGCAAAACGGCTGTGGCAGCAAAAGGGTTAAATGATATGCATTCCCTACTATTAAGCATTAATCACACATTGGTATAAATGCATACAAGTTTGCCTTCTATGTTTATTGGTGCAGCAAAAAAACAACATTTCAAACGCAGTTTAGTCAAGAATTAAGATTGCAGGTTGGGCAGCACAAAACTTCACTAGCAAAGAGTAGATTCTGACCGGAGCTTGTAGTATACCACAACCCTCCACGCAGTGGTTACGCTCTGTCTGTAGGGCTATGACAGTGGGCAAAGAGTGGGTTATTACAGTTGTAATTATGGTGCCATAAAACAAAGACCTGTAGTAAGGATAACGTTTTTATGTTGGTTTTCTCAACTGTTTAACCACTTCAGCCCTGAATTTAATTAATTTTTGCTATAATAAATATCCCCCCCCCCCAAAAAAAATGTAAAAAAACAAATTTCTTCCTCAGTTTAGGCCAATATGTATTCTTCTACATATTTTTGGTAAAACAAATCCCAATTAGCGTATATTGATTGGTTTGCGTAAAAGTTATTGTCTACAATATAGGGGATAGATTTATGGAATTTTTATGATATATTTTTTTTACTAGTAATGGCGGCTATCAGCGATTTTTTTTTTTTTAGCGGGACTGCAACATTGCGGCAGACAGATCGGACACTTTTGACACTTTTTTTGGGACCATTGACATTCATACAGCGATCAGTGCTATAAAAATGCACAAATTAGTATGTAAATGTCACCGGCAGGGAAGGGGCTAACACTAGGGGTTGATCAAGGGGTTAAATGTGTTCCCTGGGAGGTATTTCTAAATGTGGCGGGAGGGGACTGACTGGAGGAGGCGAGAGATCGCTGTTCCTGATCACTAGGAACAGCAGATCCCTCTCTCCTCCCCTTGTCAGAACAGGGATCTGTCTGTTTACATTGACAGATCCCCGTTCTGGCTCTCTGAGGAGTGATCGCGGGTGGCCGGCGGACATGCATGTAGGCATAGCCCTCTTGAATATTGGGGGGGGGGTTCTGAGGGCCGCAGTAGCCTTTCGAAATAGCCCAAGTGCTGCCTCCTCCAGGTTACTCCTTTTCCTGGGACTTTTTTGTAGAAGGCCGAGGGGAGGGACCTGGGATTCAGGCAGGCTACTGGGCCCGGCCACCTCCTGGCTGCCACTTACCCCTGCCACCTCCTGGCTGCCACTTACCCCCGCCACCTCCTGGCTGCCACTTACCCCCGCCACCTCCTGGCTGCAACTTTCCACGGCCTCCTCCTGGCTGAGTCTTTCCTGTGTATGAAAAAGGCTCATGACTGTTGCAAATTGAATGTTAATACGGTAAATAAAAAAGACTATCATTTCGACCCCAGCATTTTTCATTCTTGTCACAGTCATTTGTAGCTACTACTGTCTATTGATATGTAAAATAATGTAAAATCAGAAATTAATGCTCAACAATAACATCTAGTTAACATCATTAATTATTTGACTAGAAGTATGTTGAACAATGCTATACCTGGCTCAAGCTGGGCTCCCCGACTTCTTCCTGGCTGGAAGGACCAGGTTGGACGTCAGAAGCCTCAGCTGAGGTGGAAGGAAGCCTTGAAGGAACACTGGAGAGTTCTGGCCTGGGTTCAGTCTGACCTGCCAGAAAATGCAGTCTGCCATAGTACCACAGCCTGGGTAGATTAATGTCATCTGCTGCAGCTCCTGATCTCTGGGAATCCTGGACCTTCTTGCGCTCCCTATTATAAGTGTTTCTCATGCCACCAATTAGGGCCTTCAAAAAGGGGATGTCTGCCGTGGGGATCACCGGTTTCACAAATTCCAGCAATTGATCCAGAGCTGTCTTCCTGTTTTTTTGATTGTTACAAAGGGGTGGTTTACCTGCCACAGACAGCTTAGCTCCCTGTACATATCAATGAATATGGGGATAAAGTCCTGATCATTCAATAGATCCATTTTATCTGCAAGACACAACACAAGACAAACCCTAATGTCAGACTAAACTCTCCTAATCTTGTCCCAATATAGGCCTCAATCTAGAAGCAGTATAGGCCACTGATGCACCAAGTTAAAATTGTACCTTCGTTAGAAGGATCCTTCCGCTACAAACGCGTGTTACGCTTTATATACACTGCGCATGCATGAAACTCCGCCCGCCCCAGACATTCTTTCTAGTATATTCCCCAACCCTTGTCTTTAGGCTCAGTGGGAGAGCACATGGCGGAGACAGAGCAGGTGCCCGAGAGTAGGAGCAACGACGAGGAAAGCCACAAACGTCCCAATCCTGGAGGATATTTAAGGCCTTCAATATGGTGGAGACGGTGGACATCTTCAAGAGGGCTGACTATGACGGGAAGCATGGACCTTACCCAAACACAAATGTGAGAAAGACCAAGATCAGGACTAAAGCTGTGAAAAGTCTGCAGAAGAATTTTGGGGTATGGCGATCCAAGGATCAACTGAGGAAACGATGGTCAGACCTCAAATTGAGGGAGCAGGATCAGTACAGAAGAATCAAGAGAGTGCTGCAAAAAAGTAGGTATTTTGTTGTGTGTTCCTATTCTTCTTCTTACGTTCGTGCTGCTCCATGTGCTTTTCTTTACTGTTGTACAGTTTAAAATGGCAAGTTTCAGTTCATGGGCACAGTAATCGTTCGATGTTTTTTGCAGATGCAGGTTAACTACATTTGGTCATGCCTATTTGTCTTAAAAGAAGTTTAGTACATTGTTGTCTAGATGGGTTTGTAACTAGAATGAAATGCAAACTTAAATTCAGTGTAAAAGAGAGGACAATCAGCAGCTGTTTACACATCTGGATGCAGGAGCACTAGTGTGGGACACCGGAACAAACATTTTTTAGGGTGTCCCACACAGGTGCTCCAGTGGATACTAGGGGTCTCTACACATGTGATACTTTAACAAAAAAGGTAAGTATTCCAGCTTTGTAAAGGGAAAAAATCATGTCTTCAGCTTTGAACTCTGCCAAAACAGACAATTGTACAACACTTCCAAGCAATGTTTCATATTCCTATTTCTTGCCTCAAATATTTGTGTGCTAAGTATACCTTTATTTTATTCACATAGGGGAGAAAAGACTTGGGACGTCTGAGGTCACCAGGGCCCCCCAACCTCCTAAAGAAGGGGAAATCCCAAAACAACAACCAGAGGATGTGGAGCAAGGAGAGGTTTATGAATTGGGCGAAATAGTGACCACAACAGGTGAGTGTCTGAGACCACAGCTTCAGGTAATAGATGTATGCCTGCATATTTATAATACATGGTATGTTTTTTTTTAGGTGATGTGGATGTTGTGGAAGAAGAAACACATTTCACAAGTGCACAGGTCCTCATCAGGGAGATCATGGTGTGCAATCAGGATTTAAAGAAGATCAAGGAAGACATCAATGATGTCGAAAAAAGACTCAAAAACATCATAGATGTTTTAGGCAGAATCAAAAACACACCAACATTTATCAAATTCTTTATATTTTTCTAACTTTTCTCCAAAATTTTGAAAGCCAAATTTTGAAGATGCATACAGTGTGTCAACATGTCCTATCTGCCATCACGGGATATTTTGGTACACGTTTTGGGGGTGCAACCCCTTCCTCGCAACTAAAGTAGATGAGAGGAAGGGGTTGCACCCCCGAAACATGTCCATTGATCCCCCATGATGGGAGATAGCACATGTTGACATTAGGCATGGGATCAGGAGGGAAATCCCCATTTTGACTGTCAATTTGTGTGCATCTTCAAAATTTGGCTTTCACAGGGGTGACATCACCCCATCTGATAAAGGCAATATCAACACAGTTTGGACATACCAATGTCTGATATTGCCTTCACTTTGTCAAAGTTGAACTTTGTAAGTTCCTGAGTTGTGTATTGTTTTATGGTTTTATACATGCCTGTTTTAACACCAAAAAGGCTATTTGTACTGTCAAAAAGAAAAATGTTATTACTAAAAATATGTTGGTTTGTTCAAAAACCCTTTTCGAAAGCACATGTGAATGTGCACAGAGTAAAAAGTTTTCTTCTCAACAATGTGTGGCTTCTTCTTTCAATGCTCAATATCATTTTTTGGACTAAGTTGGTGTTTACACTGAAATGGGGGTTATTTAGTAAAGGCAAATCCACTTTGCACTACAATTGCACTTTCAGAGCAGTTTCAAGTGTACTTTTGCAGTGAACTTGGAGTACAAAGTGGATTTTCCTTTAGTAAATAACTCCCACAGTGCTTTATAATTTACCACAATCATGCCATTTTCGTGACTCTGCAAAATTCATTCATGGTGCTGAAAATGATGTATATTTTTAACAGTAATGAATTACATACATTAACAACAAAAACAAGATGTGTGTGTAGCAGACCCACAACATAATAATAGTTCGCTGAAGAAGAGATTGTCACCTCATGTATCAACTAAATTAGGTTTGCACTATTGAAGAAAATGTCCAAAAAAAAGCCCATTGGAGAACCTATGAGACAGCTAAAAGAAACATAAGCAGTAAATCAAAGGAAATATTATTTCAGTTTAAATTAAAAAAAATATTTTTAAAATGTATATTAAACATTTTCTGGCATATTAATGCCCCCCCCCTACCTGCAAAGCATATATTTAAGTACCTGCAGGCAGTGGAGTTGGAGATACTCCTGTTGTGCTATTTTTCTAAAGGGGACTAAAGAGCTCCTAGTCCTCCAGAGACTTTTTGCTACTGATCCGTAAGGACTAAGGAACAGTCCAGGATCCCCACTTTGTACAGAAGAAAGAAGTTGTCCCTTTTCATTGTTTTTGGTCATGTTGGGCATCCCATAACCCATCTACCCCATCCAATTTGTTATCCCTAATAAAAAAATAAAAAAACAACAACACAAACAAGCTCAGAGACTGAATTCTTGTGTATGTTGCCTGGCTGTGCAGGAGTAGGGATGCCTGTGCCTGTGATTAGTGGTGTGCAGTCTTGGCTTCCTGGCAGGATCGGGCAGGTGGGATCCCGAACACGCCTGAGCCCATTCCTAGTTGTCACCAAAACTACATCCACATTGAAAGATTTTCCTTCTGTTATTGTTCCGGGGACAAACTAAAATTTGGGATTTTCCTTAATTTTCACTTTCAATGATACCGGTAAATAGGACAAATAGAGAGGGTGAATCTCCCTAATGAGGCATAGACAGCAATAAAAACCTGAAAGGTGTTCCAATCCCTCTCCACTCTATCCAAAACTAGAAATGAGTTATGCTTTTAGTTATAATTTAACTATACCTAACATAGTTTTAGATTTTACTATGTGAAACTCACTCCATTAATTATCTTAAATCAGAAGATGGGTGGTCAGCATTTGCCGTAATGTGCAAGTAAGTACAGCATACATGCACAATATAACACTTACCTCTGGGTCCGTTCTCCTCCAGCAAGGTGAGGTCTGAGTTCCCCAAACCCACTCCATCCCCACCGGTGCCATGATTGTTCCTCTTCTTCCAGGTGCGCCACCTTCTTGCTTTGCCAGACACTAATGATGTCATTCTCACTCTTGTGAGCTGCAGTTACAATATCTTGGAACCAGGCTCCATTCCTGGCATCTGTCAGATGGCAGGGCTGTACACTGTACTACCCATGCACCGCAGTCAGTGTACAATTAAAAAAAAAATCTTGCTAGCTGGTAAGTAAAAGCATTTTTGGTATAATGAACTTTAAGAGTTTGCACACTTTTTGTTACATAGTTACATAGTAGGTGAGGTTGAAAAAAGACACAAGTCCATCAAGTCCAACCTATGTGTGTGATTATATATCAGTATTACATTGTATATCCCTGTATGTTGCAGTTGTTCAGGTGCTTATCTAATAGTTTCTTGAAACTATCGATGCCCCCCGCTGAGACCACCGCCTGTGGAAGGGGATTCCACATCCTTGCCGCTTTTACCGTAAAGAACCCTCTACCTAGCTTAAGGTTAAACCTCTTTTCCTCAAATTTTAATGAGTGGCCACGAGTCTTGTTAAACTCCCTTCTGCGAAAAAGTTTTCTCCCTATTGTGGGGTCACCAGTACGGTATTTGTAAATTGAAATCATATCCCCTCTCAAGCGTCTCTTCTCCAGAGAGAATAAGTTCAGTGCTCGCAACCTTTCCTCATAACTAAGATCCTCCAGACCCTTTATTAGCTTTGTTGCCCTTCTTTGTACTCACTCCATTTCCAGTACATCCTTCCTGAGGACTGGAGCGCCCAGAACTGGACAGCATACTCCAGGTGCGGCCGGACCAGAGTCTTATAGAGTGGGAGAATTATCGTTTTATCTCTAGAGTTGATCTCCTTTTTAATACATGCCAATATTCTGTTTGCTTTGTTAGCAGCAGCTTGGCATTGCATGCCATTGCTGAGCCTATCATCTACTAGGACCCCCAGGTCCTTTTCCATCCTAGATTCCCCCAGAGGTTCTCCCCCCAGTGTATAGATTGCATTCATTATTTTTGCCACCCAAAAATGTTGTTGATATTTTAGACTGAAAGTTAAAGTGTCACTAAACCCACAACAGTAAAATCAATTTGTATATGCAGTAAAGCATGCTTGTTATACTCACTGTGGAACCTAAGGGGTTAATCCTTTGCATTGTGTAAAAAGGCTGTTTGATCCTGTCTTCCCTGATCATCCCCTTCTTTTTCTGTCCCCAATCCATCTGCTGATAAAACAGAGCCCTAGGAGGCACTCTGCACATGCTCAGTTTGGTGTGTATTGCTACAGAGGTTTTTTTTGGGAGGGTGCATGTGATCAGCCCAGCGCCAATCAGAACTGTCCAGACAGAGGTTCAGGGGTCATGCAGCCTCATGGGACAGTCAGAGGAGAATGAAATCTCCTACAAGCTTTAACCAGTGCTCGGCTGGACACTGATAATAGTCACAAGACTGCTATATACTGCTGGTGAGAAAAGATATTTAGAAGTTTATATTTGCTAAAATAATTGCATTTCCATGTTCTGTGTATTGGGGGAGACCAGATATAGTAAATGCAGGGTCCTGGGTTTACTAACACTTTAAATAGGGGTTTAATAAAGACTGCAGAACAAGGGATACAACTACACAAAACATGACTTACAGATATAGTACAACCTGTGTATAGCAATGATTTACAGCCATAGAACAACCTATAGTTGTAGTAAACGTGTGCTAAAGTAATACACGATAACTGTAAACTGATAACACTTTCACATTTACATATTTATCTATTCACTTACAACACACAAAAGCTTCATTTGACTACAATCACTATATTTTACCACATCCTGTTGATTAGTACGTTTGAGGTTTATCCTGGAACCCTTTTTGCATTACAACACCCATTACTCAAAGAGCCACAAACACTGTATACTCCCCGGCAGCAGGTGAGAATGAGAAAAGGTACCAGTTATCTCAGATGAAGACCTCCTACAGCAGTGTGAAATATCACTTTGATTTGGTGTAGGTCATTTCTCAGAAGGTGATACACTGCGGGGTTCACTTACAGTATTTCAAGTGGAAGAAATTGAAAGTACAGCTAAAGAGGTGTTAGCGTTCAGTCATAATTATATACCACCAGCCCCATCATATTCATTAACCACAAGCCCCTCTCATATTTAAAGTGCATCCAGAAATTATTCACAGCTCTTCACTTTTTCCACATTTTGTTATGTTACAGCCTTATTGCAAAATGGATCAAATTCATTAATTTCCTCAAAATTCTACAAACAATTCTCCATAATGACAACCTGAAAGAAGTTTATTTGAAATCTTTGCAAAGTTATGAAAAAAAAAATCACATGTACATAAGTATTTACAGCCTTTGCCATGACACTCAAAATTGAGCCCAGGTGCATCCTGATTCCACAGATCATTCTTGAGATGTTTCTACAACTTGATTGGAGTCCACCTGTGGTAAATTCAGTTGATTGGACATGATTTGGAAAGGCACACATCTGTCTATATAAGGTCCCACAGTTAACAGTGCATGTCAGAGCACAAACCAAAGCCATGAAGTCCAAGGAATTATCTGTAGACAGGATTGTATTGAGGCACAGATCTGGGGAAGGGTACAGAAAAATTCCTGCAGGTGGCATTGAGCACAATGGCCTCCATCATCCGTAAATGGAAGAAGTTTGGAACCACCAGGACTCATCCTAGAGCGGGCCGCCCAGCCAAACTGAGCGATCAGAAGAGAAGGGCCTTAGTCAGGGAGGTGACCAAGAACTTCATGGTCACTCTAACAGAGCTCCATCGTTTCTCAAAACCAGGACAGTTTTAAACACCTCTCAACACAGTGTTGAGAGGTGTTTAAAACTGTCCTGGTTTTGAGACCGTTGATTGTATCTTCTACATTTCACACATTGACCAGCCTACCTGCCGGTACACTTTTGCATTTCCGTGATTAGGTTTCTTGTGTTTGGACCCCAGCAAACACACAAGCGCTGTGCCTGTGCTTAGGACACAGTGTCTTTCAGAGCCATTTGGGATGTAATCCCCCTTTAGTATATCCTTAAATATGTTTGGAGACCTAAAGTTGACCATTGGAGGGATGCGTGTGGGGAGCCAGGCGTGCTGCTGCATAATCCTTACTTTTAACCATGTGGATACTCATGTATAGTGTCAATGAATAAAATATAAACATTTCTCTATAAGAACCCTGATGAAGGAAAGGATTTTTTCGAAACGCGTCTGGTTCAGGGAGATATGTGTATTCCTCATTGACGTTTTTTTATTTGTATCCACATCTATGTATATTTATGTACAATTATCATATATATTTTTCTTTGATATGTTTTGATATGTGTTTTCTTTTGGAATAAAATTTCTACATTTATATAAACTTTCTTCTTATTGTGGTAGTGCTCTAAAAGTTCCAGCCCAGGGGTATTCCTCTTTTTTCTATAACTTATCGGGATGTGGTACACCTACTTATAGTTTTCTCTGTCAGTCCCCCTTATTATGCAGCAATGTACAGAGACATCCTTCATGAAAACCTGCTCCAGAACACTCTGGACCTCAGACTGGGGCGAAGATTCATCTTCCAACAGGACAACGACCCTTAGCACACAGTCAAGATAACAAATGAGTGGCTATGGGGCAACTCCGTGAATGTCTTTGAGTGGCCCAGCCAGAGCCCAAACTTGAACCCCACTAAACATCTCTGGAGAGATCTAAAAATGTCTGTGCATTGATGCTCCGCATGCAACCTGATAGAGCTTGAAAGGTCCTGCAAAGAAGAATGGGAGGAACTGCCCAAAAATAGGCGTGCCAAGCTTGTAGCTTGATACTCAAAAAGTCTTGAGGCTGTAATTGGTGCCAAAGCTACTTTAACAAAGTATTGAGCCAATGTCTATGAATACTAATGTACATGTGATTTTTTTTTTTTTTTAATAAATTTGCAAAGATTTCAAACAAACTTCTTTCACATTGTCATTATGGGGTATTGCTTGTAGAAATTTGAGGAAAATAATGAATTTAATCCTACCTGCTCTGTGTTCCTGTACGCGGCTCCTTCCTGCGCTGTGTTCCTGTACTTGGCTCCTTTCTGCTCTATGCTCCTATACTCGGCTTCTTCCTGCTCCATCCTCTTATACTCGGCTCCTTCCTGCTCTGTGTCCCTGTACTTGGCTCCTTCCTGCTCCATGCTTCTATCCTGGGCTCCTTGCTGCTCTGTGTTCCTGTAATCGGCCCCATCCTGCTCCGTGTTCCTGTACTCAGCTCCTACCTGCTCTGTGTTCCTGTACTTGGCTCCTTTCTGCTCTGTGTTCCTGTTCTCGACTCCTTCCTGCTCCGTGCTCCTATCCTGGGCTCCTTCTTGCTCTGTGTTCCTGTACTTGGCTCCTTCCTGCACTGTGTTCCAGTACTCAGCCCCATTCTGCTCTGTGTTCCTGTACTTGGCTCCTTCCTGCTTCGTGCTCCTATCCTGGGCTCCTTCCTGCTCTGTGTTCCTGTACTTGGCTCCTTCCTGCACTGTGTTCCAGTACTCAGCCCCACCCTGCTCTGTGTTCCTGTACTCAGCCCCTACCTGCTCTGTGTTCCTGTACTCGGCTCCTTCCTGTCCTGTGTTGCTGTACTCTATTCCATCCTGCTCTGTGTTCCTGTACTCAGCTCCTAACTGCTCTGTATTCCTGTACTTGGCTCTTTCCTGCTCTGTGTTCTTGTACTCTGCTCCATCCTGCTCTGTGTTCCTGTACTCGGCTCTATCCTGCTCTGTGTTCCTGTACTCGGCTCCATCCTGCTCTGTGTTTCTGTACTCGACTCCTACCTGTTTTGAGTTCCAGTACTTGGCTCCTTCATGCTCTGTGTTCCTGTAATTGGCTCCATCCTGCTCTGTGTTCCTGTACTCAGCTCCCTACTGCTCTGTGTTCCTGTACTCAGCTCCAACCTGCTCTGCATTCCTGTACTCGGCTCCTACCTGCTCTGTGTTCTTGTACTTGGCTCCATCCTGCTCTGTGTTCCTGTACTCGGCTCCAACCTGCTCTGTGTTCCTGTACTTGGCTCCTACCTGCTCTGTGTTTCTGTACTTGGCTCCATCCTGCTCTGTGTTCCTGTACTCGGCTCCAATCTGCTCTGTGTTCCTGTACTCAGCTCCTACCTGCTCTGTGTTCCTGTACTCAGCTCCCTCCTGCTCTGTGTTCCTGTACTTGACTCCTTCCTGTTCCGGGGGTGGGGAATAATCTCCTCAATGGGACCTCATACTAAAAACCTGACCAAAATGTTGACTCTTCTTTACTCAAAACTAAAAAAAATAAAAATACTAAAGTGGCTGTTTTTTTAAATTTATCATAGGTTCAGTTTAATTACAGTTATGTTTCTGTGTTTACCTTGCATTTATTGTATGAGATTCTATTTTTTTCCTAGGGTTGGTGAAATGACTGGGATGTGTACCGGTACTTGGCTCCTTTCTGATCTATGCTCCTATACTCGGCTTCTTCCTGCTCCATGCTCTTATACTCGGCTCCTTCCTGCTCTGTGTTCCTGTACTTGGCTCCTTCCTGCTCCATGCTTCTATCCTGGGCTCCTTGCTGCTCTGTGTTCCTGTAATCGGCCCCATCCTGCTCCATGTTCCTGTACTCAGCTCCTACCTGCTCTGTGTTCCTGTACTTGGCTCCTTCCTGCTATGTGTTCCTGTACTCGACTACTTCCTGCTCCGTGCTCCTATCCTGGGCTCCTTCTTGCTCTGTGTTCCTGTACTTGGCTCCTTCCTGCACTGTGTTCCAGTACTCAGCCCCATCCTGCTCTGTGTTCCTGTACTTGGCTCCTTCCTGCTCCGTGCTCCTATCCTGGGCTCCTTCCTGCTCTGTGTTCCTGTACTTGGCTCCTTCCTGCACTGTGTTCCAGTACTCAGCCCCACCCTGCTCTGTGTTCCTGTACTCAGCCCCTACCTGCTCTGTGTTCCTGTACTCGGCTCCTTCCTGCTCTGTGTTCCTGTACTCAGCCCCTACCTGCTCTGTGTTCCTGTACTCGGCTCCTTTCTGCTCTGTGTTCCTGTACTCTACTCCATCCTGCTCTGTGTTCCTGTACTCAGCTCCTAACTGCTCTGTATTCCTGTACTTGGCTCTTTCCTGCTCTGTGTTCTTGTACTCTGCTCCATCCTGCTCTGTGTTCCTGTACTCGGCTCTATACTTCTCTGTGTTCCTGTACTCGGCTCCATCCTGCTCTGTGTTTCTGTACTCGACTCCTACCTGCTCTGAGTTCCAGTACTTGGCTCCTTCATGCTCTGTGTTCCTGTAATTGGCTCCATCCTGCTCTGTGTTCCTGTACTCAGCTCCCTACTGCTCTGTATTCCTGTACTCAGCTCCAACCTGCTCTGCATTCCTGTACTCGGCTCCTACCTGCTCTGTGTTCTTGTACTTGGTTCCATCCTGCTCTGTGTTCCTTTACTCGGCTCCAACCTGCTCTGTGTTCCTGTACTCGGCTCCTACCTGCTCTGTGTTTCTGTACTTGGCTCCATCCTGCTCTGTGTTCCTGTACTCGGCTCCAATCTGCTCTGTGTTCCTGTACTCGGCTCCTACCTGCTCTGTGTTCCTGTACTCAGCTCCCTCCTGCTCTGTGTTCCTGTACTTGACTCCTTCCTGTTCCGGGGGTGGGGAATAATCTCCTCAATGGGACCTCATACTAAAAACCTGACCAAAATGTTGACTCTTCTTTACTCAAAACTAAAAAAAATAAAAATACTAAAGTGGCTGGTTTTTTAAATTTATCATAGGTTCAGTTTAATTACAGTTATGTTTCTGTGTTTACCTTGTATTTATTGTATGAGATTCTATTTTTTTCCTAGGGTTGGTGAAATGACTGGGATGTGTACCGGTACTTGGCTCCTTTCTGATCTATGCTCCTATACTCGGCTTCTTCCTGCTCCATGCTCTTATACTCGGCTCCTTCCTGCTCTGTGTCCCTGTACTTGGCTCCTTCCTGCTCCATGCTTCTATCCTGGGCTCCTTGCTGCTCTGTGTTCCTGTAATCGGCCCCATCCTGCTCCATGTTCCTGTACTCAGCTACTACCTGCTCTGTGTTCCTGTACTTGGCTCCTTCCTGCTATGTGTTCCTGTACTCGACTACTTCCTGCTCCGTGCTCCTATCCTGGGCTCCTTCTTGCTCTGTGTTCCTGTACTTGGCTCCTTCCTGCACTGTGTTCCAGTACTCAGCCCCATCCTGCTCTGTGTTCCTGTACTTGGCTCCTTCCTGCTCCGTGCTCCTATCCTGGGCTCCTTCCTGCTCTGTGTTCCTGTACTTGGCTCCTTCCTGCACTGTGTTCCAGTACTCAGCCCCACCCTGCTCTGTGTTCCTGTACTCAGCCCCTACCTGCTCTGTGTTCCTGTACTCGGCTCCTTCCTGCTCTGTGTTCCTGTACTCAGCCCCTACCTGCTCTGTGTTTCTGTACTCGGCTCCTTTCTGCTCTGTGTTCCTGTACTCTACTCCATCCTGCTCTGTGTTCCTGTACTCAGCTCCTAACTGCTCTGTATTCCTGTACTTGGCAGTTTCCTGCTCTGTGTTCTTGTACTCGGCTCCATCCTGTTCTGTGTTCCTGTACTTGGCTCCATCCTGCTCTGTGTTCCTGTACTCGGCTCCATCCTGCTCTGTGTTTCTGTACTCGACTCCTACCTGCTCTGAGTTCCAGTACTTGGCTCCTTCATGCTCTGTGTTCCTGTAATTGGCTCCATCCTGCTCTGTGTTCCTGTACTCAGCTCCCTACTGCTCTGTATTCCTGTACTCAGCTCCAACCTGCTCTGCATTCCTGTACTCGGCTCCTACCTGCTCTGTGTTCCTGTACTTGGCTCCAACCTGCTCTGTGTTCGTGATCTCCATCACAACAGTAAATTAGTCTCTATCAAGGCAGTGTGTGGTTCTCCATCATGGCAGTAAATTAATCTCTATCATGGCAGTGGGTGGATCTCCATTATGGCAGTGTGTAGATCTCTATCATGGCAGTAAATTAATCTCTATCATGGCAGTGGGTGGATCTCCATCACGGCAGTAAATTAATCTCTATCATGGCAGTATGTGAATCTTCAGCATTGTATTGTGTGGATCTGCAGCATGGCAGTGTGTGGCTGTTCAGCTTGGCAGCATATAATATTCTTTGTAATATTTGATGCCCTTGGTGTCTGGATATAGTACATTTGAGACATGCCTGGTGCATGTAACATCTAACGGATCAATCACAGTTCCTGCCCTATCCATCAAGTAAAAACACCAGGACTGCACTCCTTATTAAGTTGCCACCTGGTGTTCACCATAGTGCATCATACCAGTGACACCTTTACCCACAGAGTGTGACAAGGTGTCATTAGGCTAGGAACTGACAGGAAATGGCCCTGCAAGCACCAACTGGCTCATCAAAAGTCAATTTACAAATTGATTGAGCTGAGTGGAAAATGATTGTCTAACCAGCTGAAGTCAATGTTCGGGTATTCAGGCAGCCTAGGGTGCAGTTGCTGTCTGAATAAAATAATCTGCAGTAGAGATTCCTCCTTTCACACTATTTAGCATTGATGGGGAAATTGATTGATTTTCATTTAGCATAGGGTGACCAGACATCCCCAGTTTCTGGGGACAGTCCCCGGATTGAGGACACTGTCCCCCGACCAAATCTGTCCCCAGTTTTGTCCCCAGATTGGATTTGAACAGGGGCTGGGGCAATTTCAAAGACAGCCCGTGCAGAATAAAAAGAAAAAATCTGAATTGCACCCCCCCCCCCCTCCTCTGCCACTCCTACTTGCTTATGGGGGTTTATTTTTTTCTATTATCTGTGCCCAGGGGCGTTGCTAGGTCTACAAAAGATCTGGGGCTAGAGCCCATAGCAGCGTAGTAAAGAAAGTCATACGCTTGGGCGGGCATACACATGTATATACAGTAATATACGTGTGGGTGTATATATATCCCCAGAGAGCCCCCTGCTTACATCAGGGTCCCCAGAGAGCCCCCCTTTACATCACCTTACATCAGGGTCCCCAGAGAGCCCCCCCTTACATCACCTTACATCAGGGTCCCCAGAGAGCCCCCCCTTACATCACCTTACATCAGGGTCCCCAGAGAGCCCCCCCTTACATCACCTTACATCAGGGTCCCCAGAGAGCCCCCCCTTACATCACCTTACATCAGGGTCCCAAGAGAGCCTCCTCCTTACATCAAAGTCCTCAGAGAGCCTCCCCCTTCCATCAGGGTACCCAGAGGGCCCCCCCCCCACTTACATTAGGGTTCCCAGAGAGGCCCCCTTACATTAGGGTCCCCAGAGAGCCTCCTCTTAAATCTGGGTCCCTAGAGAGCCTAGGCCTTAAAATCAGGGTCCCCAGAGAGCCTCTCCCTTACATCAGGGTCCCCAGAGAGCCCCCCCCCCACTTACATAAGGGTCCCCAGAGAGCCTCCCCTCCCCTCCCCTTGGGGACCCCTGCAGAGACTCGGGGCTATTGGCCTCAGATTCAGGGCTATAGCACCAAAAGCCACCCCCTAGCAACGCCCCTGTCTGTGCCCCTTTCTGATGATCATGTGCTGGTCATTGCAGAGGGACTATTTCTTCAGCTCCGCTCGCATAATCTTCTGCCTTGGCTCAAGTCCCAGCCAGCCGCCTGCCTGCTTTTCTCCTTGCCTTCCCTGGTGGAGTGACCTTCTTCCTCTGCTCCCCACCCAGTAGTAGCCGGGGCCCGAAGAGTAAAGCCCCATACACACTATCAGATTTTCTGCTGATTTTTGTCTTCAGATTTACCAAAACCATGTAGTGCAAGGGCCTGCCTGATTGCATACAAATTGAAACTCCTAAGGTTTGACCTCATATTATATGGTTTTGGTAAATCTGAAGGAAAAAATCAGCAGAAAATCTGATAGTGTGTATGGGGCTTTAGACTTGAAAGGCTGTGAGGCGGGTGGCGGCGGAGACAGGAAGAGTTGTCGATTGCTGCAATTATTAGTAAAAAAAAAAAATATGTCCCCGGATTTCATTATAAAAATCTGGTCACCTTAATTTAGCAGTATTTGGCTAGTTTTACAAAAAAATGGCTGCTGTTGAGTCTTAATGAAGCAGGTTCTGACCGTTGTTGAGTATGAATTCATTCAAATAGGTCAAAAAAGGTCTTTGTAGATACAAAGGACAGGAGCCTACTACTTGCCGTAGGGTAGAGTATCTGGATAAATATTTAAACAGAAAAATCTTAAAGATCACTGGAGGGAAAGAAAATTCTCTGAAATTAGATATAAAATACATTTTACAAGGATTAAGTCCTCTGTCTTTCGCAATAGAACAATTATGGAAAGTCTTATGAAAAAGTACTTGGCTGAGTGTTTGTCATCTTCTGTTATTTCAAAGTCATTCTGAATTCTTTTAGAGTAGAGCCATTGATTACACTAAGCCCACTTCCCCTATTTCCAGGCATGTGAGTTCAGGTATTACGAGGTGGGCGTTGTATGAATCATGACTTGCTCCATTGCACTGAGAAATATTAATAAAAATACCTTTAGTTATAGACAGGGGCTTCTAAATTTACTTGGAGTTGAAATGCATGAGTTTTCAACAGCATGATGCCCAACGCTCGGTTTCTGAAGTTGGGCTTTAAAGCTGAACTCCAGAAAATACAAAAATGAATGTGGCTCTGAATAAACCACTTAATGACCACACCATAGCAGATTTACTGCTACAGCACACCTCCCAACTTTTTGAGATGAGAATGAGGGACACCTATCAGCAAAAGTATGCAGGCATAGGACACACCCCCCGGCCACTCCCCCCTTAAAGGAGACTTGTACAAAAAAACAAGATTGGTTAAACCCACAAGTGCTTTTTTTTTACCACTACTATTCCTTTATATTGGCTTTTGGAATTTACAAATGCAGCAATTTAGGAATCAGATAAAAGGTTTAGCGCTGGAAAACACGTTTTGATAGATAAAAAGTGCATTTTATATACATCTATATAGATCAGACCAAAAGGAGGGACACATGAGGGGGAATGAGGGACATCGCCCCAAAATCAGGGACAGTCCCTCCAAATCAGGGACAGTTGGGAGCTATGCTACAGGGCGGCCGTTCTGTGCAGAAACACGTACAGTGTATACAGTATGATTCTGCACTTCTGGGTAGAGGGACGCGTGTTGCTTCTGCTTTGATTTGTCACAGCAGAAGCCGATCAATAGGTGCCGGCCAATGGATGTCCGCCGGCACCCGCTGATTGTCAATAAGAGAGGCTGGACGGAGCTCTGCCTATGTAAACAAGGCAGAGCTCAATCCTGACAGGGAGGATGCGATAGATTTTGTTTCTCTGCAAAGCAGGGAATAAAATCCATCACATCCCTAAGTAATAGCACCTCACATAGCACACATAAACACTGGATAGGCACACAATTAACTCTTTGATCGCCCTAGATGTTTAACCCCTTGCCAGTCAGTCATTGGTACAGTGACAGTGCATCATTTTTAGCATTGATCACTGTATTAGTGTCACTGGTTCCCACAAAGTGTCAAAAGTGTCAGTTAGTGTTTGATTGTCTGACGCAATATTGCAGTCCCGCTGATCACCGCCATTACTAGTATACAAAAAAATAAGTAAATAACAAATCCAGTATATATCCCATAGTTTGTAGATGCTATAACTTTTGCGCAAACCAATCAATATACGCTTATTGTGATTTATTTTTTTTTTACCACAAATATGTAGCAGAATATACAGTGGGGACGGAAAGTATTCAGACCCCCTTCAAATTTTCACTCTTTGTTATATTGCAGCCATTTGCTAAAATCATTTAAGTTAATTTATTTCCTCATTAATGTACACACAGCACCCCATATTGACAGAAAAACACACAATTGTTGACAATTTTGCAGATTTATTAAAAAAGAAAAACTGAAATATCACATGGTCCTAAGTATTCAGACCCTTTGCTCAGTATTTAGTAGAAGCACCCTTTTGATCTAATACAGCCATGAGTCTTTTTGGGAAAGATGCAACAAGTTTTTCACACCTGGATTTGGGGTTCCTCTGCCATTCCTCCTTGCAGATCCTCTCCAGTTCTGTCAGGTTGGATGGTAAACGTTGGTGGACAGCCATTTTTAGGTCTCTCCAGAGATGCTCAATTGGGTTTAGGTCAGGGCTCTGGCTGGGCCATTCAAGAACAGTCACGGAGTTGTTGTGAAGCCACTCCTTCGTTATTTTAGCTGTGTGCTTAGGGTCATTGTCTTGTTGGAAGGTAAACCTTCGGCCCAGTCTGAGGTCCTGAGCACTCTGGAGAAGGTTTTCGTCCAGGATATCCCTGTACTTGGCATTCATCTTTCTCTCAATTGCAACCAGTTGTCCTGTCCCTGCAGCTGAAAAACACCCCCACAGCATGATGATGACACCACCATGCTTCACTGTTGGGACTGTAATGGACAGGTGATGAGCAGTGCCTTGTTTTTTTCCCACACAAATCGCTTAGAATTAAGATCAAAAAGTTCTATCTTGGTCTCATCGGACCAGAGAATCTTATTTCTCACCATCTTGGAGTCCTTCAGGTGTTTTTTAGCAAACTCCATGCAGGCTTTCATGTGTCTTGCACTGAGGAGAGGCTTCCGTCGGGCCACTCTGCCATAAAGCCCCGACTGGTGGAGGGCTGCAGTGATGGTTGACTTTCTTCAACTTTCTCCCATCTCCCGACTGCATTTCTGGAGGTCAGCCACAGTGATCTTTGGGTTCTTTTTTACCTCTCTCACCAAGGCTCTTCTCCCCCGATAGCTCAATTTTGCCGGACGGCCAGCTCTAGGAAGGGTTCTGGTCATTCCAAACATCTTCCATTTAAGGATTATGGAGGCCACTGTGCTCTTAGGAACCTTAAGTGCAGCAGAAATTTTTTTGTAACCTTGGCCAGATCTGTACCTTGCCACAATTCTGTCTCTGAGCTCTTCAGGCAGTTGCTTTGACCTCATGATTCTCATTTTCTCTGACATGCACTGTGAGCTGTAAGGTCTTATATACACAGGTGTGTGGCTTTCCTAATCAAGTCCAATCAGTATAATCAAACACAGCTGGACTTAAATGAAGGTGTAGAACCATCTCAAGGATGATCAGAAGAAATGGACAGCACCTGAGTTAAATATATGAGTGTCACAGCAAAGGGTCTGAATACTTAGGGCCATGTGATATTTCAGTTGTTCTCTTTTAATAAATCTGCAAAAATGTCAACAATTCTGTGTTTTTCTGTCAATATGGGGTGCTGTGTGTACATTAATGAGGAAAAAAAAATGAACTTAAATGATTTTAGCAAATGGCTGCAATAAAACAAAGAGTGAAAAATTTAAGGGGGTCTCAATACTTTCCGTCCCCACTGTATATTGGCCTAAATTGATGAAGAAATTCAATTTAAAAAAAAAAAAATTTTAATGGATATGTTTTATAGCAGAAAGTAAAAAATATTGTTTTGTTTTTTTCAAAATTGCCAGTCTTTTTTTGTTTGCAAAAAATAAAAACTGCAGAGGTGATTAAATACCACCAAAAGAAAGCTCTATTTGTAGGAAAAAAATGACATACATTTTCTTTGGGTAAAGCATTGCATGACCGCGCAATTGTCAGTTAAAATAACACAGTGCCATATCGCAAAAAAATGGCCTGGTCTTGAAGGGGGGTAAATCTTCCAGAGGGCAAGTGGTTAATACATAATTAACTACTTACGGACCACCCACCATCGATATACATCGGTATTTTGAAGAGGGATATCGTTGTTATGGCAGCAGCTACCTGCCATAACCCCGGTATCCTCTCCTTCAGCGGGTGGTCTGCTTTCAGATAAAATTGGTCTCTGATTCGCTGCAAGATCACTTTTATCGATGGCGGGAGAGGGCCCCCCTTCCCGCCACGCTCCGGTGCCCTCCGCCGCTTACCAGAGCTGTCGGCAGCGGCGGAGGCGATCAGGTCCTGTGTCCTGTTAGGTATGGAGACAAATGAGGGGAAGATGGACCCCACCCGCCCCATACCATTGCAGGGCAGAAGCGACGGCAAACCCTCACGTCCGCCCATAGCTCTTAAAGAGACTTTTTTTTTCAAATGACATTTAATTTATTTATTTTTTTATTGCACTTTAGCGTAAATATGAGATCTGAGGTCTTTTTGACCCCAGATCTTATATTTAACCACTTCCTGCCTGGCGCACGCCGATGTACCTCGGCAGAATGGCACGGCTGGGCAAATGGGCGTACCTGTAAGTCCCATTTGAATTTCCCGCCGGCCAGGAGCTCCATGAGTCGGGTCAATCGCCGCGGGGATACCCGCGATTGCCTCATGGAGAGGACGAACGGGGAGATGCTAATGTAAACAAGCATCTCCCCATTCTGCCTAGTGACAGTGTCACTGATCTCTGCTCCCTGTCATCGGGAGCAGAGATCAGTGACATGTCACATCTAGCCCATCCCCCTACAGTTAGAAAACACTCTCTAGTACTGACTTAACCCCTACCGCCCCCCAGTGGTTAACCCCTTCACTGCCAGTGTCATTTACGCAGGAATCAGTGCATTTTTATAGCACTGATTGCTGTATAAATGACAATGGTCCCAAAAATGTGTCAAAAATGTCCGATGTGTCCGCCATAATGTTGCAGTCACAATAAAAATCGCTGCCATTACTAGTAAAAAAAAAATATTAATAAAAATGCCATAAAACTATCCCCTATTTTGTAAACGCTATAACTTTTGCACAAACCAATCAATAATCGCTTATTGCAATTTTTTTTTTACCAAAAAGATGTAGAAGAATAGGTATCGGCCTAAACTGAGGAAAAAATGTTTTTTTAATTATTTTTTGGGGATATTTATTATAGCAAAAAGTAAAAAATAATGCGTTTTTTTCAAAATTGTCGCCATTTTTTTGTTTATAGCGCAAAAAAAAACAAAAACGCAGAGGTGATCAAATACCACCAAAAGAAAGCTCTATTTGTGGGGAAAAAAGGACGTCAAATTTGTTTGGGAGCCACGTCGCACGATCGCACAATTGTCAGTTAAAGTGACGCAGTACCGAATCGCAATAAAGTGCTCTGGTCAGGAAGGGGGTAAATTCTTCCGGGGCTGAAGTGGTTAGGAGGTCCTGTCATGCTTTTTTTCTATTACAAGGGATGTTTACATGTCGCCGAACTTGCATGCAGAAGCGAACGCATACGCGAGCGCATATGAAAACAGTGTTTAAACCACACATGTGAGGAATCGCCGCGATTGTTAGAGCGAGAGCAATAATTCTAGCTCTAGTCCTCCTCTGTAACTCAAAACATCCAACCTGTAGAATTTTTTAAACATCTCCTACGGAGACTTTTAAGGGTAAAAGTTTGTCGCCATTCCACGAGCGGGCAAAATTTTGAAGCGTGACATGTTGGGTATCAATTTACTCGGTGTAACATTATCTTTCACAATATAAAAAAAAATTGGACTAACTTTACAGTTGTCTTATTTTTTAATTCAATTCCAAAAAAGTGGGCTTGTTAAGCCGCGTAAACACGAGCAGAATGTCCGACAGAAAAAGTCAGATGGAAACTTTTCATCGTCTATTCCGATCGTGTGTAGGCCTCCTCGGACTTTTTTTTTCCCAAAAAATTCTGACCGACCTAGAAATGGAACATGTTCTAAATATTTCCGACGGAACCAATTCCTATCGGAAAAACCGATAGTCTGTATGCTGTTCAGACAGACCAAAAACGACGCATGCTCTGAAGCAAGGACGAGACGGAAGCTATTGGCTACTGGCTATTGAACTTCCTTTTTCTAGTTCTATCGTAAGTGTTGTACGCCAGCGCGTTCTGGACAGTCAGATTTTGGTCGGATTTTGGTTCGACCGTGTGTAGGCAAGACCGCTTGAATGGAATTCTGTCGGAGTTCCGTCAGAGAAACCTTCGGACTTTATTCCAACAGCAAAACCGGTCGTGTGTACGTGGCATAAGACCGCTGCGCAAATATGGTGTGACAGAAAGTATTACAACGACCGCCATTTTATTCTCTAAGGTGTTAGAATATATATATATATATATATATATATATATATATATATATAATGTTTAGGGGTTCTAAGTAATTTTCCTGCAAAAATAACTGTTTTTAACTTGTAAACACCAAATCTCAGAAAGAGGCTTGGTCCTTAAGTGGTTAAAATTTATTTCTGGATTTGATGTGTCATGAGCCTTTTGCTGTCCCTGTACAGGGAAGCTCAGATGGTTTAACAGTTTCTGTTCCGCCAAAAGTCACTGATGGGAGCGCAATCGGTGATGCTCTAGGTGGCACTGGGGACCTGATGTCTGGCACTTTTTGTTAGTCCATGGTTGATGTTTGAGAAGCTCCAATGATATTTAAGTGTGCGGGTTACCGGGGTGGTTCGAGCAGCACCTAATTGACCATGCTCAGTGTGTGGTTGGCAAGGACACTGATGAAGAAAGGTTGTCTAGGCTGAGATGTGCTGTAAATGGAGGACAGCAGCTATTGTTGCCAACATGGAGAATGAAGGCCCCTTGAACCACCTTTAGGGAAAGGGAGCCTTGACTGCTGGAAGCATGGCATTACTGTGGGTGTGAACCTAAAAGGGAAGTTATGTAGCTCCCTTAGGATTGGCTACAAAGACCTGAGGTGACTGGGTGGAACCTGAATGCTAGGAAAATGATATGCTGAGGCACATCCATCTGCTCTGAGGAGATTCAGCTGGAAGCGCGGCTGTCCTTCTTGCACTCCTCTAATGGTCATTCTTTGATGAATGGAGGAATTGTCAAACACACAGCTGGAGTTTTTATAGGGCTGCATCCAGCTCCTGTAGTTTTGGTATTTTATTCCAAGATGACTGGTCTGCTGGACCTTGGCTGGCCTCATTGGCTCAACTCTATTTGTTGTGTAACATGATGCTGTTCGAGCCCTTTCCTAATATGGTCAGGTGGTTAGCTACCTCTCTGCTCGTTCTCCACCTTTGTTCTCCCTGTTGTGTTTTTCTGGTGCTTGGATGTCTTCAGTTGACTGTTTGGTTTCAGATGTAGCTAATTGCTGTGGGTCTTCCTTGTCCTTCCTTTTTTGTGTAGTCTCTTTTCTGACTCCTGTTGCCCCTCCCAGAACTCTCAGGTAACCTGTTGGCAAATTTGGGACGAATAGGTATCTCCACCTGTCGATGATTTCTCCCTTTCCCCCTGAGGACAATCGCCCAGTTAATGGTAATTTAGAGGATGTGTGGACAACAGAATCCTGTTCCCGGAATCCTCCCAACTCCGCCTTCAAAAGGGTGCAGCAGAGTAATGACACTGACTTTATCCACCTGCTCAAAAATTAAGAAAAAAAAGTCCCTCCTCCGCTTCCACCTTCTGGGTCCTTCTGTTGAACTGATGGGGTCCAGGTAAATGTAATTTAAGCCCTTGTAAGCAAGTTGGAGTGGGGTTTGATCTAGTAAAATCCATGTATTCATTTAGGCAGAAATGTACAATAAAGCTGTCCTGGGCCCCCCTCTTTAGCTGATGGGCCTAGTACAACAGGACTAGTTGTACTGCCTTATCAGCTGCCCTGCCTGTAGGGGCCGCTGGAAGATGACTGTCCCCAGAGGTTGACCTGACCTTGCAAGCCTCCCGACGCCTCTGACACCCTAGGTTCAGACATTTTTCAAAGAGAGAATGCTAATGCAAAAGGCACCAATAAAATGGAAGAGATATTCTTGAGTTAACAAGGGGGAAAAAATTTAAAATGTGGGTATTCCCCATATTGCAATTTGCAAAAGCATCAAACAGAAGTACAGGAATATACAACAAAATGGCAATAACAGTGAACCTGGCTGTAGAAACCAACAGATCTTAAGGAAAACCTATGTCCCCAGGTTCAAGAGGGGGAAGAAAATGACGCAACGCTGCAGGGCTTCATTGTCAGGTAAGTATTTCATAATGGGCTACTATACAATGCATAGTAGCTGATTATGCCATTGTCTTACAGGGTTGAAATAAAAAAATTTGTTTACTACCACTTTAAAGAGACCCAACTGGCCACCTGAAGACCCAGGTATTCAGTGGTGTCTGTGTGGGCATAGGTGAGCATGGCCCCGTATAAGAAGCCAGTAGCTGAGGACCTGCTTCCAGGGATAAGGCTCACTCACGGAAAGGCCCTTCCGCGTTGTCCAGGCCATAGTGTCCGCTCACACTGACCAGAACAGCCTAGCCTCTCGAACCTGTAGCTGCAGGTCTTGTGTCCCAAGAGAGTGAGCCCCTTCCCGGACGGTTCTACTTATCTGCTCATCCAGAATTCTTGCTCTCTCCAGCCAGCTGGAACTTGTAGTTTGCACAGCTTTAGATTCATTGAAATCCCAGCTTTCAGAACTACATGTCCCATGGTCCCCTGTTTTCAGTAGTAGTCTCCCTCTCTCTCTGCAATCAGGAAATTATGTCATAATCCTCACGCTGGGCACTAAAGGGGAAAAAAAGCTAAATACAAACTTCGTTAAGGAATGTCCCATGATGAAAAAACGATATAGCTGGCACGTGGCTACAAAGGTAAGGGGTGAAGGGGTTGTGCTTAAACTCCTCCAAGGACTACGTGCAATTAACCATCACTTACCTGTAGACCATCAGCCTGCAGAAGTGTTGACCTCCCACCTGCCCATTTTTATATATGGTCTTCACAGCTTTTTTGGTGGTTTCACCTTGCTAGTGGTTAACAGTCTTTTAATGGGCTTTGCCTTGGAAGTGGGTTTTTGGGCTAGTCTAATGATTATTCAGGACTCAGGGTAAGGATGTTTTTTGGGGCTCAGATGTGCTCAGTGTAACTGTGACTAGCACTGGGTATGTCATTAGGTTGGAAATTCAATAAAGCTATGGCCTTGCCCTTTACAAATTAATCAGTCTCTGTGTCATCTTTGTGCCAGGTTGCATGGTGTAGATCAGCCATTCTCAACCAGGGTTCCGTGGAACCCTGGAGTTCCTCCAGAGGTTGCCAGGGGCTCCTTGAGCTATGGCTGATAAACCACCTATTTGATTATGCCTACAGAGTTCAAGGTTCAGCACCACTTAGGAAAGCCAGCAGCATGACACCAAATATCTTTTTAGCTGTCTTTAAGGGTGGCCTTCTAAACACCACTTTAAGGGGGACATTCTTCCTATTGACCACTAATATAAGGAGCATTGTTCCTTTTGAGCCCTGATGATTTGATTTTAGTAAGGGTTTCCTCGAGACATGAAAATTATTTTTGGGGTTCCTCTAGGGTTAAAAGGTTGAGAAAGCCTGGTGTAGATGGTAAGATTTTAAGCCTACTCTTCTCATCAGTCATGGTTTTTAGTACCGCAGAACACCATGTTTAAAAAACTTTTAGGCTAGGTTCACACCTAAGATGGCCGCAGATCGCACAGGAACGCTGTGCGTCCCTGTTCTCTATTTCAGGGAGGAATCAGGGCCGAATCTTTGCCTGGATTCGGCCCTAAAACAAAGCTAAAGAAGCACAGCATTTCTGTGCAAGCCGCACCGCAGCCACCCCGGAGATATGTGAATCGGCTCCACAGAGAGCCGGTCACAATCTCCTGTCATGCGAATTAGATGCGACTTTCTTCGCATCCAATTCGCTTAGGTGTGAACCCAGCCTTAGACTTGCAAGTGTAGTCAGATGAAGGAAAACTTCAAACAAGTTTAATAGCTCTGGTGATGCAGCTCCCATATAGCAAGGCCACCCTCAAAGAGCACCCAACAGTAGAGATACAGAAAGGAGCACCAAAAACTGGACGGAAGAGTCCAAGATAATTTTATTTGTTTTTTTATTTGTTTTACTTTATTTGTTTGTAAAAAAAAAAAAAAAAAGTCCTATAAAAACGGCCAACGTGTTTGGGGGGCAACACCACTCCCCCTTTATCAGGGCTTAAAACTTGGATGAAGTGATCCTCCATTACTGCTCAGCAACTGATGTCAAGTTGTTACTCCATGTGGAGAGTTCAATACCGGTTCTAATGTAAATCTGTGAAGTCATTGCTTCCTCTGTACTTGGAGTTCATCCAAGTTTTATTCTGTTTTGAGCCCTGATGAAGGAGGGGGGGGGGTTAGAGTTGCTCCCGAAACACGTTGGCTGTTATAGGACCTTTTTTGTTTTTTTACAAAGTAAAACAAATAAAATAACAAATAAAATTGTCTTGGACTCTTCTGTTCAGTTTTGGTCTGGTGCTCCATTCTGGATCTCTACGGTTGGGTGCTCTTTGAGGGTGGCCTTGCTATAACCCGTTGGATGTTTTATGTAATCTTTTTACCAGCAATTATAATTATCTTTGACTCTTTTAAATGGTTTGGTCTGGCACTCCTTTCTGTATTTTTATGGTTTTCTCCGCATTAGTCTGAAAGAAGTCAAACGTGCAAATACCACAATGGGTGCAAAGGGCGGTAAGTAACTTATAGCCATCCATTGAGGATTCTCATTTCAATCCGGTCTGCGGGCAAAGCATGAAATCTGATGTTGGCTGGTTTCAGCACTTTGAATTTAACACTTTCCTGCCAAGTTAGTAAACCCAACAGTCTTATGCCCAACAAAGGTCCCACACACTGTGTAAGCTAGCTGCATCATTCTAGATGTACTTTTTGACAGTTCAATTTTCCTGAGTAATGTTTTTACTTGCGTTCGGCCTTCTGTTGAGACACACATGAAATTCCTGCGTGCGGGGGCGAGAAAATTATAGGAACACATATTCTTACAATAATAAAAGTAATACTGGGAGTGACTCCTTTCATAACTGTGAGATTAACAAAGCCCCTGAGGTAGGCAGGAATGTACACACGTATGTGAGAAAGTGTTTAGCCCATCAATTATCCTTTTCCCATTTAAAAAAAAAAATTGTTGTGCATTCGCTCTATGGTTACATTTTACATGGTTACATTTTATGATGGGAGATTTGAACCACGGTGACTGCTGCTGCAAGAAAGAAAATTGCAGGATAAGTCACATCCTAAGCTGGAAGGATTTTGCTCAATGACAGTCTCATTTTCAGTAATCATTATGGCGATTCCTCCATGGATTCTAGTGGCGGCCCGTGCATTAAGGGCGCACGGGCGCCACCACCTCTCTCCTGCCACCTCCTCTATCACCAATAGATAGATTCATGCATTGCATGAATCTATGTATGGCCACCACTGCCACCCTCCTATTCAGGCCCCTTTCGGGCGCAGGGCGCCTGAATTACAGCAGCAGGGGGTGTTTTTGAAGCACCTGATTAGAGCCATAGGCTCTATTAGGCGTCAAAAAAAGGTGACCCAGCATGGCGCTCGCAGGTCACTCAGCTGTGTGTTAGAAAAGCGAATGAATATTCGCTTTCCTAACACTAAACCGCCTCTCTGCCAATCAGGTGCTCGGGTCTGTTACCTGTCACCTGATTGGCTGAAACAACAGGTGCCGCTATTGGGTGCCTATGAGGAGGAGAGGACGGGAGATGGGCATGGCAGGAGCCGCATAAAGGACCCCGCTTGTCGCCGTCACCCGCTGCCCCACCAAGACAGGGTAAGTGCCGAGCAGATGGTGAGCGGGTAGGGGTCACACTGGGGGCATTCAAGGGCACACTGGCAGCATTTAATGGGCACACTGACAGCATATGATGGGCACACTGGCAGCATTTGATGGCACAGTGGCAGCGTTCGATGGCACAGTGGCAGCGTTTAATGGGCACAGTGGCAGCATTTGGCAGAGTGGCAGTATTTGAGGGCACAGTGGCAGCGTTTGATGGCACAGTGGCAGTGTTTGATGGCACAATGGCACTGTTTGAGGGCACAGTGGCAGCATTTAATGGGCACAGTGGCAGCATTTGGCACAGTGGCTGCAATTGATGGCACAGTGGCAGCATTTAAGGGGAGAGTGGCAGCATTTGATGGGCATAGTGGTAGCGTTTGATGGCACAGTGGCTGCAATTGATGGCACAGTGGCTACAATTGATGGCACAGTGGCAGCATTTGATGGTACAGTGGCAGTGTTTGATGGTACAGTGGCAGCGTTTGATGGTACAGTGGCAGTGTTTGATGGTACAGTGGCAGCGTTTGATGGTACAGTGGCAGCGTTTGATGGGCACAGTGGCAGCGTTTGATGGTACAGTGGCAGCGTTTGGCACAGTGGATGCGTTTGATGGGCACAGTGGCAGCTTTTGGCACAGTGGATGCGTTTGGGCACAGTGGCAGCGTTTAATGGGCACAGTGGCAGCGTTTGATACAGTGGCAGCATTTGAGGGCACAGTGGCAGCGTTTGATGGCACAGTGGCAGCGTTTGATAGCACAGTGGCAGTGTTTGAGGGCACAGTGGCAGCGTTTGATGGCACATTGGCAGCATTTAATGGGCACAGTGGCAGCGTTTGGCACAGTGGCTGCAATTGATGGCACAGTGGCAGCATTTGATGGCACAGTGGCCCCATTTGAAGGCACAGTGACAGTGTTTGATGGGCACAGTGGCTGCAATTGATGATTTTTTTTTTTTCAAAATTTTTTGCTCCCCCCCCAAAAATGTTGAGCACCAGCCACCACTGATGGATTCTCACCTAAAGCTCAACTCCAGGCACAACAAAAAATACTCTTGTAGTGAGGCCCCCAGCACTGCAGGGGTTGAATGCTCCTTACGTCTGGAGGGGGGGTGCATAACAGGCTTTATTTTTTACTCTCTCCTCATTTTGTGCAACTGGTTAGCCACGGCCTCATCTGTAAGCTGCACTCCGCTGGTGGTTGGAAGCCCTTGATTGTACGTGTTGATGCAGAGACTCCACCCACAGACCGGAGCTTCAGGGAGGGGAGGAGAGCGCCAGAGCCTACTGGAGCGGAGAGTCGAGTAAGTAATACAGCCTTTTATGCAACCCCCCCTAGATTTAATGAGCACTCTTGCAGTGTGGTGATTGGGGGGGGGGGGGTCACTGCAAGGGTTTATTTTTTTTTTGGACCAAAAGTATTAGGACGCCTGCCTTTACACACACATGAACTTTAATGGCATCCCACATTTAGTCCGTAGGGTTCAATATTGAGTTGGCCCACTCTTTCCAGCTATAATGGCCTAAACTCTTCTGGGAAGGCCGTCCACAAGGTTTAGGAGTGTGTCTATGGGAGTGTTTGACCATTCTTCCAGAAGCGCATTTGTGAGGTCAGGCACTGATGTTGGACAAGAATGCCTGGCTCGCATTCTCTGCTCTAATTCATCCCAAAGGTGTTCTATCGGGTTGAGGTCAGGACTCTGTGCAGGCCAGTCAAGTTCCTCTACCCCAAACTCGCTCATCCCTGTCTTTAGATTTAGCAGGAATTTTGTAAGTTATTAATTTTTTTGTGTCCACTAATGATGATTTTTGCGTATTTTTCATGAAAATATCAGTTTGATATTTTTTGGGGGAGGGGCCCTGTCAGGTAGGCTGTACGGGGTCCCATGATTTTGAACGGCAGCTGTGAAGGAGTTTACAATCTAAGGTTCTCAGCTCACATTCATACACTAGGGCCAATTTAGAGAGGATCCAGTTAACGTACCAGCATGTCTTTTGTGTGTAGAAGGAAACCGGAGTACCTGGAGGAAACCCACGCAGGCACATGGAGAACATGCAAACTCCAGGCAGGTAGTACCGTGGTTGGGTTTGGAACCAGCGAACCTTTTGCTGCTTGGTAGAAGTGTTAACCACTACGCCACTGTGTAGTACTTCAGGATATGAAAGCATGTGA
Organism: Lithobates clamitans; assembly: GCA_037952925.1. Taxonomy (NCBI): domain Eukaryota; kingdom Metazoa; phylum Chordata; class Amphibia; order Anura; family Ranidae; genus Lithobates; species Lithobates clamitans. The sequence continues at coordinate 84,550 of JBBGZY010000309.1, forward strand.
CTCTTCTTCCTCCCATGTGACAGTGCTGGTACTTGGTGATTGGCCACTCAGGTATTTTGCGCTGTCACATGGGGGCAGGGAGAAAGTCTGCAGCCCTGTGTAAGCTTCAAGTGATGACTTGAACCTATAGAGCTCTTTTTCTCTTCCCCTGGTAACCACATAATGTGGGGGAGGACCAAAAAAGTAAATGAGTATGTGCAGCTAATGAGGCCTCTATTAAAGAGAACCTGTTATATTTTGCATTGGCAAGCATAGGTTCACCTAAAAGGTATTGTAAATTATCACCTTGTAAAACAACTCATTTAGGCTCGGTTCACACTGGGGCGACTTGGGATCCGACTTGTACGCCCTCAAGTCGCCCCAAGTCGCCCCAGAAATAGTTTTGATGGGAGTGAACGCTAGCGTCTTAATAGACGCTACTGAAGTCGCTCCGACTTCAGAGCGTACTCCATGTACTACTTTGATCCGACTTTGTAGGCGACCTGTACCATAGAAATCAATGGAAGTCGCCTCCAAGTCGGATCTCTCTGTAAAGTCAAGCGACTTTGCAGGGAAAACCCCTCCCTCCCCCCTCCCTCCCAGAGAGCTGATTGCCCCGTGATTGGCCACAGGCGAAGTCGCCTGTCATGGAGGCGACTTCAAGTCGCCTTGTAATTTGCTGAAGTCGCGCTGAAGTCGCGCTGAAGCCGCGTTGAAGTCGCGTTGAAGTCGCGGTACAAAGTCGCGCTGAAGTCGTGTTGCCCCAGTGTGAACCGACCTTTAGTTTAAAATAGAAATGAAAGGCAAAACATTTTTGAATAGATATATAAAAAAAAAACAATATAAATACCTTTTTTTTCCCTTTTTTATAAGTGGTCACATTCCTTCTGTTCTCAGCTGCATAAGAGCTGCAGGGAGGAGAAGCAGCAGCACACTGAGCTTGCCAGTGAATGGCTGTGCAGCCGGGAGGCTTGTCAGGACAAGTCTGATCATTGAAGGAGAGTACTCTGAGTTCCCAGCATAGATAGAGAACTGACCACGTTGTACTCTCATGCTTAGTGTGGTCAGTTTTTAATAGCAAAGCAAAGGGACTAGCAGGAACACCAGAGATTTCACACAAAGGAATGAATACAAAGAGAACAGGATACTTTCTCATACAATTACATGGTACAGCAGATTCATATCAGGGATATGAAATCTTGGGGTAACAAATGCTTTAACCACTTCCTTACCCGGCTATAGTAATATGACGTCCGCAGGAGGGATCTCCCATCTGGGGCGGGCGTCATATGACGTCCTGGCCTTCCTGGCTGTCTAGGAGGGTGCGCGCGCCGCGTTGCTCGGGACCAGGTGCGTGTGCCCGGCGGCCGCGATGTCCGCCGGGCACCCGTGATTGCCCGAGGATCGGTGCGTGTAAACAGGTGAGAGAAGACCGATGGTGTGTTCCCAGTGCAGAGGAACACCGATCGGTCTCCTCCCCTTGTGAGCCCCCGCCCCCTACAGTTAGAATCCCTCCCTAGGTAACATAATTAACCCCTCCATCACCCCCTAGTGTTAACCCCTTCCCTGCCAGTCAAATTTACACAGTAATCAGTGCATATTTATAGCACTGATCGCTGTATAAATGTGAATGGTCCCAAAATTGTGTCAAAAGTGTCCGACATGTCCGTCGCAATGTCACAGTCCCGAAAAAAATCGCTAACCGTCGCCATTACTAGTAAAAAAAAAAAATAAATAAAAATGCCATAAATCTATCCCGTATTTTGTAGACGCTATAACTTTTGCGCAAACCAATCAATATACGCTTATTGCGGTTTTTTTTACCAAAAATATGTAGAAGAATACATATCGGCCTAAACTGAGGAAAAAAATATTATTTTTTTTAAATTGGGATATTTATTATAGCAAAAAGTAAAAAATATTGTGTTTTTTTCAAAATTGTTGCTGTTTATAGCGCAAAAGATAAAAACCGCAGAGGTGATCAAATACCACCAAAAGAAAGCTCTATTTGTGGGGGAAAAAAACATAAAAATTTCATTTGGGTACATTGCTGCATGACCGTGCAATTGTCATTCAAATTGCGACAGCGCTGAAAACTAAAAATTGGTCTGGGCAGAAAGAGGGTGAAAATGCCTGGTATTGAAGCGGTTAATGTCCACCTGTACTAAATATAGGTTCACTTTGGGCTTGTGGTATGGCCATATGGTGGCACCACACATTTAGAGCAGTGTGCTTTACAAATATGCAATGAAGCAAGTAGAGTGTTATTTAAATAAAAATAAATATTAAATAATATAGAACTAAGTATAAAATAGTAAAAATAATAATATTAAATAAGAAAAAAAAGAAAAAAAAAAGGACATCTTGAGTTACTGCAGGACACAATTTTGGATTGAAAATTGCAAAGTTAGCTTTTTCTCACCCTGACCGCCTTTAGTACATATATCGCATTTACTTTATTTACTTACTGTTTACCCCTTTTGGGGAACTATTCAGCACAGGTGGCCTGCCCCCACCCTCCTCAGGCACAAAAACATGGTTCCTTCACTTCCTTGTAAGCCAGGCACATTGGGCTCCGCCTTGTGGATGGTCGAGATGACCTAGGAGGGATCTGGCACTAGCAGTTTCCCATCTGTTAGAGGTAATTATACCTTGTAAGTCCATATGGATATTATTTGTAGATTTTGCAATACTGTGTAACCATAAAGTCTAATATATTTTTGTATTTAGACATTGCAGCCCCCCTGAAGAAGACTACAACTTATGTTGTTATAACGCGTCGGTACATTTGTTCAGGGCAAAAATACTTACCATAGCTGCTGGTTGAGTATATTTGCATATTTTGTGTGTTATATATGATGGGTCATGATTTGTAAACCAGAGCTCATATTTTAAGGCCTCATGCACACTGGAAGTTAAAACAATGTTATAAAAAATGCCAGTAGCGTTTTTAGCATTTATTAGCGTTTTTTAGCATTTTTTTTTTTCAATGGATCAAAAATGTTAAAAAATGCTAGTGATCTGCGTTTTTGAACGTTTATCGGCGTTTATCAGCGTTTTTTGACATTAGAGCGTTTTTACAGCTGAAAAACTCCTTTCAGAACCCACTAGTTTGTTTTTTGTTTTTTTTACAGCCACAAAACGTCCCAGCCAAAAACAGTTAACAGCCCTATGTGAGCATGGACACATAGGATAACATGATGGGGAGTTTATTGACTGTAGAAAAAAACGTCTGAACCTAAAGACAGCAGCTGTAAAGCGGCCAAAAACATCCAGTGTGCATGAGGCCTAAATCTTGTGGCATTTTAACAATTGTACAATAAAACATTTTCTCCATATAAATTACTGTGTTTGATCATTTTGATAATGATTTGATTAATTGCTGCAAAAAAAAACAAACAAAAAAAAAACAACCTGGCGGAACCTCTTGCTCTTTTTTTTTAGTTAGCTTTTTCTTTTCTTTTTTAATTTAGCACCTTTTTTAAAAAACAGTTTAGCTCAGAGTTGGTCTTTAACTGGTTTCCAAATGACGGCAGGGCGGTGCGACTCTCGTTCTGGGACGCCTTCATATGATGGCGTCCCAGGACGGCCGCTCTCGCAGAGCGGCAATCGTGGCCGCACCATGTTGCTAGGACACAACGTGACCCCAATCTCTGTAAAGATCCGCGTCCGCGGCTCTTTAACCATGTGATCAGCTGTGTCCAATCACAGCTGATCACATGTAAACAAGGAGGTGCTGGTAATTGGCGCTCCTCGCCTCGCACTGACAGAGTGTGTGGCGAGGAGAGCCGATCAGCGGCATCTCCACGCAGTGGGACATGTAGGAATGTAATCAGGGCACTGATCATCAGCGCCCTGATTACAGTATAGTAAAACAGTGTCACCATACAGTGCCTACCAGTGCCCACCAATGCCAGCAATCAGTGCCCACCAGTGGCAGCAATCAGTGCCCGCATGTGTCACCAATCAGTGCCCATTAGCGATGCCAGTCAGTGCTGGCAATCAGTGCCGCCTATCAGTGCTGCCCATCAATGCCCATCACTGCTGTCGATCAATGCCCATCAGTGTCGCCCATCAGTGCCGCCCATCAATGCCCATCAGTACCGCCTATCCATGCCGCCTATCTGTGCCGCCTATCAGTGCCCACCAGTGCCGCCTATCAGTGCCCACCAGTGCCACTTATCAGTGCCTATTAGTGCCCACCAGTGCCGCCAATTAGTGCCCATCAGTGCCACCTATCAGTGCTCATCAGTGCCACATATCAGTGCCCATAAGTGCGGTATATTAGTGCCTCCTCATCAGTGCCGCCTCATCAGTGCCCACCAGTTCAGTCTATCAGTACCCATCAGTGCCGCCTCATCAGCGCACATCAGAGAAGGCGAAAAATGAATCAGTGAAGGCAATAACGTTACCGGAAATTGTTTACCGCGAACCGGAAGTTGTTTACCGCGAACCGGAAGTTGTTTACCGCGAACCTGAAGTTTACCGCGAACCGGAAGTTGTTACCGCGAACCAGAAGTTGTTACCGCGGACCGGAAGTAACATATGAGGTGGCAAAAAACGCTGTTTCTGGTCTTTGTTTGGCTTATCCTCCATCTTTTTGATGTATGCACATTTTAATTTTTTAATAAATTGGGTTTTTATGGTAATACACTATTGGAGGCTATTTCTTTCCATGTGGATCCGGATACCGGGTTGGAGGTGACCGATGCCTTTTTCACCAAACACCCATCTCCTATCCTGACTGAGTCTGGGTCCCGTTATCGAGGTGTTCGTCCTAGCAATGGACTAAGGCATTTATCTATGCCCTTTGAGGTAAGAGCATTGAGAGCACACTGAAGGGTGTTGTTACCATTTGAATCACAGTCAACTTGTCTTCTTCTATCTGATGGCGAAGATTTCTGAACTTTTTGCACATTGGAATTTTATTTTGAACTTTGGTATCTTATTTGATACACTCGTTACAGTTTGCACATTTCTTAGAAAATTTTTTGAATACTTTTGTACACTTTTGCATTTTTATTGATTATTTTTTGCACATTGAAGCACTTTGTTATATTAGCTTGTCATCGGTGTGAAGTTTTACATCAGCTTGTTTTTTTCCCATATACACGTGGCTTATTGTATACATTTTTTTAGTATTTTTTAATCACCATTATCATATACCTTTTTTATTATTTTTCATCACCATTATCATTAGCACTTTTTCTTAACTAGTGATTGCTATCGAGGTTTATGCGCAAGATCACATATAATTATTTATATACACGAAAAATGACTTAGTTACAAAATTTACTGACAGAAAAAAAAAGGAAAATTTTTTTTTTTTTCAAAACTTTTGCTCTTTTTTTTTTTTTTTGTAAAAAATAAAAAAACTCAGCAGTGATTAAATACCACCAAAAGAAAGCTCTATTTGTGTGAAGAATATTATAAAAAATTATTTGGGTACAGTGTAGTAGCACGACCGCGCAATTGTCATTTCAAAGTGAGACAGCGCTGAAAGCTGAATATTGGTCTGGGCAGGAAGGGGGTGTAAGTGCCCGGTAGGCAAGTGGTTAATATCTCATTTACTTTTCTCTTTCGAATAAAAATAATGTAATAAAATAAACTGGAAATCATACCACTGCCTTAAACAAACAAGGTATGATTATATCACGCAAGCTATGTCTTTTTATATATATTTTTTTCTGCCAGAATAACAATGAGCCTTGCACTAACGTCCCTTTGATCCATTTATTAACAACAGAAAAATGTAAAAAAAATAATAACTGTTGCACGTTTGTGTATTTTATCTCTGGTCTTTATCTTCTGTGATATGTGGATTGTGCAATAAAAAACGGTTGTCAGTTTGAATTCAGGTGAAAGGCAAATATAAGGATTCTGTATGTTTTATGAAGAATAGAAATGTACAGTATATGTCAGCTGCTGCTCTGTATTCCCATAATACCCAGAATTCTGGTATGTTCTGTAATCTTTCTCATTTCCTGCAAAGTGGTTACTGATTTACTTTATGGACTTTCTTTAGCTGTATTTAAAAGTACATTGCGTACTGTATATAAGATAAATGTACTGTATAAAATAATGTACTTTACAACATGAACTTACAATCAGTTGTTCCATCATTAAATGGGGTTATGGCACGCTGGCTACAGAATTTTGTGAAGGAAACTATAATATTTTTTTGTTGCTTGTAATTATTTATTAGAATTTTTAGAAAAATTATTGTAAATTTTCTTTCTGTATAGCAACATACACATTTTACAAATAAATAATATGGGGTGCTTTTATGATGATTTTATGATTTTATGATGATTAGTTTGCAAAGCAAGCTGAACACTGTCCTGCACCATCCACATACCTTTTGACAGTCTGCGTAAACAGTCTAATGACACTAAACGCTGTTATAAAAATTATATTTTTAAATTACACATATGTATTCTTAAAAATTGGGCCCAAAGTGTCAATATTTTGTGTGGCCACCATTATTTTCCAGCACTGCCTTAACCCTCTTGGGCATGGAGTTCACCAGAGCTTCACAGGTTGTCACTGGAGTCCTCTTCCACTCCTCCATGACGACATCACAGAGCTGGTGGATGTTAGAGACCTTGTGCTCCCCCACCTTCCATTTGAGGATCCCCACAGATGCTCAATAGGGTTTAGGTCTGGAGACATGCTTGGCCAGTCCATCACCTTTACACTCAGCTATTTTAGCAAGGCAGTGGTCCTCTTGGAGGTGTGTTTAGGGTCATTATCATGTTGGAATACTGCCCTGCAGCCCAGTCTCTGAAGGGAGGGGATCATGCTCTGCTTCAGTATGTCGCAGTACATGTTGGCATTCATGGTTCTCTCAATGAACTGTAGCCCCCCAGTGCTGGCAGCACTAATGCAGCCCCGGACCATGACACTCCCACCACCATGCTTGACTGTAGGCAAGACACACTTGTCTTTGTACTCCTCACCTGGTTGCCGCCACACACGCTTGACACCATCTGAACCAAATAAGTTTATCTTGGTTTAATCAGACCACAGGACATGGTTCCAGTAATCCATGTCTTTAGTCTGCTTGTCTTCAGCAAACTGTTTGCGGGCTTTCTTGTGCATCATCTTTAGAAGAGGCTTCCTTCTGGGATGACAGCCATGCAGACCAATTTGATGCAGTGTGCGGCGCATGGTCTGAGCACTGACAGGCTGACCCCCCACCCCTTCAACCTCTGCAGCAATGCTGGCAGCACTCATACGTCTATTTCTCAAAGACAACCTCTGGATATGACGCTGAGCACGTGCACTCAACTTCTTTGGTCGACCATGGGGAGGCCTCTTCTGAGTGGAACCTGTCTGGTAAACTGCTGTATGGTCTTGGCCACCGTACTGCAGCTCAATTTCAAGGTCTTGGAAATCCTCTTATAGCCTAGGCCATCTTCAATTAGAGCAACAATTCTTTTTTTCAGATCCTCAGAGAGTTCTTTGCCATGAGGTGTCATGTTGAACTTCCAGTGACCAGTATGAGAGAGTGAGAGCGATAACACCAAATTTAACACCTGAGACCTTGTAATACTAACGAGTCACATGACACGGGGAGGGAAAATTTCTAATTGGGCACAATTTGGACATTTTCACTTAGGGGTGTTCTCACTTTTGTTGCCAGCGGTTTAGACATTAATGGCTGTGTGTTGAGTTATTTTGAGGGGACAGTAAATTTACACTGTTATACAAGCTGTACACTCACTACTTTACATTATAGCAAAGTGTCATCTCTTCAGTGTTGTCACATGAAAAGATATAATAAAATATTTTCAAAAATGTGAGGGGTGTACTTGCTTGCTCCCAAGATGGACTATAGACTACTGCTACTTGCACAGCGGTCTTTTAAATGAAATTTTATGGGAAAAAATACACTTCAATTAATTTAAAAAAAAAAACGAAACAGTAAAGTTAGCCCAATTTTTTTTATGTAATGTGAAAGATGATGTTACACCGAGAATTTTGAGAGAATAGTGATCTTTATTCTAAGCAAAAAAAATTGTGATTCTTATTTTATCCAGAATCGTGCAGCTCTATATTATAATATGAAAGAAAGCTTCATCCATTGGCTGGAAATACCTTTATGAATGTACTTAAGCAATAGTTAATTTTTGTGAAAAAATAAATAAAATAATAAATTAAAAATTGTAGATTTTGTCTTGAATATATCAACAAGGTAATTATGGACAAAAAAATATATATATTCCCTTTATTGTAGAGTATAAAGAAAAAAGATTGTTGGGACTTTATATGAGACAACCACTATATACCCTGTTTCCCTGAAAATAAGACCTAGCATGATTGTCGGTGATGGCTGCAATATAAGCCCTACCCCCCCAAATAAGCCCTACCCTGTTTCCCTGAAAATAAGCCCTACCCTGAAAATAAGACCTACAAGTACTTTAACTAGGACTTATTTGGGGGGTAGGGCTTATATTGCAGCCATCACTGACAATCACGCTAGGTCTTATTTCCGGGGAAACAGGGTAGTAAAGTGTCTCCATCCCTATTGTTTGAGAAGGAAAGGGGAATGGGGAGAAAAAGGGGGATAATGGGACTTTAAATGAGACACATAACTAGGGTAGAATGAATCAATCAATGTAAGTAAATACAATATTTATTAGTACAGATGGGCATAGTGCAAGGTAGAATGATATTAACTCAAAAAGTAACACACAGAGTTAAAATAAACATGATTGGTAAATCACATAATATAAAAAATGCATACTATAACATTGTCCCACGTGATTCATAATGGAATAGCAGTACACCCAGATATGTACAGACGTGACTGGTGACATATAATTGATTCAAACTGGTAAAAGGCCATGGTTGCTGTGATATAGCAACAGTAAAATCTCGACGCGTTTCGTGGATAGTTTCCACTCATCGGGAGCAGCTGTACACTAAAATATCTAGTATATATATAATAATATAATATAATATAATATAGTATAATACAATATTATACACATATATATATATATATATATATTTTTTTTATATATATATAATATATATATATATATATATATATATATATATATATATATATATATATATATATATATATATATATATATATATAATATAGATATAATATAGTATCTATAATAAATTGTAAATTGGTCATTAGTAATGGTGACTAAAGCAGGAAAAGAGGGAACAAAAAACCAATAGTCCCAACACTCTTACCTATGGGTAGAATCAAGATAAAAAAGCGTAAAGAATGTTAAATTTGATTAGAGGCACTATGGGAGAAACATTTTTCCACCTGCGTGCAGTACGAGGGAGGATTTAGGCGCCCTTTAGGAGCGATAGCCGCTCGGACGTGGTCGCTGATAAGTGTAAACTATCCATGAAACGCGTAGAGCTTTTACTATTGCTATGTCACAGCAATCATGCAATTACTATGGACTTTTACCAGTTTGAATCATGAATCAATTATATGCTACCAATCACGTCTGTATATATCTGGGTGTACTGCTATTCCATTATGAATCATGTGGAACAATGTTATACTATGCATTTTTTATATTATGTGATTTACCAATCATGTTTATTTAAATTCTGTATGTTACTTTTTGAGTTAATATAATTCTACCTTGCACTATGCCCATCTGTACTAATAAATATTGTATTTACTTACATCGATTGATTCATTCTACCCTAGTTATGTGTCTCATTTAAAGTCCACTTTTTCTCCCCATTCCCCTTTCCTTCTTTATTGTAGAGGAAACATGTTTTCCCTTGTGATTATACAGTACAATAATACAACAATGTCTATCTATAAAGTGTACAGAAATATTCAAAGCAGCCTATAATGTTTTACATTTCTTCAGTTCAAAAGTAAAGACATTTACAACAAACTATGCAAATAACAACCTGACCAAGATATTTCAAAGATCCTTTATATGAATTGATTTCATAAGCCACATTACTTTTTGTACTTGTTTTTTTTTTATATTTATGAATGGGTGATATTTGCTTATCTCCTAAAAGGTACAAGATTGAACCGGCAGATGCAATGACTCACTCCTCTGTTTCCACACTGTGTTTAAATACACTGGAATTTATAGCCAAGAGCTCTTGATACAGTCAGTTAAGGGGAAGAAAACAATTCACTGTCAGATGTAAAATTAATCAAATAAAGAATCAAAAATGTAGAAGTAACATGAGTAATAGAACATTAAAGTACAACTGTGGGCTATTTTTTTTATGTACAGCATAATCAGTTTTTTTATTGTTTTTGTGCAGTACAAAAGGATACTTGTTGATGTGCCTGAGATACTAGGTACAAAAATGTCATTGCATTAGGCAATAGGCATTGCATAGAAGTGACCCATATTGTCAAACTAGAACTGAGTTGTATGTTTTCTCAGTATCTGTTAGCTATATATCCATTATACAATTACAGTATTAAAAAAACTATCACTGTTTGATTTTATTAGAATGAATGCTTAGTTTCAGTGCCGGGGGGGGGTTGGTGATGAGGAGTTCCCAAAGACTTGGTCCATAGTTTAGATCAGCTACTACGTTATACCATACAAGAAATATTGTGTAAATAATTCCTACGTCAATTACAGAATGATATATTTTAGATGTGCTGTATACATATACACTATATTACCAAAAGTATTCCAGAAGCGCATTTGTGAGGTCAGGCACTGATGTTGGACTAGAAGGTCTGGCTCGCAGTCTTTGCTCTAATTCATCCCAAAGGTGTTCTATCAGGTTGGGGTCATGTGCAGGCCAGTCAAGTTGGATGAGTGAGTTTGGGGTGGAGGAACCTGACTGGCCTGCTCAGAGTCCTGACCTCAACCCGATAGAACACCTTTGGGATGAATGCGCTTCTGGAAGAATGGTCAAACATTCCCATAGACACACTCCTAAACCTTGTGGACAGCCTTCCCAGAAGAGTTGAAGCTGTTATAGCTGCAAGGGGTGGGCCAACTCAATATTGAACCCTACGGACTAAGACCGGGATGCCATTAAAGTTTGTGTAAAGGCAGATGTCCCAATACTTTTGGTAATAAAGTGTAGATTCATCAAGAGGTTGGAAACACTCCTCAGAGATTTTGGTCCATAGTGACATGATAGCATCACACAGTTGCTGCAGATTTGTCTGCTGCACATCCATGATGCAAATCTTCCCATTCCACCACATCCCAAAGGTGCTCTATTGGATTGAGATGTGGTGAGTGTGGAGGACATTGGAGTCCAGGGACCTCATTGTCCAGTGGTGAGATGATTGGAGCTTTGTGACATTGAGCATTATCCTGCTGGAAGGAGCCATCAGAAGATGAGGACACTGTAGTCATAAAGGGATGGACATGGTCAGCAACAATACTCAGGTAGGCCGTGGTGTTTAAACGATGCTCAGTTGGTACTAAGGGGCCCAAAGTGTGCCAAGAAAATATCCCTCACATCATTACACCACCACCACCAGCCTGAACAGATACCAGGCCTGGATGGATCCATGTCTTCATGTTGTTTATGCCAAATTCTGACCCTCCATCTGTATGTCGCAGCAGAAATTGAGACTCATCTTCTATTCAATTTTGGTGATCCTGTGTGAATTGTGTCCTCAGTTTCCTGTTCTTAGCTGACAGGAGTGGCACCCGGTGTGGTCTTCTGCTGCTGTAACCCATCTGCTTCAAGGTTCAATGTGTTGTGCGTTTAGAGATGGTATTCTGCATACCTTGGTTGTAACGAGTGATTATTTGAGTTACTGTTGCCTTTCTAGCATCTTGAAGCAGGTCTGCCCATTCTCCTCTGACCTCTGACATCAACAAAGCATTTTCGTCCACAAAACTGCCGCTCACTGGATATTTTCTCTTTTTCCGACCATTCTCTGTAATCCCGAGAGATGGTTGTGTGTGAAAATCTCAGTAGATCAGCAGTTTTTAAAATACTCAGACCAGCCCGTCTGGCACCAACAACCATGCCACGTTCAAAGTCACTTAAATCCTCTTTTTTTTCCCCCATTCTGATGCTCGGTTTGAACTTCAGCAAGTCGTCTTCACCAAGTCTAGATGCCGAAATGCATTGAGTGGCTGCCATGTGATTGGCTGGTTAGCAATTTGTGTTACCAAGCAATTGAACAGGTGTGCCTAATAAAGTGGCCGGAGAGTGTGGATAGTAGTTTGTTTAAATAATTGTATGCAATCTAGTTAATACTGTTTTGTATTTCATTTTTATATAACTTTCACATATCTCGATGAAGTGCGTTTATCAACCCATGAAACGCGTTGTATCCGCCAGGCCCCCACCAACCATCAGCAGTTAAAACATGTCAAAAATAGCATAATATGCTGAAGGGTGGGGATGATCAGGGCAGGTGTTAGCTTTATGTGTTTTTGATATAATTGTGTACTGTGGATATTGTATACTATAGAATCAGTAGCTTTGAGGAGGCTTGTAAACAGTGGGCAGTTTAAGGATCATTAGGTTAATTTTATGAGATGCAATAAAAATTATATTTATTTTAAAATGTTGTTTGGATTGTAGATACATGTTGACACCCTTAGGGTCCCTTCACACGTGCTGCCCAATCAGGTCCGCCTGTCTTTTTCTCAGGCAGACCTGATCGGACCTGATCAGATATGTCCGCTGACACCCGCCGCTATCCAATCCGATCCTGCCTGCAAAAAACAGACAGATGGTGGTCCTATTTTCCATTCGTCTGCAGGGGTCTCAAACTGGCGGCCCTCCAGCTGTTGCGAAACTACAAGTCCCATGAGGCATTGCAAGACTGACAGTTACAAGCATGACTCCCACGGGCAGAGGCATGATGGGACTTGTAGTTTTGCAACAGCTGAAGGGCCGCCAATTTGAGACCCTTGGTCTAACGGATCGGATTGGATAGGATCGGATGTAAACAAACAAGCGGTCCGTTTCCTTCCGATTTCCCCATAGAGTAGAGCAGGTCTGTGTCTGCTCTGCACAGTGAGCAGACAGGACCTGTCATCCGCCTGTTTAGCAGAGATCAGTGGAGCCATCCCCCCCGATGAGCAAGCGGAATCTGCTGCACAGAGTTGCCCATGGAAAGGGGTAGACATGTGCGGTTCGTTTCATACGAATTGAAAATTTCGTACGAATTTCCGAAAATTCGTTAATTCGGAAACATCCGAAATATGAATTTCTATGCTTTCGAATTGTATACAAAATTAAAAATTTAGTTGACGAATTTCAGATCCAAATTACACTCCCACCATCCCTGTGCTGTGCTGACTTCCTGGGTTTGTACCCCTGCTATGCTCATTATGAGGGGGCTCCCACCATCCTTGTGCTATGCTGACTTCCTCCTGGGGCTGTACCCCTGCTGTGCTCATTATGAGGGGTGTGACAGACCTAGCCGGGAGAGAGACTTTTGGAGGGGACTGTATGCTAGCCTCTTGCCGATCGATCGGGGGCCCTTGCATTTGGGGGAACGGTGCTCTTTGTGAGCTGTATGCCTGGGGACCCTTGAGGTGGTATTACTGTGGATTCGGGTCCTGGTCCCCCAGGACACACAGACTCTGGGGACCCTGGATTTGCCATATTGGAATAGTGGCTGATTCATAATGCTGGGACAGATACTGTTAGGAGATGCTGATGTAAATTCCAGCACCTGTCTGTCTGTTGTCTGCTAAAATGTGTATTGTAAATAAGTCTATAGTATGGGATCTAAGAGTCATTAGATCCCCATTGTAGTTTGTGTTAATTAACTCTGCTATTGTGTGAAGAAGAGTCCATGTTGATTGTGATAATGTTGATTGGATTTTCTGAACTACAAGACGGCCAGTCTGGCCTAAAGGTCATGTCTGAGTCATCTAGGCTGTCTAAAGGGATTAGTTAATTAGCTCATGTTAATTAGGTTAATTAGGTTACAGCTGTATTGTTAGAGTAATATGAGTAGGAGGTCTGCACCTCCTCTTTTATTGTATAAAAGACTGTATTCCTGTCAATAAAGATAGAGTCCTGTTTGAACTTACATACAGCCTGCCTGGTGTTTGTTCTGAGCTATCACAACTGGACTAGAACGGCACAGAGCTGTAGTTCTAATCCCGGAGCATTGGATGTCCGAACCATCAGACGTTGCAATCTGATTCAATAGCTGCAGAGGAGTGTCGGGAGAGTGGAACCGAGCGAGCAAGGGGCTCGTTACAAGGGGCTCCCACCATCCCTGTGCTGTGCTGACTTCCTGGGTTTGTACCCCTGCTGTGCTCATTATGAGGGGCTCCCACCATCCCTGTGCTGTGCTGACTTCCTCCTGGGGCTGTACCCCTGCTGTGCTCATTATGAGGGGCTCCCACCATCCCTGATCTGTGCTCATTATGAGATGCTCCCACCGTCCCTGTGCTGTGCTGACTTTCTTGGGAAAGTCAGCACAGCACAGGGACGGTGGGAGCCCTACATAATGAGCACAGCAAGGGTACAAACCCAGGAAGTCAGCACAGCACAGGGATGGTGGGAGCCCCTCATAATGAGCACAGCAGGGGTACAAACCCAGGAAGTCAGCACAGCACAGGGACGGTGGGAGCCCCACATAATGAGCACAGCAGGGGTACAAACCCAGGAAGTCAGCACAGCACAGGGATGGTGGGAGCCCCTCATAATGAGCATAATGAGTCTGATGACTGCCAGAAAGGTAACGACCCTAACGAAAATTCGTATTTCGTACTGACCCAAACTGAATTTCGGACACGAATTATGAAATAATGAATTAACAGCTAATACGAAACGGAACGAAACAAAACAAATTTATTGACGGCGTACATGTCTAAATTATTAACAAATCAGATCTGGTCAGTTGGGATGTTGGTGTACAAATACCTCAGTCTTACCGCTTATTTTCAAATTATAGTACCTGGAAATAAAGGAGATGAAAGGAACGTAAATGAGAAAAGAAAAGAAAACATGAAAGGCAAGAAAAGAAAGTAGAAGTATAAAAGGACTAAAGAGCTACAGAGAAGCATAAAGAAGGGTGAGTAGTAGTGGGAAGCAGGCATGGCCTTGCATTCTTCTGGAACTGGGTACAGGTGAAAACCCCGAAAGCCGGCTGTCACTTCTGGTTTAGTGAGTTGTGGGGGGGGGATTCCCTGCCCCACAGCTGATGTTACAAAGCACTGGGGGGATACTCATAACATCTTTCCCCTAATATGATAAGTGGTGGGACCTCTGCGCTACTAAATGAACGTGCTAAGAAAATTCAATGTGTACAAAATCAAGAAAGTGATGCTGCAAAATCAATAGTGCACACTGTATCACCATAAAGTATATGTTGTAGATAGGATTTCGCGCAAACACATATAAATCAATGATAATCACATAAGTGTTAACTGGTGTGTCACGTGAATTGTGTACAACCATTAAAAAACATCATTGCAAGTGTCCAATAGTGATAAAATAATAATTAGTGATGTCCTCTAGCTTTCTGTTAAACAGTGATGTGATCAATCAGATGTGTGATGAGACTTCCACGAATACAAGATTGACAACTAAACCCCTTCCCTCTATATCAGGTCTCCCATTGCCCTTACCTTAAGGGGCTTAAGATAAAGCCTTAATATGGATGTAGGGTGATGGTCACATGGCCATATTAGGTCAATGTTGGCCATGTCGGTATATTTAGTCAATTATGTCACAAGCATCCCAGCCCCTTTGTGATGTCAGCTGCAGGTCCGGGAACTCCCCACCCACACCACATTGGACCAGGAATGACAGCTGGCTTCTGGGTTTGGAACTGAACCTGGCTCCAAACAAATGCAAATTCATCCCTAGTAAGAAGCAGTAGTTCCTTTCCTGGATTCCTATAAACTCTTTAAGAATCTGCCCTAATTCTACCGAAAAATTCATCCAGATAATCCAGGACCTAAAGCAGTCCCACCGGAACCACACAATTGGATATAGTTCAGATCTGTTCCCTTCCCTAAATGTATGTCTTGCATCTACAGTATATTCATCTTCCATACCCTCTCCACTATCGATAGTACAGTTCCTGCTTACTAATGCCTTGCTATAACAGTGCTGGCTGGGGATAACATATGACATAAAGTTATTTTTTATGGATTGGAATGATCCCAGTAAAAAACAGAAAATAAGAGTGATGTGTAGAGTTTCACAGACAGAGCCATAAAGATTTTCTACCACAACTAAAGGGCATGGTGGGTCATGGTGTCAACATCACTAACATCTAGAAGAATTGTTTGAATCGAAAATATGTAGATCACTAGGGCATTTATACCATCTAGGGATGATTATATAATTATGCTCCTGATACTGTATGTAGCAGACATCAAGAGTTGTTGAGTCCTCATCAATGATTTATGCTGGTCTGAGGGGGGAAAATAGATATCCCAAGTTCCTTCTCCCACTTTGCCAAAAAGTGCAAAGCATGAAGATAATGATCTAAGAGAAGCATTGAAAGTACGAGGGTTTAGTCTCTGCTCCTGTAGAAGGCAACCCTCAATCTCAGTAAGTAAATTTTTCAGAAAATTGCAAAGCATCACTATACAACCTTATCAACTTAAAATTAGAAAATGGACTTAAAAAATATTATCGACCCCCTAAAAAAAACTCTTTGGTTTGTGCTTTTTTTTTGTAACTGTAAAGGAGGAAGTGACTTTTTGCTGTGGTTTCCTTGCCACCGACATTTCACTGCTTGATGGGCTCACCAGACTTTCTCTCTGTATTACCTTTATATTCTGCTCTTCAGTGCTTCTCTATATATTCCTTTGTAGTTATATTTCTGCTCTGCTGCTTAAAGCGGATCTTCACTGCATCTGAGCACTACAAACCAAAAACACTATTTTATTCATTTTTAATATTCAAAGCAAGCTCCCGCCATCCATCCATGTCTCCCATGCTTTATTTTGTTGTGAAATCACTCTGAAAAACACCTCCCCCCTTCTAGAGTTTCTGGCCGCAGCCATCTTGAGTAAGAGCTGATGATTTATGTAGCATATACTTCCTGGAAATCCATCTGCCTTTAGCTCAAGCATGAATTAGCTGAGAAAACCCCTCCCCCTCTCTTCCTGAAGACTCCTGGGATGCATGACATAATTTACCTGGTCAAGAAACCAGGAAGTAACTGAAGAAATGTAAAAAAAAAAAAAAAAAAGTTTAAAACAAGTAAATATGATATACTTGCCTATCTATTTACTAATGCTAGCAGCATGACGATTAAAAATGACTAACGTTGACTGGGAGAGTGAAGTTTCACTTTAACTACTCTCTGCCTACAATCTAGGCAGCATTTGCCTCAGCAGTCTTTCTTCTACAGGCTGTTTTTGGCTTATTAATGAATAGGGTTAAAAACCCTTTAAAGCAGCCCACCCTGGACCAGTTAACAATATAATTATAAACAAAATTAATAGAGAATTAGTAATACAAAGAGCAGCCCGTAGTGAGACCAAAGGTCTATAAGCGAAAAATAAATAAATAAGTAGAATATAATAAATTATATTTCCATACCGCACGCATAAAACATATTGACATGTGCAAATAAATACAATAAAAAAGTCCATAAACCACCATCAAAATTCCTGAATCAAGTCAAAGTGAAGTAATCCTGTTCCTGTGAAAAATATAGTGCCGTCTTCCATCGATTAATGGGCAAACATCCTACTCACCAAACCGACATGACACCCATTACAGGTAGTCAATAACGCATGGATGTCTTTGGCTTATATTGCTGTCTATGTTGCTTCTGCTTTTTTGCTGTGTAGTGGTCTTCTTTTCACTTTATCAGTGGGCTGCCACGATGCCCACCTCTAAATCATCAACATGTGCGGCTTGCCCAGTCTGGATGAAGGCACCAGGAAGATGACCACCAGAAATCACCACTGTGCATACTGTGTTTCCCCCGAAAGTAAGATCTACCCCGAAAATAAGACCTACCTTGATTTTCCAGGAGGGCTGCAATATAAGCCCTACCCCAAAAATAAGCCCTAGTTTAGGGTGGTTGTGGGCTACTGGAGTCCTCTTCTTCTCCCAGCTGTCAGCGGTGGATTTTGCTCCCCACCCCCTGCAAGGTAGGATAGCTCTGGCGGGTCACAGAAGCACCGAGCCGTGCTCAGCTGATCCCCACTGCTCTCCTCTTCCACACCTCCCAACTTTTTGAGATGGGAATGAGGGACACCTATCAGCAAAAGTATGCAGGCATAGGACACACCCCTTGCCACACCCCTTAAAGGAGAATTGTACAAAAATACAAGATTGGTTAAACCCACAAGTTTTTTTTTTTTTACCTCTACTATTCCTTTATATTGGCTTTTGGAATTTACAAATGCAGCAATTTAGAAATCAGATGAAAGGTTTAGCGCTGGAAAACACTTTTTGATACATAAAAAGTGCATTTTTTTATATACAGCTTTATAGATCAGACCAAAATGAGGGCCAAATGAGGAGGAAAGAGGGACAGAGGGACAAATGCTCCAAATCAGGGACAGTCCCTCGAAATCAGGGACAGTTGGGAGGTATGCTCTTCTGCCAGCTGTCATCGGGGGATCTCGGGCCCCCCTCCCCCTGCAGTGCTTATGTCAGGGAAGACCGACCAGGCGGGTCACGGAAGCTGGGATGGGAAGGTTTGTGACACGGTTGGATTGCAGAGACACATACCTTTTCCATTACATTCTGCTGTGGTGGTGGGGATTCTGGCAGTTTGCTAGCACTTTTACGCTGTTCACACTGGGGATTAAATTGCAAGCCCTACCCCAAAAATAAGCCCTACTGTGTTTTTGCAAAAAAAATTAATATAAGACCCGGGTTTTTTTTCGGGGAAACATGGTATATAAGGTCTATGCTCTGTTCTCCTCTAGTGTTAACCATCCATATTTAAATCAGGGAGCTACTCTAATTCTTACTACTTCTTGTAGATTTTTGACTAATGGCCCGTACACACGATCCGTAAATTATTCGATCTGACAAGCACGAACATTTTCCTCGTACCAGATTTTCGTTCAGTCAGTACAGCTGTCGTCTGAAAATACAATACAAATACATTACAACACATGACATCACTTTCAATTTTTTTTTTTTCGTGAGTTTGGTAACCTATTCCTATTTCTACTTGCGACTATTAAGCGAAAAAAGTCGGACAATCTGTAGTCCAATTTTCGGATCGTGTGTACGGGCCATAAATGTGGGGGGAAAAAAATGGAGCCTTCCAACTTCTGGAGTACATTTTTTTTATACCATACGATACAGGCAAAGTCCACCTGCTCCACTTATGCATTTCACTCCATCAGGAGCTTAGTCATAGAGTATCAAAGATAAAAATTGGATGACCGCAGACTGATAGCAATAAGATACTTAAAGTTTATTATCAAAAACCCAAAAAGTCCAAAATATAAAGCACACGGTAAAGAGTGTTTCATGGCAACAGGTGCTTAATCTTATCATTATACACAGCAGTTCTGCCATTTAAAAGAGAAGTATAGACTTCTTTCTTTTTATTGCACATTTATACTTACCTAGGTGGATGCAGCATTAGTCCGAGAGCATATACACAGATTGGTTACAGCTGAATAGGTAATTGATTGCTTGAGTACTTAAATGGTAGAACCACTGTGTATAATGTGTTATGATTAAGCGCTTGTTGGTGTGAAACACGTCAAC
Organism: Lithobates clamitans; assembly: GCA_037952925.1. Lineage (NCBI taxonomy): Eukaryota > Metazoa > Chordata > Amphibia > Anura > Ranidae > Lithobates > Lithobates clamitans. The sequence continues at coordinate 104,152 of JBBGZY010000309.1, forward strand.
ACTTGCTCTTTAAGAAATAATAATAGTAACTGCGTGCTACTAAATAAACTAGAAAAAAATATATGAATCAAAAAATAAAAATAAGAAACTCTTCCTTAACCGAAAGCAGCTGCCACCAACCTGTGTTATCGCCACACTGTATATAGAAACTCAACCAAATATTCGTGAAGCGCTCTCAGCTTTATTGATCATAAAGCGACGTGCAATAAATAATTAAAAATCTCACAAATACCTCATTTAAAGAACATAATCCGTAGAATCATATATACATGTGTGTATCTCAGAATTGTCCACAAATATCAAAAAACAGTAAATATAAATGTATAGTCCATAAAGAAGTCCCACACATTATACAATCTCTGTGCAATCACTATATAAAAATCTGGAACATTTCCTTAAAAACGTGCCTACTGCTTTGCTCCTGAAGTGCCTGCTAGTGACTAGAGGGCACGCGGGTGCCACCCCCCCATCCATGCATCCGGCCCCCAGATCTACATATCAGGGCGCCGGGTGCATGGATTCCAATAGGGGGTGGGGATTTTTGAAGCATGTGATTAGAGCCAGAGGCTTTAATGGGCTTTTAAAAAGGGTGAGATCGGGGCGCAGAGCACTGCGTCCCGATCCCACCCTGTTGTGTGAATATAGCGAATTAATTTTCGCTATTTTCACACTAAAGTTCCTCCCCGCCAATCAGGAGGCAGGGCGTGAGAAAAGTGTTAGGCGATACTATTGGATGCCTAGCACTTAGGTGGAAGAGGAACAGTACGCTGTAGGAGATGGAGGAGCGGACAACGGAGCAGCCGCTCCCCACAACTCCGGGAGAAGGAGGAGATGAGATCACAGCCCGAACCAACAGTATGCTGTGAGGAAGAGCATAAACCAGAGCGGCCGCTCCCTGCACCTCAGGGCCACTGCCTGCACCTCCGGGAGAAGGAGAGGAGATCACAGCCACGATCAGGTAAATGACAGGGCCACGGGGGGTGCTGTCATTGCCGCTCCGCCAGCTGCCCGGGGTGGGGAAGGGTGCTGGCAGTGCTGCCCCCCCAAATTAAAAACTCACCGTTAGTTAGTGACCAACCCCGCTTGCCTGACCCTGCTCTGTGCCTCGCCATCCTTATACCTGTTATCTGCTACTTGCCAAGTTCCTGCTCTCTGCTACCTGCCAGCCTGCCAAGTACCTGCTGTCTGTCACCCGCCAACCTGCCAAGTACCTGCTGCCCTGCGTCATGATCCAGCCTGCATCCAAGTATGCACAGACCTCTCATCTGCAGCCTTCACTATCCAAACTTCTAGGCACTCGTGCCACTCTAGGCTTCCGTGCCTCCTGTTTACTTTATCAGGGGTACCAGGCCAGAGGTGTAAGTGATCGCCTTCCTCTCCATGGCAGGTTCCATCTCCAGGTACTTGACACATGTGCTTTCTTCACATAAAAACACACCACCGCAGTGCCCTTCACAACCCCTTCTGGGTATCTCCTCACCTGATACTGTGGAACCCAGGGTAATTAAATGGGGTCACATGCGCTTTTTAATGCAATGGCTCAGAAGTTCATCCACTCCAAATGCTGAACCTTAGATCACAATCCCTCAGAAGCAGGTGCAGGTCAGCCAGAAAAGGAAAGCACAGACATCCGATAGTGCAGACCATTTCCTAAAAAGTTTATTCATACAAATAGGTATTGCACTTACATGTATTCCATAACAACTGGCATAGCATAAAAATGGTAAAAGCCGTTCTCTGATTGGCTTTTTCAAATGAACACTTGCTCTTTACCGTGTGCTTTATTTGGACTTTTTTGATTTTTGAAAATCAACTCAAGGATCTCAATCTCAATTATTGCTATCGGTGTGTGTTAGTCCAGTTTTTATGTTGGATGCCTTGCGGTACAAGCCAGACCAGCACTTGTATCATTTGAGGCTAAACAAAAAGACCAACCTGGAGCGGTGTTTAGTGATTAGGCATAGAGTACTTAGTCATAGAAAAAATATGAGTGAAATATATGAGCCACCGGTGCAATAAATATATTTGTGTATATTTAAATTGGTATGTGCCCAAAACCGCGTGTACGAAAAATTAATTGCTGTGTTTGCTGCAGTCAAAAATTGTGTTCCACCCTTGGGCGGACCACAAGGAAACAAAAAAAGGGGGTGGTTATCCCATTAATGAACCAAAGACGTATTTTAAACTTACTTCTGGTAAGTAGCCAACCTACACGGTGGTGGTGTTGTCACACTTATTGGTGAAATCAGCTTCACTGAGTCACGGATGAGGGATAAATTTACAGGAACACGTTGATTCAAACTGGAGAAATGCATGGGGATTTTTTAAACATTTATTAATATATTGATGGCATAATTTGACCCAGCTTAAATGGTGGATATTGAACATTGATTTATTCACAATAATTGTATGAATTGCAGTTTTTTTGGTGTATTATATGTAGTTGTTTTGGTGCACTAGCCAATGGTTGATGTTTAAATACTTGACATATATCTTACGTTAAAAAAGGTTACTGGTATAGATTAATTTGGAATGGTGTTAAATGGTAAATACCGTATATACTCGAGTATAAGTCGTTCCGAGTATAAGTCGAGACCCTAATTTACCACAAAAAAATGGGAAAAACTTATTGACCCGAGTATAAGACGAGGGTGAGAAATGCACAGCTACTGTAAGTGGAAAAGAGGATCAACAATGCCCATTTGCAGCATCACTGTGCCCATTTGCAGTCATAGGTCCCCTGAACTTCAAACTCGGTAGTTAAGGGTTCCTAGATGCCCCCTAGCTGCAGCCAAAATTTGGGGTCTCTGAACCCAAAGGGTCCCGAAATGACATTGCTGCAGATGGACACAGTTGACCGATCTTGGGGCCCCGTATCTCGGGGCCACTTAGTGTAGTGATCGAATATATGTATTAATATTGGGTGTATAGATAATTAATATTTTAGGTATTATTATAATGATGATGATGTAAGTACTCTTCCGCAGCAACCCAATTCTTCCAGAGAGATGCACTTTATTGACTTCCAACACAGAACAAAGTCCAAAGTCCACAGATGACAAAGAAATCCGACAGAGGAGATATAATTCAGAAACCCATATTATTCAGTCTTCCCAGCCATGCACAGACAAGACTCACCTATACACAGACGAGCCTCTCTCCTCTAAACTGTAGACTGAATGCTGTGTTATATTCACTAAATATTGAATGGCTGAGCAATTTGATTGGCCTTTCAATTTAGGAGTCTTTCAAACAGACAACAACCCCTAGCCGTGAACAGTTGCAGTCATAAACCGCCCCAATTTGCACTCCCGCATATCAACATCAACACGTCCCCTTTAGATATATGTAATTAGATTAGATTAACATACCACCTGAATACCCTTTGAGATGTTCAAATAGACTTGCATAAGATTAACACATCAAAGAGTCTTCAGCTGTTAAAATTCAGTTGGACAAATCAACCATTCTGTCATTGTCATTCTGGCCTGTTCAACATTGACTGCATGTGTACATACACACAACAATGTCCCACATAAATCGGTGAACATATACAACATATACCCCCACTTGGGTCGGTTCTATCTACTAGAACTGACCCATAAATCAAACAACAAAAAAATATCATTATGATTTAAGGTACTGGATGCTTTACAATGGCTCATATAAAATATGAAGTTGAAACTGGTTACATCTCTCTTCGCCAGCCTCTAAAATATCCCCATGAAACAGTTATTAGATAATATAACTTTTAGACCATGACTGGAAAAGAATTTGGTAAACATCAGTGGCCCATATAGCTGTTAGGCCTTATTATATCACATCAAGATCTTGAATATTGCGCAAAGACGAGCTGATGTCACAGTCCATTCTTCGGTCTGACTTCATCCCATCTCTCACCATCTCACTGAACGTAAACTTGGTATGCTCTGGGAACTCCAATCCACATAAGTCCAGGATTCTCTCATCTCCAGGCTCAAGCTTTCCATTTTAAAGATGCTTTTACGCAAACACTCTACTTTCATCTTTATAGTAAGAAGAACTATCAATGTACCAGCACTCACTTTCAAGGTCAAAAGGTTTGGAAATGGCAGTAAAAACTGTGCTTTAAACTATTTTCTTGCACTTGACATTCATGAGTCCATCTTGCAAGCATTTTACAATTCACATCTGCTTCTTTCCATTTCCTATTTGAACAATGATGACTGGGATGTGTACCTGTCAAGTATCAGAATTTGTTGATTGCCAGCCACAATTTGCTTTTGTAATTTGCTGTAGGCCGACCCCTCATTGTCTTCAATAAAGCAGTTACTTGGATCATTCAGTCCATAATTACACTTGAATGGTATACCAACATATACATATACCCCCACACGATGGTTCAGATAGAATCAGCTTAACATCAGTGTTTATCAGATCTTCTATCCAGACAAAGCGGCAGTGGAAATTCTTGCCAGTATCTTCACCATGAAAGGTAGAAAGGTCTTTTTCATCCATATATGTCATAGCCTTTAGCATATTATAAACAACTGAATCAACAAAGTTTCAAATCATGACTAGAGTGATGAATTTCACTCACCCCTCTTATAAATTTAGGAGAACCACCCAACATACTAAAATTTAAGCTATGCCAAGCCATTGTGCAGCATCTCACCTTAGATGTCAAATATATTGATCAATACGCATTATGTAATATGTACAGATGTTACGAAAATTATTTTAGGTTAAAATGCTTCTCTTTGGTTTTAAGATAAAGTTCAAGAAATAAAACATAAAGAAAAAATAAAAAAATGAAAAGCAAAATATATCAGGAAAAGGGAGAAAAATTAAAAATTAGGGCGTTGAAGAAAAAAGAAAAAAAAAAAAAGGTCCATTGCTTGATGAATTTCGAGAGAGTCCATGAATACTTTATAATTCCATGTATAGTGATATATTGTCTATTCAGCATTTCTCCCATAATTCTCCACCACTATTCAATTTCAGACTTCTGCTATTCACATGCAGGCATCTTCAGACGTCCCTGAAAAACAAAACTCTCCAACAAAACTAATTAGCAAGGTCCTTAAACATTGTTTGAAGTTAAAACAAAACACTATTTACACGTTTACAGTTTGGAGCTAATTCACCCCCCACTGCTAGAGAAGTGTCATTTGCATTCAAAAACAGATCTGGAGAATGTACATCTTCTGCATTTATGACACCCTGTATCCCCTTCAACTGCTGTAATAATTTATCACGTTCCCCTCTCATCTTATCATACTCAATTTTCAGGTGGTCATATTTATGTTTTAACTGAGAGAACGGTATCCAAGTCTTGGACTTTTTCTTATTATTATTTTGGTCAGCTCTGTTTTTCATATTAATATCACCTATGTTTGACCCGGAGTGTCCTCTCTGGGTGTTATCATAGGATATTATCTTCTGATCTTTATGTTCAGTATTTGTCCTAAACAATGTGGCTAAATCAATTTTGACAGCCTGCTCATTTGACTTTCTCCATAAATGGTCTGCTCTCAACAATATGTCTTTTAAATCACGAGGATTTGGGGTAACTAATAAAATATTTTGTTTGATATCTTCATGCAACGCATCTAGAAATATACTCATATGTATCAAGCCCCCACGCTCAAATGCAAGATTATTACCGACCAATAATTCCATAATAGTTGCTATCCTGTGTGACAATTCATAGGGAGATTCATTTTGCATTTGTTGGATCTTTCCATGAATAGTGACATCAGAACGTACACCATACAAAACACATAATAATTCCAGTAATATGTCCCTTGTCCTCAGAGGCTGAATACAGATTTGTTTAATTCTCATCCAAAGACCACTTCCTATAGAATGTTGCAAAACTCTTTCTAAGTCAGATGGGTTGAGGTTGTACATATCTCTGACTTGCTGCACATCACAAAACCATTTTAAAAATCTGTTTAAATCATGGCAGGGAACCATTCCTATTTCTTTAAGAATTGCGTGTAATAATTTTGGTTTCAATGGCTTCATTACAAGCTGAACTTCACCTGTATTATTATTATTGTTATAAACTGTGGTGGTCACAGTGGGGGCAGCTGGTAATGCATTATCAGATTCAATATGAGGTTCTGTTTGCTGCAGATTGCTGAATCCAAGATTTGATGCATATCTGCATTCCTGAGATCTCTTCTCTAATTCCATAATTCTTAATTTTAATCTCTCATTTTCCTCTGATAATTCATCACAACGTTTAGATTTCTCAAGTAAAGCTTCTCCAATCGTAACCGCATGCAATTTTAAATTTACTGTCTCAGTGTCTGATTGGTTTTGTAACCTCTCACAAACATTGTTGCTATTATCAACTGCCTTCTGTAACTGGGTAATTTCCTCAACCTTATTATTCAAAGAACTTTCCATTGTTAGACAGCAAGATAACAAGCCCTGTATAATACAACCTTTTCTTTTACTTTCTGAAATTTTGCTATCAAAAACATTTTTCTCTAAAAATGCCTTCATCATTGTCCACGTCTGCTTACATTTTTCTGGAATTTCATAAGGACCGCCATGGCGCTTAATACATTTTAATACCCATCTGTTAACTTTATCAGAACTGACACTGGATTCACACTGAGTAAGCATTTTGACTATATTACTAATAATTAAAAAAAGAAAATATTTTACTCACCGCATTAGTTACTCCTTCAGCTTCCAGTTCAGGTCTTCTGGTACACGGCACAGTCCTTTTTTTGTTGTTGTTTCCAGTCTCCAGAGAATAATTCTGGGGTTCCCAACTTGTTAAATTTTGTAGATTAGACTCTCTTATGTTCTTATGTCACAACCAGACAATAGAGTCACAGCACAGCTCTTGGTTCTTCATCAGACTTCTGTCCACCTCACAGGATTGTTGTCACCACCGACTTCTGTTCCTAAGTCCGAAAATGCTCTTCTGGTCACTTGTCACGGCACCAGTGTAGTGATCGAATATATGTATTAATATTGGGTGTATAGATAATTAATATTTTAGGTATTATTATAATGATGATGATGTAAGTACTCTTCCGCAGCAACCCAATTCTTCCAGAGAGATGCACTTTATTGACTTCCAACACAGAACAAAGTCCAAAGTCCACAGATGACAAAGAAATCCGACAGAGGAGATATAATTCAGAAACCCATATTATTCAGTCTTCCCAGCCATGCACAGACAAGACTCACCTATACACAGACGAGCCTCTCTCCTCTAAACTGTAGACTGAATGCTGTGTTATATTCACTAAATATTGAATGGCTGAGCAATTTGATTGGCCTTTCAATTTAGGAGTCTTTCAAACAGACAACAACCCCTAGCCGTGAACAGTTGCAGTCATAAACCGCCCCAATTTGCACTCCCGCATATCAACATCAACACGTCCCCTTTAGATATATGTAATTAGATTAGATTAACATACCACCTGAATACCCTTTGAGATGTTCAAATAGACTTGCATAAGATTAACACATCAAAGAGTCTTCAGCTGTTAAAATTCAGTTGGACAAATCAACCATTCTGTCATTGTCATTCTGGCCTGTTCAACATTGACTGCATGTGTACATACACACAACAATGTCCCACATAAATCGGTGAACATATACAACACTTAGTGCCAAGAACCCCAAAATCGGTTCGGAAAATGTCATTCTCTGCTGCAGAAAAGTGCTTGACATTTTCTGAACCGATTTTGGGGCCCCATATCTCAGGGTCACTTGGTGCTAGGAACCCCAAATTTGGAGTGCAAACCCAGTGGAACTGGCACCATAATATTTCCAAAGCTGGGGTTTCTAGCACCAAGTGACCCAGAGATACAGGGCCCCAAAAATCAGTTCAGAAAATGTGAAGCACTTTTCTGCAGCAGAGAATGACATTTTCTGAACCGGGTTCGGGGCCCCGTATCTCAGGGCCACTTAGTGCTAGGAACCCCAGCTTTGGATATGTTATGGTACCAGTTCCACTGGGTTTGCACTCCAAATTTGGGGTTCCTAGCACTAAGTGGCCCTGAGATACGGGGCCCCAAATTCGGTTCCGAAAATGAAATTTTTTGCTGCAGAAAAGTGCTTGACTCGAGTATAAGTCGAGGGGGGCACTTTCAGCACAAAAAAATGTGCTGAAAAAATCGACTTATACTCGAGTATATACGGTATATTTTGGAGTTAGCGCAGTCAATAAGTCTTCCCTTTTTTTGTTTCATAGAAAAAATATGACTAAAATCCTGATAGAGTGAAACGCGTAAGTACAGGTGGACTTCCCCTGTATCGGATGATATTATTAAATGTTCTCTGGACTTTTGCAAGTTGAGCGGTTCCATTCTTGTTTTTTGTGTCATTGATTTTAATGGATTACAGACCGTCCTGGAGCCTGCATCCTTCACTTGGTGGAGTGGTGATGGGAGGCTGGCTGGGATGATACGTAATTATTGGATGTAATTATTGTAGTGGACTGGCTGGGATGATTTGCAATTATTAACTAATTGTGGGCTAGGGTACCACAACTGCACTATTACTTCAAATTTTTGAAAAAACAGAAAAATGTTGGACTTGTATGGAACCAAAACACATAGCATTATGCAGAACAATACATTTTTTTTTATAATTCCAGTAAAGAAACTAGGGTGGATGTCAAACATAATTGTCCCCTGTGCGTGAAAGCGAAAGCAGTCACAGAACGTCCTTGTTCCAGACTGTTGCACACTTTAGTCATGTGCAAAAAAAAAAAAAAAAAGATTTCATTCATTGAAAAAAAAGTTACGGAGGGTCAACAATATGTACACATTTCTTCATATCTGCCAGAGATGTGACGGATGTATTTGTTTTATGACTTGCCCTAAAGTTTATTGTTCAATGAGCGAAAAACGGATGTTTGACTTTCCTCTCATTTCATCCCTCCACTCTGTTAGCACAAATGAGGCAGATCTCACAGAAGGAGGATAAACCTCCCTGTAAAATTAGCAATGGCGTGTCTATCCCTGGATAGAAGGAGTTATGTCAGGACATCCTGTGTAATCTCTCCACACTCACACAATATTATATCCAAATTACTTGCACAGGAAGAGTGTAAAGGGATCATGCGTGCAGTTATAGCAAATTATTCACTAAATTAAACATTTTGTATAAATGCAGCCTGTGAGGAAAAAGATTTAGTATCTAACTGTCATCTATTGCAAAGCTAAACATTCTTCCGTGTGTGTCGGATACCTGGTTCCCCTGCTAAACACTGTGGTTCCATCCGCTGGTCCTTATGTCCTGCAGTGGTGTTGGGGCTGGTGGAAGAAACCACAGTGTGCAGAGGGGGAACCAGGAATCTGACACTGCAGGAAGTGTCAGATGCAAAAGATTCTTCAGACACCGTAGCTCCTCAACAGCGCAACGTTTTAAGTCTTGTCTTTATAAGCAGCGCTTATTTATTAAAATGTTCATAGACATGTTTGTTTTCACTCATTAGGTAAAAGTTCAAATCAGGTTTGAAACTTCAGCTAGACTTTACAATACATGCAGCATGTAAAAACATAGATATTGTGATTTATCCACTTGATTGTTCTAAATCTGACATTTTTAGGTGTAAAAAGCAGGCTGTAAACACACTGACTATAAATGTCACGGCGGCCATTCTAACTGAGGGCAGCTGAAGCCAGCGCCCTCAGTTTTCCGGGGAATTCATAACGCTTCTCTGTGGTGCACAGCGAGTTCACGCATGCCCAGTACACATCCAAGTCTGCTCTTGCACACTACACATTGTTTCCATCCATCCTTTGTCTGTCTCCGCCCATTTTCACCCATCTCTGCCTGTCCTCCGCTCTCCTCCAGCCCCCCCCCCACCCCCCTCCAGCTCTAAAAATATCCAAACCTGTTAGAGTTTCCCAAAAAATCCACATTTCTTTGGCTGGAAAAAAACGGACTATTTTGATATCTTTATGTCTTTTCACCCACATATGGTGGTGTTGTAACTCTCAATGTCTATGTGGTTCTACTGTCTCTGACCCATACCATATCTAGTCTGAACAAGGAAAACAGCTCCGACTGTTCATTCAAGGTTTCCAGTATACCTTTCCAATGAGACCCTCCATGTAACATCAACCCCTTCCATTAGCAATCCCTATAAACTCAATCCTCACGCTAACCCCAATTCCAACCCTTGTAACTTTACCTCTTCCTGTAACTCCATCCCCAATCCTCCCTGTAACCCTATCCCTCCCACTAATCCTCCTTGTAACCCCATCCCTTACACTAACCCTCCCCATAACTTCAACCCTCCCATGTAATCCTGATCTCAACCCTTATTGTAACTCTAAAGGTCGGATTTTCCGACGGGAAAGGTTGGATGTGAGCTTGTTGTTGGAAAGTCCGAAAGTGTGTATGCTCCATCGAACTTTTGCTGTCGGACTTTCCGCCAACAAATTTTTGCTAGCAGGTTCTCAAATTTTGCGCCAACAAAACTTTGTTGTCAGAATTTCCGATCGTGTGTACACAAGTCTGTCGCACAAAAGTTCACGCATGCTCAGAATCAAGAAGAAGGAGCCACACTGGCTATTGAACTTCCTTTTTCTCGGCTCGTCGTACGTCTTGTACGTCACCGCGTTCCCGCATTCGGAATTATTGGCCAACATTTGTGTGACCGTGTGTATGCAAGACAAGTTTGAGCCAACAACCTTCGAACAAAAATCCACGGTTTTGTTGGCGGAAAGTCCGATAGTGTGTACGCGGCATAACTCTCTGTGTAACCCCCAACCTTCACGATAACCCTTCCTGTAACCACAACCCTCACACTAACTCTCTCTGTAACCCAAGTCCTCACACACCCTTCATGCAACCCCAACCTTTACATTAGCCCTCATTGTTACCCCAACCTTCACACTTAACCTGTGTCCCTAACCCCTCATGAAACACAACTAACAAACCCTCTGTGTAGTCCTAACTCCAAACCTTCCTTTAACCCCAACTCTCACACTAACCAAGTAAACCTAATCATAACCCTTGATGTCACTCTAACCATCCCCGTAACCCCAACCTTTACAGTGACCCTCCATGTAACCCTAATCATAAACCTTTCTGTAAATGTAATTCTCACATTAACTCTCCCTGTTCCTCCAACCTCACTCTAACCCTCTTCCCAACCCTTCTTGCAACTCTAATCCTCACTGCAACCCTGACCCTCTGTGTTAATCTACCCATAGCACTAACCCCTTTTTTTTCAATCCTAAAACTAACCCTACCCTATCTCAATGTGGCCCCTTTTTTGCATACCTGTTTCTCCTGGGCCATATCCCCTATGAAGTAGACCAACATTTCTTGCATTCTAAGCATTATTATTAATAATTTATATTTCTATATCGCTTATCTCCCTGGGAAAAGAGCTTGTCAAGTTGGTGTTGCAAAGAGAGGGTGTCCTCTAAATGGACTTTTAAGGCACTAACATCATTTGTAGAAAAGTATATTTTATTAAACATAATACACACAATAAAAACAAAGTATATTGGAATGGTTACAATTACTGTGTACGTCAAGTATCAAGTTGGTGTTGGGTAAGATAGGACTTGAGGCAGCCATCTTGGGCATGCTCAGTAGAATGACATACTAAAGCCCCGTACACACGAGCGGAAATTCCGCCAGCAAAAGTCAGATGAGAGCTTTTGGTCAGATATTGCGACCGTGTGTATGCTCCATCGGACTTTTGCTGGCAGAATTTCAGCCAGCAAAAGATTGGGAGCAGGTTCTCTATTTTTCGGTTGGAAAAAGTTCCTATCCGAAATTGCGTTTGTCTGTATGCAATTGGGACGCGCAAAAAATCATGCATGCTCGGAAACAATTTGACGCATGCTCGGAAGCACTTAATTTTCTCGGCTCGTAGTGTTGTACGTCATGGCGTTCTAGGCGGTCAAAAGTTCAGAGAACTTTTGTGTGATCGTGTGTATGCAAGCCAAGCCTGAGTGGAATTCTGTCGGAAAAATCTTGGATGGCTTTTACGATGGAATTCCGCTCGTGTGTACGGGGCATAAAGCAAATTTCAGAAAGGAACCAATTAACCCGCAACATGTCTTTGGAGTGTGGGAGGAAACGAGAGTAACCTGAGGAAACACATGTAAGCACAAGTAGGAAATGCAAACTCCATTCCTATAATGCCCTAAGCAGGATTCAGACTAAGGCTCCCAGTGCTGCAAGGCATAAGCCAGTGGTTCTCAACTCCTGTCCTCAGGACAAACTAACAGGCCAGATTTTATGTATTACCTTTGGGAGATGCAGACTAGAATACTGCAATCACTGAGCAGCAAATGATATCACCTGTGATGTATTTCAGTTATCTTGCAAACGTGGCCTGTTAGTGGACCCTGAGGACAGAAGTTGAGAACCACTGGCATAAGCACTAACCACTAAGCTACTTTGAATTTCCCTCCTTCGGTTATTTTTTTTTTTTTCTGTTTCCATTTATAACAGTGTATTGGCTTCAACACCTGTGTTTCTCTCTGAATTACTATGCCTGAAATAGTTACCTAGTGTTTCTGATGTGGATTGTCTCATTGCGAAACTCGGTGTCCCATTTTCACCCCTTGATTCAAAGAAGCGACAAAGTGTCATGTGACTTTTCTAAGGAAAAACTCATTCATTCACAAAAATCTGCTTCTGATCAGAGGAAAAAACATTTTCCTGCAATATCACAATGGCCCTATCATCAGAGGAAACCCCTCCTTGTATGGAATTTCCTAATATCATGGACTGTGCCAAGGAATGCCGAGGAGAGAAGTCATTATTTGTACACTGATACCGATACCACTATTTGGTCAGCTATGAAGTGAACAAGCAGAGTCAATTATTCTACTTAGTTGGACAGCACACAATGGAGGTGATTTGTACAGTGTTCCTAGTAACAACCAATAAGAATGTTTTTTTATTACCTCTGCTAGCAAAGGACCAATGTGAAGACCGTTTGAACCTTGGAGAAAGGAAGCCATGACTGCAGGGATTAAAATTATGATTTATAATTATCCTATCGCAAAGTGTTCTCCAATTGCATGAGGACGCTAATGGAGGTCATTGTAGTAGTAGCACCGACTACATTGATTTCCAGCTTCCACAGGCATCCCACATACACTATATAGTCAAAAGTATTGGGATGCCTGCCTGTACAAACGCATGAAATTTAATGGCATCCCAGTCTTAGTCCATAGGGTTCAATATTGAGTTGGTCCACTGTTTGCAGCTATAACAGCTTCAACTCGTCTGTAAAGGCTGTCCACAAGGTTTAGGAGTGTGTCTACGGGAAAGCTTGACCATTCTTCCAGAAGCACATTTTTGATGTCTGTCTGGCTCGCAGTCTCCGTTTCCAAAGATGATCTATTGGGTTGAGGTCAGGACTCTGTGCAGGCCAATCCAGTTCCTCCACCCCAAACTCGCTCATCCACACTATATTGCCAGAAGTATTGGGCCACCACTCCAAATCATTTGGTGGAGGGGGGATTATGGTGTGGGTTTTTTTTCAGGGGCTGGGCTTTAGTTCCAGTGAAGGGAACTCTTAAGGTGTCAGCATACCAAGACATTTTGGACAATTTCATGCTCCCAACTTTGTGGTTGGGATGGCCCCTTCCTGTTCCAACATGACTGCGCACCAAGCAAGGTCTATAAAGACATGGATGAGCGAGTTTGGGGTGGAGGAACTTGACTGGCCTGCACAGAGTCCGAAACTCAACCCGACAGAACACCTTTGGGATGAATTTGAGCAGAGACTGCGAGTCAAGCCTCCTTGTCCAACATCAGTGCCTGACCTCACAAATCTGGGAGAATGGTCAAACATTCCCATAGACACCCTCCTAAACCTTGTGGACAGCCTTTCCAGAAGAGTTGAAGCTGTTATAGCTTCAAAGTGTGGGCCAACTCAATATTGAACCCTATGGACTAAGACTGGGATGTCATCAAAGTTCATGTGCGTGTACAGGCAACGTCCCAATACTTTTGGCAATATAGTGTATATGGCACATACATACTTACATTGGTCCAAGCTGGACCAATGTAATAATGTAAAAATTTCCATACCTGGAATTCAGCTTTAAGGTACAGAGGTCTATAATCCTCCGATACAGTGAAACCGGTAACATCCATTGGAACAATTCTTTACTTGTTGCATAGCATGATACAGCAGTAACATGCTAATGCGTTCCGGCCGAAGCCTTACTCATATGCTTAGAAACGTGTTAGCATGTTACTGTTGTATCCTGCTATGTAGCCAATAAAGAATTGTTCCAAATTGATGTTAAAGAGTAGCTGGCTTCATTGTAACAGCATAGGTGTGCGCAGCCTCTTGCATTAGGGTTTATATGTACTGATGGTGTCAGTAGGGCAGTGGACAGTGTCAGTAGTTTTATTTTTATTCTTTTTAAATTATTTTATTTTGTAACATTTTTTTATATATATATATTTTTTGAAATATCAGTGGTCTAAACAGGGGGGAATATGCACCACACAAGGCAATTAGGGTGTGCCCAGGCACACCTGGCACACCCTGTGCGCACGCCTATGTGTATCAGAGAATTATTGCTGCATTTCAAAGACATTTGTGCCAGAGCACCGGTTCCCAGTCTCCCCGGTAATCCAAGGTAGAGCATGCTTCCTTTGTGGATAGAAGGTCTATAAGGTTTGCAGGAACCTGAGATTTCCAGGAGTCTCAAGTAACTTGGGTGGGAGGGGAGCACATAGACAAATCCAGCACCCCCTGCAAAATTTACATAGATCAGTATATGAAATAAAAGAAAAGGTTTATGAAATAAAATAATACACATATTAATATTAATAACTTTAATGAATAAGAGGAAATACAAGGAAAAGCCTTTGTTGTAGACTGGTAGTAAATATTATTTTCTGGTACTGCAGGTGTTTACCTGTACATTAAATACGAGATGTGAGCGACAAGTTCTCTTTAAGATTTTTTAAAACTAAAAATATACCATAAGATGTGGAGGAAGAATGTATTTTCAGTTGTCCTTTTAAGAGCCCCCAGAATCCCATTCTCGGCAGAGGTTCAGAGCAATAGCTCTACAAGTAGGGTTGCCACCTCATCCCTTTATAACCGAACACATATGAATGACACAGATTCTGTGGCTGATTAAGGTGGTAATTAAACTCACTTGGTGCCTTATCTGCATTAAATTAGCCTCAGAACCTGTGTAATTCATATGTGTTCGGGTTTAGGTGAGGTGGAAACCCTATCTACAAGCCTTACACCATGTCAGTCTAGGTGCCCAGGGTGACTTATCGGCCAACTTTCACTGATTCTTATGCCGCGTACACACGGTCGGACTTTACAGCAGACTTTGCCCGGCGGACTTTTCGACAGACTTTACGACGAACTTTCTGAATGTACGGACTTGCCTACATACAATCCACCAAAGTCCGTCGAATTCGTACGTGATGACGTACGACTGGACTAAAATAAGGAAGTTCATAGCCAGTAGCCAATAGCTGCCCTAGCGTGGCTTTTTGTCCGTCGAACTAGCATACAGACGAGCAGACTTTTTGACCGGACTCGAGTCTATCGGATAGATTTGAAACATGTTCCAAATCTAAGTCCGTCCAACTTTTGAGAAAACAAAGTCCACTGGAGCCCACACACGATCGAAATCCCGTCCGCCAGGCTGCTGTAAAGTCCGCTAATGTGTACGCAGCATTACGATTAATGAATTGACCCAATTCAAGTGCATCCTGAGCTGTTTGATCGGTTTGCTTATCTCTAGACTTTAGTTACAGGTCACCATAACATTTGGTTTTTTCCATGTGTTAAAAATGTCAGCGGGTAACTGATGACAACGATGATGATGCATACAATCGCAGAAGGTGGTTGGCTTATTCCATTATGTGAAGGTCACAGAAAAACCAAGAGTTTCTTTTTTGTAAGTAGTAAAATTTGTTATATTTTCTGACAGGAAACCAAACCTACGAGAGTATTCATGTGGGTTTACCGCTAGAGAGACTTCATTGCAATTAGTCTGATTAACCCAAAACGTAAGTTAAACAACTTTCCTCTAAGTTAATAATAATAGTTGTCGGGGTGTTGGGGAAAGTCCACTTGCATGACTGTAAGAATGTAACAATGTAACATATGGTATTTCCATGTCAACAAATACGATTTCAAATTTGGGTTGGAAAATTGTAATATGTAAAACACCAAAAGTCTGTTATGTCCCATAGGGGATGTTCAACATGTTCTACAGAAAAAAAAAGAAAGAAAAAAAACCCAAAAAAACATCAAACAGACGTTAGAGTTCTATATAGTCATTTCAAGGCTTTTTTTTTTAACACAATTGTGAATGTACCGTAATTATTATTTTTTAATAAACTCTAGCATGTTAAAGCAGAACTATAGCCAAAAAAAAAAAAACAAGACAAAAAAGTAAAAATACCCTACTAAATGACTAAACAACAAAACAAGTGTATGACGCAATGTTCAATATTATTCTAAAGATTACCCCGCAGGATTTTTTTTTCTGCTGCTAGATGTCCCTCAGTCTGATGGTCAGCATCATTCAACCCGCTTCCTCTAATTCCAGATCATCCTTGACCCTCCCCCAGCCTATGACTGGACAGTGAAAGGAGAAGCAGCACTTTGATGAGCTCAACTTTCTGTCACTCAGCTTTCTCCACCTATCAGCATGCTTCTTGCCATCACATGAAATGATTGGCTCCTTGGGCTGCTTCTTTCTCTCACACTTCAGCCCTGCTGTACATGAACTGCAAAAAGTTGATGCCCGCTCAAATTCAGAACCTTACACTGTTTGTATTTAAAATGTATATTTAATGATACATTTATGATTAGAGAGCTGCGTTTATTTGTGTCTGTTATACCAGCTTTAGCCACTTGCCCACATTACCTCCTTCCTGACCAGGCCAATTTTCAGCTTTTAGTGCTGTCACACTTTGAATGACAATTGCTTGGTCATGTGACACTGTACCCAAAGAAAATTTTTATCTTTTTTTTCCACACAAATAGTGGTATTTAATCACCACTGGAATTTTTTTGTTGTTAAATAAGCGAAAAAAAGACATAAAAACAAAACAAAACATTTTCATAGTTGTATATAAAATGTTGGAAACAGGTAATTTTACTCCTTCTGTGATGTGCACTAATGAGGCTGCGCTGAAGAGCACCGATAGGCTGCAGTTATGGGCACGGATGAGGCAGCACTGATGGGCACTAATAGGCTGCACTGATCAGGCGGCACTGATGAGGCGGCACTGATGGGCAGCACTGATTGGTAGCACTGATGGGCACTGATTGGCAGCACTGGTGGGCACTGATTGGCAGCACTGGTGGGCCCTGGTAGGACTGCACTGATAATCAGGACACAAGTTAATATGACAAAGCAAATAAAAAAGTGAACCTTTAGCACAAAATTCCTAATTAAAAAATTCCTTCCACACATATGACATTGTCTAGGTACCAGTGAATGAATGAATGAGTGACTTGTATAGCGCTACCTATGCGAACTGAATCGCCTCAGGGCGCTTTTTGCCGCCGGTGTCCATCTGCGGTATAGAGCAGTCCTTTACCCCAAGGGGTCCCGACGCACTTACAAACACTGGTTGGTGGTGGATCCTTATTGGGGCAAATTATATGGCCACCCAGCTCCAAAGTCTCCTAGGGGGCAATGTAACCATTGCTGGAACTAGTGTGTACAAGGTATGTATAGACAACTTTACTGAGGACCCAATCATACCACGAGGTGTATACACGTACGTGCGTTTTTTTTTTTTTTTTTGGGTGTGCTCCCGTGTGTTGTGTTTTGGGCACCTGAAACATCCAAAAATAGAGAAGGAAAGGTTTTTTAAATCATGGCGCACCAAACCACGTGGCACAATGCATTTTGGCAGCCACAAACGCACTAGCAATTGGTAGATGCATGGGGGTGCCATCTGCAGAAGGCATTGCGTTTTCATGTAGTGCTGGAAAATGTGTGACTTCACATATACGTTACCACACTACACCTGATGTGATCAAGCCCTTAAACCTTAAAGAGGAGCTTCGTCCATATGTGTGAAAAATTAGGAGGACTTCTGCTTGAATCGCCTAGACCAGGGGGTCTCAAACCGGTGGCCCTCCAGCTGTTGCAGAACTACAAGTCCCATCATGCCTCTGCCTGTAAGGCTGCGTACACACGAGCAGACTTTTCGGCAACAAAAGTCCAACGGCCATTCCGGCAGATTTTCGTCAGACTTTTGACGGACTTACGACGGACTTGCCTACACATGATCACACCAAAGTCCGACGGATTTGTACGCGATGACGTACACCGGACTAAATTAAGGAAGTTGATAGCCAGTAGCCAATAGCTGCCCTAGCGTGGGTTTTCGTCCGTCGGACTAGCATACAGACGAGTGGATTTTTCGACCGGACTCGAGTCCATCGGAAAGATTTGAAGCACGTTTCAAATCTAAAGTCCCTCAGATTTTTGACTGGAAAAGTCCGCTGAAGGTCCGATGAAGCCCACACACGATCGGATTGTCCGCCGCACTCGGTCCGTCGGACCAGTCCGGTCGAAAACTCCACTCGTGTGTATGCTGCATAAGAGCCATGCTTGTAACTGTCAGCCTTGCAATGCCTCATAGGACTTGTAGTTTTGCAACAGCTGGAGGGATGCCCATTTGAGACCCCTGGCCTAGACGATCTGAGAGGAAGTGGGAGTGGGTACCTGTCAAAACGTATTTATTTATTTTATTTTCAAAATATTTGACCCTTTTCCTTTAAATAGAAAAAATTATAAAAAGCAGTGTTTATTAAATACCACCTAAAGAAAGCTTCATCAACCTAAAACAAAATGATAAATTTTCCAGTTCCAGTTCCAGACGCTAACTGGATATTAGGAGACCAACCCACACTACACGACACGGCTCCAAATTTTTGAGGTGTTAGCCTCTGCGAGCCTTTAGCCTGTTTCCCTACAATGTTTAAACAGGCTTCCTAAACACACATATGTAGGTCTACATTACCAGCACCT
The DNA here is from genome assembly GCA_037952925.1 of Lithobates clamitans. Classification (NCBI taxonomy): domain Eukaryota; kingdom Metazoa; phylum Chordata; class Amphibia; order Anura; family Ranidae; genus Lithobates; species Lithobates clamitans. Next base: position 123,138 of record JBBGZY010000309.1, read on the forward strand.
GTGCATCTTTAGCTCTGTGCTAGTGTTTACCTCTTTCTGGATATATCCATACAATCTTGCTTACCAGCAATATATCACGTTACTATCTCTGCGATTGATGACTCTATGAGTTTTATGCTCCTGAAAAGCGTATCTTTACGCGCAACATGTCCAGCGAATAAGTGAATGTTTCGTGCCCGGATCTACATCCTGACCCTCAGCATTCTATACTTACATCCCTATTTGGATACTACTACGGGAATTTCAATTACCGCCCTCCGTATTATTGTATTTTTCTATTTTACAAAGTGGTGTCAGAGTTTGTGTGTGGGGTATACAATACTAGTTTCATGAATTTTATATGTATCTATATTTAAAATTCTTCTTTTTTCTTTAATTAACTTCCTACAAAATAAACAAACCTAATTACTTTTATATGGTCTACCTGTGTGCCTTTAAAGTCCACTCTTTTAGCTTTTAGTTTCTAACACTGCACATCACCCTGAACACACCATCCCCACCGTGAAACATAGTGGTGGCAGCATCATGTTGTGGGGATACTTTTCTTCAGCAGGGACAGGGAAGCTGGTCAGAGTTGATGGGAAGATGGATGGAGCCAAATACAGGGCAATCTTAGAAGAAAACCTGTAATGCCGCGTACACGCAACTGGACTTTCCATCAGAATAGACTCCGACGGTCTTTCCGACGGAGTTCCGCTGAAACGGACTTGCCTACACACGATCACACCAAAGTCCGATTGTTTAGAACACCATGACGTACGACGGGACTAGAAAAAGGAAGTTCAATAGACAGTAGCCAATAGCTGCCCCTGCGTCGTTTTTGGTCCGTCGACATAGCATACAGACGAGTGGTTTTCCCAATAGGAACTGATTCCGTCGGAAAGATTTGAAAGATGTTCTATTTCTAGGATCAGAATTTTAGAAAGAAAAAGTCCGATGAAGCCCACACACGATCGGAATGTCTGACGGAATGATTCCGTCTGACCTTTTCTGCCGGAAAGTCCGGTCGTGTGTACGCGGCATTAGAGTCTGCAAAAGACTTGAGACTGGGGCGGAGGATCACCTTCCAGCAGGACAACGACCCTAAACATACAGCCAGAGCTACAATGGAATGGTTTAGATCAAAGCATATTCATGTGTTAGAATGGCCCAGTCACAGTTCAGACCTAAATCCAATTGAGAATCTGTGGCAAGACATGACAATTGCTGTTCACAGACACTCCCCATCCAATCTGACAGAGCTTAAGCTATTTCACAAAGAAGAAGAATGGGCAAAAATGCCACTTTCTAGATGTACAAAGCTGGTAGAGACATCCCCAAAAAGACTTCCAGCTGTAATTGCAGTGAAAGGAGGTTCTACAAAGTATTGACTCCGGGGGGCTGAATACAAATGTACCCCACACTTTTCACATATTTATTTGTAAAAAACTTGGGAAACCATTTATCATTTTACTTCCACTTCACAATTATGTGCCACTTTGTGTTGGTCTATCACATAAAATCCCAATAAAATACATTTATGTTTTTAGTTGTAACATGGCAAAACGTGTTAAAAAATCAAGCAAATAAGAAAATGTCATTGTTAAGAGTTGACATACACTATAATCATCTTAGAGGAACCTTTATCTGCCTGAATTTTACTTTTGCCACCAGTTTTTGAACACTAACTACATGTTCTCTGGAAGCAAAACACCATTTTATCTCCTCATTTTGAACTATACAGAGCAGATGGGCAATGCATAGACATTTTGCAATCTGTTGTATTCAACAGCTACACCCAAGGTTGAATAATATACTGTACTTTTGAATAAGTGTTTTCTTTCTTTCTTTTTTTTTTTTTTTTTAAAGAGATATTTGCATAAGAAAAGCAACAGTGCCCCCTAGAGGCAGAATGAAGCCAGCCAGTTGTTATAGATTGTGGCTAAGAGATGAGGGAGAATTGCCACAAAAAAAAATTACTAAATTATACATATTATTCTACTGAATTATGCATTAGATGAAGAATTTATTATTGTTTTGGAAGTGACTGCGTAGCCATTATTATGCAGGCTCGATAATTTTGTTACGGGAACTAAATTGAAAATTTAATTAGGGTTCCTAGATTTCAATGTTAATTAATATAGCTGCATCTATTTTAATAGGCATATAAAAAGTATCTGCACTCTCAAGTTGTTGTGATGTAAAACAGGTAATTTTTAAAAAAATGTATTGTTATCAGGCACCGATATGGATTCAGATGAATATAATTAACCATATAATTAACCACTTGCCGTACAATCACATGTATATACTTGATTGTGTTCAAGTGGTTATACCACTGGTGGTTAGACCAAGGCTGCAGCTGTCAGCTATAACCCCAGTATTAATATTTTCAGCCGGTAATTCCCTTTCTGCTAATAGTGATCCAGGCAGCTCATTAGTTGCTGGATCGCTTTTAGAAGCAGCCCCCCCGCCACTCTCCACTGCGGCTTTCCCGTCTCCCGGGCTTACCTATCTCACTGGGGTGCCTGAGATCCAATCCGGCAGTTGCAGCCCATTGCCACACCTCCCAAGTTTTTGAAATGGGAATGAGGGACACCTATTAGCAAAAGTATGCAGGCATAGGACACACCCCCTTGCCACGCCCCCTTAAAGGAAAATTGTACAAAAAAAAACAAGATTAGTTAAACCCACAAGTGCTTTTTTTTACCACTACTATTCCTTTATATTGGCTTTTGAAATTTACAAATGCAACAATTTAGAAATCAGATGAAAGGTTTATTAGCACTGGAAAACACTTTTTGATATGGTAAAAAGTGCATTTTGTATACAACTATATAGATCAGGCCAAAATGAGGGACGAATGAGGAGGAATGAGGGACAGAGGGACATTGTTCCAAATCAGGGACAGTCCCACAAAATCAGGGACAGTTGGGAGCTATGCCATTGCCATAGAGGTGATTGAGAACTGGAACATCTCTGATCATCTCTATGGTCTAGGAGAGACCAGAGGCGACGAGAATTTCTTCACTTCCAGTTAGGGAGAATGCAAACAATGCCATTTTTTTTTTTTTGGAAAGCATGAGATCCTCTTTTTTTTTTTTTTTTAATCACATGCTTTTAAGGGTATAGGAGAGTTCTGAGGTCTAATAAATCCCAGATGTCTCCATAAAGGGGACCTGTCATGCTTTATTACTTTATTGTGACAGAAAAAAAAAGACCAAATGTTTAATAAAATAAATAATAACACCTTTTTTTTAAAGCACCCACGTCCCCTGTCCTCGTGTGCAGAGGTGAACGCATACGTAGGTCGTGCACGCATATGTAAACAGCGATCGCACCACACATGTGATGTATCACCGCAAACATTATAGCAAGAGCAATCATTCTAGGTCTAGACTTCTTTTGTAACTTGACCTGGACATTTTATAGTTAGGCAACTCCTATCCTCATATTGATTAGTGGTTCCAAATTAATAACAACTACTGCAGTAGGGAACAGACACAAAAGATACGCTCAGCATCTTTCCAAATAAATTTCCTTTACAAACTCTAAACTGGTGACCTGTAAAAAAATTTAAAGCGTCGCCTTTGGAGATTTTTAAGTATCATAGTTTGTTGCCATTCAACGTGCAGGCGCAATTTTAAAGCATGACATGTTAGGCATCTATTTACTCGGTGTAACATCATATTTTACCAAAAAAAAATGCTTTTCTTTGCATTAAAATTCATTAAAGTGTATTTTTCCCAAAAAACTGCGCTTGAAAAACTACTGCGCAAATACCATTTCACATAAAAGAATTGCCACCATTTTATTCTTTAGGGCCTCTGTTAAAAAATATATATGATCAGGGCTTTTTTTCTCAAAGAATAGGTGCAGGAACCACCGCCCCGCCTTCTGAGTGCCCCCTACCCACCTCTGAGCACCATCCCTAAGTTCCACCTCCTACCCACCTCCCAGTATCGCCCCTTTTAAAAATTACTGAACCAAGTATAATTTTGTGCTACTAAGGTATTTGTATGGAATTTGATAGACCCCACCCCAGCAACAACAGACCCCACTCCAGCAACTCAATCCCCATCCCTTTACAATATGACTACAGCCCCAACAACAATAGATCCCCCACACAACAATAGACCTCCCCCAGAAACAATAGATATCCCACACAACAATAGACCCCCCCAGCAACAATAGATATCCCACACAATAATAGACCTCCCCCAGCAACAATAGATTCCCCACACAACAATAGACCTCCCCCCAGCAACAATAGATATCCCACACAATAGACCTCCCCCCAGCAACAATAGATATCCCACACAATAATAGACCTCCCCCCAGCAACAATAGATATCCCACACAACAATAGACCACCCCCCCTGCAACTCAATCCTCATCCCTTTACTATATGACTACATCCCCAGCAACAATAGAACCCCCACACAACAATAGACCTCCCCCAGAAACAACAGACCACCCAACAGCAACAACAGATCTTCCAGCAGCCAACAACAATAGACCTCTCCCCAGGGTTGCCACCTCATCCCTTTAAACCCCAACACATATTAATTACACGGGTTCTGTGGCTGATTGAGGTGGTAAGTAAACTCACTTGGTGCCTTATCTGCATTAAATTAGCCTCAGAACCTGTGTAATCCATATGTGTTTGGGTTTAAAGGGATGAGGTGGCAACTCTACCTCTCCCTCAACAGTGGATGCCTCTCGGCATGGAGGTGTCGGAACTGCGTCCCCCTGCGTTTTCTCTGAAAAAAAGCCCTGATAATGTCCGGGGGGTTCTAAGCAATTTTCTAGCAAAAAATACAGATTTTTAAATGTAGAAAAAAGTGTCAGAATAGGCCTGGTCTATTCCCAGGAATTCATAAAGACTGGCTCAGACAGATTTTGTGAAAGTGTCTCTCATGCATTGTAAATGTGGTGAAGAAGGTGCCAAATTCATGTACCCGTCTAGTACTTGTACTTGAATTTGGCTCATGCTGAGGCACTTTTATGTACACACGGTCGGAATTTCTGACAACAAATGTTCGATGTGAGCTTGTTGTCGTTAATTCGGACCGTGTGTGTAGGCTCCATCGGACAATTTCCGACATCAAAAGTTTGAGCACTGGATCTCAAATTTATTCCGACAACAAAATCCGTTGTCCTAAATTCCGATTATGTGTACACAATTCCGACGCACAAAATTCCACGTATGCTCGGAATCAAGCAGAAGAGCCGCGCTGGCTATTGAACTTCATTTTTCTCGGCTCGTCGTACGTGTTGTACCGCGTTCTTGGCGATCGGAATTTCCAACAACATTTGTGCGACCGTGTGTATGCAAGACAAGTTTGAGCCAACATCCGTCGGAAATAAATCCAGGATTTTGTTGTCGGAATGTCCGATCGTGTGTACGCGGCATTAGGATGCACTGAGACAATTTTACAAAGTCTGAGCCAGTTTTTCTCTCTGTACACCAAAAGAAAGTTAGGGGAGTCTATTAGGGGGGGGCTGCACACCCTTGTTTGGTTCTAAGCTCTGAGCCTTTTTCATTTTTTTGTACACAGAACTTTATGCACAGCCGCAGATTAGCAGTTGATAGGGAAGGTACAGCATGTAATTACCGGTAATTATACTGCTTTACCTTAGTAGCAATTATTATTTTTAGTATAATCAATATTTTGTTGTAGTATTAGTATTTTGTAAAGCGCTGCACAAACTTTAGGAGTTTTATAAATCCTGTATAATTATAATCATAATAATAAGAAAAAATAATAATAATATGAATAATACTACTATTACTACTATTATTGTTGAAACTTTTTAAAATTCAAAGTCAACTTTGATATAATTATTATTTTTTCATTTATTTCTTTTTAATGTTGTTTTGAATACACAGAACTTTACAGGTAGTAGGAAAAAGTGGGGTGAATGGCACTACCCTAAAATCGAGAGGGGTATACCACTGTCTAAACCTTAACAAATTATGTCATCCAAAAACTAATAAATGTACTCTAACCGTGATGATAATGGTATTACAAAGACTCATATAAACCACAATGAATACCTTAGTAGAAAAAGTGCAATAACACATACACCATAACCTCTACTTAAGACCTCGGTTACAAAATTAATCCGCAATATACCAAGATGTAAAAAAGATTCCTATCTGTGAGAGGCACCATATACTGTATAATTAATTAACTTAAATAGTGAATATAGGTATCAGACCTACAGATATGTAGATTATATATACACATATAATAAGTGTCTATATACAAAGACCAAAAGTCCATCAAACAGGGTATGTGCATCAATAAAAAACTAAAAAAGAAGGAAATAATATATAGTCCCACACAAATAATGTGCAAAATTTTTGTTAAAGTTGCCAGGAGTTTCCAAGGTGATAAAAGTGCACAGCAGATCAGGTGACTTTTGTGCTCCCCCATATGGGTCCCCACTCACCGACTCCTATTACCCCTACAGGGGTAGATGGCATGTACAGGTAACCAAAGATTAGGTTTCTCTTGGTAAATCCTCCAGGTGCTTCGCCGATGGCCTGCCGTATTATCGATTTAAGGGTTCCTCCAGCCGATCCTCTGGACCAGGGTATTCAATACGATCTCCTGCCCAGGAATCCCCTACCCAAGAATCTCCGGTTGAATACCCTGATCCAGAGGATCGGCTGGAGGAACCCTTAAATCGATAATACGGCAGGCCATCGGCGAAGCACCTGGAGGATTTACCAAGAGAAACCTAATCTTTGGTTACCTGTACATGCCATCTACCCCTGTAGGGGTAATAGGAGTCGGTGAGTGGGGACCCATATGGGGGAGCACAAAAGTCACCTGATCTGCTGAGCACTTTTGTCACCTTGGAAACTCCTGGCAACTTTAACAGAAATTTTACACATTATTTGTGTGGGACTATATATTATTTCCTTCTTTTTTAGTTTTTTATTGAAGCACATACCCTATGTTTGATGGACTTTTGATCTTTATATATAGACACTTATTATATTTATATATAATCTACATATTTGTAGGTCTGATACCTATATTCACTATTTAAGTTAATTAATTATACAGTATATGGTGCCTCTCACAGATAGGAATCTTTTTTACACTTTGTATATTGCGGAATAATTTTGTAACCAAGGTCTTAAGTAGAGGTTATGGTGTATGTGTTATTGCACTTTTTCATCTAAGGTATACATTGTGGTTTATATGAGTCTTTGTAATACCATTATCATCACGGTTAGAGTACATTTATTAGTTTTTGGATGACATAATCTGTTAAGGTTTAGAGAGTAGTATACCCCTCTCGATTTTAGGGTAGCGCCATTCACCCCACTTTTTCCTACTACCTATATTTAGCCCCTTAGGGGAGTCTATTAGGGGAGGCTACACACCCTTGTTTGGTCCTAAGCGCGGAGCCTTTTTCATTTTTTGTACACAGAACTTTATGCACAGCCGCAGATTAGCAGTTGATAGGGAAGGTAAAGCATGTAATTACCGGTAATTATACTGCTTTACCTTAGTAGCTATTATTATATTTAGTATAATCAATATTTCGTTGTAGTATTAGTAATAGTATTAGTATTTTGTAAACACTGCACAAACTTTTTTGGAGCTTTATAAATCCTGTATAATAATAATCATAATAATAAAAAATATAATAATATGAATAATACTACTATTACTACTATTATTATTGAAACTTTTAAAAGTTTTTTTTAAAATTTTTAAAAGTAAAACTCAACTTTGATATAATTATTATTATTTCATTTATTTATTTTTTAATGTTGTTTTGAATACACAGAACTTTATGCACAGCCGCAGATTAGCAGTTGATAGTGAAGGTACAGCATGTAATTAATTATACCGCAGTAGCAATTATTATTTTTAGTATAATCAATATTTTGTTGTAGTATTAGTGATAGTATTGGTATTTGTAAAGCAGTGCACAAACTTTTCGGAGCTTTATGAATCCTGTATATTAATAATCATAATAATAAAAACAATAATAGTAATATGAATCATACTACTATTACAACTATTATTTTTGAAACTTTTTAAAAGAAAAACTCAACTTTGATATAATTATTATTATTTATTTATTTTTGATTTAAAAGTTTTTTTATTAGTAGTACGGTATTAACAGACGTTAAATATAATGCCAACAGTTTGTGCAGAGCTTTACAAAATGATTCATATAACATATATAACTGCTAAATACTTACATAATTTAAAGTGTATATAAACTTTTCAGCATGTTTGGCATCATGTCTCATTTTATAAAGTTTTGATAAGCAAATATATATATATTTTTTTTAATCTGTTGCAAAATTTCCTACATGGAGCTCCTGCCAGTAACAGCACTTCCTGCTGCAGGCTGACAACGCTAACATTCTACTTGGCAACTAGCAGCAGAGTAGTCAGTCTGCCATGCGCGCTGCTTCAACTGTTGGTTGCGGTGCTTTTCCAGTCAATTAGATAGGTAGAGACTCAGCTAAGTGACTCAGCTGTCATTTTGATAGTCGGTTTCCACTCTGTATTTCAGGAGAGGCCGCAATCGCTCTTATGTTAATGATTCCTGCAAAAACTGATGCATGTTGTAACAATATAATTGTTACAGTCACTCTTAAGTGTCCCTATCAAAGGGGTTTACTTTTTGATCTGTGAATGTCATTATTTAACAAAAAATTTAAAGTAAAAAGCATTAATTAATAAATAAATACAGTTTTTTTTCTATATAACTCCATATTAGCCATTAGTAAAAACCCAATCAAATTCTTCCTATGTATTACTGTAATGCAGTCAAACTACATATACAGCAATAAATATGGATCTCTTTTGTTTGTTTATTTATTTACAGGTATTTATTTATTTTTACTGATGAACAATTGATTAAAGCAGTGATGATGCACCCCCAGGTACTTGAACATCTCAGTTCAATCATGAAAGTGGGATATTAATAAAAGAGCAGCAGCGTGGCGGGATACAGCTCTGGAGAGGAGGTGAGTATTGTAACAAAAGCTGCATTTCTTATGTTTATAGTTGCTGGGCAATTTTATTTATCTCTCTATTGATTTAGGCTCTGTTCGCATCTGGGCGTTGCAGAAATTTGGGCAGAAATTAGGGTGTTTCTGCAAATGCTTGAAAAACGCATGGCGCACTTGCGCTGCCATTATTTATTAATGGCACCCCAAATGCAGGTAGCAGTAGTGCATCTTGCCACTCGTTTCCGTGCAACAAAATGCGTGAGAAACGCTAGTTGCAAATTTTGTACTTTAGTTGCAAATTTAGCTACTTTAGCACGTTTTAGAGCGGAGGGAGGCCCATGCGTTTTTAGCTGTTCCTCTATGCTTTAGAGGAGATCTTGTCAAACACTGGACCTTAATTGTAGTTCTGCAGTTTGTAGACAAACTGATGCGAGAACCTAATTTGAAAAGGCTATGTCCATGTGGCGATGGTATCCAGACTTTCCAGTATAAAAGGCCAGTGGCACAAGCTGAAAGGGGGACTCTGCCAAGCAACAACACTAGAAACCACACTTCAAGCGAGAGAAAGACTGCCAAGCAGGGCCATCTTTAACATTGATTGGACCCTGGGCAAACATTTTCTTGGGCCCTCCCGAATTCACTTATCAACTATTTGCGGGCAGTGCAGGCTCAACGGGCAGCTGCTTTTGGCCCCACAACAATGACTGGGCCCGGGGCAGCTGCCACATTTACCCTGTGCTAAAGACGGCCCTGCTGCCAAGATACATTTTCCTGCAATTGCTTGAAATGTCTGGAGTCCTGTTTGCTATGAAAATTGCAGACCAGTGATAACAGAAACTAAGTGACTTTTAGTTTATTCCTAATGCATACAGACTGGTACATTTTCTGAGAAAGGCTAGGTAGTTTATGTATGTATACATATTTGTAGCTCTTTGCATGTCTTGTATTGTTTTCCTGTAACTGTTAATAGTCTGTATACGCAACATTTATGTTTAGTAAAAGCACAAATAATATACTGTACCACTGGGTCATTTCCTTGGCTTTGCTGCAAGAATTAGCAAAACAATTGAGGACATGTTGCTGCAGAAAAATGTTCTGAAGGTAAATAAGGCAGCAAAAACAGGTTTTGTTATTTTATCTTTTATTAGCATGTTTGCTTTCGTGAATTTTTAATAATTACAAAGCTGTTTGTATCTATTTAAATGCATAACATTCAGAGATAGATAGATAGATAGATAGATAGATAGATAGATAGATAGATAGATAGATAGATAGATAGATAGATAGATAGATAGATAGATAGATAGATAGATAGATAGACATTAATTTTACATAATTAATACTAAGTGTTAAACATCCTAAAGCTCCCCTCTACACTGTTCTGGGTTTTCACAAGGAAATAAAAAAAAATGGTTGCAATAGAGCCTTCAAAGACTGCACACTAAACTGAGAAGTGAAACCATGCTGAGTTTCACTATGATGGTGTGGGAGTTAAGTATGTGTCAAGTATGTAAAGAGCCCTCTAAGGTTTAAATGCAGTGCAGTGTGAACCAGTGACAGGAACTGCCTTGACAAATTCTCGTAAACCCATAAAACATTTTATGAATGAATCTAAACCTCCAGAGGAGGAGTAAGTAGGCACTAAAAAGAGAATGTGCTTTTCTACATAAAAATAGTAAAAATACCTTTTCATTTTCCAGTTCAAAAAAAAAAATTCTTCAGTGACGCATAAGATTTATACCCTGGTTTATAACCAGTGACTGTTACTTGATACAATGGCTGTTGTTGGCTTTGTATACCTTGAAATATGTTTTGAATAAAAATCATTGGAATAAAAAAAAAATTCATAAAAAATTTAAATTTAGAATTTTAGCTGACAGGTAAAGCAGAAGGATAATTGTTATATGTTTGCCTGGCCTAAAGCCAGCCAAAACTTTTATTTTGTTTTGAATAGTCAAAGGAAGAGTTACAACTGTGTCAATGTTAATGCAAATTCCCCTCACTTCCTGTCAGGACAGAAAATTATAGAAATTGTCCTCAATAGTACCAAAATACATTTTAAGAAGAGTGGAGAAGGGTTAGAATATTGTTTTAATTGCTATCTTTGCCTTCGTGTCCAGGTTTTGACTATACCCCCTTATTTTTGTATGGCTGTGTATGGAACACATGGAAAGGTTTAAACCTGTGATCTTGTATGTGGACCCTTTTTCTTCTCAACATGTTGTAGCTGAGGTGGATTAAACATGAAAAAGGGTCAGTGATATAATGCAAGCATTCAATGTTTTTCTGTGTGAAGACTGGGGTGTCAGCCAGAATGGTGCTTTGTACATGAATAAATGGGCCAGTGATGGGTTATAAGGAGAACAAGGGGTTGCCTTATTTTATTTTTCAAAGAAATAAATAAGAAATCCAGACACATTCTATAGTCTTCCAATGATCGGTGGTTTCAAGTAGGAGAAAGCCACGTACAGTAGACTACCTCTGGCCTATCAGAAGCTTGCAGGTAGAGAATAAAAAGACCTGCTAACAGGTGCAGTGTGGCTCAGCGCAGTAAGCAGGAATCTATTCATGGCCCCGCCATGCCTTCTAGCACCATACACTTCTTCTCCTAGCAAGATGTCTTCCTGGACCACAGGAGGTTTCTGTGGAGCCACATGAGAATTTTAGGTGCTCCATTGACTATTCAGCAAGATCTAAACCCAACTTTAGGGACAAAATCCCAATTGCAAAAATGCAGTGGTATTACCAATCTCAAACTGTTTTGGTCACCATAAAAGAGCCTGTACAAGACAGAAGGTAGATAAGGACAGACAGATGAGGTCTGTGTGAGGGATACGGGTCAATGACCTGTTGCAGCCATGAGCTAGAGGCTATCTAACAAAGCATGTTACAACTAAGCAACTATATCTGTCCTCTGTAGAGATGGACCTCCAAAACCACTGTGAGCTTTGGTTATAAGGAAAGGTTTTCCCTTGAAAGTGAGAAGTGGACTAGAATAGGGTCAAAGACGGTGAAGTGGTTAGAGTTTACAGATATTGGGACCCCTATCACTTGTAAAGGGATGACTGATCTAAGCCTACTAGTGGTGAACCCTGAGCCAGTGTGTGCCTAACAAGGACCTCACTTTTTGTGAAAATATGGAGCTGCAAGAGTAAAGAAGTATATTTGTTCCATATTTTTATATGTTTCATGTGCCATTTTTTTTCATGATTATAGTTGATATCAAATTTTAATAAAAGAACCGCGACTAAGGCCAGCCATAGGAGCCACTACCGATAGTTGCAAGAGAATCCAGGAGGCTGGTAGACTTGGTACATTCAGCCTGCCCATTAATGGTTTAAATCTCGTATTGTTTCTGCTGAACTGGCCGAGATTCGAACCGTGTATAGCCAGCCTCAGTACCACTGCTGTCAGAATGCAGTGAGCACCACAGAGGGTCCCAGGGGTTGAGCAACTGTGTAGAAGTCTCCTCATCTGCCATCTATGAGACCTCTACCTGTTTGGGGCCAGCCTAACACTCCCATAGCTTCACAAGTAGTCTATTGTCTGTAGATGTAAACCCAGTCACCAAAATCTCATATAATCCTTAACATTTAATTTACAAAAGTAATTTTTAATAGTTTGAAATAACAGCTGGCGATCTTGCTATCAAGGTTTTTGTTCAGACACTACCTGTTATAGAATGCAAACTCTCTAACATTGTCTACCATTTGCACTCTTGTGTTGTCAGTGTAATACGGGTTTCCATTGGAAACTACAAGGCACCATTCCAAAGGCATGATCTACTGTTGCCACCAACAGGAATACCACCCAGGAAAATACCATGCAGCCCTAGATGGAGTGCATGTAGGAAAGTGGCTGCTGCAGAGGAGTCGTGAGATCAGTGGCTCTGAGATGCATCACAGGATGAAAAAAGATTATACGTATTTTCTAAAAGATAAAAACACAGGGATTGTAGCCATATAACCATGGTGGTTCTGTAACACAACATACAGCTTTACCTAATTGCCGCTCGCCAACAGTAGATTTAGTGGGGGCGGATGGCACAGGCAGGCCAGACAACGTACCTGTACATCGCTGGTTTGCTTCCGGGTTTGGACACATGAGTTTGGCAGCTGATTTCAGCCAATGATTGTGGCTGAAATTACCAGATCAGCTGTGTCCAATCACAGACAGAGTTCTGTGTTTAGAAAAACGCATAACTCTGTGTAGAGAACAGCAATCTGGCTGTTTCTTCTCCATACAAAGCAGGGTGGGTAACCCTTCCGGAGGTCAAGTGGTTAAGGTAACTTCCAAACCTGCCCTGCCCTCAAAGCCATATCAAAAGGCCCCTCCCCCACTGTATTTTTATTTTTTTGCATTGGAAAAGATCCTTCCAGGTGTGCCTGATTTTCCACTCCATTTAGGTAACAAAAGCTTACCTAGCAGGTCTCCAAAAGGCCATGGATGACTATCAAAATTTACCTTTCTCAGACTTTAATGCGATTTGCATTCAAGGTTCAAGTTCAGCAAATTTTTAATGCATTTGCCAAAATCCAGCAAATTCTTGTCCAGTTCTCTGATCGGTAATTGTGATTTGCGGCTACACAAGAAGAACATCATTTATACAGTATGTATTGTAAGTTAATATGACTATCCATATGTAATTTATAATCAAAAAGAGGCTTATAAAATGCTAACACAAAAAATACGAAAAATAACATTTAGAGAATAGAAACATAAACTTTTATATTATAAATTTTATTTGCAAACTAAAAAAATGAAGAATATACACAATACATACTTAATTAGACAGGCTTGCCCAGAAAATGTAATGTATGACTTTTTTAAGTTTACCTTTTGCTCATAAAAATGTATAACAGCATCAAGGCATGGAAGTCTGAGAGGTGATGTCTGACTATATAGTTACAGGAATTCCTCATAAAACAGCTGCAGTTAATGAGACATTCAGAGACAAATGGAGACAAATTAACATGGGCAGGTCAAGATGAAATTCTTTTGATGTTGGCCACATGTTATTTAGAGACAAGTTCACAAAAGTGAGAACTTAAGGAGCCCACCCAACCTGACATTTGTAAAGGCCTGGGTTCCTAGGTTGGGTCCTATGTTTGAAACCTAAAAGAAATGCTATATGCATGGAGTTTGTATGTTGATCTGGTGTATGTGTGGATTTCCTCCAGATCCTCCAGTTTCCTTCAACAAAACATAGCATATGACATCTGACCAAACAAATCCTACAGATGTTCAAAGCATAATGTCAACGGGTGAGCCAATCCACTGGTAAACTGCCAACGGAGTACTTTAGACTTCGCGACACAGCCAGCATGAGAATGACACAGCACAAGCCCCATCACTCCTCCTCCAAAGCAGTGATTGACAGCGGCTCTGTGTTCCTCTTATGCTGGCTGTGTAATGCGCCACTTTGAATGACTATATTGTAGTGCAGGGCAGCAGCGGCAGGGGGCACACAGCAATGTAGCACCATGGCCAGGAAAAATGTTCAAATGAAAGCTCAGAGGAGGAAATTTATTTTTAAAAAATCAAATGCGTGTGCTTTATATTATTTATATCCGATTTAGGTAAAACGAATGACTCTGAGAGCACTTTAAGGAGGGAGGAGCTGAGATTTTAGTGCTTCAGTTGTGAACTTTGAAGATTAATTACTCCACAATACCTATAGCTAAAAAGGTGAATTGGGGCTTAATTTAAAATGCTTTTACTGCTTGTTCAGAATATAGAAACACTGTAATATACATTGTCTGGGCATGGGTTCATTTTATGATCTTAACATTCACATGTATATGTAAGAAAAAACAAGCTATAATATCCCTTTTAAAGTCCAAATTTTTCTTTGTTTTACCATGATAAAAATGACTGAGCAGAAGTTCTATCCCCCTGATCATGTGACTGTCTCCCCCAAATGTCTTCACAGACCTTAAGGGCCAGTTACAGGCATCTGCTGCTGTAAAAGGAGTGTTATCCTTGATGAGACACATGCAAATAGTGTTTATAAATGTATTATCTGAGTATAGCAAAGGGCCCTCTCATATAATATTCTTAAAGCAGGAACCAAATTACCTGTATCAGTTTCCAATGAGGTCTGCTAAAATGCTTTGTGAATATAGTTCAGGTGTATATTTTGTCCCTTTTTCCCCCCTGGCAAAACAAAAGTTTTACTTTGAGGGCTCACACATAAGGTTGGGTGCAGTAAAACCCTGTAGTTGAGCCATGCTTTTACCGCCCCCCAACAGCTACCCTCTTTAGCTGCAAAGGCAGTTACTGGAGGAGTACACATGCCTTGAAATGATAACCTCCAGGACGTATACCCTCTGTCTCTTTTGGTGGGCATAGCGCCCGCTGATCATGACCCATTCAGGAAAAGGGGCTGCTCTGCAGGCACCCCGCAACTGTGCGCACTGCATGTGGTTGCAGTATGCTAGTGCAGCAATAAGGGGGTAAAGCAGGCGGTGAAGAGGTGATACAAAGATTTTCACCGCCTGTCAAATGCTCTTTGAAGAGCGACACAGATCGTTCAGAGAGCATGACACATGTTGACGAGCCCTAAAGGGTCACTATCCCCCAGTGGCAGATCTAGCGTATCTGACACCCATTGCACATAATTTTTTTAACTCCCACTCCATACATCAAAATTATTTTCAGTAGTAATGGACAGTAAGAGAGTTGAGAATTATGGTCGGGACATCTCACTGTTGGAGAATCCAGGACATAAAGGAAGCGAGTATCTCACTATGTACTACACATATATGCACAACACAACTCAACATATAAGCACAACTCATATGTATGAATATGTCTGCTCAACTTACCAGCAGTGTTAATTTCGTCGACTGAAAACGACTAAATCATTTTAGTCGACTAAATGAATACTATTTTAGTCGACTAAAATACAACTAAAACTAAAACAATTGAGATGACTAAAATACGACTAAAACTAAAATGGCATTTTAGTCAAAAGACTAATGCCCCGTACACACGGTCGAACATTGATCAGACATTCCGACAACAAAATCCATGGATTTTTTTCGTCGGATGTTGGCTCAAACTTGTCTTGCATACACACGGTCGCACAAAGTTGTCGGAAAATCCGATCGTTCTGAGCGCGGTGACGTAAAACACGTACGTCGGGACTATAAACGGGGAAGTAGCCAATTGCTTTCGTCTCTTAATTTTTTCTGAGCATGCGTGGCAATTTAACCGATTGGATTTTGTTGTCGGAAAAATTTTATATCCTGCTCTCAAACTTTGTGTGTCGGAAATTCCGGCGGAAAAAGTCTGGCGGAGCCCACACGTGATCGCAATTTCCGACTACACAATCCGATCGCACTTTTTCCGTCGGAAAATCCGACCGTGTGTACAGGGCATAAGACTAAAACTAAATTGGAATATTACTTCAAAATTAACACTGGTCTGTAGTGCATGTTCATGCCTCAATACCATAGATAATAACATATTAAATTTTTCTCTCCAGCAGTATATAATGAGTTTGGAAATTGTAGAGAAATGTTAACTAATGCATTACAATTTAATTACAACCATTAGATTTTAGACGGCTAAAATTAGTTTTAGTCGACCAAAATGTACTGGAGATCTTAATTGACTAAAACGTAGGACATTTCAGTCGTCTAAAATATACTGGAGATTTAGTCGACTAAATATGACTAAAACTAAAACAATTGCAGAAGACTAGAATGGGACTAAAACTAAAATGCCATTTTAGTCCTAAGACTAAAATTAAATCAAAATTTGCTGCCAAAATTAACACTGCTCACCAGTAAACAACAAGCAGTTCACAATCACCCTATAGCGGATTTACAGCTACAGGGTGGCCGTTCTGTGCAGAATCACGTATATACAGTATATGAGTGATTTTGCACTTCTGCATTGGAGGCACGCCGATTCTGCTGTGATTAGTCACAGCAGAAGCCAATCAGTGGATACCGGCCGATGGAGGTCCGCTGGCGCCCACTGATCGTTGAGCAGAGACACAGGACAGAGCTCTGCAGCAGGCATGTGGTGGATTTTGTTTCCCTGTAAAGCAGGAAATAAAATCCAACACATTCCTTAGTAAAAACACCACACTGTCTACACAAAAACACTGGTTAAGCACACATTCAACCGTTTGATCGCCCTAGATGTTTAACCGCTTCCCAGCCTGTGTCCCGTGTCATTAGTACAGTGATAGTGCATATATATATATTTTTTTTTAATCAAAGTTTTATTGAGTAACTGGTGCATACATAATATGATTACGTTAGCATTTTGACATTGTAACAATACAACAATTATTGTAACTTGAATAAAAATGATATTGAGTGCAAACATACTTGACGTGTAATGATATTCAGGGTGTATATATTTGGTTTATATAAACTGCACATCCATACCTGTATCCAATAAATCACTCTGTACCCATATGATTACATTAGACACAGGTAGAAGATTCTTGAAGCCATCTATCCCAGATCTTATTGTACTTGGCTGGGCATCCTCTGTTAATATATATACATTTCTTATACGGTAATCTATTATTTATCTCCACCTTCCATTCCACTACTTTAGGAGACTCTTGCCTCATCCATTTTTTGGCTATAATTTTTCTTGCTGCAAAGAGTGTTTCATATAGAAAAGTTTTGGTATATTTGTCAGTTGTGTCTGGAACTATACCCAGAAGGCATTGTTTGGGGTCCAGAGCTAGAGGTGAGCCCGAGTGCATATTTTTAGCACTGATCATTAGTGTCACTGGTTCCCACAAAGTGTCAGTGTCAGATCGTTAGCTGCAATATCGCAGTCCTGCTATAAGCCGCGGATCGCTGCCATTACTAGTATAAAAAAAATTAAAATAATAAAATTCCAGCATATACACCATAGTTTTTAGAAGCTATAACTTTTGGGAAAACCAATCAATATACGCTTATTGGGATTTTTTTTTACCAAAAACATGTAGCAAAATACATATTGCCCTAAATTTATGAAGAATTTGGTTTTTTAATTTTTTTTTTACTGGATATGTTTTATAGCAGAAAGTAAAAAATATTTTTTTCTGCAAAATTGACGTTTTTTTTTTTTTTTTGTTTCCAGCCCAAAAAATAAAAAATCCAGATTAAATATCACCAAAAGAAAGCTCTATTTGTGGGGGGAAAAAAACGATATAAGTTTTATTTATGCACAGCATGACCGTGCAATTTTTTTAGTTAAAGTAACGCAGTGCCATATCGCCAAAAATGTCCTGGTCATGAAGTGGGGTAAATCTTCCTGAAGGGTCAAGTGGTTAAAATATCACTTTTGGGGGGAATGACCTTTTAAATAAAAGCCAAAGTAATTCCTCCTTTACCTGGTTATTGGCAAACTAGTAAGGGGAAAAAGTGATTCTGCAGGAATGGTACCAAATCAGCGTGTATGTTGTTTATCTTGGGATGAGTTTCTATGGAAGGAATCACAGAATGTCGGTGATTGATACACTGTATTAGTATACAATAGATGGAGATTGGATGTTATATCTCGTTGCCAGCAACTGACAGGATGCAATGCATTTCATGGCAGTGAATCATCTACGATGGCCTCATTGGGTTCACTACAGCTGTCACAGACGTGTGCCAAGATCCAGAAGGGAGCTGAGTGATCAGTTTTTTTTTATCTTCTCTTTTTTGCCTGAAGGTTTGTAGACCTGGATTGGGTTACATACTAGCTGTGTCTTGTTAAAATAAAACTCTTGTTTTGTTGAGAAAAAAAAAAAATGCCACCTTCAACCAAATTATCTACATTGCAAGGAGAATACTGTTGTAAGCCTTTCCATTTCCCCTTAGCAAACGTGAAAGGGTCCGCCCTCTTTATAAGTCTCAGTATTATAAAAGGGGAAGCCCCAGAATCAATTTAATCTGAGGACTCTTTGAAAGTATCTAACCATAAATTAAACTCAGATTGCAAGGGATGCTTGTGATATGACTTCAAGCATTGTAAAGATCTCTGGAAAAGCAATAAGCCAAAAAAATTAAAGAGAAAGTAACATTTTGGTGCAAGGGAGCTACCGATGATGTGCCCCCTGGGGGTGGCATCTCAGGGGTGCCAAAAAAACTGCACACCGTTAGTGTTTAACTGGCACAAGGATATGTAACTTCTTACTTAACTTGCACTGCGCCTTTGCAAGCGGCCTTCTGGCTAGCCAGGGCAATTTTTATATTGGCCCGCTATGTACTGTACAGGGCACACTTTTGTCATGAGTACTTGCACTGGACGTGTGTCAGAGGGTGCAGGTCATTGGGGGGCCTGCCTTGATGTCGGGGGATGTTCTGTGGCCTTCGGGTCTCATGCCTCCCCTCATCTGGAGAAGTCTCTTTTTGGGAGAGCCCCTCACCAAGTACTTGGTGGACCAGTTTTGGCTGGTCCCTAAGGACCAGCCTGGGGTCCACCTGGCTTCGGCCTAGGTAGACCATGGCATATCTTGCATCTTTCAGGAACCTTGCGTCCTGGGAGGTTCAAGGTTAGAGGCCTTTCCTCCTTGGGGGTTTGCATATCTCCCAACTGTCCCTGATTTTGAGGGGCTGTCCCTGATTTTGAGCAATGTCCCTCTGTCCCTCATTCCTCCTCATTTGTCCCTCATTTTGGTCTGATCTAGACAGTTGTATATAAAATGCACTTGTTATCTTTCAAAAAGTTTTTCCCAGTGCTAAACCTTTCATCCAATTTCTAAATTGCAGCATTTGTACATTTAAAAAGCCAATACATAGGACTAGTAGTGGTAAAAAAAAAAGCCCTTGTGGATTTAATTAACCTTTTTTTTGGTTAATTCTCCTTTAAGGGGGTGTGGCAGGGGGCGTGTCCTATGCCTACATACGTTTGTTAGTAGGTGTCCCTCATTCCCATCTCAAAATGTTGGGAGGTATGGACATTCTGTACCCGCTGTGCAATTTTTTGTGTGCTGTGATTTCACGGTTCACTTTTTTGTTCAAAGGAGTTTAACAAAGGACTACACCGAGGATCTTCTGAGAAGACAGTTACATTTTAGTCAGCATTTTGTATGCAGTGTACAGAATCTTCTTAGTTTTAAACGGATGTCATTTGATTTTTTTTTAGCAGTTATAGAAATTGTAAATGCTGTGGACTGTTATAGAAAGGGATTTTCTGTTACAAAAGTGTATTCATAGTCCAGACTTTCCAAAAATGTGTAGCGCTGGTAGATTTGCAATCTACCGCATGTTAGGTAAATTTAGTAATTTGTTCGTTAGGAAGGTTAAGTTCGCCTCTGTTCCAGCTTGGCTGACGTTGTGTGTGTTTCCGTGCTGACCGGTGGGTGTCGCTGTTATCACTGGTTAGTGTTGGAAAGGCAACGTGTCGAAGCGTATGGATGCTCTACTGTCCTGGAGACAACTCGGTGGAGGTGGTCCTCCGAGTTGCATTCTGGGCGAGGGTATTTATAGGACAGACGTCATATTTTTGGGTTCGTGTTCAGCCACCTGCTGGCCCTCCTGGCCCTCCTGGCCGTCAGGTATGCGTTAAGGAGCTACCTCATGGTCCTCCGTTCCGGAGGCCCACGATACTTCGGCGCAGGGGTTGGACCAGAGGCTTGTCTGGGGCCTACCACCGCGGCCGAGGAATGGTCCTGAGCTGTCGGTCCTGTGTGATGAAGCTGGACAACCAAGGAGATCCCAGGGGAGGACCCGTCTTGGAGAGATGACGCAGCGTGCTGGTCTAGAGAGGGGCCTGGTGACTTGGTTGGAGGACATATCCGAAAGTAACTATACAGCATAGTGTTGCCGGGTTGGCTTAAAGGTTCAGGCACTGTGACTGACATTCATTCCAGAAAATCTGATACATCCTGTGGCAGAGGATCGTATGGGTTTGTTCCCAAGCAAGTCTGTGGCAGAGACTTTGATTCGTGCTGCGTACTGGCTGCTAGGCTAGTGAGAGAGGCCCATCCAGGCAAGCAAGGAGTGTGTCCCACGAGGGAAGCACATTCCATACAATATCTGAATTCTACCGGGACCATTTGTCAAAAGAACCCTACAAGAAGATGTTTGAGTTTCTTCTGCAGTTTCCTTTCTACCTCTTTCCTGCTATTTCCTAAGTCAAGTGTTTAATAAAGCATTGAAAACGTACTCCAGTGTTGGTGCGTGTGTCGTCCAGAGGTAAACTCAACGGAGCCCTAGACCCGGTGCCGGTGAAACAAGGGAAGCAGAGTGAAGGTAACAGACCCGCTTAAACCAGCAGCTCCACCGTGAGTTAGTGCTACACATGTTTTGGATGAAATGGAGAAAGGTGAAAATCCTTCTCAGCTGTCTGTTACCTGTTGGGGAAATTGTGTTCCACTTCCTGTCCTGGAGATGCAAACAGGAAGTGAAAGGAAACTGTCACCAGAACATTGGAAGAATTACCTTAACCTCTTGTTCCGGTGACAACCCCAAAATTTTTAATCCATTATAACTTTCTCTCTCAGCGACAACTGTAACTGGGACAAATAGAGAGGGTGAATCTGGGGACACAGGCAACTCCTCACCACTCTATTAAACCAAAAAAATGTGTCTATACATAAACATTAGATTATAAAATGAAAATTAAATATTATTACAGGTATTTATATAGTGCTAACAGTTTTATGCAGTTGCATGCATTACTTTACATATTGTACATTCACATCAGTCCCTGCTCTCAAGGAGCTTAAAATCTAAGGTCCCTAGCTGATAATTCATACATGCACATACCAGGGCCAATTAACCTACTAGCCTGTCTTTTTTTTTTTTTTTAATACTTTTTATTGCGTTTTGTGGAAAGAAAAGAAAAAGGGAAGAGAAAAAAAAATTATGAAATTACAGAAAATGCCTTGGGGCATACCCCTCAGCCTGTCTTTAAAGTGTGTGGAGAAACTGGAGTACCTGGAGCAATCCCATGCAAGCACAGGGAGAACATATAAACTCCATGCACATAGTGTATTGATTGGATGCAAGCCAAGGGCCCCAATGCCTAAAGACCAACTAACCAATTTTAGGCTACCTCATTCTAGAAAGTAATAAAATCATAGATACTGGTAATATGTTCTCAGTCTTTTATCATTTTACTTTTTTGCAACATCTTTTTTGCATCTTGTAGGGCTAATTCAATAAGCAAACTTGCTGCCTCTTGAAAAAGTCCTAGCAACGGAAGTGGCCCCTCACCCTGAGGTTTAATATCAGTCCACCCTTGTGATAGGTAGCCTCACTGGCCAATAATAAAGCTCCAAAGGTGAAACTAGGTGGAGCTCGGCTCTCTACTAAGTTTTTCGAAATCTATATATGAAAGTGATCTAAAATTTGGGGCTCCTACAAGGTCATGCTGGTCAGGTGTGGACTTCTGATAGCTGGAAGTACCTGTGATCCCATACAAGTAAAGTGAACACTTTGTTTTTTGAATTTGGGAAGGAAGTGACCAGATAGCAAGGATAACTTGCCACAAATTTGTGGCGGTGTTGATTTGTAAGTCTGTTAACTTGCTGCATGTTTTCACTGGGAAGTTGTACACTTGCAGAGCACTTGAAGCACAAGTTCTAGTTGCCACTTTTCCAATTTGTAGCAAATTTGCATGGCAAGTCTCTAGCAAAAGCAAAGTTGCAGTGATGAGTCTACAGCAAGAGTTTTGCAAGTCTACAGCATGAAAATTCAGCCACAGTGCCCCTTGTGGTGGGATGACTATTGCACAACATAAAAAGCGCTTATGACATATAGCTGTATAATTGTACGCATGATGGAGTAAGAAACAACCAGCTTTCATAGATTAAATGAAAAACATTTATTTGAACTGCAAAGTAAAAAAAAAAAGGCAATAAGACAGTGGAATTGTGGAGGACTTCATGCCATATCCCTTCTGCCACATAGTATGTATACTGTATGTCTCTATGTGAGAACTTCTCCCCAAAGGGAACCCCTGGCTGTGGGAGCCTACCTGTCTTGGTTGGAGATGTACCAGCGATCGTGGGGCTGGTGAGACGGGATGCAAAAAGCGATAGCCGTGGGTCTGCTTGGAAGGGCAAGGAGACTCCGACGATGCTGCCCGTGGCAAACAAGCAGGTCCAGTGCAGGGTAGGGAGAACAATCAGATCGCAGACCCCAAGGAGCTGGCTGAGGGACGTCACGCTTCACGCTAGAACCGACTGCCTGCGGGAATGGCCAGAAAACAGAAACACCGATGGAAGCCTGTCACCAGGAGATGACATCACCATCGGTGTTAGGGCGGAGGGCTGAGCGGGGATGAGGAATGGTTGCCTCACATCTGCCAGTCAAACAATCACCATGACAACGTGTTTCGCTCGAATGAGCCTTGTCAAGGTGTTTCTGTGTTTTCCGGCTATTCCCGCAGGCCGTCGGTTCTGGCGTGAAGAGTGACGTCCCCTATTGGCACCTGATCTCTTTTGTTGTTGTATTGCACAACATAACTGAACCAGAAATTGCAGCAAACTTGCAGAATGTTTGAAAAGAAAGTTGATCTGGAGTCATGCAATGCGGACTTGCTGCAATTGTGCAACAAACTTGTGAAGCCTGGCAATCCTAGCAATAGCTTAGCAAGTCATTTTCAATCTTGCAGCACAATTGCTTGAAATCTGGTTGAGACATTCAATGAGGAAATATTCTCAAAAATAACATTATATGGTTGGCAATAAAAAGTTGACTTCTAAATGAAAATGCATCATTCGTGTGTGGTATGAATCCAAAATACACTCCTGGATATCATATTTCGGGAACTCCTGCTCTTCCTGGACTGACATAAATGTATCTTTCAAAGCATTTTTGCATTTTTTTGGAACCAATAAAACAGTCAGCTGACTTGGCAGCAGTTGGCATTCAGGAAAATGTATGTTGGAAGTATGCAGTTCTTTGCCTGAAGCTAAGGCAGAGGTATTTCTTTTCTCATTCCAAGGGTGTGTTCATTTTGAATGTTGGTCCAGGGTGTACTTATTGACTTCGATCTACTGACGTATATTTAAATGTGAAGCTTGCAACATATGAACATTTTATATAAACTAAATGTACCTTGGTCACCAGTCTCTGGATTGTAATTGCATTAATAGAAAATCCAATAGGAGGTGCACAAAGAACTTGGTCAACATAAAAGGGGAGTTACATGTTTTGTAGTAGCGGCAGTGGGTTGGGGTGGAATTTGGTTCTCATTTGGGTCCCGGTAACTTCTACAGATATTGCTGTGTGAGCTTATAAAATATCATCCAAAATAAAATTATTTTTAAAGGAATTACATGTTAGAATTTAATGCCCTAAACCTAATTGTTCAAGTATTTAGTAGGGTTGGAAGAAGTGATTTTGGTAAAAGTCAATAAAGCAAAGAGCACATTTCCCCACTCCTTGATTCAGTCCCTGTACTAACTCACTTATTACTTTCTCACTGCGTGTCCCCTTTAATGGGCTCCTTAAAAATACCGTTTGGACTTGTGTCGATGAGCAAATGCAGGTGCAGTCAGCTTACATTTAAAGTGTTACTAAACCCATAACAGTAAAATCAGTCTGTATATGCAGTAAAGCATGCTTGTTATACTCATTGTGGAACCTAAGGGGGTTATTCCTCTGCATTGTGTTAAAAAGGCTGTTTGATTCTGTCTTCTCTGATCCTCCCCTCCTTTCACTGTCCCCAATCCATCTGCTGATAAGACAGAGCCCTTGGAGTCACTCTGCACATGCTCAGTTTGGTGTGTATTGCTAGAGAGTTATTATTTTTTTTTTTTTTCTTGGGCGGAGGGTGCATGTGATCAGCACAGTCCAGACAGAGGGTCAGGCAGGGCCGGACTTACTATAGGGCTTGAGTGGGCTCAAGCCCATGGGCCCCGCTCAATAGGGGGCCCCGCGGCGCTCGCACTATAGCGCGGTCCGCCAATTCCCGGGAGGGCGTCCCTGCAATCTGTCATCAGTGCCACGTATCAGTGCCACCTGTCCCCAGTGCCACCTGTCAGTGTCACGTGTCATCAGTGCCACGTATTAGTGCCATCTGTAATCAGTGCCACGTATTAGTGCCATCTGTCATCAGTGCCACGTATTAGTGTCATCTGTCATCAGTGTCACGTATTAGTGCCATCTGTCATCAGTGCCATGTATCAGTGCCATGT
The DNA here is from genome assembly GCA_037952925.1 of Lithobates clamitans. Taxonomy (NCBI): domain Eukaryota; kingdom Metazoa; phylum Chordata; class Amphibia; order Anura; family Ranidae; genus Lithobates; species Lithobates clamitans. The sequence continues at coordinate 148,211 of JBBGZY010000309.1, forward strand.
ATTAGTGCCATCTGTCATCAGTGCCATCTGTCCTCAGTGCCACGTATCAGTGCCATCTGTCATCAGTGCCACCTGTCCCCAGTGCCACCTGTCAGTGTCACGTGTCATCAGTGCCACGTATCAGTGCTATCTGTCATCAGTGCCAGATAGATATAGAAGGTAGGGCCCGAAAGTGACTCAAGCCCAGGGGCCCCCACCACCCTAGGTCCTGCCCTGGGGTCAGGGGTCATGCAGCCTCATAGGACAGTCAGAGTAGAATGAGAAAAAAGAAGTTTGGAGCCTGCTTAATAGAGGCCACATCCCTAGTACAATATGGAGGAGCAACTCCCCTTGAAAATGGGGATAAGATCAAGCAATGCACAAACATAAACTTGACATAATATTAGTATATTTACATTTTCAAGTATTTATTTAAGTATTTATTGGTATCAAAGGTTAAAAAGAGTAATAAAATTGTACATATAACAATGGCATATAGAAAATGAATGGTCAGTGGCCACAAGGCAAAAAAAAAACCACTCAAAGACTGTGGTGGGGATTGTACAGAAACCAATCCCCAATGCGATTCTGAGTCCTTTCTGCTCCTTCTTCAGGGAGGGTTTAAACAATCTTGATAGATACAGTCTATAAGACAAAACACAAATTAAAGCATTGTCGCTAATTATTTACAACATAATCAAGGCAGAATAAGGGGAACTGTACCAATCGTGTACCAGCTGTACCAACCGTACCAAACTGAACCAATCGTGTACCAGCTGTACCAACCGTACCAAACTGTACCAATCGTGAAGAGTATGAGTTACATTTCATCTACATTGTTTATCATTGATTTATGTCTTAGCTATTTGTTTCTTTGCTTGTTGTTCTAGCGTTTTTCTAGTAACTGTAAAATGAATTTGTTTTATTAGGTCTTTTAATAATGGAGGTTTTGCTGTAGTGGAGTAACCAGTCATGGTTCCTTTAAAAATGTTAATCTCCCCGCGGCTAACTTTTATTTAATCCCTATTGGCTGATTATGTCACATGACTTGAGAAAGGGCCACGCCCCGAAAAAGCCTTGTCAAGACAATAGCCACGTTCTCTCCTTGCTCTCCTCGGCTTGCTCTCCACCACCTTGAGTTCCAAGCCTCGTTTTGGATTTGGTCTCCCTGAACGTTTGATGTCACGCTCGGGAGTCCTTCGCTCACTGGTTCCTATTGGAGGTTGTTCTGGCTGCCTCCAGGCCCCTTCTCCACCTATGGCTGGCTAGCCATGCTGCCGTTCACCGATGTTCACCACCGGGGACTCAGTCGAGGCTCCACATCGTCTCCTGGTCCCTACACGAGTTGGGTTCCCCCTCACCCTTCACCGATTTTGTGGATTTCGTAGGGGTGCATGAGGGTTCCGCCACTGCAGCAATTCTTCAACAAGCCAGTCCATCTCTGGCCACCGACATAAGGTAGCACTACAGCAGTGAGCAAGGTGATTGTCATCTATTCATGCGAGGAGATTTTGAACAGTTTTTAAACTCTTTTTTTAATTCATCATATGGTATCAATAAATCAATATATGGTTTATCTTATTGATTTTTGCCTGGTTATCTGTCTGCACAAGACTGTCCCAACTAGCGCTTTTTTTTGGTTGCCATTGACTGTTTGCATTTATATTCACACCTCTCCCGGTGTGCTCATCCATTTGGCTGCTTATTGGGCACAAGTAGGACTCTGATATTGTCCCCAATGCTAATAATGTCCCAGATTCCTGGCGGTAGACTTTTTTTGTTGTTGTCACAATTTTTAAGCATGACATGTTAGGTATCTACAGTATTTACTCGGCGTAACATCATCTTTCACAATATATAAAAAATTGGGGTAACTATTGTGTTTTGTTTTTTTAAACTTATTAAAGTGTCTTCTTTTCCAAATAGATTGCATTTAAAGGACTGCTGCGCAAATACTGTGTGACATAAAATACTGCCACAATCGCTATTTTATTCTCTAGTAGACATGTGCAACTCGTTTTATAACAAAACGAAATTCGGCCGAATTTTGCATCTTTCAGACATTCGGATGCATCCGAATGCCCGAATAAAAAAATAACGTATTTCAACTAATACAAAAGAAATAACAGCAAATATAACAAATGAATTTGACATGATTTTGTAATTCGTTAAAGATCTAATGAAACAAAAGGTCAACTCAAAGTGAATCTTATGCCCCGTACACACGGTCGGATTTTCCGACGGAAAATGTGTGATAGGACCTTGTTGTCGGAAATTCCGACCGTGTGTGGGCTCCATCACACATTTTCCATCGGAATTTCCGACACACAAAGTTTGAGAGCTTGCTATAAAATTTTCCGACAACAAAATCTGTTGTCGGAAATTCCGATCGTGTGTACACAAATCCGACGCACAAAGTGCCACGCATGCTCAGAATAAATTAAGAGACGAAAGCTATTGGCTGCTGCCCCATTTATAGTCCCGACGTACAAGTTTTATGTCACCGCGTTTAGAACGATTGGATTTTCCAATAACTTTGTGTGACCGTGTGTATGCAAGACAAGTTTGAGCCAACATCCGTCGGAAAAAATCCATGGATTTTGTTGTCGGAATGTCCGATCAATGTCCGACCGTGTGTACAGGGCATTACAGTCCAATCAGCTGAGTCATTTTGTGCTGGAGGTTGGATTACTGGCAAAGTGCATTCCTGAGAACTGAGTGAGAAGGTCATTGTATTGTATTTGAGCAGAGGAGAAGAGATATTGTCATTGTGTGTGTTAATAGATTCAATAAACAAACGACTTTCCAAACTACGAATCATTATCAAGAATATATATACATACATAAATATCAAATTTCAACTAATATGAAAGAAATTATAGAGGATATAACGAATGAATTCGACATAATTCGGTAGTTCGTTAAAGATCTAATGAAACAAAAGGTCGACTCAACCTAATTCTTACAGTCCAATCAGCTGATTAATTTTGTGCTAGAGGTTGGACTACTGGCAAAGTGCATTCCTGAGAAGTGAGTTAGAAGGGTGTTATATTGTATTTGAGCAGAGGAGAAGAGATATTGTCATTGTGTGTGTTAATAGATTCAATAAACAAACGACTTTCCAAACTACGAATCACTATCAAGAATATATATACATACATAAATATCAAATTTCAACTAATACGAAAGAAATTATAGTGGATATAACAAATTAATTCGACATGATTTGAGATTCAGTATAACAAATATCGACTCTCTACAGAAATAATGAATTATCCGAAAACGAATTAACGTAACATAACGAATATAACAGAACGAAATGATGTATTTTACAAATGACAACAAACCAAAACGAAAGAAATTTTCCGTTGTGCACAAGCCTATTCTCTAGGCTCTCTGAAAAAAAAATATGTAGCGCTGATAACTGTTGTTTTTAGCTGTATGTGTGTTATACAGTACATAAGTTGTTATAGTGCCATCTTGTGGATAATTGAAAAGGTACAATACTTTTACGTTTCATAGTTAAGTAAAGTGACATGGAAGTGATTGATTGTTTACTTCGGAACTTTAGCCATGACCCACCCACAATGCTCCTGGATAAGTGTTGAACTGAACTGCATTGTGGGAGGATATAAAAGGGGAAGGAGCGGCCATCTTAGGTCTCTTGTTCCTGGGACGTGTGGCCTGCCAGCAGAACTCTGTGGGTGTGTGTGTCCCACAGGGTTGCGGCCTACCTTGTAAAGGAGCAGAGCAGCTGCAAGGATCCTGCCATTGCATCACAGTGTGCTGGAGCAGCAGAAGTGATCGTTCCGGAGACTCGTGGGGAGATAACTGAGGACTCCTGGTCATTTGTGAATGGAACAGTGCGACTGCGTGGTGGTGCCTCCATACGGACTGAGAACTGCTGAAACGGAGATGTTCACCTGCCCGGATCTCGTGTGGTGAGAAGTTTGAAGTTTGTTTAACTACTACACACACAGTTAGAACTGTTACAGAGTGTTGCTGGGACTGATAGTCCCACGGAACAAGTTAGGTTGGAGAACTTTACATCTCAATAGACTTCAGTATTCAAGAACGGATGCTAGATGTTTGTTTTCTTCATATAAGAACACTTAGTCAATCTGCTGGATTTAAATTGTTTTAGTGTGTTATATTACACTGCGCAACACCCAGGAGGAACCCCTTGTGGATTACAATTATAAAAGCTAGCGAAGACTGAAGAAGTCCGGACTACCTTTTCATTGCAGGGCCCTGCATTTAGTTACCAAGGATAGTGACTTTACTGTTTAGAGCAGGGGAAACTCCCTAGTATAAGTATATACAGTTAGGTATATTTGTGTACGTTGTCAATTGTCATAACCATTTCCTATACTGTTACACTACGTTGGTGTGATAGTATAGTCATTGTAATAACAAATTATATAAATATATTATTTACTCAAAGAAAGAAGTTATCTTTGGTTATTATTGAAGTTTGTGTGCAGTGTTGTTATTTCTCCTGCAGGTGGAGCTACCAGCACCCAGGTAGAGGTAAATATAACTATAAGTGTGTATTTTGGGTTAAAGTTGATACTCATATTATTACAAAACTGCACTATATTTGTGCCAAGGGGATTGAACAATTTAAGAAGGGTAAAGAGCATAGAGGACAGGCCCACTGTAAACCAGCAGCTCCACCCAGAGTTATTGCTACAAATACAATATATATTGTTTGGGGGTTCTAACTAAATTTCTGGCAAAAAATACTAAATTAAACTTGTAAACAAAAAGCCCCAGAAAAGGCCTGGGGCCTTTTCTGGGGCTGGACTGGAACCAATTCCTATCGGGAAAACCGCTCTTCTGTATGCTGTTCCGACGGACAAAAAAAGACGCATGCTCTGAAGCAAGTACGAGACGGAAGCTATTGGCTACTGGCTATTGAACTTCCTTTTTCTAGTACCGTTGTACATGCCGTAAGTCACCGCGTTCTGGGCGGTCGGACTTTGGTCGGACTTTGGGTTGACCCTGTGTAGGCAAGACCACTTGAATGGAATTTCGTCGGAGTTCCGTCAGAGAAACCCTTGGAGTTTATTCCGACGGCAAAACCGGTCGTCTGCACCTGGCATAAGACAAAGGCATAATGAGCTAGTATGCATCGCATACTAGCTCATTCTGATATATTTACCTTAGAACAAAGTCTTCCAGCGGCACCCGCACACAGCTGAAACAGCTGACATCTTCCCCGGAGTTTCTTCCAGGTTCGCGGGCTCCGGCGCTGTGAGTGGCCGGAGCCGCCATGACGCATGCGCGCGGGAGCCGCAGTTCACCGCACAGTGCCCGTTCCTTCAGAGCGCACGCGCCAGTGATGTCACTGGCTGCATTTGATGTAAATATCTCCTAAACAGTACACGTTTGTGAGATGTTTACACTACCTATAGGTATGCCTTATTATAGGCTTACCTATAGGAAAATGTCAACAGAGGAAGTTTACTTTCTCTTTAAAAAGTCCCATGGGTCTATTTCTCTCTTTTCATGTATACAGACTAAAAAAAAAAAAAAATCACAATTTGCGATGTACCTATTTATTAAAACATGGTGTACCATCTAGTAGCAGCGAGGAGAGGAACCAGCTTGGCCTAGACCGAGAAAGGTCAGCAAACACATTACTACAGTCATAATTAGTAATCCTAGTGGTTCCTCAATTTTAAAATGATATCCTTTTTTTTTTTTAATTAGATCTAAAGCTTTCTTTAAATATCCAGCAACTCTAATGATCTGCTATAAAGCTGACAGGATGCCAAGTTGTGGTTTGATACATTTAATAGTTATAGAGGTTACTGGGAAGTTTCACTCCGCTTTTGCGGTTGTGAAAGAGAATAGGATGGGATAGGGTGACCTAAGCATTGCACAGAGGAATGGGTGCCAGTGAATTCCATGCTTGGACATAGTTGAGGTATGTTCTGTCCATAAACTGGCATCAGATACAATAGCTGGATAACCGCCAGATCAATGAATCAGGGAGATTATGTCATGTGTATCCGCTCACTTCACTATTAAATCATTATGCAAGAACCCATGTATTGAGCAAGAAAACAAAACATTAACAGGTATGGAGGGTAAAGTCAACAAAGGCACTGTACATTTTTTTTGGCAGACATTTAGGCAAAACAAGAATAATAAGGAAGTTTTAACAGAAAGTGATTTATAGGATAGAAAAATCAACCTCCATCCTAAACAATTGGGGCCTATGATTCATTAAAGTAGATTTAAACCATAATTTAAAATGACGCCAATCTCTGGTTTAAAAAATAACAAATCTAGTCCAGTCTGTATTCTTAACTTAAAGAGGAAGTAAAGCCTCTGGAAAAAAAAAAAAATACACCCTGCAAGACAAAGGCATAATGTGCTAGTATGCATAGCATACTAGCTTATTATGAATCACTTACCTGAGATCGAAGCCCCCACATCGGCCCTTATTCACGTCCTCCGACGCCGCCATCTATCCTGGAGTGACTTCTGGGTATGGCGGCTCCCGCGATGTGACTGGCCGGAGCCGCGATGATGTCACTCCTGCGCATGCGCACTGGTGCCATGATCGCCGTTAGAAACGGCACGCTCACTGCGCCTGCGCCCGATGTCTACGGCGTATGCGCCATAGACATCGGTGCCGCTATTTCTGCAAATATCTCCTAAACCTTTTAGGTTTGGGAGATATTTCTTGCACCTACAGGTAAGCCTTAATCTAGGCTTACCTGTAGGTTAAAGTGGTTGTAATGGGTTGACAACCCCTTTAAAGGGTTTGTAAAGCTAAAAAATTTTTTGGCAATATCTGATCTATATGCTATATAGATCATGAATCTAGCTGAAATTTCTGCCGAAATGTTTTATTTACCTGTTAGATAAATAGGCTTTATCAGCACTTCTTCCTTCTTTCCTCTCTGTATGTTCTCCTCAACTTCTGGGTTGTCGAGCATGCTCTGTGCAGCAACGTCACGGCTTCAAAGGAACTACAATTCCCTTGACGCTTAGCGGCATCATGCATGAGCAGTGCCACTTTTTTTGCTGTGTGACGACGAACCTGAGCCACACTTATGCCCCGTACACACGGTCGGATTTTCCGATGGAAAATGTCCGATCGGAACGTGTTGTCGGAAATTCCGACCGTGTGTGGGCTCCATCGGACATTTTCCATCGGATTTTCCGACACACAAAGTTGGAGAGCAGGAGATAAAATTTTCCGACAACAAAATCCGTTGTCGGAAATTCCAATCGTGTGTACACAAATCCGACGGACAAAGTGCCACGCATGCTCAGAATAAATACAGAGATGAAAGCTATTGGCCACTGCCCCGTTTATAGTCCCGATGTACATGTTTTACGTCACCGCGTTTAGAACGATCAGATTTTCTGACAACTTTGTGTGACCGTGTGTATGCAAGACAAGTTTGAGCCAACATCCGTCGGAAAAAATCCTAGGATTTTGTTGTCGGAATGTCCGAACAAAGTCCGACCGTGTGTACGGGGCATTACACTTCAGCAAAAAAAGGGGGCGGAGTAGGGAGGAGTAAAGGCAGGGCTGTGCTGAGATGGTCATTCAGATTACAATAGCAAGGCACGGGAGGCAAAGCTACAGCGTCTTAGACACGCCTGCGGCTCCCCTGCCTCCCGAGCCTGTGAACGCACACAGCGTCTCCCCACAGGGATGTAGCCCCAAGGGAGGGGGTGCCCACGCTGACTAACCCCCCGCCAGAACGGCTCAGATGATGGGGGCAAGCTTCTAGAGGAACAGGAAGTTGAAAATTCACACACAGAAAAAAGCATTTACAGAGGAAAACGAAGGAAAAGGTAAGTGAACCAACAGTACACTACCTTAAAGGAACATATTTAGAAAAAAAAAAAACGAACCTTTAGTATCACTTTAAATAAGTCCCTTCTATTACTTTCAGCCTCATCCAAATCTCCAAATGCCTTTTTTTTTGGTTCTGTGATTTAAAGTGTTACTAAACCCACAACAGTAAAATCAGTCTATATGCAGTAAAGCATGCTTGTTATACTCACTGTGGAACCTAAGGGGTTAATCCTCCACATTGTGTATAAAGGCTGTGTGATCCTGTCTTCTCTGATCCTCCTCTTCTTTAACCGTCCCCTAAATTTATTTCCTGATAATACAGAGCTCGGGGACAAGCTGCACATGCTCAGTTTGGTTTGTATTACAATGGTGGAGGAAGACCTGAAAGAGAAGAAAAACAGCAATGCAGATGCATCCTATCCCTATGATAATATAGTGCAATATGTACATAAATGGACCTTAAGATGTTTTCAATTGTCCTCAGCCGAGAACAGCATAGCAGTGTGAATACACCCTATAATATGTCTAAACTACATGCATATAAATGAAAGTGGGTCCCATCCTCGTCCGAAGATGACACCCCCTTCCCCCTTCCAACACTGATCTACAAAAACTTTCCTTAGCATATGCTATCAATTACTTATAACATGAGTAAAGGTTCACTCAGGTCAGTACCGCTCACGCCACCTGATGACCAGCATAAGAACAGTCCTGGTACATTGATCAGTGCATCATTCAAATGTAAGGTGAGAATTTGCCCCTTTGCCACAGCTCATTCTACCTAACTAGCTAAATACTCCCATGTCCTTGACGTTTCACAGTCCTTAAAAGTTGCTTCATGTGGGGTGGAACAATATTTCCCAGCAGTACCCTTTCTTCTTTAAGGGCAACTCCGGGGACAAAAGGCACAGCTGCATTCAGGCAACAAGCAGTCTGGCCATGGTGCAAGGGACCGCACTCTTGAACATAGGTCCCCTTACAAGAGTAGCCCTAGTCTGTCCACATGACACCTGGGAACTGATTAAGATTTCCTCATTGGTTGAGGAACAAACCTGCTGAACGTCACATCAGCAGATTACTTTTCGAGGGGAGGCATACAGGCAACTTTCAGGGCACTGGCCAGCAAGACTTAAGTGGGCACTCCCTGTATCTGCCAGCAGCATTCAGTCCAGCACAATCTCAGCAGTACAACCAGCAGGAATGTTCTCCACTAGCAATAATTTTTGTGCAAAAGTGAAGTGGCTTCCAGCATAGCGTCCTTAACTCCACACAGCACATATTTGTAATCCAAGGGTTTAATGAACAGATACACTTCCATTGAGTTTACCAGTAGTACCTGGGATCTGGCAACTTCAAATCTTCTCCTTTGTTGGTTACTGTAGCAATGGTTTGTGTTTGATGTCCTTCTTGTCGGGCCTGCTGATAATCACACTGTCCAAATTGATTTTATGGCCGTAACCCCAGGTGTGCAACCCTGAAACATATCTCTTGGCAACTTTTGGTGACAGCTTTGGAAATTCTACCTGTAGAGGGATCTGGAGGAAACTGCTCACAGCTTCATCTACCCAGTCTCTTTATCCAGAATTTCCTCTTTGAGGTGAGCCGGGATGTAGCGATACCTGTATTCCTCAGCCACCTTCTTTATGATGATTCACTGCACCTTGGTCAGGTAGGACCCGTGCGTCTGGAGCACGCTGAATCGGGTACCCCGCAACAATATCTGAGTTGCGATCAGACTTTTTCTCAGGCGTTTGCTCGGTAAAAAAAACTTTGCGAGCTTTGAGGACAAATCGAGCCCATCGATCCTCCTCAAAATATTTTGTACTGCAAACCAGCGGAGCTGCATTGGCAGACAGCTCAATTTTAATGCTAGCAGCAGAAGCAGAGGGAACTTCATCCTATTCTATAACACACATTTGCTCCTCATCACTGTCACTCCACTTCCCTGTCCAGGATAGAGTGTCCGAAAACAGTTCAGATAATCCATCAGAGGGGATGTCTGAATTGCTTATGGTGGAGCACTCTTCGGCCTGGAGAAAGTTGTGATTGGCACTGGCTTTAGCCGGCACAACCACATTGTCACCCTTAATAGCCACAGGTATTACCTCCCCTACAGGCACACTGTTTTCGTCCCTTACAGGTTTACCCGCCTCCTGTACTCTTTTCCCCAGTGGCTCCGACATCAAAGCGAGCAGATTGGCCCGACCGCGGCCTTCAGGAGCGACCGGTGTGATGGGTCCTGGGGCAGCCGTTGAGACAGGGAGAGCAGCTTCCTGGATGACTCGGGTGATGGCAGGCAGACTCCTGATAACACTCCCAGCTGGGATAGCGACATTCTTGTCCCAATCCACCTGTAGTATCCTCGGAGGTTGGGCTGGTGAGACTACCTCAAGTAGGGGTTCCCCGCAATGTCCGCAGACGATCCAAGGCCTCAGGTGTGTGGCCAGACTGGAACATTTCCCGCAGATCAGTCCTAAGGCCTCATAGTTTCCAGCCGTATACAGGGCAAGGCTACCCTTTGGTACATACCGCACTCCGGTTTCAGTCAGAACAGATTTCGCCTCGCTCGGACCGAAAACCAACACCAGGAGTGTACATCTTCCAATCCGCCATTGCACTTTCAAACTGCGCCATCTTCTCCAACCCACAACTAGGCACACGTGGCAGCACTTCCTTATTAGTAAAGGAATTGTCAAAAACTGTCTCCTGTGGTTCTTACTTTTTTGACACTTTTTTGGTGCCAGGTTGCATGATCAGATAAGGGTATGGATGTTGCGGGGGACCCCCACACCATTTTTTTTTTCTTTAGAAATGTCATTTTGCTGCGGTACTGTGATAAACACGGGAAAAATGTAGTGCTTTACAGGCAGACTAAGGGGACCCCCGGCACGATATTTAAAGGAATATTTCATTTTTATTTTCACTTTAAGCATTATCAAAATCACTGCTCCTGAAAAAACTGCAGTTTTAAAAACTTTTTTTTGCATTAATACATGTCCCCTGGAGCAGTGCCCATGTCCCCATACACTTTTCATGGCAATAACTTGCATATAATCCTTTAAAATGAACACTTGATTTTTCACGTTCGTGTCCTGTAGACTTTAACGGTGTTCGCACAAATTCTTGGTCTGTTCGCATGTTCTGGTGCGAACAAACTGGGGGGGGGGTGTTCGGTTCATCCCTAGTGATGAGCAGTGTTAGTTTTCTGCCACAAATAGCGTTTTCCTTTTAGGCCAAAAGTTCAATTATGGTTTCTTCCACATGTATGCTGTGTCCCCAACATGGCTTCTCTCAAACTGCAAACAGGACTTCTTATGGCTTTCTTTCAACAAAGGCTTTCTTCTTGCCACTCTTCCATAAAGGTGAGATTTGTGTATGAATAATAGTTGTCCTGTGGACACATTCTCCCACCTGAGCTGTGGATCTCTAGAGTACCTCCAGAGTTACCATGGGCCTCTTGGCTGCTTCTTTGATTACACAAGTAGACTCTATTTACTAATTAGGTGACTTCTGAAGGCAATTGTTTCCTTTAGATTTTAGTTAGGGGTATCAACCTAAAGGGGACTGAATAGAAATGCATTCCACACTTTTCAGATTTTTATTTGTAAAGGATTTTGAAAAACATTTATCATTTTCCTCCCACTTCACAATTATGTGCCACTTTGTGTTGGTCTATCACATAAAACAAAATACATTTATGTTTTTGGTTGTAACATGACAAAATGTTCTAAATTTCAAGGGGTATATACTCGTTTTGGTCTCTAGAGGAACTAAAAAAAAAAAAAAAAGGATTTACTTACTCGATCCTCAGCTACTCTCCCACAGTTAGACTGGCCTCCGAAGCGTCTTCTCTCCAATGCTCTAGCAGTGTAGGATCCTGATGTCGTCAAGCAGAGTCCACAGCCCTGGATTGGACGTGATGATGACACAGTCCACCCCCAGAATGTGGGGCAGTGCCGTCTGTTGGGGTAGTGAAGGAACAGGTAAGTGAAAATGTCCCTTGTCTCCCTTAGATAAAATGAGCTAGTAACCCTTGCAGTGTTAGAAAAGTCCCATGGCAAGCCTGGAGTTGGGCCTGGAGTTGGGCTTTAAGTTTTGTCATATGTTGCCAATAAGAATTTTTGGCCATGCTATGTACATTCCATTTGTATACGTTTATATTCCAGTCTTTGCAAGTCAGCTGTAATTGAAGATAAGTCAGTAATTTACCAAGTTGCCAGTGATGGGTGATTCATATTACACTTTGTACCAGCTGCTGAAGAGCATGCCAAATTCTCCATGATAGGCCAGGGGGTACAATAGAAAGAGAACGATGACTGATCAAGAAGATGCGATTGCAACATTCATTTTAATAAACAAACAGAGGAAGTTTGGAATTAGTAAATGTGACACTTCAAAGCCTGTTGAGCAAAATAGTGACATTGTTATAACGTGTGAACAGTTTTGCAGGTTAATTATGACTCACTTTGGATTCATAAAAGTGGCTTCTTATTAAAAGAGACAACCAGTTACGTTGTTGGTAAATTTACTTTTACCATATAAAGTGGTAGGCAGATGGTGTTTCTATTACTGAGCTTCATTATTCCTGCAAAATTATTATGGAACCCTTACATAGCAGGTGAATTTGGATTGCCAAATAATGAAAAACGGACCAGTGCACCTGGACTCACACTGCCTATTAGGGATAGGCCAAACACCCCCCCCCCCCCCCCCCCAGTTCGGTTCGCACCAGAACATCTCAAACAGGGAAAAAGTTCTAGCAAACATTCGAACCCTATTAATGTCTATGGGACACGAACATGAAAACTCAAAAGTCCTAATTTTAAAGGCTTATATGCAAGTTATTGCCATAACAAGTGAATTGGGTACTGCCCTGGGGGACATGCATCAATGAAAACATTTTTTTAAAGGAGTGGTGATTTTATTGATGCTTAAAGTGAAACAATAAAAATTAAAGTGCGCCTGTAAAGTGGCGCATCTGTATAAGGTATAGAACATGGCGATTAAAAAAAAATGTAAAATGTGAAAAATTTTTTTAAGAGCAACAGAAATTTTTTCCAAAAAATGGCGTAGGGTCCCCCCTAAAATCCATACCAGACAGGGGCGGACTGACAACTCATGGGGCCCCCAGGCAATAGGAGATCCTGGGGCCCCATGTCCCTGCTCATGTGTTCCCACCCACACTCAAGCCACACCCACACAAATCCCCACCTACATTTTGCACTGCCCACACTACATGCGTTAGTCACAGAATTTCTCTGCACTATGTTCAAAATAAATGTTTATTATAGAATATAAAGAAAAATAAACTTACATTAAAGAAAGTGCAACAACGGTACATTTCCAAAATTAAAGTGATTGTAAAGGCTTGTTTTTTTTAAAATAACAAACATGTCATACTTACCTCCACTGGGCAGTTCGTTTTGCACAGAGTGGCCCTGATCCTTGACTTCTGGGGTCTCCCGGTGGCTCTTGCGGCTCCTTCCCGCATCGGATAACCCCCTGGGAGAAGCACTCTCCCGGGGTGGGGGGGTTTACCTTGCGAGTGCGCTCCTGAGTGCAGCATTTGCGTCTATAGACACATGTTTACATACATGTGCTCGTCCTACATAAAGCTTTTCATATAGAGCGTGTGCAGGGGTCATGGGGGTGCTTTACATTTTTTTTTATTATTTTTATTTACTTTATATAATTTTCGCTGATCACCAATTTAAGGGGCATTCTTCTCGCTGACCACCAATGTAAGGGACATTCTTCCCACTGACCACTAATATAAGGACCATTCTTCCCACTGATAACTAACATTCTTTCTGGTGACCAACAATGTAAGGAGCATTATTCTCACAGATGGTTCTTTCCGCCAAAGTGTACAGATATCAGTATATAGATGTCAGTGTTGTACAGTGGGGCAAAAAAGTATTTAGTCAGCCATCAATTGTGCAAGTTTTCCCACTTAAAAAGATGAGAGAGGCCTGTAATTGTCATCAAAATGTGGAAACAAATCCAGACAATCACATTGTCTGATTTTTGAAAGAATTTATTTGCAAATTATGGAATTATGGTGGAAAATAAGTATTTGGTCACCTACAAACAAGCAAGATTTCTGGCTCTCACAGACCTGTATCTTCTTCTTTAAGAGGCTCCTCTGTCCTCCACTCATTTCCTGTATTAATGGCACCTGTTTGAACTTGTTATCAGTATAAAAGACACCTGTCCACAACCTCAAACAGTCACTCCAAACTCCACTATAGTGAAGACCAAAGAGCTGTCGAAGGACACCAGAAACAAAATTGTAGAACAGCACCAGGCTGGGAAGACTGAATCTGCAATAAGCAAGCAGCTTGGTGTGAAGAAATCAACTGTGGGAGCAATAATTAGAAAATGGAAGACATACAAGACCACTGATAATCTCCCTCGATCTGGGGCTCCACGCAAGATCTCACCCCGTGGGGTCAAAATGATCACAAGAACAGTGAGCAAAAATCCCAGAACCACATGGGGGGACCTAGTGAATGACCCGCAGAGAGCTGGGACCAATGTAGCAAAGGCTACCATCAGTAACACACTATGCCGCCAGGGACTCGGATCCTGCAGTGCCAGATGTGTCCCCCTGCTTAAGCCAGTACATGTCCGGGCCCATCTGAGGTTTGCTAGAGAGCATTTGGATGATCCAGAAGAGGATTGGGAGAATGTCATATGGTCAGATGAAACCAAAGTAGAACTGTTTGGTAGAAACACAACTCGTCGTGTTTGGAGGAGAGAGAATGCTGAGTTGCAATCAAAGAACACCATACCTACTGTGAAGCATGGGGGTGACAACATCATGCTTTGGGGCTGTTTCTCTGCAAAGGGAACAGGACAATTGATCCGCGTACATGAAAGAATGGATGGGGCCATGTATCGTGAGATTTTGAATGCAAACCTCCTCCCATCAGCAAGGGAATTGAAGATGAAACGTGGCTGGGTCTTTCAGCATGACAATGATCCCAAACACACTGCCCGGGCAACGAAGGAGTGGCTTCGTAAGAAGCATTTCAAGGTCCTGGAGTGGCATAGCCAGTCTCCAGATCTCAACCCCATAGAAAACCTTTGGAGGGAGTTGAAAGTCCGTGCTTCCCAGCGACAGCCCCAAAACATCCCTGCTCTAGAGGAGATCTGCATGGAGGAATGGGCCAACATACCAGTAACAGTGTGTGACAACCTTGTGAAGACTTACAGAAAATGTTTGACATCTGTCATTGCCAACAAAGGATATATAACAAAGTATTGAGATGAACTTTTGATATTAACAAAATACTTATTTTCCACCATAATTTGCAAATAAATTCTTTCAAAAATCAGACAATGTGATTGTCTGGATTTGTTTCCACATTTTGTCTCTCATAGTTGAGGTATATCTATGATGACAATTACAGGCCTCTCTCATCTTTTTAAGTGGGAGAACTTGCATAATTGGTGGCTGACTAAATACTTTTTTGCCCCACTGTATATAAGAAATAGCTCTCAGTATACAGATATCAGTGCATTCAGTGTATAGATGTCAGTGTAACACATAGGGAATATCACTAAGTGCTATTCCCAATATATAACTGACATCTACAACACTGATATCTGTACACTGCGTGGCACTCAGTGTACAGATATCAGTGTACCAGGGAATAGCACCTGGTAGATGGGCACTGGGGAAGAAGGAACACTCAGTCAGCCTGGCTAGTGATCATAGACATGCAGTGATTACACACTGACCTGCTGTCGCACACAAGGCAGGTCAGGTGACTGTCCCCAACATGATGACTCCTCTGTCTTCACTCTGCAGCCTCCAGGTCTCTCACTGGCTTTCCCCCGCCGCATGGATGTATCCTGTAGCCCTGCTCCTCTAGTGAATTCCCCAGGAGGAGAGGTGGCCGGAGCGCCTGTCACTGCTATAATACCCATGGTCCATGATCGCTCTGTAATTCCGGCCTAGCACCCGAGTCCTCTCATATAGCCTCACCAACTGCAGGCAGGGGTGACATCGCTCATTACCTCCGCGGTGCATAAACTTCCCCAATCCTGCATGATAAGCTGTGGGCACATCCAGTGGTAGACTGACAGAGGCGTATCTAGTGAAAATGGCGCCTATGGCAAGCAATGAAACTGCGCCCCTGTCAAAACAAAAAAAAAAAAAAAAACAGCTAACAAAACTACAAGTCAAGCTCTTTAATCTTTAAATTAACAAATTGTGGATTGGCACTACATAAAGTGCCCAAAGGCCCGATGGGTCAGTCCGCCCCTGCTCATTAAACATTCTACATTCAGTGAAAGTTCATGTACTGCAAACTTTGCACTGCATGAACTTTCACTGAATGTAGAATGTTTAATGAGCTTGTTGCACAAATCACTTTATTTATGATATCTATTTATTTAATCCATATTGAGCATTATATTTGATTGGTTGCTTCTGCTTGGCACACACGCAAAATCGCACATGATAATGAAGTCATCATCATGTGCGATTATGCATGTGTGCCAGGCCTAAGCAGAAGCAAACAGCCAATCAAATATAGTGCTCAATATGGATTCAATAAATATGCATAGCCATAGATATCATAAATAAATTGTAGTAAAGTGATTTGTGCAGTGCAATAGCAGGAACTACTTTTAAGTAGACTGCGAATGCAACTATAGGAGATAACCAGAGACTGCGGATGCTACTATAGGAGAAGACTAGACTGTGGATGTGACTATGGGAAATAGCCAGAGACTGCGGATGCGACTATAGGAAATAACCAGAGACTGCGAATGCGACTATAGGAGATAACCAGAGACTGCGGATGCGACTATAGGAGATAACCAGACTGCGTATGCGACTATAGGAAATAACCAGAGACTGCAGGTGCGACTATAGGGGATGACTAGACTGCGGATGCGACTATAGGAAATAAAACAGAGACTGCGGCTGCGACTACAGGAAATAACCAGAAAAGCATTCAGTGTATAGATGTCAGTTATATATAGGGAATAGCACTTAGGAGATGACTAAACTGAGGATGCGACTACAGGAAATAACCAGAGACTGCGGATGCGACTACAGGGATAACCAGAGACTGCGAATGCGACTACAGGAGATGACTAGACTGCAGATGCGACTACGGGAAATAAACAGAGACTGCGGATGCGACTATAGGAGATAGACCAGAGACTGCGGATGTGACTATAGGAGATAACCAGAGACAGCGGATGCGACTATAGGAGATAAAACAGAGACTGCGGATGTGACTATAGGAGATAACCAGAGACTGCGGATGCGACTATAGGAGATAGACCAGAGACTGCGGATGTGACTATAGGAGATAACCAGACACTGCGGATGCGACTATAGGAGATAGACCAGAGACTGCGGATGCGACTATAGAAGATAACCAGAGACTTGTGGATGCGACTATAGGAGATAACCAGAGACTGCGGATGTGACTATAGAAGATAACCAGAGACTTGCGGATGCGACTATAGGAGATAACCAGAGACTTGCGGATGCGACTATAGGAGATAACCAGAGACTGCGGATGTGACTATAGAAGATAACAAGAGACTTGCGGATGCGACTATAGGAGATAACCAGAGACTTGCGGATGCGACTATAGGAGATAACCAGAGACTGCAGATGTGACTATAGAAGATAACCAGAGACTTGCGGATGCGACTATAGGAGATAACCAGAGACTGCGGATGGGACTATAGGAGATAACCAGAGACTGCGGATGCGACTATAGGAGATAACCAGAGACTGCGAATGTGACTATAGGAGATAACCAGAGACTGCGGATGCGACTATAGGAGATAAAACAGAGACTGCGGATGCGACTATAGGAGATAAAACAGAGACTGCGGATGCGACTATAGGAGATAAAACAGAGACTGCGGATGCGACTATTAGGAGATGATCAGGTAGCCAGTTTTAAAATTTAAACTTTCAGCAATGCACAGCTGTACAGGGGGGTAAACAACATTGTCAGGGATGGTTTAGCATAAAAATGAGTCTACATGCAGTGTATATACGGTAGGCAGAAAGACCTACCTGGCCAGCCGGGTTCACCTCTCGCTCTCAGAGGTCAGGGGGCGGAGCTTTCAGCGGTAGGGGGATTTTTGTGGTCCAGAGCGGAGCTCTCAGAAGTGCAGGAGAGACGCTCTAACATACAGTCAGACTCAGACTACATGGGGAGGGGCGGGGCAGGGCAGGGTCAGAGCGTCAGTGGAGCTCCCTGCCCCGCCCCTCCCTGCTGACAGAGCCTCCCTCGGCCTAAGTCGAGCCCTGCTCGGGCAGCGGCTATCCGAACACCGGCGCCGCGCTCCAGCAGACTGGCCGCGCCGCCTGGAGTTGCATTAATCCAGGGGGATGGGGGTTTTTGTGCGGGGTGGGGGCGGCAGACTGAGCCGCTCATGGGGCCCCTCCTGACGTCGGGCCATCAGTCGGTCAGTCCGCCCCTGATACCAGACCCTTATCCGAGTGGCCCCCACCTCCTGAACCATACCTGGCCACATGTCCTCAACATGTGGGGGTGGGTGCTTTGGGGCAGGGGGGGCTCTGCGACCCCCCCACAACACAGCACCTTGTCCCCATGTTGATGTGGTTGTCGGGATCTGAACATCGTACCCCTACCCATTTACCAGAAAAGTGTCAAAAAGTAAGACACACAGGAAACTGTTTTTGAAAAATCCGTTATTAAAAAAAAGAAAAAAAATAGTGTCCCTCGATGTAATCCATTGTCAATCACGCCACCCGCCGACCCGCAAAATAGGAAAAAAATAAAAAAGCTCCGCCTGACATGACGTGCCTATATAAGAGCTTTCAAAGCAGAAAGGAGGCCTCCCAAGAGGTGACAGCGGATTTTCTATTTTTGCGGGCGACGTGATTGACAATTTTTTTTTTCTTTTTTAATAAAGGACTTGTCAAAAACAGTTTCCTGTGGTTAATACTTTTTGATAATTTTTTGATAATTTTGATAATTTTTTGGTGAATGGGTAGGGGTACGATGTACCCCTACCCATTCACATGGGGGGGCGGGATCCTTTGTTAAAGGGGGCTTCCCAATTCTGATAAGCCCCCCCGCCCACAGACCCGACAACCACAGTCCAGGGTTGTGGGAAAGGGGCACCCCAAAGCACCCACTCCATGTTGAGGGCAAGCGGCCTGGTATGGTTCAGGGGGTCTGGGGGGGACCTCACTCGTCCCCCTCTTTCCTGGCCTGCCAGGCTGCATGCTCAGATAAGGGTCTGGTAGAATTTTGGTGGGGCCCCTACGCTGTTTTTTTTTTTTTTTAAATGGCGTGCAGTTGCCCTTACAATCAGAACCAAAGGGCCTGGTATGGATTTTGGGGGTGACCCCACGCCATTTTTTTTTTATTCTGGCATGGAGTTCCTCTTAAGATCTATACCAAACCCAAAGAGCCTGGTATAAATTTTGGGGGGGACCCCACGCTTTTTTTTTCTTAATTCTGTCATGGGGTTTCCCTTAACCACTTCAATACAGGGCACTTTCACCCCTTTCTGCCCAGACCAACTTTCAGTGCTCTCACACTTTAAAAGACAATTACTCAATCATGCAACACTGTACCCAAAAAACATTTTTATCATATTTTTTACACAAATAGAGCTTTCTTTTGGTGGTATTTGATCACCACTGGGTTTTTATTTTTTGCGATATAAGTAAAAAAAGAGTAAAAATTTTGAAAGAAAACTTTTTTCGTTTCTATTATAAAATTTTGCAAATAAGTAATTTTTGTTCATAAATTTGGACCAAAATGTATACTGCTACATATCTTTGGTAAAAATAACCCAAATTAATGGATATTATTTTGTCTGTGTGAAAATTAGTCAACAAGCTATGGTATAAATCATAAAACATTGATCACACCTGATGTACTGTTGGCCGATCTCATTTTGAGGCCCTGAAATGTCAGGACAGTACAAATACCCCCCAAATGACCCCCTTTTAGAAAGTAGACAGTCCAGTGTATTTAGTAAGAGGCATGGTGATTTTTTACACAAAATTGTCATAAAATTATTTCTCACACACAGCATATGCATACTTCCGCATACACCCCAAAATACATTGTGCTATGGAGATACCACATGTGTGAGACTTTTTCACAGCCTGGCCACATACAGAGGCTCAATATGCAGGGAGCACCATCAGGCATTCTAGGAGCATAAATTATACATTTAATTTCATTCCCATCTATCACACTTTTGAGGGCCCTGGAGCACCAGGACAGTGGAATTACCCACAAAATGACCCCATTTTGGAAAGAAAACACCCCAACATATATTATATGAGGCATGGGCTGCAGATAGGTACTTGGGTACAGTGATGGGCTGCAGATAGGTACTGGTCAAATGGGCTAGAAATAGGTACTCGGGTACTCTGATGGGCCGCAGGAAAGAGGGAGTGTTCCTACTGGCGTCATTTAACAATGCCCCGGAAGGGAAGTGGTTAAAATCCATACCAGACCCAAAGTATCCCGTTTTTTCCCCAATTTTTTTAAATTTACATTCTTTTTTTGCAATTATTTTTTTTAAATGTATAAATGTAGCTCTCAGTGGGGAAGCCTTAACAACCTGGGCGGCACAGTGGTGCAGTGGTTAGCACTCTCGCCTAGCAGTAAAAAAGGGTCGCTGGTTTGAATCCCAACCACGACACTACCTGCCTGGAGTTTGCATGTTCTCCCTGTGCCTGCGTGGGTTTCCTCCGGGTACTCCGGTTTCCTCCCACACTCCAAAGACATGCTGGTAGGTTAATTGGCTTCTGTCCAAAATTGGCCCTAGTATATGAATGGGGACCTTGGATTGAGGGTAGGGATTGATGTGAGTGTGCGATGTTCAGGGTTAGGGACAACGGTCAGTGTTGTAGACCCACACTCACTCAGGTTGAACTGGATGGACTGGTGTCTTTATTCAACCTTACTAACTATGTAACTATGTATGTAACCTATTGAATGTGCACTCGGTGGGCGAACATCCCACTAAGTGCTTAGAAAGTTTGGGTGTTAGGTGAGTACCTGAATAGGCGATGTTCAGGCTAAACTTATGCTCAGCCCAAACCGTTCGCCCATCCCTAGTGGTGCCTGAACACTGTAACCCCTCACAGTTAAGGTTCCTGCTCACAATTACTCTTGTTGGGCACAGGAATGGGCCCTGCTGTTAAAAATTAGCAAAACATTTGAAATTACCTGCACCTGTCAAACAGGTGTAGAAAAATTGGGTCTTAGGTGTTAGTGGTGCCCTAAACCAACAATATTGTTGGAAGCTAACATAATCAACATTCAGGAATAGGATAGGCAGCATAAGCAGTCTTCAATGTATCCCAGATCCCTAGCAAATTCAATCAGGTACATCAGCATCAGGGGCTTTATATCTGCTGTTGATTCAGAACTGATTAATTGTGATAAATGTCAGCCTGTCCACAGAGTCTGTGGACAGGCGCACTCTTTTATCCATCACAAAACCTCCAGCAACACTGAATATCCATTTGGAAAGCACGCTGGATGCAGGACAGGCCGGTAGCTTGATTGCATATTGCGAAAGTTCTGGTCAGTGGTCCATCCTCAAGACCCAGTAGCCCAGTGGATGCTCAGTTGGAAAGGTCTCCAAGTCTGCTCTTGCCCTAGATAATCTTGCACCATATGATGCAGACGCTGACAATGGTTGCTTAAACCTAACAGCCCTGGGCTCTGAGGACTGAAGTCAGCATCGGTCAGCTGGCCACCTTCTCCACCGCTCTTCCTCTGACCGAACGAAGTCTCAGAAACACGTTGTCCATGAAATGGTAACCTTCCAGTGTCTGGAAAGGTGTTACACACATTATTCTTCAAGGCATCCTGAAGATGTTTGATCCTCTGCTCCCTCTGCGAAGGCAGGACGAGCTCTGCAACTTTACCTTTGTAACGTGGATCAAGAAGAGTTGCCAGCCAGTAATGATCTGTCAGGATCACTTAGTGCTCCTGTTCCTCATTCCAGCATCCGGGGTTTTGGCTATGGCACTCTCCTTGTCTGTCTGTCCACCTGCAGGCTGATTAATGTGATCAATCCCTGGGTGGAAACTGTGACGGACCTAGCCAGGACAGGGGCTTTTGGAGAGAACTTCGAAACCTTTGTTTCAGCCCCCCATGTCCCTCTTATGTCTAAGTTACCATGTGTCTATTGGGGGCACAGGGTGACCAAGCAAATGGGACAGTAATATTTATCCACAATACCTCCCAGAAAATATACAAAGACTATTCCTGGTTTATTTGGAATTATACATGTTAATTGAAAGAGCTGATCACATTGGCCACTGTGCAATGTAGGAGACAGAGAGTCTGCTACTGGGGCCCCCTGCTATTGTGGGAAGGTGTCCTGTGTTTATACTTATGGTAATGTTGATTGTCTTCTGAGCTAGAAGACGACAAGGCTGACCTTAAAGGTCAAACCTCTGAGTCACCTAGGCTGGTTATATGATTAGTTAATTAGCTCATGTTAATTTATGTTTCTGGTTACAGTTTGCATTGTTAGGGTAATATGATCAGGAGGGGGGAACCTCCTACTCAAGTGTATAGAAGTCTGTATTCTTGTTCTAATAAACAGTTCTATTTCTGGTGTACTTCAAAACCAGTGTTGCCTGGTTCTTGGGGTTACCATAGCCAGATCCATTGGTCTCGTGTTCCAGGACTTGGGAAGCAGCTTCCTGACAGAAATACCCAACAGGGTGTCTTGAGTCCGTCACAGAAACCATGCCTGTTATAAGACAGCTCAAACCTAATTTGGGTGCTTGTGATAGAGAGTGATACATGTGTTGTTCCTGATCAAGCTCCCTGTCTGTCTACCCTGCTTTGCTAGTTTGGATTTCCCTGTGTATGACTTTGGACCAGATTATTGGACTATTCCTTGAACTCAGACTGCCTTATACCTGGACTGTCATAGAACCACATTATCTGTCTGCTAATCGCAAGTATCTATTTGCTTTGCTCAGTTTGCGTCTGTCCTGGCGTGGTGGCCAGGCACTATAGCATTGTGTTTAGGTCCTGGGGGCAACCAAGTACTGGTAGGCCTGCTTGCCTTATGGGAAAGGGGGCTGCTATTGGTGAAGCACACAGTAGCCAGCTATAGTGTCTGACCACCTGCGTTAGGGTAGAAGTGACATGATCCCTCTCCTTGATACCACAAATCCTCAGGTCCTTTCACAGGCTTTGCAGAATCAGGGAGCCTATACAGCGTAAGTTTGAGGAGGCATGGGATTCTGAGTTCTCTGGGTCACCAAGGATAACATTGTCAGGAACTACCTCCTCCCAGCAACCTACAACTCCTGGGGTTTCTGGGGACTGAAAACCATCCCTTGAAGACTGCTGTATTTTATCCTCTACAACCATGCTGACACAATCCTCCTCCTCTTCCTTCTGTGTGTTTGGCAGCCCCGCAGGAATGGTATCTGCATAAAGGGGGCCTTGAGAGGAAAGAAATTCCTCCTTTTTGCTCCCGTTGTTCTGCCCCAAGTGTCCTGTCCATGATTCCACAAAGCATGGGCTCCAGCAGGAAGACTTAGAGGGACAGTGTAACTGATGCATGCATTGTCGAGGCTCACCATCCTTGTGGCCTCCTCAAATGATGACAGGACAGTGCATGCATCCTTTATCAGCAGCCACTGGCGTGGCGAAAGGGAGCCAAGCTCCCTTGAGCCTGTCCTTGTGCCATACTCACACAGGTACTCATTGATGGCCCTCTGCTGTGTGTGCAGCTGCTGCAACATTGCCAATGTTGAGTTACACCTGGTGGGCATGTCACAAATGAGGCGGTTGGTGGGCAGGTTGAATTCCTGTTGAATGTCAGCCAGCCAAGCACTGGCATTATATGACCCCCGGAAATGGCCACAGATTTTTCTGGGCTGCCTCAGAAGATCTTGTAAGCCTGGGTACCTGTTCAAAAAACGCTGCACCACCAAATTCAGGACATGTGCCAAGCATGGAACATGTACCAAGTGTCCCTGTTGGAAGGCAGAGAGAAGGTTGGTACCATTGTTGCATACCACCATTCCTGGCTCAAGCTGCCATGGCGTCAACCACTTCTGAGCCTGCCCCTGCAGAGCTGACAAAATCTCTGCCCAGTGTGGCTCCTGTCCCCTAGACAGACCAACTGAAGCACCTCATGGCATCTTTTAGCTTGACTGCTTGCGTATGGCCATTGAACGCTAAGGGAGGACTGCTGGATCAGAGGACAATGCAGCAGAAGAGGCCATAGAGGAAGAGGAAAAAGAGGGGGTGGAGCAGACAGATGTGGCAGAATCTCCACCAGCTTCTTGGAGGTGTGGTGGCGGAACAAGCTCTAGCACCTGAACCCTGTCCTGCATCCTTCCCAGCTGCTAGCAGAGTTACCCAGTGCGCCGTGAAGGAAATACCATCATTCCTCACAGTGGAGGTTTTTGATAAGAGTTTAGGTATAGTAGGGATAGAGATCCCAGATGAGGAGCAAGGAGAAGTCTGCATTTTTTTATGATATGGGTTTTTCAGGTGCTGATGCCAATGGACTGCATGGCAGGTCGTCATAAGTCCTGTCAAGCATCTGGTGCCCAAGCGGACGATGTTCTGCACATGTTTGATCCGCTTCAGACGGAGATTGCAAAAAGCAACACTGCAGTCTGCTGCACATGTGTTGAAAAAAGCCCACACCAATGAACTTTTGAAAGTCAGCGGGCAGTCAGCAGCGCCCTGCACCTGTGGAGCTCTGTGGTTTGATGCAATAGGGTGCCTGCCTCGTTGGAGTTGTGCCTCCTCCTCCTCACTTTCCTCCTTTGTTCTCTCAGGCACCCAAGTACAGTCAGTGTCCTCATCATCCCCTCCTTCCTCGTCACTGGAGCGAATTTGACAGTATGCTGCAGCTGGGGGAACATGACTGCTAGTTTCTTGTCTGTCATTGGCACCCCCTCTCTCTAGGCTCACGTTACTCTCTTCCTCAACTTGGGAACCAACATCGGATCATTAAAATTGCTGTGCATCCTCCAGCAGCATGTAACTGACACTATGATCATATAATTCAGGTGACTCCTCCGGGTATGATGGTGGGTCTACGGAAGGAGTAGCTGTGGACAAGGAGCCGGTGGAATAGGCCACTTTGGCAGCTGCAGTGAAAGACAAACTAGTATGAGCCTAGGTGACAGAGGATGAGGAGGAGGAGGAGGATGAGGACGGCTTAGTTATCCACTCCACCAACACTCCACCAACATGTTGTGGCTCAATAACACGGCCAGCAGCGGAAAAGAAAGACAAACGTGCCCCGCCTGCAGAGGATGCACCATGTCCACGACCACCACCTTTAACTGTAGACACAGAGGCTGTTTGCCCTCTTTTAGTGGCCTGTGAGCCTCTGCCTCTCCTTTTTGGCCTTTCGGACATGATGGGGTTATTTTTGGAGGAATTTTATAACTTTTTATTATAGAGTGTGGGATGGAAATATGGCGCTTGGGTGCAATACTTTTGTGCTTGGTGCAGTATAAACCATTTTAATATTGTTTTTTTAATTTGTGGGGGGGTTTATTTTTATTACTTTTTATTACAGAGTGTAGAATGGGAATTTGGTGCTTGGCTGCAATACGTTTGTGCTTGGGGCACTTTAAACCATTTTATCATAGTTTTTTTTTCAATAATGAATCAATATGGGTGCAGCAATTGTGGAGATTTTTTTTTTTACTGCTGCAGAAAAACGAAAATAAACTAAATGTAAAAAAAATTAAGCAAGGCAAAAAAAAAACAAAAAAAACATTGGTGATGTGGAAGGAAGACCACCTGCGACTCAGAAGAAGGAACAGCAAGTATGGAGAATTTTTTTTTTTGCTGCTGCTGCTGGAAAAAAAAAACCTGAAAAAGCCCCCCCCCCCCCCCCCCCCCCCAAAAAAAAGAAGGGAACTACTCTGGCGCAGATAGAGGAATACCTGCGACACAGAAGGGGGAACAAAAATTATGCCCTAAATATTCTTAGTGCTGCTGCACCAAAAAAAATTAGATAAAAAGGAAACCCTGCTTATGCAGGAAGAGGAACACCTGCGACACAGAAAGGGGGACAGCAATTATGCCCTATATATTCTTAGTGCTGTTGCCCTGCCAAAAAAATTAATGAAAAAAAAAAGTATACCACTACTGTGCTGACGCAGAAGGATTAACACCTGCGACACAGAAGGAGGAGTACTAATAATGCAGCAACAGAACCTGATACTGCAAAAAAAAAAAAAAAAAAAAGGAAAAAAATTATTGATGAAGAAAAAAAGGGATCAGTGGTGACACAGAAGTGTTGTACACACACACACTTCAGTAGCACCACAACACTATGTTATTCACACTACATTACACTGTGTTATATACACTGCACTACACTATTATATACACTGCACTACACTGTGTTATTGTCAGGGCTGGGCTCAGCCCTTCCTTGTCAAAGCTGGCCGCTCAGCTGTCGGCTGATTCCCAGCTCCTTTCTCTCCACAGTGACCTGTTAATGATATCCTGCTCGTCAGTCCTGCCTACTTAAGCCGTCCAGCCCAGATGATCTCGGCCTTCGCCTTGGTCACATATCTAGAGCCGCTCTCCTGTGTTCCTATTAAAGACTTGCTTGGCTGACATTCCTTCTGGCTCAAGGTCCTGCTTGCTGTTCTACTACGCTCATCTCTGGCTCCCTGACGTTTTGGCTTGTCTGACTATCTGTTCCAGTTCCTGAACTCTGGCTATGTTTTAACTACGATTACCTTTTTATTATAATTATTATTAAACAAGTGTGATTTAACTGTACTTCTGTCTCAGTCTGATTCATGGTTTCTGACAGTAATATACACTGCACTACACTGTGTTATATACTCTGCACTACACCTTATTACATACTCTGCACTACACTGTATTATATATGCTGCACTACACTGTATTATATACTCTGTACTACACTGTATTATATACTCTGAACTACAATGTATTATACACACTACACTGACTGGAAGCACAATTCACTAACTACCTGCCTAATCTCCACTAATACACGCTACACACGGCCACCGTTGGAAGCAGCCTCATATAGTTTGGGGCGTGGACTTAGCCCCTGAGCCATGATTGGCCAAAGGCACCCTGTCTTTGGCCAATCGTGGCTCTCACAGTACATTGTGCTGTGATTTGCCAAAGCATACAGGTCAGGTAAATGCTTTGGCCAATCAGCAGCAATCAATGCACTGTGATCTCGCAGTACATTATGGGACGCTCGGCGGTGGGCGAACTTCCCGTGAGCTCCCCATTTGTTTGTTTGTTCAGTGAACAAACGAACATCCGATGTTTGAGTCGAACTTACGTTCAACTCAAACATCAAGCCCATCTCTGCTGCCTATCACTAATGTGTTCAGAAGGTAAACTGGTCCACGCAATTGAACTAGGGCCTCTTATTTATGCCTCTCCATATTGGGACACCCTGTGAAGTTCATCATAACACAAATGCACTAATTTGGACCGTTGTGAACTTATAAGGGCAAATGACATTACAATTATGCCATTAGGCAAAGTAAGGCATGCTGAGATTGTTACAGTACTCATAGGATTCCTTTTGGGTCTTCCAGGTTTCCAAGATTCCTAGGACCTCCAGTTTTAAAAGGATCCCTTTTAGGTCCTTCAGGGTTTCAAGGGTTTATGGGACATTCAGGGCACACAGAATCTCTGCCCAGTCTTCCAAGGTTTACCAGATTCTTAGGACCTCCGTTACCTCCAGGACTTCCAGAGTTGGTGATGCTGGGCATAACCTCTGACCAGAACAATATTTAAGCATCAACTTTTAATGTGGATGGTGCTGTGTCTTATCACCAGCTATGTGAGAGCTAAAAGGCTATATATCTATCTGCAAGCTGTCTGTTTATTGCTATCTTAGATTGACCTAAATACTCTTTTGCTTGACACACACCAAGACCCCTGTCTGGACCAAATTACTCTAATAAAGTGTTACTAAACCCAGGACCATGCATTCACTATATCTGGCCTCCCACAGTACTCAGAACAGGAAATGCAATAGTTTTAGTAAATTTAAACTGCTAAATACCTTTTCGCATCAGCAGTTAGAGCCGTCTTGTGACTTCTATCAGTGTCTGGTTAAAGCTTGTAGGAGGAGTTTTTATTCTCCCCTGGTTGTCCTATAAGGATGCAGGGTCCCCGACAGTCTATCTGGACAGTGCTGATCACATGCACTCTCCCAAGAAAAAAAAAACTCTCTAGCAATACACACCTAACTGAGCATGTGCAGCTTGTCCCCTAGCCTTTGTACTATCCAGAGATGATTTGGGGAGTCTGGAAGAAGGGAAGGATCAGAGGAGACAGGCTCAAAAGCCTTTTTAAACAATGCAGAGGATTAACTCCTTAGATTCCGCAGTGAGAATAACAAGCATGCTTTACTGCATATACAGACTGATTTTTCAGTTGTGTATTTAGTAACACTTTAGCTGCTGTCTACCTCGCCTCCCTTCCTGTACATGACAACTCTGTTTTGTGCTGCCTGCCTCAACCCCTTTTGTTGCCTGCCACCTGCTTCAGCCTGTGCCTGGACCTGATTATTCTTTTACTTGCTGCTTGCCAAGACCTCTGCCTGACCTGACCACTCTCATGTCTGCAGCCCTGTGAACAGTCGCCACACGCTTTCTGCTCCAGCCATCCCCTTGGTGGGGTGATCCTGAAATCTGCAGCCTGGTGCCAGTTTTTAGCAAAGAAAACTGTACTTACTAGGGCTCCTATCCCATCTCCTCCACCGGAAGCTCTAATGAAGACCACCTGCCACTATTGGGCCTGTGTCACCTACCAGGTTGCACCATAACAGGCGTCACTGTGACTTGCTGTTTAAAGTTCAGCAGATTAAAATGGGGGATGTGAGCTTCGAGACACTTTAACTAGTTTCCTTTAGAGTTTAGGGGTTGGCTCTGTGGTCTGGTTCCTGTGCAGACCATATCATTTTCTTTCTCTGAAACTAAAACTGGGCTGTGGCAAAATGTTGGAGCTACCGCAGAGCTAATGCTTGAATTTTGATGCTGGAGCTGAGCGTTGAAACTGGATCAGAGGTGTAGCTGAGTGTTGAAGCTGGAGCAGATTTACAGCTGAACGTTGAAGCTGGAGCAGAACAAAATGTGGGAGCTAGATTTGTGTTTTGGAGCTGGACTAGAGATGGAGCTGAAGCAGATATAGAGCTTAATTTTGGAGCTGAAGCAGAAGTGAAGCAGAGTGTTGGAACTTGAGCAGAGCTGGAGCTGAGTGTTAGAGCTGGAGTAGATTTTCACCTACGTGTTGAAACTTAAGCATAGCTGGAGTAAGTGTTATGCCGTGTACACACGGGCGGACTTTTCGACCAGATTGGTCGGATGGAAGGAATCCGTCAGACAATCCGACCATGTGTGGGCTTCATCGGCCCTTCAGCGGACTTTTTCTGTCGAAAATCAGACGGACTTTAGATTTGGAACATGTTTCAAATCTTTCCGACGGACTTGAGTCTGGTCGAAAAATCAGTTCGTCTGTATGCTAGTCCAACGGACAAAAAAGGACGCAAGGGCAGCTATTGGCTACTGGCTATGAACTTCCTTATTCTTGTCCCTTCGTACGTCATCACGTTCATACCAATGGACTTTCAAACAGACTTTAGTCCGTTCGAGTGTGGGCAAGTCCGGTCGTCCGAAAGTCTGTCGCAACTCCGTCGGAAAGACCGTCGGACGTTTGATGCTGAAAAGTCCCTCCGTGTGTACACGGCCTTAGAGCTGAAACAGAGCTGAAGCTTGGTGTTGGAGTGGGAGTAGATCGAAAGTGTTGGAGCTGAAAAGAATCTGGAACTTAGTGTTAGAGCTGGAGTAGATGTAGAGCTTAATGTTGGAGTTGGAGCAGATCTGGAGCGTAGTGTTGGGGCTGGAGCAGATCTAGAAGTTAGCGCTAGAGCTGGAGAGAAAGTGGAGCTGGGTGTTGAAATTTCAGCATAGATGGATTGGAAATAGAGCAGAGATGGAGCTATGTGTTGGAGATGGCACAGAGCTGGGGCTTAGTTTTGGAGTTGGAACACATTTCAAGCTTATTGTTGAAGCTGGAGCAGATCTGTAGCTTAGTGATGGAGCTGAAGCCAATCTGGAGCTTTGTGTTGGAGTTGGAGCAGACCTGGAGATCAGTGTTGGAGCTGGAGCAGTTCTAGAGCTTAGTGTTGGAGCTGGAGCAGATTTTGAGCTTATTGTTGTAGCTGGAAGCTTAGTGATGAAGCTGAAGGTGATCTGAAGCTATGTGTTGGAGCTGAAGCCGATCTGGAGCTTTGCGTTGGAGCCGGAGAAGATCTGGTGATTAGTGTTGGAGCTGGAGCAGTTCTAGAGCTTAGTGTTGGAGCTGGACCTGATCTGGAGCTTTATGTTGGAGCTGGAGCAGATCTAGAGCTTAGTGTTGGAGCTGGGGCAGTTCTAGAGCTTAGTGTTGGAGCTGGAGCAGAGGTGGAGCTTAGTGTTGGAGCTGGAACAAGGGTGGAGCTGAGTGTTAGAGCTGGATCAGAGCTTAAGCTTGGTATCAGAGCTGGAGCTTAGTGCTGGAACTTCCACATAGCTGGAGCTCAGTGTTAAAGAAGTGTTAAAGTAGTGCAGGAGCTTAGTGGTGGAACTGGAACAGATGGGTAGCTTAGTGTTGGATCTGGAACAGATCTGGAGCTTAGTGTTGAATTGTGTTGGAGTTGAAGCAGAATTGGGAACATCTTGGGACTGGAGCCGAGCTGGAAATGATATGGAACTGAAGCTAAATGAAAATAAACCTAAGGCTTAGGAACTTGGTATCGAAATCCACATTCTAAAGCTGCCTCTCAAGGCTATTTTATATGCCTCTTGGATACACTCTCTTTCGAAAAAACCTAAATCCTCTGCAAAACCAGTTCCTTGTATATTAAAAACTATACACAACAAAAATTGTAATCAAAAATATAAAAATACTTTATAGCTTCCATTTAATAAGGAAACTTTGCTTGGCTGCTTCAAGTAGCATTTTTTGGAGCTAATGCCTCTCTGTTCACTTCATGGTGAGCACTGGATACACTGTGCAAGAGAGAGTGTTAACAGCATTCTGTTTAAAGAAAAATGTGTAATGTCAAGTTGTTTTAATCAAAAAGTCAAAGAAAAGTTTAGACAATGACCACTTTGTATTCCACTAGTAATTGTAAAAGTAAAGAAAATGCTGCATGTATAATATAGACTGCACAGCCAACGTAAAAGATGCTAATAGAAATGGTCCATGATCCAAACTACAGCTATTTGTTCCAAACTTGGCCCAGTATGGACCATGATCTGGGTGAGGTGAGAAATCTGAATATTACAAATTCATTAGCACATCAAAGAAGTTTGATTAAAAAGCCTAAATTATTTCAACAGTGATAAAAGCGCCAGCACTGCTTATGCGTTTCAAGCCAGCAGGCATTCAATTATAGTAATGATTAAGAGACCATTGGCTTAAAATGCGTTAGTAGTGGTGCTTTTATCACTGTTGAAGAAAAGCTGGCCTTTCATCTGCGTTCCAAGATATCCTAATCGCTTTCTGATAACTGGACTGTACGTTTCTAGAGAATGGCAATCAATAAAGGGGAACTCCACTTTCTTTAAAAAAAAACAATATAGCATATACAATTGCTGCACAAGCCATTTTGTAATTTATTATTCTTATTAATTACCTTTCTATTTCAAACTGCAGCCATTGTAATTTTTCAAAACTGTCAAAAAAAAATTCAATGCAATTTGGCAGCTTTGAGGTGGTCTGTACACTGTCAATGTAGGGAAAGCCCTCAGAAATGTCACTTCCTGCTTTTTTTGGCTATTGGCTCACTGGTTTTCCAAGATGTCTGCAAAAAAATACAAGTCAATTTTTGGGCATCCCTTGCAATGGGAATTTCATTTTCCAGTTTTCTTTGAAAGCTGTATTTCATCTAGATCTGTCATTTGAATGGAATCCGAGACCTATTAAACAGGTTTTATTATAGTATGTTCAATCCTCCTAGAACAAAAAGCACGCTGACAGTTAGAATTTTGTTTGTTCAAGAAAAAATTCCATCCTGTTTCTTTAAATTTTCTGATCACTATGGTCAAGCATTCGAAGATCAAACAAAGGTTCCGAAAATGAAAATTTTTTAACAAAATTTTTTAAAGCTGAATTCCAAGAATAAAAAAGGCCCGAATTGGCCATGAGGCAAACTGGACACTTACCTAGTGGGCTGGGGCCGTCCTTGTGGGGACCAAGGCAGCTGGGCTGCTTTTTGAGCCCACGCCACTTACCCGGCCTCTCTGCGGCCACCAGTTCTGCTCATCCATTGGCGCCAGGGGGGGTGGAAACATGAAGGGCAGAGTAGCTAGAGGAGACACCTTCTGCCTCTCCACGGCCGCCCGTATAGTTCAGCCATCGGTACCGGAGGGCATGACAACGAAGGGGGGATGAGCTAGAGGAGACACCTGCTGCAGACACCTTGGAGCCGGATCAGAGAGAACGTGAGTGCAACCCCCCTGTAACCTGGATAGGAGGAGCAGTGGGGGCGGCTGCATGTAAAAAAATCATTCTCTCCATTTTCATCCTGCAGCCTCTGAAAGCCTGCGAAAGGGAGAGGAGAAGCAGGCATTCAGAGACTGCAGGAGGAAGATGGAGAGAATGATTCTTCTATATGTAGCCACCCCCACTGCTCCTCTTATCCTGCTTATTTCTGCCGCCCCCCGTGCTCTCTGCCCCACCCATACTCTTTGCCCCCTCGTGCTCTCCACCTCCCCCATGCTCTCCACTGCTCCTCTGTGCTCTCCAACTCCCCCCTGACTCTCATCCTCCCCCGTACTCTCCACCTTCACCCATGCTCTCCACTGCCCCCCTGTGCTCTTCACCTCCCTCCTGGATTTGAGCCTCCCCCATGCTCTCCACCTCCCCCCGTGCTCTCCACCTCCCCCCATGCTCTCTGCTGCCCCATGTGCTCTCCACCTTCCCCCCAGTGCTCAACAGCCCCCCCAGTGCTCTTCGCCTCCCCCCAGTGCTCTCCAGCCCCCCCAGTTTTGTCTGCCTCCCCCAGGAATCTCTGCCTCCCCCTGTGCTCCCCACCTTCCCCTTGTGCTCTCTGTCACATCCCGTGCCCTCCTGCCCTCCCTCTGCTTCTCGCCTCCCCCCAGTGCTGTCTGCCTCCCCCAGTGATCTCCACCTCCCCCCTTGTACTCTCCACCTCCCCATGCTCTCCGCCTTCCCCCTTGTACTCTGCACCCCCCCGTGCTCTCCTCCCCTCCCTGTGCTCTCCGCCCCCACCCCATGTGTTTCCTTTCTCCTGTGCTCTCCCATCCCCTGTGCTCTCCAGCCCCCCATGCTCTCCACGATGTCCACGAGTCTCCTTCCTGATTGGCTGAGACACAGCACCAGCCGCAATTGGCTGCCGCTGCTGTCAGAGTCCCTTAGCCGTTTAGGGGAGAGAGGGGGCTAGGCTGGGTCGGGGATCTGTATATGGATGGACACAGGGAGCTGTGACTCAGCTAGGGTGCCCCCATAGCAAGCTGCTTGCTGTGGGGGCACTGAACAGGAGTTAGGGGCCAGGAGAGCAGAAGAGGGACCCGAGAAGAGGAGGATCTAGGCTGCTCTGTGCAAATCATTGCAACAGATCAGGTAAGTATAACATGTTTGTTATTTTTATGGGAAAAAAGGAGCCTTTACGATCACTTTAATAACAATTAGGTGCATGTCAACTTTGGTACTTATCTCTATTACTTACATGTGACATATCTGTGTTAGAACAATTACTGTATATCACCTTATGGCAGCATGTTTAACAACCAAACACCTTACTGTACTCAAATGTATATTTATAACACATAAAAAAAATGACTCACTTTGCAGTAAAAAAGATTACGGGTAATATCACACAGCGTACATCCGTCCTCTCTAAGAAAAGTAGTTATGTTGACTCAGAAGCTTTGAACTATGATATATTCATAATTCAAGAATCATCTTCTCGGTGTGTTTATTTTTCTCATGGCTTTTAGCCTTTTCATGCTTAAACATACAATGCTTGCCTTGCCTTTAGATTCCTGTGACCTTTAATAGGAAACTCTAATGGATTGAATCAATATTTTTTTAAAAAGCTTATATTTATTTCAAATCTTTGTTTTATAAATAAACAATTGATAAAAGGTGTAACTATGCCACTGGAATCACAAGGTGGGATACATTTCCTAAATGTAGAGAACAGAAGAAGCTGTCTGCCTTCACTATCTCTCTCTCTGATTGAAACTCTATACGGCTTTGTCTGCACATAGCTGGGAAGGGGACAAATGAGGTAGGATTTACTTTTCTGCCTTATACAGCTGGGAGTGAATTTCAGTTTGAACTATTGAGTTCTGTATACATCAGTTTTTTTAACCCCTGCCTACCCTGGCTCAGCATGCCATTAAATAGGGTTTTTACTACTGGGGATCAGAAAGGGTTGTCACAGTGTTCACATGATCGGGAGCCAGTCTCACTGGCTCCTGATCATTACTATGTCAACTTGGTCATTGTGCTTGGATTGAGCTCTCAGCAGAGAAACCTCCGCTGCCCAAGGATACAAATGTGCAGCGTGTGGGTGGTAAAGCCCATCCTTTTTTGCCTCCACATATATGTGTTACATGAGCAGCAAAATGTTAAAGTATATTTAACTGCTTGCGGACCGCCCCATGCACAATTACTGTGGCAGAGCGGCCACTCTGTGCCAGATCACGTACCTAGTACTGTAGGTGATCTGATACTTCCAGGTGTGGGGCGCACACCGCTGGTGACCCGCTCCCGCTGTGATTGGACACAGCGGGAGCCAATCAGCAGGTCTGATGGACACAATGTCTGCTGGGACCCGTGGATCATTTGGGAGACAGGCAGAAAAAAAAACGCAATGATTGCATCTTCACCATGGCCAGTCGCACACAAAGGCCACAAAAGGTGGAATTAAAAAAAAAAAAAAGAAAGAAAAAAATAAAATATCTTGCCGCACTTATGTCACCCCTACTACAGGTATTCCCGGTTGACCGAGTTCGATTCTAAACCAGAACCTCGCTACTGAAGTATCAGTCAGGTGCGTAGTTCACGGATTTCTCCATCACATCACTCTGCAGAACCCTTGCATATACTATTACTTCACATACATCATTGGACGTACTCTTCAGGCGTTAGTTTCTGTCACATATGTCTGTACATGACACTCTATTTTCAAAGGACCCCCTTCACCTCGCAGACAAGGTCGCTTAACAGCAGGCTTGCTGGCAGTGCAAGCATTGGCAGGCCGAGCATACGTCACCCACTACAGGTCGCAACATTTCTAAGTAGGCCGTACCAGACTTCATCTTCTTACCCCAGTATGCCCTGGGATTCTGGTCTTTAGGTTTGTTCTTGCCAGGAACAGGCACCGGTGCTATCGGTTATCTGGCCAGTCACCTCCTGGCCCACCTTGGTCACTTCACACTCTTCTGAGTTTTCTAAATTTTCACTCTACATAGTTCTGCCACAAAAGAGCACTGCCAGCTCCTATCTACACCTATCATTCCTTTTCCTGTACTTCTCTTTTTTTCTTCCTCTCCGAGTTTTATCTTTACCACTCCGTTCTCTATCCTATGGTTATGTCTCTTCTTAAACATGAGCACCCTTTTGTCTTCTAGCCAGAGCCATGTCACAGGCTGGCAGTGAGGACCCCACATCTACCCCTCTGTCACCCTCCGTGGGCTCAGAGTGTGGCAGCGTGCAGTCCCTCAGGGGATGGACCATCTTCAAGCTCATTTCTGAGCTGAGACACAGAGTCCAGGAAGGAGGTGCCTGAAAAGCTCTGCCTTCCTGGCCTTCCCACCACGGCCTGGAAGGCAGAGCTTTTCAGGCTCCTCTTCCCCCCTCCAGCTGCAGCCGTGCCCAGCACCCAGCAGGCATCCCTACAGACTATCTCTGGGGCCATTTCCCAGCTGCATTCTTTGATCTCCTCCTTAACCGAAACAGTTTCGGACACCCAGACCAGAGTCACCCTTTTGGAAGTTTGCCCACCCACGGCCCTCCCTGATCTGGTCTTGGTCCCAATGTCAGCTTCTCCTTCTGCAGGTACACAAGGCTCTACACCTATCGTCCTCCCTGCTCATCTTGTCCTGGCCAGCGTCAGGAAGGATATACTAGAGGGCAAAGATGTCAATTTGGCATCCCTGCTCATCTCAGCCCACGACTTAGCTCACAATAAATTCTACGTCTGGGGGGACCTCTCAGTAGTTGTCAAGTCGAAAGGCCCCAGGCTCAGTTGTAAGCTGTCACCCACCGAGTTCGCCCTGGCCTTTTGGGATGTTCAGGGACGTCCTTTGTTCAGCCACCCCCAGGAGGAGGGAGGAGCTGGACTTATACCTCCATGCAGTGTTACTGTAGATCTTGCTTGCAAATATGGTGGCTTTGCCTTTTACGACTACCTTCGGTTGTTCTAAGCCAAAGCAGAAGCAAGACGCGCCCAGTTCCAGATCAATACTGACTGGAGCGGCACAGACAAGGAACTATTCTTATGCCACTTTGCTGGTCTTCGTTCCCCACTCTGTGTGATTTGCCAATCTTCCGCCCATACAGCAAATTGGTGCTCTGTGGCAGCCACAAGACGCCCCGTCAATTTCCCTTCCACCTCCGGCTTCCCTTCTACCTCTGGCTTCAACCAGGGCCTGTTAAATCCACCACAACTGCAACAGGTAGACCAGTCTTTTCAGTGGGGGGCGCGGTGATATGCAACAACTTCAACCAAGGTGGGTGCTCCTTCAGCCAGTGCCGCCTACTGCACGTCTGTACTTCATGCCACAAGGCTCACCCAAAGTCCACTTGTCGTCTGAAGCAGCTTAACAAATCCTGACTAAGCCGGGTGGATGTCCTGTGGCTGAGCTTCTACCTCTCTACACACCCCACCCTTTCACTGGCAGTATTCCTGCTACATGGCCTCACGGCAGGGTTCCACACCGACTCTATCACCTTACCCCTCTCCACTCATGGGTGCAAGAACATACAGTCAGCGGCCATCGATGCTCAGGCCATAGACACCCTCTTACAGACGGAGTTAGTTAAAGGGTTCATCATCGGCTCCTTCTCACAGTCACCTTTCCAGATTCGGAGAGTCAGCCTTATTGGGCTTGTCAAGGGCAAGTTCACAAATAAACTCTGCTTAGTTAACGACTTGTCTGTGCCTCAGAAAAAAGAATTGTTGCTCTACATGAAGATGGCCTAGGCTATAAGAGGATTGTCAAGACCAGGGGTGAGCCGAACACCCCCCTGTTCGGTTCGCACCAGAACATGCGAACAGGCAGAAAATTTGTTCGAACACGTGAACACCGTTAAAGTCTATGGGACTCGAACATGAATAATCAAATGTGCTAATTTTAAAGGCTTATATGCAAGTTATTGTCATGAAAAGTGTTTGGGGACCTGGGTCCTGCCCCAGGAGACATGGATCAATGCAAAAAAAAGTTTTAAAAACTGAGAGCATTGATTTTAATAATGCTTAAAGTGAAACAATAAAAGTGTAATATTCCTTTAAATTTCATACCTGGGGGGTGTCTATAGTATGCCTGTAAAGGGGCACATGTTTCCCGTGTTTAGAACAGTCTGACAGCAAAATGACATTTCAAAGGAAAAAAAGTCATTTAAAACTACTCGCAGCTATATGAATTGTCGATCCGACAATACACATAAAAGTTTATTGATAAAAACGGCATGGGATTTCCACTCAAGGGAAACCCGAGCCAAAATTAAAAACCCTATTGAGCATCTGTGGGGCATCCTCAAACAGGAGGTGAAGGAGCGCAAGGTCTCTAACATCCACCAGCTCTGTGATGTCGTCATGGAGGAGTGGAAGAGGACTCCAGTGGCAACCTGTGAAGCTCTGGTGAACTCCATGCCCAAGAGGGTTAAGGCAATGCTGGAAAATAATGGTGGCTACACAAAATATTGACACATTGGGCCCAATTTGGACATTTTTACTTAGGGGTGTACCCACTGTTGCCAGCAGTATCGACATTAAAGTGATTGTAAAGCTTCAATCATTTTTTTTTTAAATAACAAACATGTCATACTTACCTCCACTGTGCAGTTCGTTTTGCGTAGAACACCAAATTCTGGGGTCGCATCAGATAACCCCCTAGGAGAAGCGCACCCCCGGGGGGTTACCTTGTGGCCGTGGTCCCCGAGTCCATCATTCGGCGTCCATAGCCGCTGAATGTATGACTGAGTCCCGGCGCCCGCATCATTGATTTGATTGACAGCAGCGGGAGCCAATGGCTGCGCTGCTATCAATCTATCCAATCAAGTGCCGAGAACCAGAGGTCAGCGTGTCCTCGCTGTGGGAAATTCCAGGGCTCGGGTAAGTAAAATGGGGGGGCTGGGGGGCCGGTCACTGCCAAGTGTTTTTTCACCTTAATGCACAGGATGCATTAAGGTGAAAAAACATGAGGGTTTACAACCCCTTTAATGGCTGTGTGTTGAGTTATTTTGAGGGAACAGCAAATTTACACTGTTATACAAGCTGTACACTCACTACTTTACATTGTAGCAAAGTGTCATTTCTTCAGTGTTGTCTCATAAAAAGATATAATAAAATATTTCCAAAAATGTGAGGAGTGTACTCACTTTGGAGATATACTGTACTGTGTATTTGCCCGTTCTCTCTCAGCTTGTTTATATAATAGATAACGTTCCTATGGCATCATAGGAGTTAATCATTTCCTTCAATTTAGACTAACTCACCTATGACGATCTGTGGAGGGAGGTGGTCCAATCCAAACTTTCTAAAAAAGGTTTAATGTAAAGATTTGTTAAATTATGCAAAAATGCTTTGTATTATGATGGTCAGATTAGACCTGATTAGCTCAATTCTTTGAATATAAAAAAGAAGTCTTTTAATAAAAGCACAGCACTCAGATAACCACTTGGATCCAGTGTGACTTCTTGCTGCAAGCTCTGTAAATTCCTTGCATCAAATAAAGTGGAAATACAATAAACATTTCTGGTAATTCTTCACATTGCTTAGGCATTCATACAATACAAGGAAGGTCACATGGTCAAATAAAAGGTCACAATGACATGAGTGAGTTTAAACATTATTCAGCGTTCTACGAGCTATTCATAACCAAGGAATTTTATACTGTATCTGTGTCTGATCTTAAGGAAGAGTTGACTTTATAGGTAATCTATTTTAGCCTAACCCCCTATTCACCCCTGAGCATTTCTTAAAGTTAGACAACACTCAGCCTGAAGATTTCTGTTATAGTCAATAGTGCCAGTTCACACCGAAGCTCATTGCCTGAAAAAGTACATGAGGTTCTTTTTGGGCAGAATCGTTTTTGGCTCCATAGACTTCAACTGGTCTCCTCCTCCCTGAAACTTCAAAATTGTAAACAAAATAGAGGATTCAGGAGTTTCCATGTCGGATGTGGAGACTATCATCTTTCTGGTGAGGGCCCACAAGAACTTCAACGACCCCTTGCGATGCTCATTAAATGAACAGCAGACAGCTTGGGAAAACATTGGCATAGTAGACATGGCTCATGTGGTCTGATATCACCAAGAACATGATTTCACAGATTACATTGCTTTCCATTGGCCAAAACAAGTTTGAAAACACATGAAAAATGCTTGAATAATGCATGCTCTCATGCAAACCAATCATGCAGAAAAAAAAAAGTTTCAAAATCATCTGAAAACACTCCTGCTCAAGTGTGATTAAGGCCTCAAGTGGCCAATAGAAGAAGACAGTAGTTTGAACCAAGACGTAAAAGTATATGTAATGTTAGATATCTAGCACACAAGCTATTTAGTAGAATGCACTCTATTGGAAAGATTTCCTTTACTCCGTATTCCATTCATACCATTGGGAAAGCCTTGTGGAAAAAAGCAACTGCTGGAGGCCACCATCAGTAGAGCTTTCCCAGAGGAATACATGGGGCCACCGCACGCTTCTGTAGTATGAAGGGATCGTGTTTGGGAGAAAGGCTGTGTGGTTTGGAGTCAGGCGACACACAAAAGATTGCTGCATCTGGGCTGAAGGTATTTGCCCAAGAAGGATGCACTCAAGAGGGTGGAGGTATTTATTAACATACAGTTGTTCTTCGACTACATGCCGTCAGCCCATTGCACATGAACAGATAGACGTCGCACTTCTGAGGGCGGAACAATGTTTTAAAATTTAATTCTTTTAAAACGATCTTGCGCTACCCCTAGTGCATGCATAAGCATCATACTGTGAATGTACGGTTCATTGGACAATGCAGTTCACAAACAGAAGGTGAAATTGTTGTAACCAGTGTAAACAATGGCTGCCATTAGCAGCCGGCATTCACTTTCATCTCACACACCAATCGCTCCTGATCACAGCCAGCACCCAGTGTAAACTAGTACCAGTGTCATCCAGTACCAAAACAGCCATTCACCCCCCTACAGTATATGTCAGCTCCACCCTGTCTCTGATCTGACTGATATATTAACCCTTCACCTCCCTTATACTGTACATCATACCCCCTTCACCTTCTTCCTCTGTGTATGACCAGCACATTTCATGGATCTGATGCACCACTACCAAGCTCCATGTTTTAACCCCCTCAGTATCAGTCTGTTTCTTCATTTTCCAAAAAATTGCATCAAAAAAATGAAATAACCTTGCGGTATTTACTTTCCAAAAAGTTTTTTTTTTGTACTGTCAAGCATTATTATTTGCTGTTTTTAAAATGTTTGGTCTTTTTTCTTTTATTTAGTAACAAATAAAATAAAGTTGTGGTTATTAGATACCACCAAAATAAATCTCTATCTTTCTCTAAACATCAAAATGATAACATTTATTTGGGTACAGTGTTGCACGACCGAGTAATTGTCATTCAAACTATCACAGCGCTAAAGACTGAAAAATAGCCTGGACAGGAAGGGATTGTACGGTGCCAGTCCTTATGGCCTGTGATTATTTTAGTAAGTACCACAGTTAGAATGCACTATTGGAGGCAATATGGTGTTTGCCTTACAAGCAGGACTACTTTTCAGCTTCACAGAACACCAAACTAGAGCAAATAGAGTTACATTTCTGTTTACTAAACTACAAAGAGCCTCTTGACTACTCACAGTGCTTCCAGTGACCTCAAAACAATATATTTTTATTGACGTATTTTACCACAAAATGTCCAGAGTTGGGCAACAGAGGAGAAAAAAAATGAGGAAAAGGTTATATCAATGTATACAGGCTTGGTGCTGCTGTAGGCACATGCCCACAAATGCCATTATAGAAGATACAGCCCTGTTTGATGATTACATGAAAAGTCGAGGGATTGGTTTCCAACACGACAGGAAAGTACAGAACACAATAAAAACATTGGCAAAAGTTCTAATTGCTCTCCACACCACTAATAATGTGTTTGTGTCCCCATTGGAAATTTCTTCTGTTCCTTGTCTAACCCTTTGATGTTCCATTCAAAAGAAATAAAAAAGCTTTGGCTGGAGTTAGACTTTTATTCTTAATGAAAGTGGAGTTTTCCTTTAAGGTTGAGATGGGGTGGGCTCAACATTTCTTCAAGCTTGTGAGTCCTATCATTATTCCCCTCTCCGTTTGACACATGTTAGTGTTGAGCTGTTACGCCTCAGGGCCTCAGCTTACCATCTACTTTGCATGTTTGCCAGGACTTCAGACAGAAATATTTGTTGGAACTGGTCTGCCTGAGACTGTTGCTTATTTATGGAAATTCGAGATGTGAGACGTGATTAAATGTTTTCTCAAGAAAACACTGGAGCATAAAATTTCACCTTAACAGGTATGTTAGCAAGTCACTTCCTTATGATTATGTAATAAAAATGAGAATATGGGCTATATCTAAGAGGACCAAAGGTAAAATTGAATTTAGAGCAAAGAAATCCTCTCAGAGCAAAATATTGGGAGTACATTGTTAGCCAGAGCTTCAAAAGAAAAAAAAAAATTTGGGGGTGATAATTTCAAATAATCACATAAAGAGCAAACAATGTGGCCAGACAGTGGGGGAAAGCAAACAGAAATCTTGAGTTCATCACCACTAAAGGAATCAACAGTAGGAGGAAGGAGGTCCTGATTCTTCTCTATAGATCATTAGTTATCACTAGAGGGATCATGATCAGAAGGAACAAGGTCCTGTTTCCCCTATATAGAACTTTAGTATGTAGGCAGGCTAAGTCCTCTCTCTCCACTGCAGGCGGCATTTCAGATAGGAAGTCAAGAGAAACATGGTTCTATTTAAGACCCGGGCTTCTGTGTTTGGCACGCTTTCTAGCATGTGGGTAGTGTAGGGGCAGGTCACCTGTCTGTCAGGGTCAGTATTAGCAGTAGGAAAAGGTTCCAGAGGAGGAGGGAAAGCCTAGAGATTCACCACGCTCCTGGAAATCTCCCAACTTGGGCTCAGACCGGTCAGGCTGCATTCTGCCCCTTAGGCAGATGTTGTCTTCTCAGCTGAGACCTGCTCCGCTACACGTTGAGAAGCAGAGCATGAGTTTTTCCCAACTGGGCCTCCTTCCATAGGGCTTATTATGAACCGTTGTACTTTTACTTCAATACAAGTTTTTCAACTGCACCTGGACTGAGTGTGTGCAATGGCGTCCCTGGGGGGGGGGGGGCAGAGGGGGCCCTGACCCCCCCCCCCAACATTATGCTGTGCCTCATCATGTGCCCCCCCCCAATTGAAAAAAAAAAATAATTATTTTTTTTTTTACAAAAAGGCAATGTCTAAGAGGGAGAGCGTCCCCAGTCAGCTCCTGCGGGTTATTCCTCCCCCCTCCCTCTGCTCGCTGACACTGCTTAATGCGAGACAACCACGGCCACCCGATCTGCTCCTTCCCCTGCATCCTCATTGGCAGGGAGAAGAACGAGTTGCAGGAAGGACTCCACCAGGACTCTCAGTTTCTGAAAAAACAGACTGATTTCTCCCATCCTTAGGACAGGAGAACCAGCCTGTAAATTCCAAGAGATGCCAGACCAGCGCTGTCAATAGCAGGGGCAGGACAGCAGGAGGAGGCTGGGGAACCCCACAGTGGCAGAACACCAGGACCCAGTGGCAAGACAACCTTTGCAACCCTGATAGTTCCCCCACTGCTTTGGAGGATATCTCTTGTTTTCTGCCACCCAGGGGGGGGGCCCAATACAGTAGGAAGGGAGCTCACTGAAGAACATGTAAAAGGGCCATTGTGGGATCGTAGTAAAGGGCCCCAGGATAAATAATTGCATTTTATAGTTGCCCCCCTACTTTTGTACCTGTACCCCCATGTGCCTCCCCTAAATATGAAAGCTGGAGATGCCAGCTGAGTGTGTGCTACTGCCACCACATCACACTGCACCCCACAAACACAATAGAGGGATCACCGGCAGTAGGAAGAAAGTCCTATTTTCCTGATAATAGAGCTTTAGTTATCACTAGAGGCGTCACCAGCAGGAGGTCTTGATTCCACCATTGGCAACATGTCAAGTGGCAAGTATTAAGTGGCATAGCTTTTGCTCATTGAGCTACCTAACCGAAATTTGCTTCTTGACTCTTTTTTATTTATTATAAAAAACATGTTGCGCTAACCCTAAATAAATGAGAATATCAATCCAGTGACATGATGTGAGAAACAAATACAATTTAAATACAGTCCCACTTGTGACAAACATGTGAATGCAAGTCCAGCAAAAAAAAGTGAAGTGATAGTCCACTCAAGTACAAAAGGTGGTAACTGTGGCTTGAAGATAGAATATGGAATCCAACACTAGATAGAATCCAGGAAGGCTTACCAAAAAAGCCAAGACCCTTTTATTACAGGAAGGTCACGTAACACCTCTGCCCCAAAGAACTAATTGGGAATCCTTAAAGCTCAGGTCTTCCTCGATCAGAGGTTTATATGTACCCAAAGGGAGAGAGAGATCCATATAGTGTGTAAATTAATCTTTATTAAAAGGACGATAAAGCACTCACATTTAAAAGATGTTCAGACAACTCAATAGAAAAACCTCATGCGGAAAACAGTATGGCTGATCACGAGCATCCAATCAGGCGATGACCTCACAGCAGGCTTCACCCTATGCATTTTGTCACAACTGACATCTTCCTGATGCCCTGGGGTGGAGCCTGCTGTGACATCATCACGCAAGAGTGTTTTTTTATTGAGTTGTCTGAACATAATTTAAATCTGAGCATTTTATCTATGTTTTAATAAAGATTTCTTTTTACGAGTACACACTATGTGGATCTCTCTCTCATTTGGATATATATAAATCTCTGATAGGGATTTATAAGAAGCACCCCAAGTGATGACCGGTACCAATACCAGAAACACCCGAGCTTTGAGGATTCCAAATTAGCTCTTTAGAGGCAGAGGTGTTACCTGACCTTCCTGTCATAAGAGGGTCGTGGGTTTTTGGTAAGCCTTCCTGGATTCTATCTGGTGTTGGATTCCATATTCTATCTTCAAGCCACAGCTACCCATTTTCTTACTTGAGTAGATTATCACGTCACATTTCTTTTTTTTTGCTGGACTTGCATTCACATGTTTGTCACAACTGGGACTCTATTTAAATTGAATTTGTTTCTCATATTATGTTACTGGATTGATATTCACATTTATTTAGGGTTAGCACAACATGTTTTTTACAATTTAATGGACTGTCTTAATATCGCATAGTATGTTTGCTGCTTTTCCTTGTTATGCACTTTAATTATTTTGCACTACAGCGCAGTTTACGCCTTTTGACTTTTTTCTATATAGAGAATGTGCTTTTTTAGTCTACTTTACTTTATTTCACAAATGGGCCGTACACATGATAGGATTTTCCGACAACAAATGTTGGAAGTGAACTTGTTGTCGGAAAGTTCGACCGTGTGTATGCTCCATAGAACATTTGTTGTCGGAATTTCTGCCAACAAATGTTTGAGAGCAGGTTCTCAAATTTTCTGACAACAAGACTTGGTGTCGGAAATTCCGAGTGTGTGTACACAATTCCGATGCACAAAAGTCCACGCATACTCAGAATCAAG
This sequence comes from Lithobates clamitans, assembly GCA_037952925.1. Taxonomy (NCBI): domain Eukaryota; kingdom Metazoa; phylum Chordata; class Amphibia; order Anura; family Ranidae; genus Lithobates; species Lithobates clamitans. The sequence goes on from JBBGZY010000309.1 coordinate 193,018, forward strand.
CAGAAGAGCCGCACTGGCTATTGAACTTCATTTTTCTCGGCTCGTCGTACGTGTTGTACGTCACCGCGTTCTTGACGTTCGGAATTTCCAATAACATTTGTGTGACCGTGTGTATGCAAGACAAGTTTGAGCCAATATCCTTTGGAAAAAAAAACACGGTTTTGTTGTCGGAAAATCCTATCATGTGTACATAGCTTTAGTGTACTTTGTGTTCTTTTGTATGTTTGATATGTGTGTACTGTCTAAATATTTTACTTTACTTTTGTTGTTGCTGTCTTTGATTTTTTGTGAAAAAATAAACTAATCAGACAATTTTGGGCAAAAGCACAGTTTCAGGATAGTTTATTATAGCTAATATATTTATCATGAGTCATTTAAAGCTCATTGCACCCTTATTAAACACACTTTTATTCACAGTAGCTTTCTCCATGAACTCAAAGGCATTTAGTAAAAAACAAAATTTGGCCAAAATCTTCCAAATTTGGATAAAGCTTCAGAGAATATTATAACTTAAAAAAAAAAACACCAAAAAACAAATTAATTCACAGTACCTTCCGCACTAACTCCAAGGCATTTAATTGAAATAGCAACATTTCACCAAAATCTCTCTAATTTGGCTAAAATTTCAAAAACACTGACCCAAGACTATATTTGTTTCCTATTAAAGAACTGGTGTAATATTATTTGTATTTTATGTGTATTTAGCTGTTTGTTCTCAGTTTGACTTTATGCATACAACTTTATTCTGAAATCCAAGATTTTAAAAATTTCTAAAAAAAAACAAAACAAATCAATACCATAAAATATTTAAATAATCAGGCCTGTGTGAAATGGGGTTGACATTTGTGCTGATCGTATTAATGAATTACCATCAATGGTAAGCTCCAATGAGCAGGACTCTGGACCCTTCTCTTTCACGGTTAGCGGTGTCATTTAGTCCTCTAGATTGTCTTGTTTTTATATGCTACATTGAGAAGTGGTTGATATGTTTCCGTTTAAACTTGTCCCTTCCCACTTCATTCCAAGCTCATTCATAAGAACCACATGCCAGCCCCAGTGAAACATTACAAAGTGTACAACTGTCAAATAACCTGGGAAGAATGAGTTCAAATTGTAGGAAATGTTTAATTTTTTTTCCTCCCACACACAGTTATCACATTCACTGGTTCCTTAGTCATACTCCACTTAAAAGCCATTTTCTGACCGCTCATCTCTCTGGAATGTATACATACTTTGCTCATCTTTCAAAATTCCAAATTTCCAGTTACTATCTGTTTGCCACAGGTTGTGTACATAAAGAATAGAGATATCCTGCATACCTCCCGATCTTCAGAGACAGGAAGAGATAGAGAAGAGTACCCATCACTTGGCGTGTGATGAATTTAGGTGCAAAATTGTCATTTAAACCCAACAGAGCACTTTTTCATTGCTCCTTTTCCTTTATATTAGTATTAAAAATTGCCAACGCAATAATTAGCATTTTGCAGGATATGCTAAGGGACTGAGATCACAAATGGTCCAGGTATTTATGCTAGGTCCAATGAAACATAGTGTAATATAAAACAAAATAGATACAGAACTATTGGAGAGCCCAGGATCATCAGCCAGTCACCTTAGTAAAGCCAAATCAGTCTTGTATTACCCCAAAGGAAAAAAAAAAGCTTAATTGCAGCACAAAAACAAAAAACAAAACAGTATATATTCAAGGTACAAAAATTAAATGTTTGGCTCACTGCCCGCAAAACTTGTCCCTCAACAGGGTTATATTCCCACCTGCCTCATGGGTCTCAAAGCAGAGGTTTCCAGCTGCTTAGCAAAGTCTCAGTCACAAGCAGTCCACCACTGCTCAGTGTGTCTGGATATGCTCTCCACTACACAGAGATATGTTGATGGCTTCCTGTTCGTCTTTAGGCCTCTCCTGCAGTTGGGTTAACCCCTTCAGGACCAAAGCTCCTGTAATCAGTACATTTTCAGCAAGTACAGAAAATAACCGTTGCTTATTTTATAAGCCTTAATAAAATAGAAATTAACAAAGGCAGTTATGTTTTATGTCCAGCCTAAATAGCAACCATGGCTGCCTCCTTAAATAGATGGAGAAATAAATGTAGCCACATAGGGGTTGATTTGCTTTTACCGGAGTGTACAAAATCTGGTGCAGCTCTGCATAAAAAACAAATGAACTTCCTGTTTTTTTTTTTTGTTAAAGCCTAATTGAACAAGCTGAAGTTAAAAGCTGGTTTCTATGCACAAGGAGAGAGAAGAGCAACGCCAATCTGAGTGTAGGAATGTACTGAACAATTTATTTAAAAAGTATTGCACTCACAAGACAGTGGTGATTATAGGCACATCAATAAAAATTCATTGGTAGAGGTCAGTCAGATGATACAGTAAATGGACGTGACCTGACACACTGTACGAAAAACATGGCGGCCTCCATCCCTGATTTAGTGGATAAAAAGCAGTCAGATGATAATGGAGATCCAGGGCAGCATCAAGGGAACGCATTGTCATCACACCCGGCGGCATATATATATATACAGTGTCTCACAAAAGTGAGTACACCCCTCACATTTTTGTAAATATTTTATTCTATCTTTTCATGTGACAACACTGAAGAAATGACACTTTGCTACAATGTAAAGTAGTGAGTGTACAGCTTGTATAACAGTGTAAATTTGCTGTCCCCTCAAAATAACTCAACACACAGCCATTAATGTCTAAACCGCTGGCAACAAAAGTGAGTACACCCCTAAGTGAAAATGCTCAAATTGGGCCCAAAGTGTCAATATTTTGTGTAGTCAACAATATTTTCCAGCACTGCCTTAACCCTCTTGGGCATGGAGTTTGCCAGAGCTTCACAGGTTGCCACTGGAGTCCTTTTCCACTCCTCCATGACAACATCACGAAGCTGGTGGATGTTAGAGACCTTGCGCTCCTCCACCTTCCGTTTGAGGATGCCCCACAGATGCTCAATAGAGTTTAGGTCTGGAGACATGCTTGGCCAGTCCATCACCTTTAACCTCAGCTTCTTTAGCAAGGCAGTGGTCATCTTGGAGGTGTGTTTGGGGTTGTTATCATGTTGGAATAGTGCCCTGCGGCCCAGTCTCTGAAGGGAGGGGATCATGCTCTGCTTCAGTATGTCACAGTACATGTTGGCATTCATACAGTCAAGTCCATAAATATTGGGACATCGACACAATTCTAATCTTTTTGGATCTATACACCACCACAAAGGATTTGAAATGAAACTAACAAGATGTGCTTTCACTGCAGACTTTCAGCTTTAATTTGAGGGTATTTACATCCAAATCAGGTGAACGGTGTAGGAATTACAACAGTTTGTATATGTGCCTCCCAATTTTTAAGGGACCAAAAGTAATGGGACGGATTAACAATCATCCATCAAACTTTCACTTTTTAATACTTGGTTGCAAATCCTTTGCAGTCAATTACAGCCTGAAGTCTGGAACGCATAGACATCACCAGACGCTGGGTTTCGTCCCTGGTGATGCTCTGCCAGGCCTCTACTGCAACTGTCTTCAATTTCTGCTTGTTCTTGGGGCATTTTCCCTTCTGTTTTGTCTTCAGCAAGTGAAATGCATGCTCAATCGGATTCAGGTCAGGTGATTGACTTGGCCATTGCATAACATTCCACTTCTTTACCTTAAAAAACTCTTTGGTTGCTTTTGCAGTATGCTTCGGGTCATTGTCCATCTGCACTGTGAAGCGCCGTCCAATGAGTTCTGAAGCATTTTGCTGAATATGAGCAGATAATATTGCCCGAAACACTTCAGAATTCATCCTGCTGCTTTTGTCAGCAGTCACATCATCAATAAATACAAGAGAAACAGTTCCATTGGCAGCCATACATGCCCACACCATGACACTACCACCACCATGCTTCACTGATGAGGTGGTATGCTTTGGATCATGAGCAGTTCCTTTCCTTCTCCATACTCTTCTCTTCCAATCACTCTGGTACAAGTTGATCTTGGTCTCATCTGTCCATAGGATGTTGTTCCAGAACTGTGAAGGCTTTTTTAGATGTTGTTTGGCAAACTCTAATCTGGCCTTCCTGTTTTTGAGGCTCACCAATGGTTTACATCTTGTGGTGAACCCTCTGTATTCACTCTGGTGAAGTCTTCTCTTGATTGTTGACTTTGACACACATACACCTACCTCCTGGAGAGTTCTTGATCTGGCCAACTGTTGTGAAGGGTGTTTTCTTCACCGGGGAAAGAATTCTTTGGTCATCCACCACAGTTGTTTTCCGTGGTCTTCCAGGTCTTTTGGTGTTGCTGAGCTCACCGGTGCTTTCTTTCTTTGCATTCTTTCTTTTTAAGGATGTTCCAAACAGTTGATTTGGCCACACCTAATGTTTTTGCTATCTCTCTGATGGGTTCGTTTTGTTTTTTCAGCCTAATGATGGCTTGCTTCACTGATAGTGACAGCTCTTTGGATCTCATATTAAGAGTTGACAGCAACAGATTCCAAATGCAAATAGCACACTTGAAATGAACTCTGGACCTTTTATCTGCTCCTTGTAAATGGGATAATGAGGGAATAACACACACCTGGCCATGAAACAGCTGAGCAGCCAATTGTCCCATTACTTTTGGTCCCTTAAAAAGTGGGAGGCACATATACAAATTGTTGTAATTCCTACACCGTTCACCTTATTTGGATGTAAATACCCTCAAATTAAAGCTGAAAGTTTGCAGTTAAAGCACATCTTGTTCGTTTCATTTCAAATCCATTGTGGTGGTGTGGTGGCCAAAAAGATTAAAATTGTGTTGATATCCCAATATTTATGGACCTGACTTTAGTTCTCTCAATAAACTGTAGCTTACCAGTGCTGGCAGCACTCATTCAGCCCCAGATTATGACACCCCCCACTCATGCTTGACTGTAGGCAAGACACACTTGTCTTTGTACTCCTCACCTGGTTGCCGCCACACACGCTTGACCCTATCTGAACCAGATAAGTTTGGTCTCATCAGTTCACAGGAAATGGTAATCCATATCCTTAGTCTTGTATTCAGCAAACTGTTTGCGGGCTTTCTTGTGCATCATCTTTAGAAGAGGCTTCCTTCTGGGATGACAGCCATGCAGACCAATTTGATACAGTGTGCGGCATATGACAGGCTGACCCCCCCACTCCTTCAACCTCTGCAGCAATGCTGGCAGCACTCATACATCTATTTTCCAAAGACAACCCCTGGATAAGACGCTGAGCACGTGCACTCAACTTCTTTGGTCGATCATTGCGAGGCCTGTTCTGAGTGGAACCTGTCCTGTTAAACTGCTGTATGGTCTTGGCCACCATGCTGCAGCTCAGTTTCAGGGTCTTGGCAATTTCCTTATAGCCTAGGCCATCATTATGTAGAGCAACAATTCTTTTTTTCAGATCCTCAGAGAGTTCTTTGCCATGAGGTGCCATGTTGAACTTCCAGTGACCAGTATGAGAGAGTGAGAGCGATAACATCAAATTTAACACACCTGTTCCCGATTTACACCTGAGACCTTGTAACACTAACAAGTTACATGACACAGGGGAGGGAAAATGGCTAATTGGGCCCAATTTGGACATTTTTACTTAGGGGTCTACTCACTTTTGTTGCCAGCGGTTTAGGCATTAATAGCTGTGTGTCGAGTTATTTTCAGGGGACAGCAAATTTACACTGTTATACAAGCTGTACACTCACTACTTTACATTGTAGCAATGTGTCATTTCTTCAGTTTTATATATATATATATATATATATATATATATATATATATATATATATATATAAATATATATATTTTATTATTATTGTTTTTTTTAACAGGTAGAAAATTAGAGTAGAGTTTAATACACAGCATGTGAAATTGTATATGTTGGCTATATAAAGAGCAAATATTTGGTGGCACATCTTGTGCTTTAAAACCGAGTAATATAGTGTAAACAAACCATATTTTCAGACATGCAGACAGGATAAGTGTGTAGGTCCGGCAGTGTTGTGTCTGGGTTCCTTTAATATCCATCAACAGTTCATCCATCTTATAAGGACCCGTGTTGATGGTAAAACACTTTGCCGCGCCTCTACATTTCCTTTATCTGTTCCCATATTTTCCTGTAACTCAAAGTCCATCATCTTCTTTCATCTGAAATAACATTCACTTATTTTTGCTGCTGTCTCTTTTCTGAACAACATCACTTTCCTTCCTTCCTCCTCCACTTCAATTGTTTTGTATGATGGATGCAACATAATTACTTGATTAGTGATTTTTAGAAAACAAAGTTTCATTCTAAATCAGGTTTTTTAGCCTTTTCAAAATGACAGACATCCAACATATGCCCAATACGTCTTCCATACCCCCTTCACCGGACTATCAAAGCATTATCATCCCCAGACCTATTAGGTACCATTAAAAGATGTCAATAGTTTGGCTTTACTTTACATATGGAAAACTAGGTAACATAATGGAAGAAAATCATAAAGAATTTTATCGTATTTTTTTAAAGAAAAAGATCAAATCACAGTTACACAAGCTAGCTACAACTCTCAATAAAAAACATAGAAACAAGGTGCAGTTTTTGACAATGTAACTTGCATGTCATCTAAATTAGAATTAGGTTGTTGTCCGGTTAAATATTGCAGAGAATCCTGGTTTTTGCTTTAATTATGCAGAGATCCAGTTACATTTTGTCATCATTTAGTTTCCAAACTCCCTGTTCTAAATAATACCAAAATATAGCTGGATATTTACTTAAAGTGTCATGCCAGACTCATGAAAAGGAGCTCATGATAAAGAAGAAACTTTAATTAACCTTAAGTTTTCATTATTGTCATTCATTGTCCGATAAGAATTTCTCCTACTGTATTTTCATTTATTTTTTATTTTTTTATGCATTATTTTATTTATGTAATTATTATTCTTTTTTTTTTTTTCTTTTTTTTTACATTTTGTAAAACCTTCCTTTTTGTTCCTCCCAAAAACTCCTGCTCTCTAGTTCGCTAATCACCTCCCCTATGCTCTCGTCCAGGACTCCTCCAGAGCCTCTCCGATCCTCTGGAACCCCCTTTCCCAACCTGTACGGCTATCTCCTACTCTCTCCACCTTTATGCGATCCCTGAAAACTCATCTCTTCAGAAAAGCCTATTCTACAACTTACTTTTACATTCTCAAACAACTTAACCCTATACAGTTACTATCATTGCCCTTCTCTCTTGCCCCCCCCCTTAACCCCCTTTTCTTAAACTGAACTGTAACTGTACTGCTTCCCTTTATTTTGTAAAGAGCTATCTGCTATATTATTAATAATAATAATTTAAAAATGGCATCCAATGATTCATTTCAACCTGTTCAATTTTCAAACATAATTGGTGTAGCCTGGAGCACAGGACATCACTGTCTTGTTAAAATCTAGGCTAAGGCATGTATGGTGACCATTCCCCATGTCCTAATAGATGATGACATTCAGGTATACAGTAGATGTGGGTGTTAAGGAAAACCCCTCATTTGCTCAACCCTCCCAACCAATATGCATATAGAAAAGGATTCAGACCAGTGGCGGCTTCCCCTGCTGGGCGGCGGTGGCCTCCAGTTCTCCTGCTCTCCACAGGTCATCACAATGGCATTGGTGGCTTCCGTTTCCTCCCTCCTCCTCGGTGGTCAATTGGGAGTCTTCTCTTTTCAGCCAATCGGAAAACAGGTCTTACACCCGCTTCTGATTGGCCAGAATGAGGATCAGTGTTTCAACAGCGAAAATTCATTTTCTGTTGTAACACACCTGGGTGGGATCGAATCACACTCTCTGCGACCCGAGCCCACCCTATTTTGAAGCCTATGAGAGCCTCTGGCTCCAATCAGGTGCTTCAAAAAGAAAAACCTTGGCCGCTGTAATTCATGCGCCCCAGTGCCCTCAAAGGGGCCGGATACGTGATTAGGGGGTGGCTGCGGTGGCCGTAAATAGATTCATGCTATGCATGATTCTAACCATTGCATATAGTGGGTGGCGAGGAGAGAGGGGGCAGCGCACGGGTACCCCTAATGGACCGGCCACCACTGATCCAGATCCTAATCCTCAGCAGTCAACAGGTGACAGTGAAGGAAGAAAACATCATACCTTTTATGTAGTGTCATCAGGCTGTATAATCAGACTGTTAATCCTGTTGATCACCTAGATTGATTGTCTACGAAGGTGCTGGAAAACAATTTATCATGTAGAATATCATAACTTTACTATAAGGAATTTGCATATGTTGGCCAGAGCTTAATTTTGTTTCTTTTTGCACACTTTGACACTTTGTCATTTCTCCGCGAAAGATGTTTCAGCCCTTCAGGTTCTCTAAATTAGCCATCCCAGCAAACCTGCATGTAAAGCTTATACAGAAGTGATGGGTTATATGGTGCAATACATGTTTGTGTGTACATAAATGTCTATGCAGAACAGTAGGGATGAGCTTCATGTTCGAGTCGAACCCATGTTCGACACGAACATCGTCTGTTCGATCGTTCGCCGAATTGCGAACGATATGCGCCGTTCGTGCCAAATTCGTGTGGCACGTCACGGCCCATAATTCACTGCGGCATTGCAGTGCATTGCTGGCTGATGATTGGCCAAGTATGCACTATGACCTGCATGCTTGGCCAATTACAGTGCCGTCTGTAGAGAGAGCTGTAATTGGCCAAAGCCATGGCCAATTAGTACACACCCCACACTATATAAGGCCGCCTGCAGGGCGGCCCTGTGTAGTGTGTTACGGCGTTGAGAGACAGAGACAGTGGGACAGTGTCATTTGATTTAAGTTAGATAGATTAGACAGGACAGTCAGTCAGTTAGCTGCACTTACAGTGTATTGTGTATATATATGCATCCCAGGTGTTATATACACTGTATTCAGTTTAGCTAGATCCGTTCCTGTTATTATCTTCCTACTGACAGGCAGGCTTGTGTTGTTACAGTATTTACAGCTACCTGAAGAAAATTGCTGGTTTTCTTCAGAACCTATTAGTACCACAGTCAGGCAGCTAGACTATTTACAGTTAGTTTAGTGCGTCCTCCTAAAGCTACAAGTTAGTTTAGTGTGACCTCTGCACAGTGTTCAGCTAAAGCTACAAGTTAGTGTAGTGCGACCTCTGCACAGTGTTCTGCTAAAGCTACAAGTTAGTGTAGTGCGTCCTCTGAACAGTGTTCATCTAAAGCTACAAGTTAGTGTAGTGCACAGCGTTCAGCTAAAGCTACAGGTTAGTGTAGTGTAGTGCGTCCTCCTCACAGTGTTTAGCTAAAGCTACAAGTTAGTGTAGTGAGACCTCTGCACAGTGTTCAGCTAAAGCTACAAGTTAGTGTAGTGCGTCCTCCTCACAGTGTTCAGCTAAAGCTACAAGTTAGTGTAGTGCACAGTGTTCAGCTAAAGCTACAAGTTAGTGTAGTGCGTCCTCCTCACAGTGTTCAGCTAAAGCTACAAGTTAGTGTAGTGCGTTCTCCTCACAGTGTTCAGCTAAAGCTACAAGTTAGTGTAATGCAACCTCTGCACAGTGTTCAGCTAAAGCTACAAGTTAGTGTAGTGCGTCCTCTGAACAGTGTTCAGCTAAAGCTACAAGTTATTGTAGTGCACAGTGTTCAGCTAAAGCTACAAGTTAGTGTAGTGCGTCCACCTCACAGTGTTCAACTAAAGCTACAAGTTAGTGTAGTGCGTCCTCTGAACAGTGTTCACCTAAAGCTACAAGTTAGTGTAGTGCACAGTGTTCAGCTAAAGTTACTAGTTAGTGTAGTGTGTCTTCCTCACAGTGTTCAGCTAAAGCTACAAGTTAGTGTAGTGCATCCTCTGAACAGTGTTCAACTAAAGCTACAAGTTAGTGTAGTGCGACCTCTGCACAGTGTTCAGCTAAAGCTACCTGTAGAAGGTTGGTGGTGTTTTCCTGATCCTATCACTACCGCAGGCAGCTACATTATTTACACGTTAGTGTAGTGCGTCCTCTGCACAGTGTTCAGCTAAAGCTACCTGTAGAAGGTTGGTGGTGTTTTCCTGATCCTATCACTACCGCAGGCAGCTACATTATTTTAACGTTGGTGTAGTGCATCCTCTGCACAGTGCTCAGCTAAAGCTACAAGTTAGTGTAGTGCGACCTCTGCACAGTGTTCATCTAAAGCTACCTGTAGAAGATTGGTGGTGTTCTCATACTACAGGCAGGCAGTTGATTTTGCTAGCTGCGGTATCAGTATCAGTATATATATATATATATATATATATATCCCAGCTTAGTTTAGCTACATCTCACTGCAGGCCATTAGTATGTCTGGAAGGCCAACAAGGAGAGGCAGACAGTCACAAGCCAATAAAAGAGGGCAAGCAGGCTCTGTGTCTAGAGGCAACAGTGCTGGTCCTGGACACGGTGCATTCTCATCAGCACGTGGCTGTGGGACACGCTTGGCCTTTTTTTCAGCAGCTGGCCGTGTTTAGCCGCAACATGTGGAAGACTTGGTCGAGTGGATGACCAAGCCGTCCTCATCCTCCTCATCCTCTCTCACCCATGCTCAGGGTACTTTGTCTGGCAAAGCAGCTGCCAACGCGGCCTATTCTCTCGGCTCAATGGCATCAGTGACTCCTTCCCTAGCCCCACCATGTCCTCCTGAGGAGTCCCTCGAACTGTTTGACCACAGTGTTGGGTATATGCTCCAGGAGGATGCCCAGCGTTTATAAGGCTCTGATGATGGTACTGAGCTAGATGAAGACAGTAATGTGAGCACGGACAGAGGGGGTGCCCAAGAAGGACAGCAATCAGGTTTGCTCCAGTGATGAGGAGGGAGGGGATGATGAGGTCACTGACTCAACGTGGGTGCCTGATAGGAGAGAGGAGGAGGGGGAGGAGGAGGAGGCACATCACCAACGAGGCAGGATGCCCTCCAGGGGCCAGCCTAAGGGCAGCACACTGACTGCATCACACCGCAAAGCTCCGCATGTGCAGGGCACTGCTGTCTCTGCGCATTATTCCAAAAGTTCTTTGGTGTTGGCCTTTTTTGAGACGAGTGCATCAGATCGCACTGCTGCTATTTGCAACATATGTTTCAAGCGTATCTCGCCTGGCCAAAACATCTCCCACTTGGGCACCACATACTTGACCAGACATATGTTGACCTGCCATGCAGTTGGTTGGCAAGTGTATCTAAAAGACCCACACCAAAGAACAAAGAGGACCTCTCCTTGCTCCTCATCAGCTGAGATCTCCAACCCTACTATACCTTCAGTCCTCTCTGAGACCTGCACTGAGGGGAATGAAGGTGTAGAATTAGGTGTGTCACAGCCAAGTACTTGTGGGAAATCTGCTTTCTGTACACCGACGTAAGATTGTACCAGGCAAATTTCCCTGCCCCAGCTGCTGCACCGCTAAAAGAAGTTCGCTCCCAGCCATCCACATGCCCAGCGGTTGAATGCTAGCTTGACAAAATTGCTAGCACTTCAACTGCTACCTTTTCAGTTGGTAGACTCTGCCCCCTTCCGTGAGTTTGTGAAATGTGCGGTTCCTCAGTGGCAGGTACCCAAATGCCACTTTTTCTCACGGAAGGCGATTCCGGCTCTCTACCGGCATGTGGAAGGCAATGTCCATGCCTCGCTGGACAGGGCGGTCAGCGGTAAGGTGCATATTACCGCTGACTCATGGTCCAGCAGGCATGGACAGGGACGTTACCTAAGTTTCACGGCGCATTGGGTGACTCTGCTGGCAGCTGGGAAGGATGCAGGACAAGGTGCAGTAGTGTTGGAGGTTGTTCCGCCACCACGCCTCCAAAATGCCACTACTAATGATTCTGACACACCTCTCTCCTCTGCCCCCTCCTCTTCTTCTTCCTCCATGGCCTCTTCCTGTGCTTTGTCCTCGGAACCAGCGGTGCTCCGTAGACGTTCAAGGGGCAACTCAAGTATGCAGGCCAAAAGATGCCATGCGGTGCTTGAGCTGGTGTGCTTGGGGGACAGGAGCCACACTGGGGCAGATGTTCTGTCAGCTCTGCAGGGGCAGGTTCAGAGGTGGTTGACGCCACGCCAACTTAGGCAGGAATGGTGGTTTGCGACAATGGCACCAACCTCCTCTCCGCCCTCCGACAGGGACAAATGACTTATGTGTCCTGTTTGGCTCACGTCCTTAACTTGGTGGTGCAGCAGTTCTTGGACAGGTACCCGGGCTTACAGGATGTCCTGAGGCAGGCCAGGAAAGTCTTTGTGCATTTCCGCCGGTCATATAGTGCCAGTGCTCGGCTGGCAGACCTCCAAAAGGAATTTAACCTGCCCAAGAACCGCCTAATCTGTGATATGCCCACCAGGTGGAACTCAACGTTGGCCATGCTGCAGCGGCTGCACACGCAGCAGAGGGCCATCAATGAGTACCTGTTCGACTATGGCACCAGGACAGGGTCAGGGGAGCTTGGTTTTTTCCCCACGCCAGTGGGCCATGATCAGGGATGCATGCACTGTCCTGTCACCATTTGAGGAGGCCACAAGGATGGTGAGCAGTGACAGTGCATTCATCAGTGACACTGTCCACCTGTTGGAGCACACGCTGTGTGGAATAATGGACAGGGCACTTGAGGCAGAACAGAGGCAGGAAGAGGAGGACTTCCTTAGCTCTCAAGGCCCCCTTTATCCAGACAGTGTTCCTGCATGCCCGCCGATCACACAGGAAGAGGAGGAGGAGGAGGATTGTGTCAGTATGGAGGTGGAGCTTGGCACTCAGCATCAGCAGCAGCAGTCTTTAAGGGATCATTTACAGTCCCAAGAAACACATGGACTTGTACGTGGCTGGGAGGAGGTGGCTGCGGATCATGTCATCCTTAGTGACCCAGAGGACTCCGGACCGAATGCCTCAGCAAATCTACGCTGCATGGCCTCCCTGATCCTGCAAAGCCTGCGGAAGGATCCTCGCATTCGTGGTATCAAGGAGAAGGAACAATACTGGCTGGCAACTCTCCTTGATCTACGTTACAATGGTAAGGTTGCGGAGCTTATCTTGCCATCGCAGACGGAGCAGAGGATGAAACATCTTCGTGAGGCCTTGCAGAAAGGTCTGTGCAACGCGTTCCCAGAGACTGGGAGGTTACAAACTCCTGTTTCTGAACAACATGTTGCTGAGGCTTCGGTCAGTCAAAGAAGGAGCGGTGGAGAAGGTGGCCGTCTGACCGATGCGTTCAGACAATTTTTTAGTCCGCAGCCCCAAGGTATGATCGGTTCCAGCAACCATCGCCAGCGTCTGTTTTACATGGTGCAGGAATACCTAGGGGCAAGATCTGACTTGGACACCTTTCCCACCGAAAATCCTCTGGGTTACTAGGTCTTGAGGATGGATCACTGGCCAGAGCTTGCACAGTATGCAATTGAGCTCTTGGCCTGTCCTGCATCCAGCGTTCTTTCGGAACGCACATTCAGTGCTGCTGGAGGCTTTGTAACCGATCACAGGGTGCATCTGTCCACCGACTCGGTCGATCGACTGACCTTCATAAAAATGAATCAGTCTTGGATCACCACCAGCTACCAAGCACCTGATGCTGATGTAACCGAATAATTTTTTTGAAATGTCAGATCCCTTCAAAGACTGCCTATGCTGATGCTGAGTGACTATCTTGTTATACTGAGTAATTATCCTCTTCCTCCTCAATGATCATGATGATAGCTTGTAAGAACATTTTTGGTTCTGGGCGCCGCCAGTCCTGCCCCCAGTGCCTAAGGCCCAATTTTTCAGCCCCTGTTTAACAAGGGCATGTAATTGCAATTTTTCATGCAATTCTTTGTAGCAGGGCTAGTTCCTGCGCTCCAACTAGAGTATCTGTGAGGGGTTGCAGTGTTGTGGCACCAGCACCAGTGCCTAAGGCCCAATTTTTCAGCCCCTGTTTAACAGGGGCGTGTATTTACAATTTATGATGCAATTCTTTGCAGCAGGGCTAGTTCCTGCGCTCTAACTAGAGTATCTGTGAGGGGTTCCAGTGTTGTGGCACCAGCACCAGTGCCTAAGGCCCAATTTTTCAGCCCCTGTTCAACAGGGACATGTAAATAGAATTCTTGATCTAATATTTCACAGCAGGGCCCGTTTCTGCGCCCACCAAGAGTATCTGTGAGGACTTACAGTGTTGTGGCACCAGCACCACCACCACCAAAGGCATGTAATTACAATTCTTGATCTAATATTTCACAGCAGGGCCCTGTGAGGGCTTACAGTGTTGTGGCCACAACAACACCTAAGGCCCAAATTTCTGCTGAGTATATAGGGCAGGCTCCTACTTTTAAACTTCCAACTTACAAACGACTCCTACTTGCAAACGGAAGGAGACAACAGGAAGTGAGATGAAATCTACCCCTAGGAAGGGAAATTCTCTTCTGTAAGAGTTAATATGGGAAAAACTTTTCTCCTTTCCACTGATGCTTTATCACCAATCCTTGTTTCACAAAAAACCCCAAATTTTCAAAAAACATTTGTCATTGGGACAAAAAGTGAGGTGAAATCTTCTGAAGAGGAGTACAGACAGCAAAACAAATGTCACAGGGGTGATAACCCTTCCCTAGGTTTTCCAAAAAGCGTAAAATAGATTTTTTGGCTGGAGCTAAACACGTTAAAAATGTACCAGTTCAAAATTACAAACAGATTCTACTTAACAACAAACCTACAGTCCCTGTCTTGTTTGCACTGCCTGTATACTGCTGTTCAGAGTATATAGGGCCTGGGGGCCCCACACCTTTCCTTTTTTAATTTGGGTGCGGGGTTCCCCTTAATATCCATACAAGACCCAAAGGGCCTGGTAATGGACTGGGGGGTACCCATGCCATTTGTCTTACTGATTTTCATCCATATTGCCAGGACCCGACATTACATTAAAGCCGCAAGCAGTTTGCATGCCTTTTTTTCCTTTAAAAATGACATTTTGTGCAGGGACTTTTCTAAGCACGGGAAACACGCGCCACTTTACAGACATACTATAGACACCCCCCAGGTATGATATTTAAAGGAATATTTCACTTTTTTTTTTTTTTTTACTTTAAGCATCATTAAAATCACTGCTCCCGAAAAACGTCCATTTTTAAAAGTTTTTTTTGCATTGATACATGTCCCCTGGGGCAGGACCCGGGTCCCCAAACCCTTTTAGGACAATACCATGCAAATTAGCCTTTAAAATGAGCACTTTTGATTTTGAACGTTTGAGCCCATAGACGTCAATGGGGTTCTAACTTTCGTGCAAATTTTCGGTCTGTTCGCAGGTTCTGGTGCGAACTGAAGCGGGGGGTGTTCGGCTCATCCCTACAGGACAGCAAAAAATTAATGTGGTCCACTTGGAGCATTCAGGGTCAGTGTCTCAATGCACCAGATGCACCATCTCTGAAGAGACTGAAGTATCTCTAGACAAACAGATAAGAAGAACAGCAGTGCGCAATCTGAGGGTAGTATTTAAACAGATTTATTGTGGTAAAAAGACAAATGGCAACTCACATTGTGACAGTTAAAATCAGGCTTATGACATAGTAAGGGCTTCCAATGGACAGTCTCACAACAACAGGGAATCTTAGACCAATAGGAGTACTGGGTGGATGGATACACCTGCAAGATCAAGAGACCTCCCCGGGGGACACCAAACTAAGTGCAGCTCAGAAGAAGAGATGGCACTTTTTGTATGTAAGCAGTGAGCGGTCAGCTAAGGCATCTGGGATGAGGAGTCTCTTCCTACAACTTACAACCTGGAAAGTCCAGACGTCAGGCTGGATGACAGCTTAGATGAAGAAGTGGAAAACAACAAGATGTCGGACGCAGACCGGAAGTGATGTCCTCTGGATGTCGAGGGGCAGAACTATGCATTTCAAGGCCCCCCAAACCTTGAGAAAGGGGCTTGGGCTGCAGGTGGTGCTCAACCGCCTCGGCAATGCTAAGGGAGGGGAAGCCAAGAGAAACATGGTTTCTCTATGGTTTCCTGGGTCACTGGGGGCAGCGATCTGGTTTGATGCTGACAGCTGGTGCCATCTTGGGTCAGGCAGAGTCTATTTATAAGTGCATTTAGCCTGTGGGTAGTGTAGGGACAGGTCACCCATCTGTCAGAGAAAGGTTCCAGATGAGTAGTCTAGGGACTCACTACTTCTCCTGGAAACCTCTCCACTTCAGCACGGACCAGCCAAGCTGCATTCCGCCCCTCAAGACAGATGCTGTCAGTTTGGTGGAGACCTGTTCTGCTATAATCTGCTGATCATCTTTGAGTGTTTCTGGTCGGGCTGCTTTCCGCAGGGCTTGTTGTGAATCGTTATATTTTTTTTTTACTACAATACAAGTTGTTTCTATTGCATCTGGACTGTGTGTGAGTTACACCCTGCTACAAGTCAGTTTTCAGTAAAGCTCAAGTCATAATTGGGAGCTTTCACATGGCTTCCTTCCTTTGTTCTTAATGGCAGAATAGAGAGACCATGGAACTTAGACAGGGCTTCTTGTCTTCATTTCTGGTGGCTAAGAAAGACTAGTTGATAAGTGATAGTAAGGTAGGTATTAGAAGCATTTAGAGCTACTATTAATGGAATCCTTTTGCTTTTGGCAAATGGCTGTTCAAGCGCCAAGCACGGGGGGGGGGGGGGGGGTTGGTGGGGTTGGGTTGTTGTGACCTAGCTCCTACACCAGGGGCGGATCCAGAGTCCAGTCTCGGGAGGGGCACTGCCAGAAAATACCTTTTTTGCGGGCAATTTATCTGGGAAATGGCTGGTGTTGGCGCTTCAATCATCCCGGGACCATGGTTGTTATGGTGTCAGGATGATTGAAGCGTATTATTTCTATTATTACATTGTTATATAAAATGAAATAGTTCAACTCACCATAATGCAGAATCAGTGGGAGCCTGAGTGCTCACTGAATGGCCAGCTGCCCGGCCCACCCGCTCTCTCACCCGCCCGCTCTCTCATCCGCCCGTGGAGCCACCCACTCTCTCACCCGCTCTCTCACCCGCATCTAATTTCTCGGATCCACCCCTTGTGAAGCCCTGGATCCCCAGGCTTGTGAAATTCAGTGGGGATTAGCCGGGTGTCCTACATCAATTCTATTGACATACTCAAGCCCCCAGATCTACATCTCCCATGAGCCCTTTCCCTACACAAAGTGTAGGGAAAGGCTTCTGGGAGTCAAGGCATCAGTGGTTTTTTTTTTAGGAAAGAGATCAATGTAAGCATGTGGAGAAGGACAGAGAGAGATAGAGGACAAAGAGAGTAGGGGATAGGTTCTGTAGTCCAGCAGCCAGAGCTGACAACACTGCTTGGGATTTTAGTGCCGCAAAGGCAGATTTTTTTTTACATTTATTTTGCAGAAACATACACTTTATAGTGATTTTTTTTGCCATGCATGGGAAAGGCAGAAGTTTACTTTACATTCAATTTCTCAGACTAATTTTCCTTTATTGTGCCCCATGTTCAGATTGAATGATAACAAAAGACACACACTAACACGGCAAAGCCTATATTATCATTGAATGATAAAGCAACATCTCCCCATCCTCCTCCATTAATACAAGCATCTATACAGCTATCTGAGAATTGTCTGCTGGGTACCCCATGCTCTCATATTGTACTAAGAAATCTAAAATCAATAAACATGACATTCCATTTTGATGTACAAAACGCTATGTGACTCGGGGATTAAATTGATTCGTCAGCCTATAATGCTCTGCATGGACAGACAAATGTGAATGTGCACAGAATATTAAATCACCGACATTGTGAAAACATCATATATTATTAAAAAACACAGCATGACTTGTCGGGTCAGGTCTATCAATTATTCACTGTTTCTCTTGTCTAATTGCACATAAATCTTCCTAACCTTACTCATCAAATTCACCCATAGCAGGAAAAATGAAAGGAGAAAAGAGATGGTTCCTGTGTAATATTGAGAAAACATATTAGTGGTTTACTGGATACTTTTTGTAATGTAAATTATGTTATCATGTGGTGGCAAGGTGGCTAAATGGTTGACAGAACTGTCTTGCAGCATCCAGGTCATATATTCAATAACCAACAAATTTCCATAATTTGATCCTGTAGGCACACAAACTTTGTTACCCGAAACAATCTCCTTTGCTGGGATCACCTTTTTTGCACATAACTGCTTTACTTGTCCTAAGTAACGTTGACCCCAAAGTTGGTTGTTAGGTTTGGACTGAATTTCATGAATTTAGTAAATTATCTCAAGCCAAGTTTAACAATTTTTTGAAGTTCAAATTTCAAGAAGGCTTCTGGCAAAAAGTGACCAAAGGCTGTTTGCCATAAATCTTTATCTGCTGCTTCCTGAGCATCTCTAGCGTGACTTCCAGAGATTGCTAGAAAGGTTCAGGTAAATCTAGTTCTTTGGTTACTCTGTAACCATTGGAGCATGGTGGGATTTTTTTTGGCTCTTCTGGGTCCCAATGGCTGCAAGCCCAACTACTCTCCCCTACCTTCTAGTGGATTCAGATCGTAGTGGGATGGAATAGGCAGACCCTTGACCTGAATATGTATGTGGCCTCAGCCAATCCCTGAGGGAGAATACCCAGTTGGTTGCTAAGGAGGACATACATAGTCTAGGGCCTGGAGAAGTTGGGTTCTTGTCCAGGAGGAGAAGACCCCAGCCTGAAGGGCTGTTGCCCTTCTGGGCAGTGTAGCTGAAGTCTACAGGAAGTCACTCATTGAGAGCTGGAGGGCCTTTTTTCTGGAAATAATTGGAGCCAAATCAAGGGGATTCAATGATGATCTGGAGATTCACAGGAAAAGTGGCTGGTCGATATTGGACAGGGGCATTCCAGTATACGGGAAAAATGTGAGTATAGGCCTGAGTGTAGGATCCTAGTGACTGTTGATCTAACTCCTTAAGCATCTGCTCTAGTGCTGTTGAATAGGGACCTTTCCTTTGAAATCCCAGGGTTGCTTGTTCTCCTATTGTCTGCCAAGAAGGGAAGTACCCCAAAGAGTGTAGACAAGGCAAAGAGTGTCCTCTGGTTTCTTTGTACAATACATTTGGAGTATCCCAAAGCCTACCCTGCATCCAAACCAAGTTATTCCTTTGCGTGGTCTTTGAGTTGTGAGACTGTTTGAGTTGTTGTGTGTCTGGCTGCTTGTACACTCATTTGGGAAGAGAACCTGGGGTAACTCAGCAGGGCCTGTTAGGTCTCTGCACTACACTATTATAAACATCCACCTATCCTGTTGAACGATATTTGCTTGTCTAATACCTTCCATGATCCGCTACTGGCCTATATGCAATCATGAAACCCATGTAACCCACTTCAATAAGGTAATTGACTCTTATTTTTCTTACCACCCTAAGGCATGTCCTCATGTGAGCTTTGTACAGAATGCACTTTTTTCAAGATGGCTGAATCTTTCACCTATCGGCATACAAGTCAGAAATTCGTTTTTAAGCAATTCTTTAATTGCAGTACCTCCAATGTTGTGTATTTACTAAGCTGTTGTTCCAAACTAGTCTGGAAATATGAGCTTGCATCAGCCAACATAGAAGTGAATTTTCGTCCACTGTTGCAAGACATTTTGCAGATGCCAATCATAATGCATCCCAGTTGCATTTCACCATCATAGAGCAAGTCTATCATGCTTGATGAAAGACTCCAGGCGCCCACCAAAAGAAAGAAATTCATATTTGGTCATGATGTCACGCTATCCCCACCCTTTTGTTTACAGGGACAGGGTTTCCCAGCAAGTAAACGAGTGGAAGCTTTGCCCAATGCAGTCCAAACCCATAGAAAAGGCAATTTGCCTTGAGTCCTATGAATTCGGTTTACACCACTGCATTGTTGGGAAAAAAAAGGTAAACCATGTAATGCATCATTACGGTGCATTGGCACCACTTTCTTCACAGCACACACTAGTAGATGTAGTATAAGCCCCCATTTGGATCTATGTGCAGCCATTGGCTCCCGCTGCTGTCAATCAAATCCAATGACACGGGCTCCAGGGGCGGGGCCGAGTCCGGTATTCTGTGTCCCTAGACGCAAATGCTGGACTCGGAAGCGTGCCCGCAAGGTAACCCCCTCGGGGAAGCGCTTCTCCGATTGGGTTATCAGATGTGGGGAGGAGCCGCAAGAGCCGCCGGGGGGCCCCAGAAGACGAGGTTCGGGGCCAGCTCAAAACGAGCTGCACAGTGGAGGTAAGTATGATATGTTTGCTATTAAAAAAGAAAAAAATACCCTTACAATTACTTTAAGTCCTGACCTGTAAGCTTGAAATACTTTCATTACAGTTTGTTGGCTATTGCCTACCTTTGCCATCAGCAACTAAAAATAAAACATCATTGTTATCACTAAAGTAAGCCCCGTTGTTGGTGTCAGATCCCCCTCTTTTCTCTTCCTATAGTGTGCTGCAGTCTTCCATTCCCAAGCTGACTACATTGATGGGGGCTAAGAAACTATAGCACTATGGAGTCTGCATGTAGAAGAGGGAACTCTATCGATGCCACAAAGTTCTACAGCCATGCAGACACCATATCACCACCA
This sequence comes from Lithobates clamitans, assembly GCA_037952925.1. Taxonomy (NCBI): domain Eukaryota; kingdom Metazoa; phylum Chordata; class Amphibia; order Anura; family Ranidae; genus Lithobates; species Lithobates clamitans. The sequence goes on from JBBGZY010000309.1 coordinate 213,488, forward strand.
TAGCTTCCAACTGTCCCTGATTTCGAGGGACTGTCCCTGATTTTGAGCAATATCCCTCTGTCCCTCTTTCCCCCTCATTTGTCCCTCGTTTTGGTCTGATCTATATAGTTGTATATAAAATGTACTTTTTATCTTTCAAAAAGTGTTTCCCAGTGCTAAACCTTTCATCCAAATTATAAATTGCTGCATTTGTAAATTTTAAAAGCCAATATAAAGGAATAGTAGTGGTAAAAAAAAGTCCCTTGTGGATTCAAGTAACCTTTTTTTTGGTTAATTCTCCTTTAAGGGGGTGTGACAGGGGGTGTGTCCTATACCTACATATATTTGCTAGTAGGTGTCCCTCATTCCCATCTTAAAGTGTTGGGAGGTATGTCAATACAGATAGAGTAACCGGGACTGAACCCGTGGTACAGAGACCTCATGTGTCTGGCCGCATGGTATGAGAGTGAAGGGGTTAAGCAAGAGCACTCATGAGGTCCACACTAGGTGCTCGGTGGGACCCCATTCTGTCATTGGGAGTGAGGTAGCAGAGGTAAGCTGGACTGGTGGAGTGGGCATGGGCTTAGCAGTGTCCCTTCTAAATGCGATATACGAAGACGGTGTAGTAACATGGGGCAGCTCTCATACAGAAGAACTCTACTTTTATTGCTATAACTAGGGTTGTCCCGATACCACTTTTTTAGGACCGAGTACAAGTACCGATACTTTTTTTAAAGTACTCGCCGATACCGATTACCGATACTTTTTTTAAATGTCATGTGACAGTGTTTTTTTTTTGCAATTTTTTTTTTGGGGGGGGGGAGGTGAACGTTGTATGTGTGTGTGTTTTTTTTTTGTTTTTTTTTTACAATTTTTATTTTTTCCAATAATATTTTTTTATTCTTTGTTTTTTTTTTTTTTTTTTAATCAGCCCTTTTGGGGGGCTTTGGTGAGATATCAGGGGTCTTAACAGACCTCTGATATCTCCCCCTTGAGACAGAGAAAGAGACAGAGGATAGAGATTCCCCAGTCCCTTTCTCTGCAGCGTCAGCTGCACTGAGAATCAATGGAGAGAAGACAGCAGCTTCTCTCCATTCATAAACTGACACATTGTAATCACAGGAGATTACAATGTTTCAGTTATGTGAATGGACAGAGTCAGCTGACTCTCTCCATACACAAAGGAAGGAGGAGGGGGACGGAGGAACGGAGGGGGAGAACGGAGGGGACAGATAAGGAGAGAGGAATGCAGGGGACAGATAAGGAGAGCAGAACGGAGGGGGACAGATAAGGAGAGAGGAACGAATAGGACAGCGGAGAGGCACAGAGGAAAGGAGGGGGCACGGAGGTGGATGCAGTGACAGTCAGCTGTGAGCGATCACCGCTGTATGTCACTAAAGCTGGTGAAAGCCGCTGGGGGAGAATCTTGTAACTCCCCCACGCGCCGATCACAGCTGTCTTCCAGGTATCGGGGGAGGCATCGGGAGCATTTGCCTGAGTACAAGTACTTGGGCAAATGCTCGGTATCGGTGCCGATACCGATACTAGTATCGGTATCGGGACAACCCTAGCTATAACGTTTGACTTTCACATGAACGCGGTCCCGCCTGGCTTCGGGCATTGATGAGCGCACATATGAGAAAGGTACCCCCACATGCAGGGTGAGTAGGCCCCAGCCTTAAGCTTGTAAACAATGCTCCAAGAAATATCAAGTACACACAAATACCTAATGGAATTCTTCTCTAAAGGTGAGTCAGTGGTCTTAATATTATGAATAACAAGTTTGGATGAAAAAATGAACAGGGAATGACGGAGAGTGGGATTCGCGTTTCCTCTATTTACATGAGGCCACCTATGACTGTATACCTTTGGTCAGTACTGTTATCATTGATTGGAAATGGTATGATTCATCCAGTGTAGAGAGGAGTTTATGTAACAGCACTGCCATGATTTCATCTGGAATAAATCGACTAATGTACAACATCTGTGGCCACTCACTGCTGAGACACACAGAGGCCACCGACTGAACCCCCGGAGATCGGACATTGCTGTAACCACTGAACTGGGTCTGTAATTAAACAAAGCGTTGGATCTAACAAGATGAATGAATCAGAGTATCCATCATCCTTTCTCCTCCTAATCCAACCGTTTAGAGGAACATAACAGCTGATATGACACACCAGTGATGATAGAATCATTTGTTAAAGAAGCTGACACAGATTAAACAAGACCAAAAAGCTGCAGAACATTATGAAACAATGTAGAACTCACTTTGCAATACTCTTCTCATAATGTTACATTGTATACAGATACTGTAATATCGATATACTTTATCTCTATGCTGTAGGTCAGTGTAAGCTATAGGCTCCATTCTCAAAACTTTACACTAGTATAATGCCGCGTACACACGATTGGACTTTCCGACGGGAAATGTTGGATTTGAGCTTCTTGGCTGAACGTCTTGTACGTCACTATGTTCGTAATTGTTGGCCAACATTTGTGTGACCGTGTGTATGCAAGACAAGTTGGAGCCAACAACCTTCGAACAAAAATCCACGGTTTTGTTGTCGGAAAGTTAGGCATGTGACTGTCATATTTAAATTGCATTGGACTCAACTGAAAATTGCTGTCACTTTTTAAAAAAATAAGTGTCCTTATCCTGATGTGTTAGCTTTGTGAATTGAGCTTTATGTCTTTAAAACAGAACTATACTTACCTTCAGGCCAGCGATGTGTTGTCCCCGAGCTCCCAGACGGCCGCTGACGTCTTCGGGTGGCTGGCTTCTGGGTTTTGGTCACCGCCCGCTGTCATTGGCCAGTAGAGAGGGGCCCGATGTTCCAGTCAAATGAAGGGTGTTCGTTTGTTCGTAGACGCCGACGAGCGCCCCATAATGCACTGCGAGGTCGCAGTGCATTGATGGCTGCTGATTGGCCAAAGCATGCACCTGACCTGTATGCTTTGGCCAATCACAGCACGATGTACAGTGAGAGCCATGATTGGCCAAACGCAGGGTACCTTTGGCTAATCATGGCTCAGGGGCTAAGTCCACACCCCACACTATATAAGGCTGCTTCCAACGGAGGCCATGTATAGTGTGCATTAATGGAGAGAGATTAGGCAGGGTAGTTAGTGAATTGAGCGGGACATTAGTGTAGTTTATATAATGGTGTGGATGCTGGGTAAGTGCCCTATATCGGACATTTTTATTGCAATATTAGTGACTATTCTTACTAGAGTCAGGGAAGGTTTGTGGGTAATTTCCCCATTTGTTTGAAAATAACCATGTAATATATGAGTATTTTACAACTTGTTCTTGTCTTATCTGTCTGTGATATAGTTAGAGTTGTCTTTGTTATGTTCATATTGATTTTAACCTTGTATAAGGTTGCGCAGGGACTGTGGCATCACAAGGGGGCGGGGTCACCGGGTGACATCACCGGGTGACATCACCCGGTGACCACGCCCCATGCCTATATAAATGGTTGCGCAGCTCGCACACAGCATTCCAGCGGGAGAGAGCGTCGTGTCAACATCGGAAGAAGAGGGGACAAGACGGCGCAGAAGACCGGGCCAGCGCTAGCAAAAGAGCGGCAAAACCATGTATCATGTACCCCATACTCATTGACATAGGGTTATTAAAGGGGCCTCCCAGATTCCGATAAGCCCTCCGCCCGCAGACCCCAACAACCAACGGCCAGGGTTGTCGGGAAGAGGCTCTTGTCCCCATCAACATGGGGACAAGGTGCTTTGAGGTGGGGGCCCGCAGGGCGCCCCCCCTGCCCCAAAGTGCCCACCCCCCCCATGTTGAGGGGCGCTCGCTCGTCCCCACCCCCTTTCCCGACCGGCCGGGCTGCGTGCTCGGATTAGGGTCTGGTATGGATTTTGGGGGGGACCCCCACGGCGATTTTTCATCGTAGGGGGTTTCCCCTAAAATCCATACCAGACCTAAGGGCCTGGTATGCTCCTGGGGGGGAACCCACACCGTTTTTTTAATTTAAATTTTGGCGCGGCGTTCCCCCTCATGATTCATACCAGACAGCTGTCAGCACTGCCTGTCGCTCATCGGGAAAGGAAAACAAAAGTTTTCCTTTCCCGATGAACAAGCCAGCTCTGCGCTGGCTCCCGTGACGGGGCTCACAGGTGTCAAATCTCGCTGATAACAGCGACGAGATTGACACAATATAGCGGTCACCTACTGTAGTCGACTAAAATGTAGTGGAGATTTAGTCGACTAAATACGACTAAAACTAAAACAATTTTAGAAGACTAAAATGGGATTAAAACTAAAATGTCATTTTAGTCCTAAGACTAAAATTAGCACTGGTACATAATGCAGGGCAGAGTATATAATGCAGTCAATGTAGTGTATATAACGCAGTGCAGAGTATATAGTGCAGTGTAGAGTAGTATATAGTGCAGTGCAGAGTATATAACAGTGCAGAGTATATAACACAGTGCAGAGTATATAATACAGTGTAGTGCAGAGTATATAATACAGTGTAGAGTATATAATACAGTATATTGAAGTGGTTAAGGGAAACCCTATGACAGAATTAAGAAAAAAACGGAATGCCCCCCCCCCCCCCACCCTTTGGGACTGGTACTGATTTTAAGGGGAACTCTATGCCAAAATGTAAAATAGATAGTGTTGGATCCCCCTAAAAATCCATACCAGGCCCTTCAGGTCTGGTATAGTTTTTAAGGGGAACTCCACGGCAAAATTTAAGAAAGAAATGGGGTGGGGCCCCCCCCCCCAAAATTCATACCAGACACTTATCCGACCATGCAGCCTGGCAGGCCAGGAAAGAGGGGGGGATAAGCAAGCGCCCCCTGTCTCTCCTGAACCTGAACACCCCCCAAAACACCTTGTCCTCATATTTTGCTCAAAATATGAACATGCTTTAGTAATGTTGACCTGCACCCTATTCATTTCAAGTGTGAATTTCAAGTGTGAATTTTAACATTTTTGAACATTTTTAATGCTCATAGATACATATAATAAGTTTGCATTATCTGAATCCCATTCTCAAGCATTTTCTGCTAGAGCCTTTAATACTGAGTTGAGCTGTTTTACCGGCATGACTGACTTAAAATGTAAAATCCTTGAAATGTTTCAACTTGAATAGCCCCGAGCGTATTTACTGTGCTGTCATTGGAAACCACCAATATGTTTGCGGCTGCTGCCACCCCCTGGACACGGAGCAGAAAGGCAGCATTACAATCATTACTTGTAATTTAAAGGGAACGTACAAAGGGTATATTTCTAAAAAAAAAAAAATAGGTGCAGCTCAAATTTCCCTTTTTTAAATTTCATTTTTTTTCCCTGTTTTGTTTTTACTGTAAAAAATAATTCTAATATGTATTTTTGCAAAGTTTTGACTCTAGAAGTGTTTTGGTTTGCTTCCCAAAATACACGTCCTGGTATTTATCAAGAAAGTTTAATTCTGTTCAGTTAAAAATAAAAAAAAAAGTCTTATAATATATGTATTCAAAACTCAATAAAATTTGAATTAAAGAAAAATAAAAAAAAGTCCCCAATCTGGCAATTTGGACCGAAGAGTGACTTCTTCTAGTCAACAACAGACTATTTTTTTTTTACTACCTTCTACATCTTACTAACAGTGCTCCAGTCCATAAATGAGTGAACACACACTGTAACATGTAATGGTCTAAACCAGGGATCTCCAAACTTTGTAAACAAAGGGCCAGTTTACTGTCCTTCAGACTTTAGGGGGACCGGATTGTGACCAGTGGGAGTATAAAATGTCCCGGTGTTTGTGCAAGTAAACCATGCCTCTGGCTTGATGGTCAATGGGAATAAAGAAATGACATAGAGACTTTAGTTAATAAGAGGAGGAATAGTACCCCATCACTGGTATTACTGGGAGAAATAGTGTCCCAGCGTGGTGTCAGTGGAAGGAATAGTGCCCCATTACTGGTATCAATAGGAAGAATTGTGCCCCATTGTTGGTATCAGGGGAAGGAATAGTGCCCCATCATGGATATCAGTGGTAGGAATAGTGCCCCATTATTGGTGTCAGTGGTAGGAATAGTGCCCCATCATTGGTATCAGTGTAAGGAATAGTGCCCAATCATTGGTATCAGTGTAAGGAATAGTGCCCCATTATTGGTATCAGTGGTAGTAATAGTGCCCCATCATTGGTATCAGTGATAAGAATGGAGACCCCTCATTGGTATCAGTGGGAGGAATAGTGCCCTATCATTGATATCAGTGGGAGGAATAGTGCCCCATCATTGGTATCAGTGATAGGAATGGAAACCCCTCATTGGTATCAGTGGGAGGAATAGTGCCCTATCATTGATATCAGTGGGAGGAATAGTGCCCCATCATTGGAATCAGTGGGAGGAATAGTGCCCCATCATTGGTATCAGTGGGAGGAATAGTGCCCCATCATTGATATCAGTGGGTGGAATAGTGCCCCATCATTGATATCAGTGGGAGGAATAGTGCCCCATCATTGATATCAGTGGGAGGAATAGTGCCCCATCATTGATATCAGTTGGAGGAATAGTGCCCCATCATTGATATCAGTGGGTGGAATAGTGCCCCATCATTGATATCAGTGGGAGGAATAGTGCCCCACTGTTGGTATCAGTGGGAGGAATAGTGCCCCATCATTGATATCAGTGGGAGGAATAGTGCCTCATCATTGATATCAGTGGAAGGAATAGTGCCTCATCGTTGGTATTAGTGGGAGAAATAGTGCCCCATCATTGGTTTCAGTGGTAGGAATAGTACCCCATCATTGTGTGTTGAGTTTGATAAACAATATATGATTCAAACGCAAGCAAAACACATTGGTATGAGTGAGAGGAATAATGCCCCATTGTTGGTGTCAGTGAGAGGAATGGTGTCCCATCGTTGGTATTACTGGGAAAAACGGTGTGCAATCCTTGGTGTCAGTGGGAAAAATAGTGTCCCGTCACTTATGTTAGTGGGGGGGAATAGTGACCCCTCATTGGTGTCAGCGGGAGAAATAGTGCCCCATCATTGGTATGAGTGGGAGGAATAACGCCCCATTGTTGGTGTCAGTCAGAGGAATGGATTCACATCTTTGATATTACTGGGAAAAACCGTGTGCAATCGTTGGTGTCAGTGGGAGGAATAGTGCCCCATCATTGGTGTCAGTGGGAGGAATAGTGCCCCACCCATCATTGGAGCACAGGTGTGTCAGGAGGAGGCTGTCTGTGGAGCTGCTGCAGATCCGTGTGAGAGGGGACTGGTGCGGAAATCTATCCCAGCTCTCCTGGCCCCTTTCTGGGGAAGCCATGGAGGCCAGCAGGGCCTCTCCTGCTGGAAGCTCTCAGCCATCTCCTGGGCCATCAGGTAACATACCTGCCCCTGTACAACCCATGGTTGGTGATCTCTCTGCCCCTGGTGAAGATGAAGGTTCCGGGGCCATCCGGGAGCGAGTGGTGGCCGGGATTAAGGTCCTGAATAGGGAAAGAGACAAGCTCTACAAGCTCAGAGCGGAGCTGAAGCGCCTGAGAAGGCAGCGTGAGGGCTTGCATAGCCAGAAACGAGGGTCCATGGATCCGGAGATCCAACTGGCCAAGGTCCGGGTGGAACACCAGGAGACCATTGTGGCCATGATGGAAGGCAGAGATGGGCCATTTAAAGAAAAGTTTTGTAACGATAAAAGATTTTCGAGGATGACAAAGATGGAGGTGGAGGAGGAGACCCCCAGTTCTGACCCCCTGCCCCCTCAGATAGAGGTAAGCAGCCCCATGCCTTCCCAGGACTCAGGAGGCATGCTCAGAGCCATCCAGGCAATGGAGTCTCCTATGCGGGGGGATCAGCTGGTGTTCCATGAGGAGGACATGACAGATAATGTGCCTGACAAGGTAAAGCCTGTCAAGTCCCATATTGTGAATAAAACAATTTTTGTGCCATTCAACACTGTGACTGATACAGACAATGTGCCCAGTGAGAGTCAGGCTGCTAGTCCTATCTGTAGTAATGCTGTGCCTGCTGATGCTGCAGTACAGCAAAGTTTGCTTTTAAAAAATGACATTCCTGCAGATGAACTACAAGATTCAGCAGAGCCTATTAACCCCCCTTTGGCTGAAGCTGTTTGCCCCACAGCTGCTGAGGACTCTACAGCACAGCTTCAGGAGACAGCTGATATTGCAGCAGAAACTGTGATTATTCCTGATGGGAATGTGAAGTTTTGTGTGACTGATAAAAATCATCCCAGCACCAGTGTGATGAACAATGGTCCCAGTTCAAGTGTGGACAGTCCTACCAACTCCGTTCAAGCAGTGAATAATAATAGTAATGTACAGACTGCTATGACTTCAGTGTGGGGCCTTGGCCCTGAAAAACTTACCTTTGCTCAGGTGGTACGCTCTGCTCCTGGTAGCTCTGCCCCCAAGCAGGGTTTTCCCCTACAGGCTACCACTTTGAGCACCCCAGGATCTGGTCTTGGGTCTCTGGCTTCTGCTGGGGGTCCCAGACGTAATGTTGTTATTCTGAAATGGGAAGGTGGTGCGATCCCTCCAGCACGGCGTGCAGTGGTGGACATGATTTTAGAGATGGGTTTTGGGGCAAATGATCTGTATGCCTTTATACATGTAGCTGGGACACGGGATTATACAGTTAGCTTCACCAGGCCAGAGGGTCTTGACCTGTTCTGGGAGAGATATGAGGCTCGGTGCAGGTCAAGACCTGAATGGGAAGGTCTGGCCCCAGTTGCAGTTTCTCAGAGGTCTACAGTAAAAAAAATCACAATTATCCTCACTAATGAGAGTGTCCCTGCCCGGGATCTAGAGGTTTGGTTAAGGAACTATGGGGAGGTTTTGACCAAGCCCAATAAAATCCTTGATGAACGTAACATCTGGACTGGGGGTTGGTCAGTTACAGTCAGGTTGGCCAGGGATGGGAATGTTGTCCGTCACCTGCCCTCCTCAGCTTTTATAGGGAGGGATAGGATGACTGTTTTTTACCCTGGTCAGCCGAAGCTGTGTCACCGCTGTGGAGAAAAGGGGCATTTGAGCTCTTCCTGTTCAGCCTTGATATGTTCAGTGTGTCGGGGTCAGGGTCATATGGCTAAGGACTGCACTGAAATGATCAGGTGCAACCTGTGCCTGCGCCTTGGCCACCCCTACAGCAGATGTCCTGAAGCCTGGCACAATATGGAGAAGGAGGTAATTGATGACATGTCAAGGCTGGACAGGATGGAGGGTGAGCCCCCTGGTGTACCATCCTCCTCTGCGGTGACTGACTCCCCTGGTCCTGCTCAGGATCCCTCTCCAGTTCCTGTGGCCACCCCTCATGTGACTGTAAGTATTCCTTCTGTATCTGTATCTGTCTCCCCCCAGCCTACTGTACCCTCTCCTCTTGTGTCAGAACCTTCCAAGTCTGTGCCCCCTGAGTTAGTTACCCCCCAGGAGTCTACCCCTCCTAAGTCTGACTCAAAGGGAGCACCCCCCCCACCAGGAGTGGTAGTGGGTACTAAAAAGGTTGCTTCTTCCTCTGTGAAGAAGTCTTCTGTAAAGACTTCACAGAAAAAAGTAAGAGATGAGGGCATCTCTGAAGCTGACCTGCAGTACCTGGAGGAGAGAAGGAAGGTTGGGAAGCGGAAGAAGCAGGTGGTGAGGACAGAACAGGCTCCAGTGCCTGTCTCCAACCGGTATAGGTCCTCTAATTGGGATATCTCTTCATCTGGAGCTTCTTCGGAGCGAAGTTCTGATTCCGAAATGGAGTTTGAGGCGGCCTCAAGAAAGAGAGAGGCTTCTGGTGATGAGCAGCAGAGGGGAGCTAAGAAGCAAACCACCCAATAACCCAAATGGCGGTTCCCCCTCCGTTAAAAGTGGTGACAATAAATGTCGCCAGCATTAAGTCAGTAAGAGCTCGTTCTATGGCCTTCTTTTTGTTCAGCCAATTAGATGCTGAAATTTTATTTTTGCAAGAGACTAGGCTCACCTCCTTGGCAGATATTCATATGGCCAAGAGAGAGTGGAGGTATGGTCCATCTTACTGGTCTCTTGCGGCCGAGCCTTACGGCGGTGTGGCGGTGTTGTTTAAAACCGGCATGGTAACTGTCCGGCGGGTTATTGAGGTGGAGATTGGGAGATGTATGGTCTTAGACGTCCTTGTGGGAGGGCAGGACCTGCGCCTAATTAATGTTTATGGACCGCACACAAAGTGGGACAGGAAATGCCTTTTTACAAGGATCAAGCCATTTCTTTTTACATCCCGGCAAGTGGTCTTTGGAGGTGACTTTAATACAGTAACTAGGCCCAAGGACAGGAAGGACTTCAAGGACAGGCTGGGATATGATAGCGTTTTTTTAAATAGTATGGTTAGGGATGCTGGTCTTGTGGATGTGCACATTAAGCACCTCCCGGATGACACTGGGTTCACCTTTCATCGAGGTAATAGTCAGAGTAGAATAGATAGGTTTTTTTTGAAGGAGACCTCTGCCTTCTCACCCCCAGTGGTGCAGGCAGTAGAGTTCTCTGATCACTGTATGCTATCTGTGGTCCTGAATGCTTCAGACGCCCCTCAGAGGGGCAAGGGCATCTGGAGATTGAATTCGACTCTACTCAAGGAAGAACATGTTAGACAATCCTTTGAGGAATTCTTTCAGGCACAGGTGACCATCCTGGACTTTTGTAGCAGCAAGGCTGAGTGGTGGGAGCTGACCAAAAAGAGGATTGCTGGATTCTTCAGGGGCCTAGCCAATAGAAAGCAGTTTAATAAATACATGACCTACCAACGTTTACGGAGGAAGCTGGATATTCTTGTCTCGAGAGGAGGAGATCCTGGGGCAATCTCCGAAGTGAAACTCCTTCTCAGGAAGTGTCAATATGACCGGCATGCCTCTTTGGTTCTGGAGAGGGACTATGGGAAGTACCACTCGCCTGACCCTTACCAGAACTGCAAACAAGGTGTAGCTGTTAAAACGGTCGTTGGCCTTAAGGACAGTACAGGTTCCTTGACAAAGTCCAGGTCAGGGATTCTGGAGGTCGTGAGGTCCTTTTATGCTGACCTTCTTGGGAGGAAAGAGCTTGACCGTGACAAGATGGAAAGCTTTTTGGACTCTACTCCAGGTCTAAATGTTGAAGATGTCCCATTGATGAATTTGACAGAGGAGATCACAGTTGAAGAGGTGATAAGGGCAATTGAACAGCTTGCCATCAAAAAGTCACCTGGACCGGATGGCTTGACGGCTGAGTTTTACAAAGCTTTTAAGTCTATTCTGGCCCCACATTTGGTAGAGGTTTTTAACAGTTGCCTTGCTGAGGGGGTACTTCCCTCTTCCATGAGGCACTCAGCTGTGATTCTTCTTTCAAAGGGTAAAGATCCTTCGATGATTGAGAATTGGCGCCCCATCAGCCTTCTTAATGTCGATAGAAAGATACTGGCAAAGATCATTTTCTGGCGCCTATCGTCAGTAGCAGAGTCTTTGCTTTCTCGCCATCAGCACTGTTCGGTCCAGGGTAGGTGCACCTTCACAGCAGTTTTAGCTGTCCGGGAGGCCTTGGAGCGGTGCAGGGCTGCAGGCTGGGGAAAGTATTTGCTGACATTGGATCAGGCAAAGGCTTTTGATCGTGTTAACCATGAGTACCTGTGGTTGCTCTTTAGTAAGTACGGTCTGCCGGGTGGTTTTGTCGATTGGTTAAAAGTCTTGTATGAGGGGGCAGAGAGCTTTCCCCTTGTTAATGGTTGGGTTGGGCAGTCCTTTGAGGTTGGCTCCGGGGTGCGCCAGGGTTGTCCCCTGAGTCCCCTGCTCTATGTGTTTGCAATCGACCCCTTCATCAGGAGGCTAGAGAGCGGCATGTTGTGTGGGGTGCCAGTGGGGCTTCCGGGTGAGCCGCCTTTGAGGGTTGTTGCCTATGCGGACGATGTGTCGGTGATTGTCACTGGGGCGGATAAGGCAGAGGAGGTGGTCTCTCTGACATCACGGTATTCTGAAGCATCAGGCTCCAAGATCAATCAGGAAAAGAGTGAAGTTTTCTGGATGGGAAAGGAAGGTGAGGGGTTTGATCTCCCGGACACCTTTCCAGTGCCCCAGGAAAGAATTAAGATTTTAGGCATTGAATTTGGACCTGGCGATTATGGCCTCAAAAACTGGGAAGGCAGACTGGAAATTGCCAATACTAAGGTGGTCAGCTGGAAGAGATGGAAGTTATCTATGAGGGAAAGGGTTGATCTGATTAAGACTTACCTGATTCCGATCTTCTTGTATGTCAGCTTTGTCTGCATCTTGCCAGTGTCTCTCTATGCTAGGGTCAGTAGTGTGTTCTTCCAGATGTTGTGGGGGAACAGACTGAACCCCATCAAGAGGAATGTCACCTATCTATCCAGGAGGGAGGGTGGCTTAGGTATGGTCAACCCAGTTCTTTTCTTTTCACTGCTTTTTCTCAAGTTTAATATTGGTAATATGCTTGCAGTGGAACCTCCTGGATGGGCAGGCATATTTAGATCTTGGTTTAGGCCTTTTCTACGACTTTGGGAAGAAGGTGGCCAAGTGAAGAATCTCAGGGGTCATCGTGGTCAGCTACCAGCCTATGTCGCTCCGTGCCTGAAGTTACTACGGCAGTGGCGATTGTCGGCTGAAGATCTCAGATCGGTTCCGAGGAAAGTCCTTATGAGTCGAGTCTTGAGCGAAGTCTTTCATGACCCACTGGCCTTAAGGGATTGCCCAGGCCCAGTTTTGAGGGCAGGGTTAAGACTTATTAATTTGGACAGAGTACCTCCTAAATTCAGGGATCTGGCCTGGATGTGCTTCCATGGGAGACTCTATGTTAGGGGCAATTTGAAATTCCGCAGTGGGGTGGATCGTAGCTGTCCTCGGGAGGAGTGTGCAGGTGAGGAGGAGACTATGGACCATTTTCTGCTTCATTGCCCTTTTAACATAGAGGTGTACAAACAGGTGGGACGGGCCCTCGGTGTCCTATTCCTCTCCAGGCTGGGTTATGCTGAGTGGGTGTACGGAGCATTCAATACTGGTGGGGTTTTTTGTTTAGATACACTTTTTCTAGTTAGCCTAGTAGTCCGTTATTTCACTTGGAACGCACGGTGTCAGGTCTGCATTCGGCGTAAAATCCTTCCTGTTCAGGTGGTGGTGTATGACATTCTGCATTAGGTGGAGAAGATTCGGGTACTTGAGAGAGACAAGCGGAGTCAGGGGGCTTGGTTGAAGGCGTGGAGGGGTTTCAAGCCTCCCTGACTGCCAGGAGTCTCTTTCCCGGGTGTGGCTGTCTGTCTCTTATCACCCTAGATTATTATTTTTTTTTGGATTAATTTTTGATAAATGGCTGCGTACATAGGTGATGGGTTGTGCCTCTTAGGCCCTCTCTGCTGCTTTATGTAAATAATTTTGGTAGTGGATTATGTATATATTGTATATATTCTGAACATGGATGTGTATTCCTTGGATTTCTGTTGAAGTTTTGTACTATGGTTTTGTTTTTTACTTTTGTATAAAATTGGTTGCTTGATTCTTTTAATAAAAGATCAATAGTGCCCCATTACTTATGTTAGTGGGGGGAATAGTGCCCCATCACTTGTGTTAGTGGGAGGAATAGTGCCTCATCACTTGTGTTAGTGGGAGGAATAGTGCCCCATCACTTATGTTAGTGGGGGGAATAGTGCCCCATCACTTGTGTTAGTGGGAGGAATAGTGCCCCATCGCTTATGTTAGTGGGAGGAATAGTGTCCCATCACTTGTGTTAGTGGGAGGAATAGTGCCCCATCGCTTATGTTAGTGGGAGGAATAGTGTCCCATCACTTGTGTTAGTGGGAGGAATAGTGCCCCATCGCTTATGTTAGTGGGAGGAATAGTGTCCCATCACTTGTGTTAGTGGGAGGAATAGTGCCCCATCACTTATGTTAGTGGGAGGAATAGTGCCCCATCACTTGTGTTAGTGGGAGGAATAGTGCCCCATCGCTTATGTTAGTGGGAGGAATAGTGTCCCATCACTTGTGTTAGTGGGAGGAATAGTGCCCCATCACTTATGTTAGTGGGAGGAATAGTGCCCCATCACTTATGTTAGTGGGAGGAATAGTGTCCCATCACTTATGTTAGTGGGAGGAATAGTGTCCCATCACTTGTGTTAGTGGGAGGAATAGTGTCCCATCACTTATGTTAGTGGGAGGAATATTGCCCCATCACTTATGTTAGTGGGGGGAATATTGCCCCATGGGCCAGATAAAGGTAAGCAAGGGCAACAGTTTGAAACCGGAGGTCTAAATCATAGGTACCACACTTTAGGTATGAAGCATGAAAATAGCCCCCCAATTGCCAAAGAACTTCTACCCAAAACACATCAAATAAAAACTTGGGGCAATACATGTCCCCTAAAACAAAAAAATCTGAGAGATCTCATGTGTGCAAACTTCATCATAAGCTGTGTGTTGTTGAATATCCAAATGTGCAGAACCAGCACTGCATGGACTGGACCGCCTGATTAAAGGTAAAGCTATGTCCACATCTTTGTAATGTGCATTGCGTATTTTTATGTGCATTACCATGCATTGGGATGAGTGAAGTTGAGTTTTCACTTTGTCATAGTTTCAGCTAAACAATTTAATATTATTATTATAAATAATGTTAAACTCTGTATATCTATGTTTTTCATTTTGTATCCTCTGTCTGGAAAGAAGATTGCTCGACTGACTATGTTGATGGGGAAATTGCTCCTGTGATTCTATTGTGTTCTGCCAGTGGGCAGGCTTCCTTCCCAGACAGCAGAATATAATAATCACTGTTGGTGGCTGTAGCCGCTGGCAGTGATCGCATTGCAAAAGAATCCGACAGGCTGGTTGTACTGAAGTTGATCAAATGATCGACTTTAGTACAACCAGCCTGCCCATAAATAGATCAGATTTCTGCCCAGATTCAATCCATTAATTAATAATTTGGAACTACTGATCAATATTGGGATAGAAGTTTACAAGCTATAAACTTTTTATTATGTTTAACCCTTTCCTGCCACTTCATATACAGTATCTCACAAAAGTTAGTACACCCATCACATTTTTGTAAATATTTTATTCTATCTTTTCATGTGACAACACTGAAGAAATGACACTTTGCTACAATGTAAAGTAGTGAGTGTACAGCTTGTATAACAGTGTAAATTTGCTGTCCCCTCAAAATAACTCAACACACAGCCATTAATGTCTAAACCGCTGGCAACAAAAGTGAGTACACCCCTAAGTGAAAATGTTCAAATTGGACCCAATTAGCCATTTTCCCTCTCTTAGTGATTTGTTAGTGTTACAAGGTCTCAGGTGTAAATGGGGAGCGAATGTGTTAAATTTGGTGTTATTGCTCTCACTCTCTCATACTGGTCACTGGAAGTTCAACATGGCACCTCATGGCAAAACACTCTCTGAGGATCTGAAAAAAAGAATTGTTGCTCTACATAAAGATGGCCTAGGCTATAAGAAGATTGCCAAGACCCTGAAACTGAGCTGCAGCACGGTGGCCAAGACCATATAGCAGTTTAACAGGACAGGTTCCACTCAGAACAGGCCTCACCATGGTCAACCAAAGAAGTTGAGTGCACATGCTCAGCGTCATATCCAGAGGTTATCTTCCTCAAATAGACATATAAGTACTGCCAGCATTGCTGCAGAGGTTGAATGGGTAGGGGGTCAGCCTGTCAGTGCTCAGACCATACGCCACACGCTGCATCAAATTGGTCTGCATGGCTGTCATCCCAGAAGGAAGCCTCTTCTAAAGATGATGCACAAGAAAGCCTGCAAATGGTTTGCTGAAGACGAACAGACTAACGACATGGATTACTGGAACCATGTCCTGTGGTCTGATGAGACCAAGATAAACTTATTTGGTTCAGATGGTGACAAGCGTGTGTGGCGGCAACCAGGTGATGAGTACAAAGACAAGTGTGTCTTGCCTACAGTCAAGCATGGTGGTGGGAGTGTCATGGCCTGAGGCTGCATGAGTGCTGCCGCCACTGGGGAGCTACAGTTCATTGAGGGAACCATGAATGCCAACATGTACTGTGACATACTGAAGCAGAACATGAACCCCTCCCTTCAGAGACTGGGCCACAGGGCCGTATTCCAACATGATAACAACCCCAAACACACCTCCAAGATGACCACTGCCTTGCTAATGAAGCTGAGGGTAAAGGTGATGGACTGGCCAAGCATGTCTCCAGACCTAAACCCTATTGAGCATCTGTGGGTCATCCTCAAATGGAAGGTGGAGGAGCACAAGGTCTCTAACATCCACCAGCTCTGTGATGTCATCATGGAGGAGTGGAAGAGGACTCCAGTGGCAACCTGGGAAGCTCTGGTGAACTTCATGCCCAAGACGGTTAAGGCAGTGCTGGAAAATAATGGTGGCCACACAAAATATTGACACTTTGGGCTCAATTTGGACATTTTCACTTAGGGGTGTACTCAATTTTGTGAGATACTGTATGTGGAGGTGGGCACATGCCTGGCACATTTATGCATACAGCCGGCATCCCTGTTCTGTGCCAGGAGAGTACTCATGTGTTTACCAGAGCTGTGACTGCACTGTCCCTGACAGCTTTATGATGTGGAGATGCCTGGTTCTATCGTGAGGGTGTCTGTTGGACAGTCCTGTATGTTTACAGTGACAGTCAAACTATCTTTTACCCTAAAACAGGGGTGTCCAATCCGTTGAGCCGCTGGCCGCAGGCGGCCCAGGAAAGTTCAGCATATGACCCGAGCATGTCTGTAGAGACGTCGTGCAAACATAAAAACCACGGCAGTCAACAGGGACAAGGTAGGTACATGCACATACGGAGGGGCGCCAGGGATGCCCTGCAAGCATAGCAGCTGCACGGCCGACAATAAGAATCCAGGCACAGGCACCTATGGAGGGATGCTGGGGCTGCCTAATTTGTAATAGCACCAGCAGCAGCGAAGGCAGGGACTCTGGATAGCACCAGGTAAGTAAATGCCACATGGCTGTATCTAGGGAGGTGCTGGTGGGGGGTGCACCTCCCTTCCCCCCCCCAAAGCCCCCTGCCCCACAACCTCCCCTTTAACTCCTCACACAGCACATAGTTATATAGTTGAAATTCAATGCCCTTATCTATTTTTTTTTTTTTTTTTTTGCATGGCTTCCACATCGCAAAAGAAAACTGAACCTCAGAAAAAAAAAAAAATTGCGGATGAAGGAAGATCAAGAAGGTCAAGAGTTTGGACCCCCCTGCCCTTCAACATGAAAAATAACTTGCCGTGTGTTATTGAAAAACTGTAATATTACACGAGAAATTCAGTTGCACACTGTATGTAGATAGGTGGGTGAAACGTACCAGCAGTGGTGATACATCTGAAAGGGCACAGGACATGTCTGAGGGACCTGGTGGCTTTTTTTTTACGGCTCAGCAAAAAAAAATAAAAATAAAAACAGTGGTGGGGTGTGGGGGTGGGGGGGGGGGGGCCTGATGCCATTGGGGCCATTCAAACAGCCGGAGAGCGCAAACCTTGGAAAGATGACTGGACAAAGACGGAAGCGGTGACAACTCAGAACTGTAGGGATTAGTACATACCAGCACATTATGGTATACATTTTAACTACCGTATATACTCGAGTATAAGTCGAATTTTTCAGCACATTTTTTTGTGCTGAAAGTGCCCCCCTCGGCTTATACTCGAGTCAAGCACTTTTCTGCAGCAAAAAATTTCATTTTCCGAACCGATTTTGGGGCCCCGTATCTCAGGGCCACTTGGTGCTAGAAACCCCAAATTTGGTATGCAAACCCAGTGGACCTAGTACCACAACATATCTAAAGCTGAAGTTCCTAAGTGATACGGGGTACGGGGCCCCAAACTCGGTTCAGAAAATGTCATTCTCTGCTGCAGAAGTGCTTGACATTTTCTGAACTGATTTTTGGGGCCCTGTATCTCGGGGCCACTTGGTGATAGAAACCCTAGCTTTGGAAATTTTATGGTGCTAGTTCCACTGGGTTTGCACACCAAATTTGGGGTTCTTAGCACTAAGTGGCCCCGAGATACGGGGCCCCAAATTCGGTCAACTGTGTCTATCTGCAGCAATGTCATTTCGGGACCCTTTGGGTTCAGAGACCCCAAATTTTGGCTGCAGCTAGGGGGCATCTAGGAACCCTTAACTCCTGAGTTTGAAGTTCAGGGGACCTATGGCTGCAAATGGGCACAGTGATGCTGCAAATGGGCATTGTTGACCCTCTTTTCCACTTACAGTAGCTGTGCATTTCTCACCCTCGTCTTATACTCGGGTCAATAAGGTTTTCCCATTTTTTTTGTGTTAAATTAGGGCCTCGACTTATACTCGGAACGACTTATACTCGAGTATATATGGTACTTGTCGACCAGCCTCCACCGTTATATGGCGGCAGGTTGGCTCTCCTGCCCGTATCGTCGGCTCGCGCAGGCGTAGTTGCCGGCGGCGCGCGCTCGTACCCGCTGCACGCTACGGGAGAGTGCCCATGGGTCGGGCGGACTCGATGTCTGCCAGCGACCCGCGATCGCCTAGTACAGAGGCAGAACGGGGATCTGCCTTTGTAAACAAGGCGGATCCCCGTTCTGACAGGGGATATGACAGAGATCTACTGCTCCCAGTCTTCGGGAACAGTGATCTCTGTCATGACAGCCCATCCCCCCCCCTACAGTTAGAACACACCTAGGGAACACAGTTAACCCCTTAATCTCCCCCCTAGTGTTACATACCTCCCAACATTTTGAGATGGGAATGAGGGACACCTACTTGCAATTGTATGTAGGCTTAGGACACGCCCCCTGACACACACCCTTAAAGGGGAATTAACCAAAAAAAAAAAAAAAGGTTAATTAAATCCACAAGGACCACTACTATTCCTTTATATTGGCTTTTAAAATTTACAAATGCAGCCATTTAGAATTTAGATGAAAGGTTTAGCACTTGGAAACACTTTTTGAAAGATAAAAATGTGCATGTTATATACAACTATATAGATCAGACCAAAATGAGGGACAAATGGGGAGGAAAGAGGGACAGAGGGACATTGCTCCAAATCAGGGACAGTCCCTCGAAATCAGGGACAGTTGGGAGCTATGGTGTTAACCCCTTCCCTGCCAGTGTAATTTTTACATTGATCAGTGCATTTTTATAGCACTGATCAATGTATTAATGTCACTGGTCCCCCAAAAAGTGTCATTTGGGGTCCGATTTGTCCGCCGCAATGTTGCAGTCCCGCTAAAAATCACAGTTTGGCACTATTACTATTAAAAAAACAATAAAAAAGAAATAAAAATCCCTAAATCTATCCCATTGTTTAAAGGCACGATAACTTTTGCGCAAACCAATCAATATACACCTATTGTGATTTTTTTTACCAAAAATATGTAGAAGAATATATAACGGCCTAAACTGATAAAGAAATGTTTTATATATATATATATATATATATATATATATATATATTGTTTTTTTTTGGATTTGTATTATAGCAAAAAGTAAAAACATTTTTTTTTTTTTAATTGTCGCTCTTTGCTTGTTTATAGTGCAAAAAATAAAATCCACAAAGGTGATTTAATACCACCAAAAGAAAGCTCTACATGTGGGGAAAAAAAGCACGTCAATTTTGTTTGGGGACAGTGTCGCATGACCGCGCAATTGTCAGTTAAACAATGCAGTGCCGTATCGCAAAAAATGGCCTGGTCAGTAAGCGGGCAAATCCTTCCGGTCCTTAAGTGGTTAAAAACACTTTGATCGTCAGCTCCATCTAGGGGTCACGATGCAGTATTTTCCTGATAAAAAATAACACATTATGGCCAATAGATGGAGCTGATGATCATAGAAAATCAACATATTAGGCAAAATATGGTCAAATTTTTTTTTTTTATAAACCGACCCCTTTTTATTTATTTATGCCTCTTATATCTGCCTTGAGTTCAACTTTAAAAATGGGTGCCCTCAATCTGTGAGAACACAGATCAGGGTTACCCCTTTTATCGTACATGTCTAACAACTTAGGCCTCTTCCACACGGTGCGGATCCGCTCAGCGGAGTCCGCCAGCTCAGCGAGAGATCGCTCTGTTGATCTCCGCTGAGCCGGCGGATGACAGGTCCCTCTCTGCTCACTCAGCGGGGAGGGACCTCTCAGAGCGCCGCTGATTTCTATGGGGAGATCAGACGACAGCAGATTTCATCCGATCCGCCAAGACTGATGACAGACGTATCGCCATACGTCTGTCTTGAGTGGATCAGATGGCAGGTGGGTGTCAGCTATGGTTGCCACCTCATTCCTTTAAACCCGAACACATATGAATAACACAGGTTCTGTGGCTGATTAAGGTGGTAATTAGCCACTTCAATACAGGGCACTTATACACCTTCCTGCCCAAGTAAATTTTCAGCGCTGTCACAAATTGAATGACAACTGCGCGGTCATACAACACTGTACCCAAACAAAATGTTTTAATCATTTTGTTCCCACAAATAGAGATTTCTTTTGGTGGTATTTGATCACCTCTGCGATTTTTATTTTTTACTCAACAAATAAAAAAAGACCGAAAATTTTGAAAAAAAAAAAGTTTTTCTTTGTTTCTGTTAAAAATTTTTGTAAATAAGTTTTCTTCTTCAATGACGGGCACTGATATGGCTGCACTGACGTGTACTGATAAGGCGGCACTGATAGGCACCGATGAGATGGCACTGATGGGCACTGATAGGCGGCACTGATGGGCACTGATAGGTGGCACTGGTATGTGGCACTGATGGGCACTCATAGGCGGCACTGATGGGCACTCATAGGCGGCACTGATGGGTACTTATGGGTGGCACTGATGGGTACTTATGGGTGGCAATGATAGGTGGTATGGATGGACACTGATGGGTGGCACTGATGACACTGATGGGTGGAATTGCTGAACTGATTTTTATTGTGACATAGAGGTGCCAGTCAGTGCCCATTTGTAGGCACTGTTTGGCATATGTTGGGCATTCATTTTCACATGTGGATGGCCATGGGGGATGTACCTGGCCATCAACATGTTAAGTGCTTCCCTGGTGGTCCTGGCAGCTTCCCTGGTGGTCCAATGTGGGCATCCGAGGGGGGGGATAAACAATCAGCACAGACCCCCCCCCCTGTCAGGAGAGCCACCGATCGGCTCTCCTCTCCTCAGACGCGAGTGAGGAAAAGCCGATCAACGGACACGGCTAATCACATGGTAAAGAGCCTCCGTCGGAGGCTCTCTACCGAGATCAGTGTAGCGGTGTGTCAGACTGACACACCGCACCACTAATCGCCGCGATGCGTGCCCCCACGGGCACGCAGCGGCTGTTATCCCGCAGGACGTCATATGACGCCCAGTCAGGATAAATGAACTACCGCCCGTCATTCTGCTATAGGCCGGATGGGAAGTGGTTAACCTCACTTGGAGCCTTATCTGCATTTAATTAACCTCAGATCCTGTGTAATTCAAAGGTGTTCGGGTTTAAAGGGATGAGGTGGCAACTCTAGTGTCAGCGGACAGATCTCCGCAGACATCCGTTTTCCCAATAGGAATCAATGGATGGCCCGCTCGGATCTGCCTGAAAAACGGACAGACGGATCCGAGCGGGCTTAACGTGTGAAAGGGGCCTTATTCCAGCGCAAGATGATCATCAAAACCATTCAGAACGAACTGTAAAATAGCTTTTCACCCGGACGAGCTGTGCAATTCCTGGCGTTTGAAAATCTGAGAGATCGCGACTTGCATGGCTCTCTCATGAGAAGAATCCCATTATACAATGAATCCATTTTCCTCGTCACCAGCCCGTCTCTGAGAACATTCGCACACGGCTCCGGTGAAACAAATAAATTCCATTCAATAAGCCTATTAAAGTAACACTTGAGCGGGCGTGACGGTGAGAAGGTCACGGCCCCTGGTAAATACAATATAAACATTGGCTCTCCGGTGACTTAGCCCAGTGAACAATATTAAGTTGGCGCGGCAGAAGGCATAAAAAAAAAATAATAATAATTCCGGACAGGAGAGTGGCAGCTTTGTTCTGCCGAATGGCCCGGAAAATCTGTCTTGTTTTTTTAAACTCGGCTTGATGAAGGTACGTAAACAATGGTAACACTTCGAGGATATTTTCCTAAAAATCACTTTTTTTTTAATCATCAGCCTCCGAATACTGCGTGTATCATTGAATGGACGCTCTATGTTCCCTTCTAGCTGTCATTCTGATGAAGTGGAGGCTGCGGAATACAGTGGCGGTTTGTTCCCGCTTCTTCCTATGATATTACTCTTGTCCCGGGGTCAGGATGTAGAACGCCGATTCTGACACAAACACACGACACAAGGCTTCATTCACTCTCTACTCTTTTATTTCATACAAGGGGGAAACGATCTGCCCATGTAAAACACAAAGGAAGACTATGGAAGGGCTTAATAAAAACTCAGAGAACTCTAATGACACAAAGTAGCATTTGGCTACATAGGAACGAATAAGGACGAAAAATAATTAATAGTGTATGTGGGCCCTAACAATAAAAAATGACGGCAAACTCTGATTTAAAAAAAAAAAATGTTATTAAAAAAAGTATTCTGAGCCCCCCGTTCTCACTGAATCTGACTTTGAAATCGTGCGCAGGTCAGTGCGACTTCAGGTTTTTATACCGTGGATGAATGACGCATCAATTTATAGCACCACCTCCCTTTGGAATGAAATATTTGAACAAAGGAATAAGTGGGGTTTTTGAAGGGTGCTGAAATTTACACACAAATACATGAAAAGTTACAGATTAACCACTTCAGGCCCTGAAAGGATTTGCCCCCTTAATGACCAGGCCATTGTTTGCAATACGACACTGCGTCGTTTAACTGACAATTGCGTGGTCATGCCACGCTGTACCCAAACAAAATTGACATACTTTTTTACCCACAAATAGAGCTTTCTTTAGGTGGTATTTGATCACCTCTGTGGTTTTTATTTTTTGCGCTATAAACAAAAAAGCACGATTAAAAAAAAAAAAAAACAACAATTTTTTTTTTACTTTTTGCTATAATACATATCCAAAAAAACCCGTAAAAAAACTAATTTATTCATCAGTTTAGGCTGATATATTCTTCTACGCACAAAAAGGGAAGGTCGGGGACTGTGTTCTCATAGATATAATGCCATGTCCCAAAAAATGAATTGTATCGTAAACAATGATGGTACCCCTAAGTGGACTTTAAAGGCATTGATATCTATACAAAAAGTATTGAAAGGTATTCCAAGTGTAACATAAGTATTATTGAATACATTTCAATACTTTTTGTATAGATTTCAATGCCTTTAAAATCCACTTGGGGGTACCATCATTATTTACAAAATATTCTTCTACATATTTTTGGTAAAAAAAATCGTAATAGGCGTATATTGATTGGTTTGCACAAATGTTATCGCGTCTACAAACTGTGGGATAGATTTAGGAACTTTTTATTTTTTAATTGTTTTTAACTGGTAATGGCGGCGATCTGTGATTTTTAGCTGGACTGCAACATTGCGGCGGACAAATTTAACCCCAAATTACACTTTTTGGGGACCAGTGACATTACATTGTTCAGTGCTATAAAATGCACTGATCAATGTAAAAATGACACTGGCAGGGAAGGAGTTAACACTAGAGGCGATCAAGGGGTTAGCTGTGTTCCCTGTATGTGTTCTACCTGTAGGGGGGATGGGCTGCCAGGGACATGACAGAGATCACTGTTCCCGATGACTGGGAACAGTAGATCTCTGTCATGTCCCCTGTCAGAACGGGGATTCCCTTTGTTTACAAAGGATGATCCCTGTTCTGCCTCTGTACTAGGCGATCGTGGGTCGTCGGCGGACATCAAGTCCGTCCAACCCATGAGCACGATCGGGCGTGAGCGCGGGCCGCCGGCAACTATGCCTGCGCGTTCTGACTGTAGGGGGGATGTGCTTACTGAAACATGACAGAGATCACTGTTCCCGATCACTGAATGCAAGTTAGACAAAAATGACAGTAACTCTCTACCTCTCCTCTCAAATTGGGCCAATAGAATCTATCTCTAATCAGTCGAAAGGTTCTGTCTGTTCTGAAATGGCCATGTTCATCATGTAACCACACTAGAACAGTAGAACAATGTTTTTCCGGGAGAAACAGCTGCCACCTCCCCTCCTTGTCTCCAGATGGGCAACACCTGTATAGCACTCCATCTCCGATTTGTAACCAGTCCCATTCTCGATGCATGATCTTTGCTCCCTTTATGTGGCTCTTCAGCAACAGTCCGGGATCCTGCTTGTTCAAGGCCTGTAACACCAACTGACCCAATGGGTCCTGCTCTTGGTCTCTCTTCAAATCTCTCTTGGACAGTTGGGGTAGGCCTCCTCTCACTTGTGTCAATCCACAGTAACGTCTTGGTATCTCAGATGGGTGGACTCCCAGATATTCGGCAGCCACTCCTCCTTTTATCTTCTGGTCTAGACCCCGACACAAGGCCTGCACTCCTTCTTCCGTTACATAAGCCCAATCCTCAGAGTCCTCTTCTCTTCTATGAGGCCTGCGAGACAAGGCATCCGCATCCTGGTTCCCAACTCCAGGCCGGTACTTCAGACTGAACTAGAAATCCTGCCAAAGCTGCTAACCACCTGTGCCCTGTGGCATCCAGTTTTGCTGAGGTTAGGATGTAAGTTAGGGGATTGTTGTCTGTCTTGACAATGAACTCCGCTCCATACAAATAGTCTCTTAACTTGTCCACCAAGGTCCAATTGAGTCCCAAGAATTCCAGCTTGTGTACAGGGTAGTTCTTCTCTGATGGGGTGAGACTCCTACTCACATAGGCCACTGGCCCCTATCCCCCTTTCTGTTCCTGATACAGCAGTCCTCCCAGTCCTTCTATACTAGCATCTACATGTACCTCATAAAGCAGGCTAGGATCCGCGTAGGCCAAAAATGGAGCCTCTGTGAGACTTTTCTTCAATTGACAAAACGTTTTTTCACATAGAGGGGTCCATTGACTTTGGACAGACTCTCCTTTCTTGTGAACACCACTCTTCTTGGGTTTCACTCCTTCTCCCTCTCCCATGACCGCTTGCAATAACTCATTAAGAGGCCTGGCGATCTTAGCGAAGTTGGCCACAAATCTTCGGTAATAGGAGCAGAAACCTAGGAAAGATCTCAACTCGGTTACAGTTCTTGGTCTAGGCCAGGTAGTGACAGCCTCCAACTTCTGAGGATCTGTGGCGACTCCTCCTGCAGAAACCACATGACCCAAGTAGGTAACGGAAGTTCTATAAAACTGGCATTTCTTTAGTGACAGCTTCAGTCCCTCCTCATGAAGACGAGAGAATACCTTTTCCAGTCGGGCCTTGTGCTCTTCCAGGGTCTTCCCAAACACAATGATGTCATCCAAGTACACCAGGACTTGTACAAGATTCATGTCTTTTACTGTTCTTTCCATCAAACGTTGAAAGGTAGCAGGAGCCCCCGACAGGCCCTGAGGCATCCGACTAAACTTGTAGAATCCCAATGGGCATATGAATGCCGTCTTCTCCTGGGGTTCGATAGTCGATACACATGCGCAGCGACCCATTCTTCTTCCTTACTACCATGATGGGAGATGCACAGGGACTCAGAGATTCCTGAATGTCTCCTGACCTCTTCAACTCTGCCAGCTGCTCTCTTAAGTCTTCCAGGTCACTGAGAGGTATTCTTCTGGCCCGTTCTCGGAGGGGTTTGTCTTCCTGAAGGCGAATTCTGTGTTTGGCACTTCTTGCACAGCCTACATCGATATCGTCTTTGGAAAACAGCTTCTCCCATCTCATCAGTTGGGTCTTCATCCTGTTCTGCCAAACAGGGGACAGGACCTCTGCACATCGCTGGAACTCTGCCTGTAACCGTCGGCCATTCTTCAAGTCCTTAACTTTTTCAGGGATAACAGGGGTGGAAGCACTCACCTGCCCCACCAACATACGGGCTCCCAACTTAATAGGCTGATCAGTCACATTCTTCAACTGGAAGGTCACTTTCCTTCATGTTCTGTGCAGATCTCGGGTAGGAACCAGCTCAGAGACCATCTCCAATCTAGCTGCTCTGGCCTGTTCATCCGTTTCCAACACCACAAATGGATCTGGTTGATCCCAAGTCAGCTTGATGGTGGCTTTCACTTGAGCAACCTTCCCGGCTGTAGTACTCTCTCTTTAGTTTCCAACTTCCACAACTGCCCCACTCCTCCTTTCGGGGCCTTCTTCTCTCTTGCCACTCACCAACAAGCTTTCAGTAACTGCAGGTGAATCTTATTGTTGGTGGACCCATCTTCATTCAGGACTGAGGACAGCAGTCTTCTCACTAGGTCAGTGTTAGTTCCCACCAATATGGAATTTCGCCCAGCCCCGGGTGGTCTGGGGCACACAACAGCCAAAGTGTCAAAAGCTTTTTCTTTTCCAACAACTGATGGCCCAAAGGATATCTGGATAGGAATGTAGCCATCATATGGGCATCTAGTGGTTCCAATTCCCCAGATCTCAAGCTCTTCCAGCTTGCGGAGGAGAATTTGACTCGGGTGTTTGTCATAGAAGTCCCGATATAATAGTGTGACCTGACTCCCTGTGTCCAGTAAAGCTTTGCTATAAACTCCCTCTATTTGTACTGGTACAATCGGGGACAGCCCCACTAGAAACTGGCAGTGGTATCCCAAGTGCGGTTAGGGTTACGGTTCTCCTTCTTCTCAGTGTTTTGTGAATACCTAACAGTAACCCTAGATGGTGTTGCCAGATCACGTTCAATAGGACCAGGCCGACAATCTCTCATAGGGGTGTTCTTGTAGGGCCTGACTGTGGCCCTGAGTGATGTCACCAGACCGCTTTTAATTGGGCTAGTCTGACATACTTTCTTAGGGATGTTCTGGTAGGACCTAACCGTGGTCCCTGAGGACGGTAAAGCATTGACCCTCTGCGCCTGGCTCCCTGACCCCGTGCCGGGTTACTTGACTGTCTGTATGGCCCAAGTGATTGAACCACTCTTCATTTCTGTGGCCTCGTTCTGGCCCCACTCTTCCTTTGCTTCCTGGAGCTCTGTTTCTCATTGGGGTTCTCAGTTGGCTCCCTCACTGAGACCCCCTGGAGTTTTCCGCCGGTTGATCTTTCAGTAATGTCCTTAATATCTTCACTAACTCCTCCAACAGTTCAGCATTCACTTCCTTTTCTGGGCAATGGGCCTTGAAGTGTCTTGGATCACCACACTTGTAGCACTTCCGAATGCCCGTCCGTTCAACCTGATGTTTGGCCTGTGCTTCTATCACTTGTAACAAAGCTTGCTGTACCTGTTCTTGGACTTGAGCTTCACTTTCTGGTGACTTGACAGGAGTGACTTTTGCACTACAGGAATCTTAGTGTGCTCCCCCTTCTCATTCTTCTGAAGTGTCCTTGCTGCGAGTCGAGCCTCCTGATTCTTCTCATCCAGAATGGCTTTCTCTTCTCTCACCAACCCCATCAACTCTGGGTAAGAAGGGGACTCTCTGGTTCCCTTCAAGAGCAATCGGAGCACGATGGGATGGTTCAGCCTAGCCCCTTGTAGGGTCCAATCCAACCGAACTTTATCTGTCTCTCTGGGGTCAACACCTTTTTTAAAGATGATCTGGTGCAGGATTTGGTCTATTCGGACAATATATTCTGACAACTTCTCTCCTCTCAACTGGTGGGTATGCTCAAACTCATACATCAGTTCAGATCAGATAGCTTCTCCACACTTCCGTAAATGGCATAGAGGGCCTTGATATATAGTCCCTTGCCTCACAATCCGGCTTCCCCCTCTTTAAGCTGCCGATGACATCTGCTGCTGGGCTCAGAAGGCTCTTGCTGATTCTCTGTCTTTCCACTGATCCTGACACATTCCATTCCTCTATGGCCTGCATGGCCTGATCCATCCAGCTATCAAATTCTTCTTCCCCATCTGGTCTAGGGACATGACCTGAGAAGGTCGGTAGCTTCCGATATCCCTCATTGGCGGATGTTTTGTGACTCTGTATCAGACTGTCGACTAGGCGACTCATGTCCAGATAGAATGGTGCAGGAAGCATCCTGGTTCCCGGGCTTTCCACTGCTGCACTGGTGGTATTTGGATTACCAACAGTTGGACTGCCTGCAATGGGGCTCCCTGGTCGTGACCCAGGGGAATTTTCACCCGCCTCCTCTAGCAACTGTACTGGGATCACATGGCCATTCAGGCCTTCTGATAGACTCACCACTCCCTTTTGGAACTCCGCCGGGACATCCTCTTTCCACTCTAGAAGAGCATAGGTGCAATCTTCCTCCAAGTCATGTTTCAGGTCCACGAGGTAGGACCCCTGTTCTGGGACAGCCTTTCTCATCAACTGCCGTACCTCTTTATCGAACCACCGGACTCCTGGTAGAACTGTGGTTTTCTCCAACCGGCTCCCATACTCCTGGCTCCATTTGGTGGCAGTAGCTGAGTCCATGACTTCTACTCTGGATGCATCAACTGATCTGCTCGGGCACCCCAGATGGGATATCTCGGTGGTACCTCCAAATGTAGTGGTACCCCCATGAAGGCTGCTGATTGACTCTATACCCCACTGGCTAACCCGACTCTGCAGATCCTCTCTTACCTCTGACACCTTGGGTTCCATTCTGTAATAGGGTGTTATCAATGAGAAACTCACACAATGTCACTGAACCACTCAGAAAGTTTACTAGAGTGAATAATAAACACAATGAATAATGTGAATAAACACAAACAATAAATGACACTTGATTACAATCAGTTTAGATATGAAAACTGTGGATTTAATAATTACCGTAGGAAGTATATGTAGACAGGTGTACAATGGGACAAGTGTTCAATATTCTCAAAAACCTATATTAAACACTTTCCCACTGAGGCCTCAATACACACACCAAGTTGCAATACAATGTTTCTCACATTCAATAATACAGTGCAATATTTAACCTGTACTTGAGGGCTCCCCCTAGGTTGTAATTTAAAGTTCAAGCTACTACTAGAACCATAACACTTTGCAGAAGATGGTAAAAGTTCCTTGACTCCAAATATCTTCAGCTAGCCTGTAGTTTAGACTGCAGTATTTGTAATCCAAAAGGCAAAAGAGAGAAAAAGCAAACTGTAGAATAACTGGTACATTAATAACTGCTTAACTGAAGAAATGTGGCACTTGTAACTTCCTCCTTATGTGTGAGTGTAATACAGTACTGACCTTACAGCACAGGGAACATCAAAACCCAAAGTTCAGCTGTATGCTGCCTGTGAAGGAGTAGAATCACTTCTGTGGAACTACAGGTCTCACCAGCAGTTTGTAAAATAACTCACTCAGTAAACAGTACACTTTACTGAAATGGGCAGGTGACCTCTCACCACAATAGACTCAGAGGCTGTGAGGCTCCATCCGGACTCCCCTCCTGATGTCTCAGTTTGATGGGAAGATGGCGCCGCTGCGCTGTACTGCTCCTTCGGATGACTGAAATGTAGGAAACTTCCATATGTTCTGGTACTGCAAACTGGTCCGCTTGCTAAGCTGGCAGAGCTGTACTCTGAAATACCTCAGAGGCTGGTGATCCTGCTCCACACTGTATAGGCCGCAGTCTCCTGGTCACACACACAGACCTCCTGCTGGCAGGTATTGAATGGCGTCCAGAGAGGCCGAAAGATGGCCGCGCTGATCCTTTTATTACTGCTCCCAGCATGCAGTGCTGCACGCTTTGCATTGTCTGTATTGTAGTTTAGGGCTGATCCAGCTAACAGAGTCACTATCTCCTCCAAACTACATCTCCCACAATGCTTTGCAGCGCTGCTTCTCAGGAATGAAAAGAAAGTCCTAACAGCATTAAAAGGACACTAAAGGGAGCCAAATTCATTTGCAACCATAACAACTGTAATGCCTTATATTAGCAAACCCTTGGGCACACTTATACCCTGATGCATTTCACCACACCCACAGGGGCTTAATCATAGAGTGGGAGCATAGAGCAGGATGAAAGCTTTTATACCATAAGCATATATAAAGGCATAAAAGCTTTGATCCAGCCCTATGCTCCACTCTATGATTAAGCCCCTGTGGGCGGGGTGAAATGCGTGTATGAGGTTTAGTGGAGACATATTGGCTAAGGCCGCTTCTCATCATTTATACACCTGGGCTGGTCGGGGAGTAGCGGCAATCCTTTCCTCTTTACATTTACTAGCCCTCTGGATTGGTATCAGGACAAGCCTGCTCTGGGACACTGGGATATGCTTTTTCCTCTACTTTCAGTGGCGCCAAAAGCTATCAAACAAAACTATGCTGAACCTGTTTACTTGCGACAAAAAAAGAAACTGCCCCTTTACCATGATAGAAAGAAAAAAAGAAACAAACAGGTAAAAAATAAATAAATAAAATAAAGTGACAGTACACAGATAGCATTATATAAAAAAAAATATATATATATATAAAAATTACATACATACAATACAGACATACAGACATATATATATATATATATATATATATATATATATATATATATATATATATATATATATATATATATATATTACACTAAAGCCCATTTCACACTGCTCTGTGCCTAATGACCGAAATGTGTTGGTGTATTTTACTTTGTCCTGTCAATGTAGCCAACAAAAGTTATAAGTGATACTTTTGTTACTATGCATGAAGCGGTGTGCTTTGATCACACTGCTTTCCCATAGTGTTTTCCTCCATCAATCTACATGTAATACCCCCACACCCCCATTATGTTTAGCTGGTTAGTGGGTATGGAGGAGGAGGGAGGGTGTGGACTGTCATTTACCACTGTGTATATGCACACATGTGTGACTTTATAGTCACATGGGCTGCTCAGATGTTATAGGGAGGAAATGCCCAGCATAGAAACTCACTGAAAACTGAGCATGTGCAGGGCTGCCACCACAGCTGTAAAATCCTGAGGTGAAATGGGGACATGGACAGAAGGGGGAGATAGAGAGCAGCAGGATCAACCAGGTTTATTGCAGAATACAGAAAATGAATCTCATAGCAACTGAGTGAGTATGAATAGCATGCAATACACTATTTATTGATAGATTTTTATTATGTGGGTTTAGTGACACTTTAATTGAACAAGCTGAAGTTAGAAGCTGATTGGTTACTATGCACAGCCACACCAGATTCTGTGTGCCCAAGTTTTAGTAAATCTCCCCCACTGAGTTCCATCAGGTGGTAGATGAGGCTAATTACCACCCATCAATCACAGTCCTCCTTACCCGGCTGGCCAATAGAAGTCCTCCTGATGCCCTTTGTTAAGGGTGGGCCTTGTCCAAACTGCACCACAGTTAATCAAATATCCTCTTTCCTCTTCACTCAGCATTGAAGCAACAGCACTCTGCTGGGCTTCCTAAAGGGTCCGGTGACCCAGTGGGCGCTACACAATTTAAAAAAAAATATGGAGTATCTCTTTAAATAGATGGGTTACATCTATCGTCCAATAAGGAAGGCTCTTCCTCAACAGGGTTACTGTGGGAAGGGGCCCTGAGTAGGAGGGTGAAGCTTTTTCACCTGTGCATACTGTAGATCATGTGCCCTGTGAAAGGGAAAGAAGATAAAACCCAACTGTGGCCTCACCCTTATGCAGCGTACACACGAGCTGACTCCGGCGGACAATCTGATCGTGCTGGGCTTCATCGGACCTTCAGCGGACTTTTCCAGTCGAAAATCCGACGGACTTTAGATTTGAAACATGCTTCAAATCTTTCCGACGGACTCAAGTCCGGTCAAAAAATCCGCTCGTCTGTATGCTAGTCCGATGGATAAAAACCCACGCTAGGGCAGCTATTGGCTACTGGCTATCAACTTCCTTATTTTAGTCCGGTCGTACGTCATCACGTACGAATCCGTCGGACTTTGGTGTGATCGTGTGTAGGCAAGTCTGTTCATTCAAAAGGCATGTGGAAGTCCGTCAAAAGTCCGACGAAAGTCCGCCGGAATGGCCGTCGGACTTTTGGTGCCTAAAT
The DNA here is from genome assembly GCA_037952925.1 of Lithobates clamitans. Taxonomy (NCBI): domain Eukaryota; kingdom Metazoa; phylum Chordata; class Amphibia; order Anura; family Ranidae; genus Lithobates; species Lithobates clamitans. The sequence continues at coordinate 245,417 of JBBGZY010000309.1, forward strand.
ATTTTCTGTTTTGATCTGTTTATTCAGTTTTGGAATAACAATAAAAAACATTATAAAATAACAAAAGTAAGTGCAAAATGGCACTGTCATCATCATAGTCAGTAAACAAGAAGGATGAGGGGTCCAGCCAAGAGCCAGTGAAAAGTCCATCAGTAGATACAAGGAACTGCACCAATGCGGTCAGCCTTGAAGAGTCCCATAGAGAAATGAATATTTGGCCATATGCTAGGAAGAGACCCAGCGACCAACGGGGCTACTTCAGGCTAATTTTTTTTCTGTTTTTGCCTAAAAAAGTTTTCCTCTTTCCAATCTAAGAATATTGGGTAGAGAGGAGGACTTGGCTGGGCAAAATTGCATTTGCATCCTATGCCAGTCCTACTGGGATACGTTATGTTGAACTGGTGGCTGGAGATACTTCAGCCATCGTTCAGAGCAGGACTTGCAGTCAAGGACACATGGTGGACATTATTTTGTTTTCTGCTCCCCATTAAGGCCTTCAATCATAGCTTTTGATAGAAAGAAGTTTTTCAGCACCGACTCTTCTTCTTTGTGTTTCTTAGATGTCATGTAACCAAATGCCAGGATAGTGATTCTGGAAGATGTGAAAAGGCCATTTGGTTGTATTTTCTCCCCGGTCAAATGGTTTCCAGTCCTTCACTGGGCCGTATGATTTTCATGACAGCAAACTGATGGACTCTGAAGGTGTTCCAGACCCTGTAGGCCTCTATCGTATTATCCATGCCCTTGTTATCTGAACTATATTACTTAATATTTAACTTCCTTCTCCGTTTTTGCAATCGACTCCAGTGTTCCCTCAGGTAAATTTATCCTTGTAATTGAAATCACATTTCCTGTGGATTATCTCATATTATCAGTAAATAAAGTAACAGCGGGTTATGAAAGGAGTATATTCATATGTTTGACTACAAGCTTATCGTCTTCTCCAATCTACATTCTTTATGTACAGTCTGCATTCAAAATTCTGTTTGTGCCATTACATAGTCCGCTAATGTGTTACATCTCGCCTCTCCAATATGGGATATTTGATTCTTTTCCACAGTACATTTTTTTGTTTAACGTCTTTTCTATAATCTCCTGGGACGCAAGCCAAAAGGTTCCTTTGAAAAACTATTTTTTTTTTTTTAGTATTTTGTTCAAAGTACAGTAGATCTACATTCTGTTTGCAAACACACAGAGAGGATATTGTGACAGAGCGTTCAGGTAAAAGGTATAATGACAGGAAAAGGGGAATTTGGCAGACCAGAAGAGTTCCTTCACCTAGGTTTCTTGGCCTCAGTTGCCCTGTGCTCCTGAAAGTCTAAGCCACCGTTTTTTTAAATTTAAAGAGGTGTTGATTTAAGATTTTGCATATACATACAATATGGACTATTAAGGAAGGTACTGTACCCAAGGGAAGCAAGGACATTACAAATCCTGAGGACTACACACAGCCCTTCAACAAAAGTAGGTGACAGTACTAGGTGTCTAGAAAAAATAATAATATGTGAACCCAGAACGCACTCATACACACACACACACACCAACGCCCCAATCCCACATACACTATATTGCAAAAAGTATTGGGACATCTTCATTTACACACACACATGAGCTTTAATGGCATCCCAGTCTTAGTTCGTAGGGTTCAATATTGAATTGGCCCACCCTGGCTCGCTGTCTCAGCTCTAACTCATCCCAAAGGTGTTCTATTGGTTGAGGTCAGGACTCTGTGCAGGCCAGTCAAGAGAACGGTCAAATATTCCCATAGACACACTCCTAAACCTTGTGGACAGCCTTCCCAGATGAGTGGAAGCTGTTATAGCTGCAAATGGTGGGCCAACACAATATTAAACCCCATGGACTAAGACTGGGATGCCATTAAAGTTCATGTGCGTGTAAAGGCAGGCGTCCCAATACTTTATATATGCACAGTAAATAATCAACTTAGACAGAGTTGCAAACCATCAAAGTAATAACCAACATAAGTATTACAGGAGCCATTAGGACAATTGGGATAAAGAAGCCTCCCCCCAAATAGACTAAGAGATGTCCAACCAAGGCTGCCATACTTTGGTAAACTTCTTGGGACATGCCCAACCCTTGTAGATCCATTTAAACTTAGGTAAATCAGCATTAACCAAAGGAAAAAACTGTTGGACGGAGGGTGAAACAGCATTTTTCCAGTATAACAAAATCAATTTAGGTACATAAAACATATGCATGTGGAGCAGGATACGAGCATTAGTCAGAGGGACAATGTCATTCAAAATACCCAAAAGTCCAACTTCCGGGGACCAAGGCACTGGAAGATGAGGGGAAGTCTCAAAGAAGAGAAATAGATCCCACTAAAAATTAGACAATACAGGGCAAACCCAAAACATGTGGAAAAGGTCCGCACTCCCAAGTGCAAAATGGGAACAAGTGGCAGCAGACCCAAACCCCATGCGAGCCAAACTGGCGAGAGTGTAATGAAGATGATGAATAAACTTCAACTGAATAAGCCTATCATCCATACTAATCACATCCTGGAAACAATCCTCAGTAGACTCTTCCCAACCCTCCTTAGAAAGCCCAGGCACCTAAACAAGCCACTTGCGATGGGAATTCTGAAAGGGATTGGCTCCAGCCGTAGTAAGTAGTCACCAACTTAGAAATCTCTGAATAGGATAGCAACTCCTCCTGTAGAGATTGTGTGAGCTCCAGGGTCAGGGTCCCAAACTGCATCCGGACGGCATGGGGGAACAATAAATATTTAAAAAGTAACTTATTGTCCACTCCGTGATGGCCTTTCAAGTCCTCATAGAAAACATAAAGGTTATTCGTAAAAACATGAGAGGCATGAATGCTAAGCCGCCATTTTTACATACATTTTGACAGCTCTGTGGCAGCCATTTTGTGTCCCGTAGGGCATGAGAAAATCAATTCCTTGAATTCAGCACAAAAATTAAAATGATTCCCTGGCATAATCTTTAGATTTGGCAAACACATTATTCCCGGGAATGGGCTTTAATAGATTAGCCAACATTCAGAAAGTGGGCTAAGGGAGTAACACCTACATGGAGATGTACAGATCAGGTTCTGTATTACATATGTTCCAGATTATATGACCTAGCATAGTGGGAAACTTAGTAGACATGTGCATGACGAAAAAACTTGTTTTGTTTTGATTCATTAATCTAGTTATTTAGTTTTGTTAAATTCAGTTGATTCGTTCAATTTGGGATTCGTATTCGGAATTCCTATTCGTAATTTTTTCAATTTTCTTCGAACTGACCAATTTTTTTTCAATCCAAAACGTTTGAACCGATAAATCTTGAATCGGTCAAATCGAAAACTTTTGATTTTTTTTTGTTTTTTAGATTCGAGTTTGGCAAAGTGAACAAACAAAAGAAAAATCTTCACTAAAGTATTACAATAACTCTTTAACCCCTTCCCGCCGAGCGTACGCAGATGTGCGTACTCGGCTTTCTGGGGTTATACCGGGATGATGCCAGCAGCTGCCGTTTTTTAGAGTGGGGATCGGCTTTCCTGGTATAACAACCGATGCGGCTAAAAGCTGCTCGGCTGTTATACCGGAGGAGCGGGAGGGGACTTCCCCCCCTCCCGCCGCCTCCCGCCGCTCTTACCGGGCCTCCCATTCCATCGGGAAGCCCGATCACCAAACAGACGCCTCCGGCGGCTGGGGGCGGGCTGGAGCGAAGCCGTGGGCGGCTTCGTTCCAGACTCCTAATCGTAAACACGGAAGCGATGTCATGACGTCACTTCCTGTTTACTCGACTGCCAATGGCGCCGGTTTAAAAAAAATACACAGTATTCAGAATCGCCGACAACAGCGATCTGAATACTTTGAAGAGCAAAGGAGGGATTGGGGGTCTTTTAGACCCCCGATCCCTCCATAAAGAGTACCTGTCACCACCTATTACTGTCACGTTACATTCCTTGTGACAGCAATAAAAAGCATCAAAAATTATTTTTTTTTTAAACACAATTTATAAATATAAAAATAAATAAGAAAAAAAAAATGTTTTTAAAGCGCCCCCGTCCCCGCGAGCTCGCGCAGAAAATAAAAACGCATACGGAAGTCGCGCCCGCATATGTAAACGGTGTTCAAATCACATATGTGAGGTATCACCGCGATCGTCAAAATGAAAGCAATAATTCTAGCACTAGACCTTCTCTGTAACTCTAACCTGGTAACCGTAAAAAAATTTATAGTGTTGCCTATGGAAATTCTTAGGTACCGTAGTTTGTCTCCATTCCACGAGTTCATGCAATTATAAAGCGTGACATGTTTGGTATCTATTTACTCGGCGTAACATCATCTTTCACATTATACAAAAAAAATTGGGGTAACTTTACTGTTTGGTTTTTTTAAATTCATGAAAGTGTCCCTTTTCCCAAATATTTGTGTTTAAAACACCGCTGCACAAATACCGTGTGATATAAAATGTTGCAACAATCTCCATTTTATTCTCTAGATTCTTTGCTAAAAAATATATATATAATGTTTGGGGGTTCTAAATAATTTTCTAGCAAAAAAATACGGATTTTAACTTGTAAACACCAAATTTAAAAAATAGGCTTAGTCATGAAAGGGTTTAAATCACCTTTGGCTTAACAAAAACAGCATTATTTCGAAATGGTACTCTAATAACTTCTTTGATTTCAGCAATATGTATACAGTTAGAATTTGACTGGAGTTCGATGTAAAAACTGATTCAAATTTCAGTCAAAATTCCAGAAAAATTCGGACAAATTTTGTTTCATTATTCGGAGCATTTGGTAAAATTTGTTTATATTGTTATTCGGGTATTCGGATATATCCGAATCTCCGAATAACTAAAAATTTGTCCGAATTAGTTCGGAACAAAACAAACCACACATGTCTAAAACGTAGGTTCCCCTGTAAGCCTAAAGCCGATGGCTTGAATTTTAGGTGGAATTAGAGCAATGGGTGGCTCTGCCAACATTACTCAACTCAACAAAGTTAGATTGAAAATTCAAAGACATGTGGGGAAAAAAACTCCTGAACAGTGACTGCGGCCAGTCAGCTGCAGTCATTCTTCAGGTATTCTGATAATGGTGGGTGGCAGCTGTTAGAATACAATAACCAGCAGTTGTGGATTTGTCCATCCATGCCGTTTAGTAATCTGTGGATTTCTCTCATTCAGCTCAGATTCCTTTACCTCTATTGTCAGGTAAAGACGAGCCTAAAAGGGGAGTAGCAAAGTAAAGACACTGGTTTGCTTTAATACCTCCATCATCAAATTAATTTAAATATTCCTTTTTTTTCTTTAAATCTTAAAATGTTGGTAATTTCCTTAGATGCTGAGGGGCATTGGATGACATTGCTACAATGTTGTAATGGTAGCATTGTTTACAGTTCCCAACGCTCACGACTGGTCAAAAATTTGTCAGCAGGTGTCATCACAAAAGGCTTACATTCTTCTGTGATTCTAGAAAGGATTTATAAAGGGCTGCAGCTGGTCAAGCTTTCAGTTGATGTGTCTTAACTCCAAGGAGGATGTCTTCTGTATTAATCCCACCCAGGAGCATGTTCTCTGTCTTAATCCCACCTAGGAGGAAGTCCTCTGTTTTAATCCCATCTAAGAGGAAGTCCTCTGTCTTAATCGTACCTAGGAGAAAGTTCTCTGTCTTAATCATGCCTAGGAGGAGGCCTTCTGTCTTAATCCCACTCAGGAGGAAGTCCTCCATTCTGATTTCATCCAGGAGGATGTCCTCTCTTTTTTTTTCTCTCCAGAAATAAACCAGTGTACAACTATAAAATTGAAACTGCAAATACACATTAGACAGATAGATCATTTTAATGGGGCAGCCAATTCCTCCTTGTTTTATGTAGCCATGCTAGGATTTATCTCAGTTCCTTTGCACAAATCTGAAGCAGACCTTTACCCCAAAATGAAAAATGTTGTCACTCTCTTCCTCCTCCCAGCCACTATTTTATTTGCAGCTTTTTATTGTGTGTGTGTGTAAGAGGGGGATTGAGCACCTTTTCTTGTCAGTACCTCCCCTAGGGGAGGATGATGTCATTACAGTCAACCTCTGTCCACAGCCTCCTGGGATGAGGTCAAACATCCTAGCAGGCTGCAGGACCAGCCTATGGACTCAATAGGCTGATAAGTATCTATTTACTAAAAGTCATGAGCTACAGTAGCTGCTCACTTACTTTTGCCTCAGCAGATTGAAGTTCCCCTTTAACTAACTCTTAGCTATGTTGCAGGAACCCCAAGGTCATTGCTCTTACTCTGCCAGCATTCTTATTTAAACTTTGACTTCTTGGAGGCATTAACCTGCAGAGGGATAAGCATATCTCTCTAGGTAATTGCCTTAGAAAGTATAAAGCAAGAAACAGCCAAGTATATAGCATCTTTTTAGAAGGAGGTCAGCAATGACAGCCTCTGTGCTTCTTCTTTAGAAAGCTTATCATTTAAAACATGGCATCTCAGGTTGTTCATTTTCTCCCCAACTGTGATGCAACTTTGTTTGGTTTAGGGCCCCAGAGCTCTTACCCTAATCATACCTCCCAACTGTCCCTGACTTCGAGGGACTGTCCCTGATTTGGAACAAAAGTCCCTCTGTCCCCCATTCCCCCTCATTTGTCCCTCATTTTGGTCTGATCCATATAGTTGTATATAAAATGCACTATTTATCTTTCAAAATGTGTTTCCAAGTGCTAAACCTTTCATCCAATTTCTAAATTGCTGCATTTGTGAACTTCAAAAGCCAATATAAAGGAATAGTAGTGGTAAAAAAAAACCCTTCTGGGTTTAACTAATATTTTTTTGGATTATTCTCCTTTAAGGGGGCGTGGCAGGGGGTGTGTCATATGCCTACATACATTTGCTAATAGGTGTCCCTCGCTCCCATCTCAAAAATTTGGGAGGTATGCTTACTGAGCATAGCAAACTTGCATGGCAGACTTACCTTTTAGTAATTAGAACGAAAGGGACACTCACAGGAGTACAGACAAGCGGGCTGCGCACCCCAAATATTGGATCAAAAAACGGGAAATCCCCCAAACGGGGCTTTAAAGCAGCCAATAGTATAATTAACAAAATACAGAAAAAGTAGGTAATAAATAATTTTATTAATGCAAAAGGGTATTAATACTGACATCAAGGGTCAGGGCATGAACTGGAGTACAAAAGCAATGAGTTAAAAAACAGTACCAATAACAAGAGGCAGTGTGGGGTATGTTACACCATATGCGACAGTAATACAATAACACAAAGATCTTATATGTAGGATCCTGGCGCGTTTTGACCCCAGTGGGTCTTCTTCAGAGGATAAATGTATAAGAACTGTAGGGGTATAAACATGTATTAAATTACTTCAAAAACAAAAAAAGGGTAAAAAGAAAAAATATAAAAAATATAAAAAATATGAACGAGTCCATATGTTATGTCTTTACCAGTCACAATGTGTTAGATGGTTACAGGTGGCCAAAGTATGGAGAGATTTCCCTCTTGCTCTATCCCCAACCTCCCAGCGGTTGGTCCAATCAACAGAGGAGCGAATAGCACACACACATGTCTTACAAGGAATCACACATTGAGTAATCCCCAAGAGTTGAGGGACAGCAGATATGAAGGGTGTGCGCTGCACCTGTGGTAGGATAACATTATATATTGAGTAAACAACTCCAAAAGGAGTTTATAGAAATATCCAAATATTTTGTTATTTAGGGTGGGAAATCTGTGTATAATAGGTAATAATAACTAGGTGTGTTATCAGGTGTTGCATGAAAAGAGGTCCATGCGGTAGAACCTAAAAAAAAAAAAAGTGAAAGAGCGTGAAGAGGAAATGGGGAAGGAGAGCGAAGGAAAAATGAGGGAGGGAAGAGGAGGGAAGGGACGGAAGGGGGAGGGAAGGAAGGCGGGAAAGGGAACCGGGGACAGGAAAGGAGGGGAGGGAAGGAAGGGGAAGGGAAAAAGGGTGAAGGATAGGTGTGGAAAGGAGAGGAAAGAAAAACAAACAAACAAAGAAAGAAGTATGGACCAATTTTCATTGCAGACGCGTGAATTCAGAAATATGAAAATGGTAGCAAGTAGGCGTGAGTGCATAAAAAAAAAGAAAAAAAAAAGAAAAAAACAAAAAAAGTGTGGGGGAGGCCCAACAAAGGGCCAAAAAAAAACAAAAAAACAATAATTAGGTTTTACCGCGTGGACCTCTTTTCATGCAACACCTGATAACACACCTAGTTATTTACCTATTATACACAGATTTCCCACCCTAAATAACAATATATATGGATATTTCTATAAACTCCTTTTGGAGTTGTTTACTCAGTATATGTTATCCTACCACAGGTGCAGCGCACACCCTTCATATCTGCTGTCCCTCAACTCTTGGGGATTACTCAATGTGTGATTCCTTGTAAGACATGTGTGTGTGCTATTCGCTCCTCTGTTGATGGGACCGACCGCTGGGAGGTTGGGGATAGAGCAAGAGGGAAATCTCTCCATACTATGGCCACCTGTAACCATCTAACACATCGTGACTTGTAAAGACATAACATATCGACTCATTCATATTTTTTATATTTTTTCTTTTTACCCTTTTTTTGTTTTTGTTTTTGAAGTAATTTAATACATGTTTATACCCCTACAGTTCTTATACATTTATCCTCTGAAGACCCACTGGGGTCGAAATGCGTCAGGATCCTACATATAAGATCTTTGTATTATTGTATTACTGTCGCATATGGTGTAACATACCCCACACTGCCTCTTGTTATTGGTACTGTTTTTTAACTTATTGCTTTTGTACTCCAGTTCATGCCCTGACCCCTGATGTCAGTATTAATACCCTTTTGCATTAATAAAATTATTTATTACCTACTTTTTCTGTATTTTGTTAATTATACTATTGGCTGCTTTAAAGCCCCGTTTGGGGGATTTCCCGTTTTTTGACTTGCCTTTTAGTGAGCCTTCTCCCAGTGCTGCCATTTTCTCCCATAGTTTGTAGACGCTATAACTTTTGCAAAAAAACAGTCAATATACACTTATTGGGAATTTTGTTCACCAAAAATATGTAGCAGAAAACATATTGACCTTAACTGATGAGGAAATTTGATTTTTTTAAATTTTTTTTAATTGGATGTTTTATAGCAGAAAGTAAAAAATAGTTGTTTTTTTTTTTAAATTAACGGCCTTTTTTTGTTTATAGCGTAAAAAATAAAAACTGCAGAGGTGATCAAATACCGCGAAAAGAAAGCTCTATTTCTGGGGAAAAACAGACATAAATTATATTTGGGTACAGCATTGCACGACCGCGCAATTGTCAGTTAAATAACGCAGTGTCGTATCGCAAAAAAATGGCCTGGCCGGGAAGGGGGCTAAATCTTCTGGAGCTGAAGTGGTTAAAGTGTTACTAAACCTAGGACCCGGCATTCACTATATCTGGTCTCCCACAGTACACAGGACATGGAAATGCAATCGTTTTAGTACATTAAAACGGCTAAATACTTTTTCTCATCAGTAGTAGTCTTGTGACTTCTATTATTGTCCATCCAAGCACTGGTTATAGCTTGTAGGAGGAGATTTCATTCTGCTCTGACTGTCCTATGAGGCTGCATTACCCCTGACCCTTTGTCTGGACAGTGCTGATTGACCCTGTGCCAATCATATGCACTCTCCCAAGAAAGAAAAAAACTCTCTAACAATACACATCAAACTAAGCATGTACAGTGCCTCCAAGGCTCTGTTCTATCAGCAGATGGATTGGGGACTGTGGAAGAAGGGGAGGGTCAGAGAAGACAGGCTCAAACAGCCATTTTACTCACATAGTAAGTATAATAAGCATGTTTTACTGCATATACAGACTGATTTTACTGTTGTGGGTTTAGTAACACTTTAATCCTACTTTAAGCATCAATTACAGGTCTTCACACCCCCACCCTGTGACTGGACAGTGAAAGGAGAAGCAGCAGACTGATAATGGCATCTCTCTGTCACTCTGTCACACGTGCAGGGACTGCAAGAGGCTGATACTAATTCAAATTTAGGTACTTCTACTGCTTGCATTAAAGGATTACATTTATTGAGGTACTAAAGAATACAGAGCTGCATCAATGTGTTTTTTTATATCTGCTTGGAGTTCAGCTTTAAGTAATGTTCTTCGCTGTGCACAATAGTATCCACACATGAGAAGAATTCACAAAGCTCTCTTTAGATGAATGACCTTATTAATGAAAGAAAAGCAAACGGCCTCAGGAATGTAGCGTATACATTCTCCACGCAGGGCCAGGAATACGAAATCGAGGTGGATAGATTGGAATCATTACCAGAGCCATTACCTGATGCCCGCGAGGTGGTGTCTAGCGTTTAGTCCACCGTAATACATCACAGCAGGACGCAGAACGGATTAATACACAAATGGTTTCATTTGCCCAGAATTACACATGCAGTATTAATAATAAATAATTCCGGATAACTGTGCCACTACGTCTTCTGGGTTTAATATAAACTCCTGAATATACATACCAGTGAACTTTACATTCATTTACCAGAAAACGCGATTTAAAGTATGCAAGGTTAGAACTTCCATCAGGATTTAAAGAGACCTTGTCATGAACCTAAAACGGCTAGTAAAACAACCGAAAAAGAAATCATTTTAATTTCCCATTTGCAGTGGTTTTTGTTTCCATAAATTATATTTTTTTTCACTTGCAATGTGCTTCTAAAGAAAATTTGATTACTGCAGAAAAAAGTTAATTCCTTAGTACAGCCTCCATCCTCGCTCATTATACTGCTCTCCTCCTCTTGGAGTGTCTAAATCAGCCATTCTCAACCAAGGTTCCATAGAACCCTAGGGTTCCTCCAGACGTTGCTAGGAGTTCCTTCACTGATTGACCTTCCATCCAATGGTATCTGCATAGTTCCGGGTTCCATGCCACTTGACAGAGTCAACAGTATGACACCTATGATCTTTTTAGCTGTCTTTAAGGGTGGCATTCTAACCACCAATGTAAGAGGCATTCTTCCCCACTGACCATGAATGTCAGAGGTAGGGATGGTCCCGATGTTCGTTTGCTCGCAAAAGAAGCCAACATATGGGGCGGTTGCGGGAAATTTGAGCACCGCGGAGCGCCCTATAATGCACTGCGATCTTGCAGTGCATTGACGGCTGCTGATTGGCCAAAGCATGCACCTGACCTGCATGCTTTGGCCAATCACAGCGCGATCTGCTGTGAGAGCCATGATTGGCCAAAGGCAGGGTGCCTTTAGCCAATTATGGCTCAGGGGGCTGAGCCCATGCCCCACACTCTATAAGGCTGCTTACACGGCGGCCGTATGTAGTGTGACATGGAGATTGAGTGCATTGGAGTTAGATTAGGCAGGTTAGTTAGTGGCGTGCAGGGAGTTTACTATATATCTCTATCTATCTATCTATCTATCTATCTATCTATCTATCTATCTATCTATCTATCTATCTATCTATCTATCTATCTATCTATCTATCTATCTATCTATCTATCTATCTATCTATCTATCTATCTATCTATCTATCTATCTATCTATCTATATATAGGGCTTTTTTTCTCAAACAATAGGTGCTGGAACTCAACCAAAACCCCTCCACCCACACACACACTCAAATTACATCAAATAGTGGGTGTGGTCAGTCAAATTTCACGAACAGTAGGAGGGTCTTAAAGGGGCATTAAATACCAGGATTGGATTATATACAGAGTGCAGAGTTCAGGGGGTTACACACAGAGTGCAGAGCTGTCACTTGTAAACACAGAAACCAGACTTCTGTGTTTACAAGTGATTGTGGTGAGCAGGCCCCCCCTCCAAGGGTCTGAGCCAGAGGTGGTGGAACTGAGTTCCACCAAGTTCCCCCTGAAAAAAAGCCCTGTGTGTATATATATATATACAGGCATGTACTGGCCTTCAGGACTACAGGGAGATTCCCGGTGGGCCGATGGCTCAGTGGGCCAGTCAGGTGTGGTCCTGGAGCCGCTCCCCTATCACTTGTTATGACATGACTGGAGAGAGTAACGAGAAGCTGCCTTCAAAACTGTGAGTGCATGTGGAAGGGGGAGGAGAGGGAGGACACACTGATGTGAAGGGGGCTGATGATGGGGGCTTTCTGATGTGAAGTGTGCTGCTGATTGGGACAAGAGGGATGCTGTTGGGGACACTGTTGGGGACACTATGATGTAAGGGGGACGCAGTTGGGGACACTCTGATGTAAGGGGGATGCTGTTGGGGACACTCTGATGTAAGGGGGACGCTGTTGGGGACACTCTGATGTAAGGGGGATGCTGTTGGGGACACTCTGATGTAAGGGCGACGCTGTTGGGGACACTCTGATGTAAGGGGGGCGCTGTTGGGGACACTCTGATGTAAGGGGGACTCTGTTGGGGACACTCTGATGTAAGGGGGACGCTGTTGGGGACACTCTGATGTAAGGGGGACGCTGTTGGGGACACTCTGATGTAAGGGGGACGCTGTTGGGGACACTCTGATGTAAGGGGGACGCTGTTGGGGACACTCTGATGTAAGGGGGACGCTGTTGGGGACACTCTGATGTAAGGGGGACGCTGTTGGGGACACTCTGATGTAAGGGGGACGCTGTTGGGAACACTCAAAATTAAAGTGGGCCGGTCATGAGGAAGTCCAGGGCCAAATTTTTGTCCCAGTCCAGCCCTGTATATATATATATATATATATATATATATATATATATACACACACACACACATATACACACACACTGTGTAAAATTATATATATATATATATATTATATATTATTATTATTAATAATAATAACGATTTATATAGCGCCAACAGTTTATGCGGTGCTTTACAATGTAGAGGGGGGACAGCACGATTACAGTACAGTTCAATAAAGAAGAGACAGGAGGGCCCCGCTCGTAGAGCTTACATTCTAAAGGGAGGGAGTGGTGGTACAAAAGGTAATAGATGCGGGGAATGATTTGATGGGGTTGTTAGGTGGCTGTGTGATAGGGTTCCCTGAATAAGTGAGTATATATACAGTATCTCCCAAAAGTGAGTACACCCCTCACATTTTTGTAAATATTTTATTCTATCTTTTCATGTGACAACGCTGAAGAAATGACACTTTGTTACAATGTAAAGTAGTGAGTGTACAGCTTGTATAACAGTGTAAATTTGCTGTCCCCTCAAAATAACTCAACACACAGCCATTAATGTCTAAACCGCTGGCAACAAAAGAGAGTACACCCCTAAGTGAAAATGTCCAAATTGGGCCCAAAGTGTCAATATTTTGTGTGGCCACCATTATTTTCCAGCACTGCCTTAGCCCTCTTGGACATGGAGTTCACCAGAGTTTCACAGGTTACCACTGGAGTCCTCTTCCACTCCTCCATGACGACATCACTGAGCTGGTGGATGTTAGAGACCTTGCGCTCCTCCACCTTCCATTTGAGGATGCCCCACAGATGTTCAATAGGGTTTAGGTCTGGAGACATGCTTGGCCAGTCGATCACCTTTACCCTCAGCTTCTTTAGCAAGGCAGTGGTCGTCTTGGAGGTGTGTTTAGGGTCGTTATCATGTTGGAATACTGCCCTGCGGCCCAGTCTCTGAAGGGAGGGGGATCATGCTCTGCTTCAGTATGTCACAGTACATGTTGACATTCATGGTTCCCTCAATGAACTGTAGCTCCCCAGTTCCGGCAGCACTTATGCAGCCCCAAACCATGACACTCCCACCACCATGCTTGACTGTAGGCAAGACACACTTGTGTTTGTACTCCTCACCTGGTTGTTGTAACAGACACTTGACACCATCTGAATCAAATAAGTTTATCTTGGTCTCATAAGACCACAGGACATGGTTCCAGTAATCCATGTCCTTAGTCTGCTTGTCTTCAGCAAACTGTTTGCGTGCTTTCTTGTGTATTATCTTTAGAAGAGGCTTCCTTCTGGGACGACAGCCATGTAGACCAATGTAATGCAGTGTGCAACGTATGGTCTGACCCTCCCACCCCTTCAATCTCTGCAGCAATGCTGGCAGCACTCATATTTCTATTTCCCAAAGACAACCTCTGGATATGACGCTGAGCATGTGCACTGAACTTCTTTGGTTGATCATGGTGAGACCTGTTCTGAGTGGAACCTGTCCTGTTAAACCGCTGTATGGTCTTGACCACCGTGCTGCAGCTCAGTTTCAGGGTCTGGCAATCTTCTTATAGCCTAGGCCATCTTTATGCAGAGCAACAATTATTTTTTTCAAATCCTCAGAGAGTTCTTTTCCATGAGGTGCCATGTTGAACTTCCAGTGACCAGTATGAAAGAGTGAGAGCGATAACACCAAATTTAACACACCTGCTCCCCATTCACAACAGAGACCTTGTAACACTAATGAGTCACATGACACTGGGGAGGGAAAATGGCTAATTGGGCTCAATTTGGACATTTTCACTTGGGGTGTACTCACTTTTGTTGCCAACGGTTTAGACATTAAGGGCTTGCGAGCTGGGCTGCCTGGGAGGGGGTGGGGGGGGGGGGTGGGGGGTGTGAGCACCGCCGGCGGGCGGCAGGCGGGGTTGATTGGGAACTGTTCTCCCAGTGATCGCCCCGGGGGAAGAGAGCATGGAGGAAGAGGAGAGCCCAGGGATCACAGAGCAGGATAGCACGCTGTTACAGCTTACATTACAATTGTTTCGGCTCTGCTCGACACAGCCCCACCTCCTCCTGACCTGCACCTGTGATAGACAGAATGCTGGTCCAATACTGGGATGCGTTCTGTCTATCCCAGGCACAGGGTTAGGAGGAGGCGGGGCTGTATCGAGCAGAGCGGAGACAATTGTAACGTAAGCTGTAACAGTGTGCTATCCTGCTCTGTGATCCCTCAGCTCTCCTCTTCCTACAGTCATGCATTCCTCTGCTCAGGCAAGGTTGCAATAGTGGGCACAGAGAGGCTGCAATGGGCACAGTGTAGCTGCAATAGTGGGCACAGTGAAGCTGCAATGGGCACAGTGTGGCTGCAATAGTGGGCACAGTGAGGTTGCAATGGTGGGCACAGTTAGACTGCAATGGTGGGCACAGTGAGGCTGCAATGGTGGGCACAGTGAGGCTGCAATAGTGTGCACAATGAGGCTGCAATAGTGTGCACAGTGAGGGTGCAACAGTGGTCACAGTGTGGCTGCAATGGTGGGCACAATGTGTCTGTATTGGGCACAGTGAGGCTGCAATAGTGGGCACAGTGAGGCTGCAATGGTGGGCACAGTGAGGCTGCAATAGTGGGCACAGTGAGGCTGCAATGAGCACAGGTGATGCTGCAATGGTGGGCACAGATGAGGCTGCAATGGTGGGCACAGGTGAGCCTGCACTGATAAAGTTGTTGTTAATATTTATTTTTGTAACTTAAGGTTCTTACCAGTCTGGAACAGTCTTACCAGAACCGCTGGGCGATCGTGCACCCCTTGACACATCGAAGTGGGGCGTAGACGGATTCACCAAGTCCTCAGTAGCAGTAGCAGTGTACCTCTCCACTAGGTAGGGTTGCCACCTTTTCTTCAAGTCAAACCCGAACACTTCGACATCACACAGCATTTTTTTTCATAGTATGCATAAATAAACAATGCATAGATGTCGCTATTAAATAACATTTCCAGTCATATGAAGTTAATCACCAGATTACCCCTTTACATCAGAGTCCACAGAGTTCCCCTTTTACATCTGAATCTGCAGAGCTCCCTTTTTACATCTGAACTCGCAGAGTTCCCTTTCACTGTAAGGGGGGACTCTGCAGACTCTGATGTAAGGGAGAACTCTGGGGACTCTAATATAAGGGATGCCCGCTCACTGTTCTTTTGGCCATCCTTCACAGACAGCGACTCTCTCAAAAGTCGCAAGGTATGCCTCAACATCATCAGCAGGTGTCATCTTCTGTAGGTGGTAGGAGGCACATACCAACTTTGGATCCACTGGCACAGGAGGTGCGAACCCCTTTTTCAATTCCACCAGAGCCTCTGCGAACTGTCAGTTCATCTCCTGCTGAGCTGCCTGATGTGCTGCAGCGACTTGGCAGTTGGTTTCCCGCTGAGCTGCATTGGCCTGTAGCAGGGCCTTTAACATTTCCTCCATCTTTAGAAACTGCCTGCTGAGTCCACCACGTGTGGGAGATTAGCTCTTGGGGTTAACCTTTTCTGGAAAACAAGGTCAGCATGTAGGCAATCGCAATCTCTCTCTCTCTCTCCCTCTCTCTATCTCTCTCTTTCCTCATTTAAACTCCACCTGAGCGTGGACTCACGTGGACCACAACATCCGGACCGGATCCAAGCCTGCCACAGAGGCTGGAAGCCAGTGCACAGTACATAATAGAGTGAAGGTGGTGTACACAATATATAATACAGTGTGTACAGTTTCTAATCCACTTCAGGCGGTGTACACATTATGTAATACAGTGCAGGTGGTGTACACAGTATATAATACAGTGTGTACAGTTTCTAATGCACTTCAGGTGATGTACACAGTATATAATACAGAGCAGCCGGTGTACAGTATATAATACAGTGCAGGCGGTGTACAGTATATAATACAGTGTAGTGCGATCTGAAAAAAAATCTCCATGTCCGGAAGGCCACCAAGAAGAGGCAGATGCCCACAGGCCACTAAAAGAGGGCAAGCAGCCTCTGCGTCTAAAGTGAAAGGTGGTGGTCGTGGACATGGTGCATCCTCTGCAGGCGGGGCATGCTTGACCTCTTTTTTCTGCTGCTGGCCGTGTTATTGAGCCACAACATGCAGAAGAGTTGGTGGAGTGGATAACCTAAGCCGTCCTCATCCTCCGTCACCCAGGCTCATACTAGTTTGCCTTCCAATGCAGCTGCCAAAGCGGACTAGTCCACCGGCTCCTTGTCCACAGTTACTCCTTCCATAGCCCCACCATCATGCACAGAGGAGTCACCAGAATTATTCGAACATAGTGTCGGTTACATGCTACTGGAGGATGCGCAGCAATTTGAAGGCTCCGATGTTGGTTCCCAGGTTGTGGAAGGGAGTAAAGTGAGCTTAGAGAGAGGGGGTGCCACAGAAGCACAAGAAAGTAGCAGTCATGTTCCCCCAGCTGCAGCATTCTGCCAAGTTTGCTCCAGTGACGAGGAGGTAGGGGATGATGAGGTCACTGACTGTACTTGGGTGCCTAATGTACTTGGGTGCCCTGTACACACGAGCGGAATTTCCGTCGGAAAGATCTTGGATGGTTTTTCCGACGTAATTCCGCTCAAGCTTGGCTTGCGTACACACGGTCACACAAAAGTTCTCTGAACTTTTGACCGTCAAGAACGCGGTGACATACAACATTACGACAAGCCAAGAAAATGAAGTTCAATGCTTCCGAGCATGTGTGGAATTGTTTCCGAGCATGCGTGTTTTTTTGCGCGTTGGAATTGCATACAGACGAATAGAATTTCTGTCAAGAGCTTTTTCCGTCAGAAAAATAGAGAGCCAGCTCTCAATCTTTTACTGGCGGAAATTCAGACAGAAAAAGTTGGATGGAGCATACACACGGTGGGAATATCTGACCAAAAGCTCCCATCACACTTTTTTTGACGGAAATTCCGCTCGTGTGTACGGGGCATGAGAGAAGAGAGGAGGAAAGTGAGAAGGCACAACTCCACAACTCCAACGAGGCAGGATGTCCTCCAGGGTTCAGCTTAAGGGCAGCCACCCTATTGCATCACACCACAGAGCTCCACAGGTGCATGGTGCTGCTGACTCCCCACTGACTTCCAAAATGTCATTGGTGTGGGCTTTTTTCGACACATGACGAAAGCGGATCAAGCGGATGTCTGAAGCGGATCAAGCATGGCCAGAACAGCACCCGCTTGGGCACCACATGCTTTACACGACATAGGACGACCTGCCATGCACTCTGTTGGCAACAGCACCTGAAAGACCCACATAATAAAAAAAAAAGGTGGACTTCACCTTGTTCCTCATTTGTGATCTCAACCCCTACTATACCTCCAGTCCTCTCAAATACCTGCCCTGAAAGGAATGAAGGTATAGCAATAGGTGCCACAAGTACTTGCAGCCAATTTGCTAGCAGTACACCACCAATTGATATCAGCAGGCAAATTTCGCTACCCCAGTTGCTGAACTGTAAAAAAAAAATACTGTCCCAGCCATCCACATGCTCAATGTCCAAATGATAGCTTGGCCAAATTGCTAGCACTGCAACTGCTGCCTTTTCAGCTGGTAGACACCGTCATGTGGAAGGCAATGTTTTGGCCTCATTGGACAGGGCGGTCAGCAGCAAGGTTCATATTACCGCTAACTCATGGTCCAGCAGGCATAGTCAGGGGTGTTACCTTTCCTTCACGGCCCCCTTTATGCAGATAGCATTCCTTCGGGGCCACCAAACACACAGGAAGAAGAGGAGGAGGATTGTGTCAGCATGGATGTAGAGGATAACACTCAGCAGTCTTCAAGGTATGGTTTTCAGTCTCCAGAAACTCAAGGAGTTGTATGTGGCTGGGAGGAGGTAGTTCCTGACAATGTCATCCTTAGTGTCCCAGAGGACTCAGAATCTAATGCCTCTGAAAACTTACACTGCATAGGCTCCCTGATTCTGCAAAGTCTACGAAGGACCCTAAGATTCGTGGTATCAAGGAGAGGGATCATTACTGGCTGGCAACACTTCTTGATCCACGTTACAAGGGTAAAGTTGCAAAGCTCATCCTGCCTTCGCAGAGGGAGCAGAGGATGAAACATCTTCAGAACGCCTTGAAGAAAACTTTGTGTAATGCCTTTCCAGACCCTAAGAGGTTACCATTTCCTGGTGCTGGACAACGTGTTTCTGAGACTTCATTCGGTCAGAGGAAGAACGGTGTAGAAGGTGGCCGGCTGACCAATGCCTTTAAACTATTTTTTAGTCCTCAGCACCTAGGGCTGGTTTAAGCAACCATCGGCAGGGTCTGCATTATATGGTGCAGGAATATCTAGGGGCAAGAGCAGACTAGGAGACCTTTCCAACTGAGCATCCACTGGGTTACTGGGTCTTGAGGATGGACCACTATCCAGAACTTGCTCAATATGCAATCGAGCTACTGGCCTATCCTGCATCCAGTGTGCTTTCTAAATGCACATTTAGTGCTGCTGGAGGGTTTGTAACGGATCAAAGAGTGCACCTGTCCACAGACTCTGTTGATAGGCTCACATTTATAATAATGAATTAGTCCTGGATCAGCAGCTATTAAGCCCCTGATGCGGATGTAACTAATTGAATCTGCTAGGGATCTAGGATCCCTTGAAATCTGCCTATGCTGCCTATCCTATTCCTGAATCTTGATGATGCTAGCTTCCAACAATATTTTTGGTTTAGGGCACCACCAACATCCAAGGCCCAATTTTTCTGTAATTACAATTTTCAAAATAATTTTTTACAGAAGGGACCGTTCCTGCGCCCACCAAGAGTAACTCTGAGGGGTTACAGTGTTCTGGCACCACCAATACCCAAGGCCCAATTTTTCTGTAATTACAATTTTCGAAATAATTTTTTACAGAAGGGACCGTTCCTGCGCCCACCAAGAGTAACTCTGAGGGGTTACAGTGTTCTGGCACCACCAACACCCAAGGCCCAATTTTTCTGCACCTGTTTGACTGGGGCATGTAATTACAATTTTTGAAAGAATATTTAACAGCAGGGCCTGTTCCTGCGCCCAACAAGAGTAACTGTGAGGGGTTGCAGTGTTCAGGCACCGCCAACACCCAAGGCCCAATTTTTCGGCAGAGTATATAGCGCAGTCCGTATAGTATATATATATATATATATATATATATATATATTACAGTGCAGGGTATATAGTGCAGTGCAGAGTATATAATACAGTGTATTGAAGTGGTTAGGGGAACCCTTTTTTAAAAAATGGCATGGGGCCCCCCAAAATCCATACCAGGCCCTTCGGGTCTGGTATAGATTTTAAGGGGAACGCCACGCCAAACTTTTATTAAAAAAAAAAAACTGCGTGGGGTCCCCCCCAAAATCCAGACCCTTATCCGAGCATGCAGCCTGGAGGACAGGATAGGGGGGACGAGCGAGTGCCCCCTCCTGAACTGTACCAGGCTACATGCCCTCAACATGGGGAGGGTGCTTTGGGGTCCCTCCCAAAGCACCTTGTCCCCATGTTGATGGGGACAAGGGCTTCGTCCCAACAACCCTGGCCATTGGTTGTTGGGCTCTGTGGGTGGAGGGCTTTTCGGAATCTAGAAGCCCCCTTTAACAAGGGGGCCCCCAGATCCCAGCCCTCCTATTGTGAATGGGTATGGGGTACATTGTACCCCTACCTATTCACCCAAAAACCTGGACCTGAAAAATAGAAGGAAAAAAAAGCTCCGCCTCTATGGGAGGCCTCCCGGCGACTGCTGTTTCCTGCCTGTGACAGCTGTTATATAGGCAAGGGTGGGGCCACCCGGTGATGTAGCCGAGTGAACCTGCCCTCTTCTGATGTCATGTGAAATCAGAGGGGGCAGAGTCACCTGGTTATGTCCATGGGTGGCCCCGCTCTTGCCTATATAACAGCTGTCAAAGCAAAAAGACAACAGTCGCCAGGAGGCCTCCCATGGAGGCAACGTTTTTTCAGGCTTTTTGATTGACAATAAAGGAATATTTTATTTTTATTGTTTCACTTTAAGCAGAATTAAAATCACTGCTCCTGAAAAAACGGTTGTTTTAACAACTTTTTTTTGCATTGATACATGTCCCCTAGGGCAGTACCCGGGTCCCCTAACTCAGACTTGTGGCTGACCCAGCATACCTGCACAAGACAAGAGTCCATCTTTGGCAAAGTCCATGGTGGTGGTATCCAGGTATGGCATCTTCAGGGCAGACTGTAGTTCCCTCTACATGATCGATGTGACAGTAGGCAGGCTTTCTCTCTGAGGTGGAACTGCTCCTCCTTCTCTCTTCTCCGTAAGCAGCTGGAGAGTAAGCCTCGGTTCACACTGGGACGACTTGTCAGGCGACCTAGGTCGCCTGACAAGTAGCGTCCCGTTCAGTACAACGGAATCGTTCTAATCGGAGCGACGCAAGTCGCTCCGACTTAAAAAAGGTTCCTGTACGACTTTGGGGGCGACTTGGGGTGACTTGCATAGACTTCTATACAGAAGTCGTTTTGCAAGTCGCCCCGGCAGTCGTGTGCAGGTCGCCTCGGTGAGGCGACCTGCAAGTCGTGCCGCCTCTGGTGTGAACCGAGGCTTAATGCTGTGGCTTGTCCGTGTCTTCTTTCCCGTGCAGCAGACTGTTTGTCTGGGCAAAGCCTTCACCCCTTTTACTATCGGCACAGGGAGAGAGGCAGAGCTTAGCAGTAAGTGCAGGAAACCAGGTTAACGGTTTCCCTCTTGGCTGGGACAGCAGCTATCTCACTAACCAGCATTTTATCCTGCTTACACAGAGGCAAGTAAGTGATCTATCCAGGGGGCTGGAAATGTCCTATAGAGGAGTTTTTCTTGTATCCACAAGACTTTTATAGGTGAACGCACCATAGAAAATTAAGAACTGCAAGGCTTGCTTTTAAGCTCCCACTTAGTGAAGGCTAAATATTCCCAGTTATTCAGATGCTGCTACAACATGGGGATGTAAAGGCTGCGAGGTAGGTGTCATCACATAACACCCCCTACAACCCATTACAGAATTCTGTTCTGGACTTTGAACATGCAAACTGACTTTTATTAGGCCTCTAGTTCATTCATTTAGTTTACAACTAGCCCCCTTAGGAGTACACAGGGTAGAACCTAGATTACATTAGTTTCAATTGACAGTTTGCCTGGACTAGAGGGGTATTGTGACAGCGGTGTCATTTTTATGTGTGGTGAAGGTTGTGAGATGATTTTTGCTTTGATCTGTTCTTTTTTATCTAAACTGCATTGAGGCATATTTTGAACCTCCTTTTTTCATCCCCTCTTGGATAGGCTTTTTAATACAATTCAGTCAGGTCACAGGGTCACAGCTTTATTTTTGATAAATCAATGAGGTTACAATTTAGGATGAGTCCCATAGTTCTTTCTATATTGCATCCAACGAAATCACTATACTTCCTTTCCTTCACGCTCAATAGGAGGTGAGCGGAAATCTCCCCCTGGATTTCTTGGTGATCGTTACTTTTTGTCTTGGTGATCATGGTCACCAGTAAAGATTAGCTGTCCGGTTTTTATTATATTGATCAAAAACACAAAATTACAGATTATGCCATTGCCAAGGTTCTGCCAGTGCAGCATTGTAGCTCATTGAGTTGCTTAGGTGTGTAGCACCCTCTAGATAGGTAGGTACTAGAGCGAGATTTTTTTTGCAGGGTAGGTCAATTTAGGCAGGCCTGTTTGTTTTTATTTGGTCTGGGCTGGGAGTGGCTCAGAGTAGCAGCTGGTGACTCACTGGAAGAATCACTGAGACCTCCCTCTTCTTTCTAGAAGATTATAGAAAGAGAGGAGGAGAGGAGAGGTGGAGCTGCCTTGGGTATTCTAAGGAGCCCTGACCTGGATTGACAGGGGGCAGGCCTCCTTAAATACCCAGGGTCCACCCAGCTGGGGAGTAGTTGGAGTTGTTCAGAGCTTGGAGATGGAATGCTAGGCTGTCGGAGCCTTTGAGGGAGCCTTGGGCCTGGGCTCAGGTGCGGATGGAGCCCTTCAAGAAATTGTGAAGGTCCCGGACAGGAGGCACAGGAGGAGCAAGAGAGGACAGCAGGAGAGAGCATTGCAATTCTCCAGGGACAGGAACAACTGGTTGCAGCCAGGAGGGCTGGTGAGTGACATGCACAGTCAGGAGGACTGGGGAGGCATGCCTGAGAGGACTGGGAGCATTCAGTCTGGGATGGGTGCAGAACCAGCCCAGTGGACTGTGGTGTCATGGGCAGTGGAGAAGGGCAGCTGCAGTCAGGAGGGCTGGCAAGGCCTGAAGTTGGGTTACTGTGCTTAGTAACCGCAGGTAGGACAGCTAGCACCAGAACTTTCTATCTGCTGCACTAGCCCGCGATTGCTGCTTGCAAAAGGTAATTACTAAGGCCTGGCTGAGCCAGTATAAACAGAAAAGTCAGTGCTACTACCCATACACCACATAGATAGCAGAGCTCCCAGGTGCTCGATCCACAGATGCTGGTCAGTAGAGTAATGTAGAAAAAATGATCCGCACTCTGGTTGTTGCTCTTAAAATTTCTTCATTGACTAGCCACAGTGAACAAATGCAGATTAAGTCAGTTGACGCGTTTCAGCCTATAAAGCCTTAGTCATATAATTACAGACATAAAACTTTGAAATAAATAGTAGCTCTAAAGATCGCAGGCTCCACCCATTGATGGTCTTAATTGACCGCAGGCAATTATCCAAAAAAGAGAATCAGCTGCAATACATGGCTGAGCCAGTGCCAGGCCTGATTACCATGTGCTAGCTGTACCTGGAACATTAGAGAGGAAGCAATGTGCAGGAGGAGAAACAATGTATATACCAGCGTGTATATATGGTAGTTTGTCCCAGCAAGTTGTGCAAAATTCCATTGGGCATCCCGTACTTCCTATACCCTATCCAAGTTCAAATCCCTCAATAAAACATAAAAACAAGGACTGTGTTTCTGTTTTGGAGTGTCTGAGAGGTGAACGCCGGGCTGGGCAGGGTGACAGGTGGGCTACAACACTTAGCAGCCCCAGGGGGGTACTGCTATAGGTAAATATCTGCATTATTCAACTTGTGTATTTTCATGCAGCAACTAACTCTCCCTGTTTGTAGATAAATAATACATTTGTATACAAAGCTATATATCAGAACGAAAAGAGGGGCAACTGAAGAAGAACAGAGATTGGATTTGGTTCTAAAAGAGGCACAGTTCATCCAAATAAGGGACAAGTGGGGGACTAAGTTCCTTGCTCCCCTTGTCACCACGGACCCACAACCACCTATGTCCTGTTACATGTTCCCCATGTCTGTGCGTTTTTTTGTTTTTGATCAATTAAGGCTTTGATCAAATTTTATTAGGGCAAGGTCATTTTATGGTCAAGCTGCTGTACATTTCTTCATGTTTTTCTACTGTGTACCAACAATAAATTTTTCATTGATTTATTATACATCTTTTCTATTGCCTTTCCAATAAGCCCCGCTGTTCTTTTGGTCCCCATCTGTCTGGGACACATTTTTTGGTTACAAGTCATTAGGGGTTGGTAGGCAATCATAAGGCTTAGATCACGGTACTCTACGCATGTTTAGAAACAAGCCTCTATATCTATATATTTGTTAGTGTTAAATCCTTACTGTATCAAGCCTTTCTCCTTTAGCCCCATGTTGCCAGGCTATTCAGCAGTGTTTTGCCCCAAAGGACTTACTTTTGCCACTCAAGTGCAGTCAGTCCCATTGTTGAGGCACTTCCCCAAACTCCTTGATCAGGAATCACCCGCTGTTGCGTCAGGTGACCTTCTGTTGCTGGACTACATGTTCTATGATTTCTCATGCTCACCCCATAAAGCACATGAATGCTCATTGTACTACTACCAGGTGGCCTTCTGCATCCAAGTGCCCAGTCCATAAAGTAAATGCCTGCCCACTTTATTACCATTAGGTGGCTGACCCACAATGCATATGTGTCCCTGCTGTACTATTATCAGGTGTCCTCCTGCTTCCAAGCATTCAGCCCATAATGTGCACGCATGCCCATTCCACTAATATCTAGTGACTTCTTGTTTCCAAGTGCCCAGCTCATAATGTGCCTGTGTGCCTGCTGTACTACTACCAGTAGCCTCCTGTGTCCAAGCACCCTGCCTATAATGTGCACATCTACCCTTGTAGTACTAGAAGAAACAAACCAAACATCAGAGTACAGAAAGTTATATGTAAGATAAGTTCTAAGATCCTAATAGGAACTAGAACAGCGTCCACATAAAATATTGTCTTAGTCTTTAAGGTCCCAAAAATAAGGAAAAAAAACTTGGGTCCTTCTTATATTTCAAATAGGTATACACTTTATTGTAAAAACGACTGAGGTCAATAATGCAAACCTGTGCCTGTCTAATTATTAAGTGGCCTCCTGTGTCCAAGTGCCCAGCCCATAATGAGAACCCGTGCCCGCCTCACTATTATCAGGTGGCTTCCCGTGTCCAAGTGCCCAGCCCATAATGCTAACCTGTGCCTGTCACACTACTATCAGGTGGCCTCCTGTGTCCAAGCCCTCAGCCCATAATGCACATAGTTGCCCTATCAAATTGAGCTTCAACTGGTTCTTCCTCCAAAACCTACATCTGCTAGGAGTTCGCACGTCAAGGTGGCTCAAGGGAGAACTTACATGGAGTGTAGTCACCCTATAAATGGAAATAGCAGGGGCTCAGCTTTTGTGTCCCAAACACCAGCTGCAGAAACACATGTGGTCAGCAACCACAGAAGATGAGATATGGTGGAGCCCCATACTCCCATCATTTGGTCCCATACAGCAGTATGATTGCTCTCAGTTAGGATCCTCTAATCTAGAGGGATTTCCATGTAATAGAATGGAAAAAAAAAAAAAAAGTAATGTACTTTTGATAATAACCAAACATTTCTCTTCAATAGACTTTGACATTTTGTAAATGCAGAAACCTGTGAAGCCTTTAACAAAGGGGGTCAATCTGTTTAATGCAAATCAAATCAGTCTGGTGAATCTTCGCCCTTCCAGCCACACAGGGAGAGATTACATTCTTTTGGTCGCTGTTTAGTCCTGAAGTTAATAGCAGTGAGCGTGGCTCGCTGTCTCCTCATTCAGGATCTTGTTGAATACATCTGCATGCACAGAACTCTGGCAGGGCTTGAATTGTTACCTTGGCGAGCCGCCATTTAGATAGTCTCCGTGATCTGAGGCAGAGTGGAAGTACTGACATGCCCCGGGCGCCCTGACTGTTGTGGGTATGTTATGAAAAATACATGGTTGCCATGGCACTCGGCCTTGCATCCTGATTATATACATTGCAGACTTAGCATTTTGATCGCTGCCAGGCTAAAAGTGAAATATTCCCCCGTCGCATGCTGAATAACTACAAAAAAGTTGGTTGAACCCTGGCCTTGGATAACTTTACGACTTTATTGTTCACATTTATGAATTCGATTTTCTGCTATACGGATGTGGTACAGATTTTGTAATGCATCGTCATGCATGCAGAGCCTGAGATGACGAGGGTGGCTTCACATCCAAGCACCCCTGGATTTTGGGATAGGGACGGCAGGGGAAAAGGAAAGGCACAAGTGCCAAGATGTAGACACTGTGAGCAGAAACTTGAGAGTGCTGGTATCTGACAAGCACAGGCTGGTGGTGGGGTTGCCACTTTTTCTTCAAGAGATATCAAAAGACCATAGACCTTAATGGGACTTTAAAGGCACAACTGTAGTGAACTACACAGCATGTATAAAAAATATTGAGTTTTATTAGTAGTATACAAAAAACAAAAAGAAAGAGCGAGACATCGTTAAAACCACATCAATTCTAGACATACAACGCATGATGTAACACCATATTGAGGATCCTATCCTGCAGTTCTATGTGTATCCCTAAATAGTATATAATCCAAACACAATTCAAATAAAGGGAGGGAAGAAAAAATTGTATATATAAACTTCCCCTAAAAGAGTTGGAATTGGGGGAGCAATGCAGGTCTGGTATTCCCAGGATGGTGTATTCTCCAGTTGCTCTACATGTTTCAAGTTGACAAGGAACGCTTCTTCAGGAGCTAGAGATTCTATTAAAATTGCACACAATTAAAGAAAAAGAAAAAACATACATCAAAGTTACGGTATTTTAAAGCTATTCTCCATAATTATTGAATATGTAGGTAGTGATTGGATAGAAAGCAGATACCCCCGAATGGTGATGCACAGCGCAACTCCCCATGGCAGATGGGGGCCCCAATATGGAAGAACAACCCTGGGTAGTGGTCTAGGATAGCCAGTATAGAGGGAAAACCCCCACAATCCAGAGATAGACATAAAATTTAATAGGTATGTAGATAAATAATAAGATTTCGAATGTGAAAATCATCTCAGTTAAACGCTCAGCTGGGATGGGGGGGAAAAAAGAAAAAAGAGGAAAGAAGAGAGGGGGGGGGGGGAGAAAAAGAAGAAGGAAGGGGAAGTGAGGGAGACAGGGAAAAAAAAATGGGGAAGGAAGGGGACAGGGAGAGGGGTGGGCTGAGTTATCAAAACATGTAAATCACAGTATGGCTTACCAAGTAAGTGTATAAAAGGCAGGATTAGTCATATAGAAGGATTTGGTCAATAAGTCGCAAAAAGCGAACGAGGTAGAAATTTTGGTAAGAGTCAAATGAGCAGCAAACGGACACCAGGGTCTCCCAGGTGTATCACATCAGGTAATTGTAGGTAGGGAGAGCTTGTATATACTCTAATTCTGGGGCATAAACATAGACAGGTAATAATCAGTTACAGTTCTAGGTGCTAAAGTCATTGGTAAATGTCTGTCTTGTTAAATTGCTTGGCCTGGAAAGCCACCAACTGACTTTAGCACCTAGAACTGTAACTGATTATTACCTGTCTATGTTTATGCCCCAGAATTAGAGTATATACAAGCTCTCCCTACCTACAATTACCTGATGTGATACACCTGGGAGACCCTGGTGTCCGTTTGCTGCTCGTTTGACTCTTACCAATATTTCTACCTCGTTCGCTTTTTGCGACTTATTGACCAAATCCTTCTATATGACTAATCCTGCCTTTTATACACTTACTTGGTAAGCCATACTGTGATTTACATGTTTTGATAACTCAGCCCACCCCTCTCCCTGTCCCCTTCCTTCCCCATTTTTTATTTTTTTTTTCCCTGTCTCCCTCACTTCCCCTTCCTTCTTCTTTTTCTCCCCCCCCCTTCCCCCCTCTCTTCTTTCCTCTTTTTTCTTTTTTCCCCCCCATCCCAGCTGAGCGTTTAACTGAGATGATTTTCACATTCGAAATCTTATTATTTATCTACATACCTATTAAATTTTATGTCTATCTCTGGATTGTGGGGGTTTTCCCTCTATACTGGCTATCCTAGACCACTACCCAGGGTTGTTCTTCCATATGGGGCCCCCATCTGCCATGGGGAGTTGCGCTGTGCATCACACATTCGGGGGTATCTGCTTTCTATCCAATCACTACCTACATATTCAATAATTATGGAGAATAGCTTTAAAATACCGTAACTTTGATATATGTTTTTTCTTTTTCTTTAATTGTGTGCAATTTTAATAGAATCTCTAGCTCCTGAAGAAGCGTTCCTTGTCAACGTGAAACATGTAGAGCAACTGGAGAATACACCATCCTGGGAATACCAGACCTGCATTGCTCCCCCAATTCCAACTCTTTTAGGGGAAGTTTATATATACAATTTTTTCTTCCCTCCCTTTATTTGAATTGTGTTTGGATTATATACTATTTAGGGATACACATAGAACTGCAGGATAGGATCCTCAATATGGTGTTACATCATGCGTTGTATGTCTAGAATTGATGTGGTTTTAACGATGTCTCGCTCTTTCTTTTTGTTTTTTGTATACTACTAATAAAACTCAATATTTTTTATACATGCTGTGTAGTTCACTACAGTTGTGCCTTTAAAGTCCCATTAAGGTCTATGGTCTTTTGATATCTCTAATTCAATATTCGGGACGTTGGCACAAGCAAAATTTTTAGTACCTACAGAGTCACCCTGTATATCAGGTACTTAAACACTAGGACCCTCCCTTTTGTTCACTTTTTCTTCAAGCCCAACCCGAACACTTTAGCGGCGCACAGTAAACTTTCTTTTTTTTAAGCATACTCTATAGGATTGTAACAGACCAGAAGCGCCTTTGGGCACTCCAAAGAGAATAGTAATGTGGCGTACATAGTGCCCCCTCCACCTCCTGTCAAGCCCTGTTCAAGCCACATTCCTGTCTGAATAATGTGTCTGGGTTTCAGGTGGACTGAAAAACGGACACATGATTAAAAACCTGGAATGTCCGGTGAATCCCGGACAGGTGGCAACCATAGCTGGTGGTGCACTGTGGAAACACCAAATCCAGTTGATGGTGGAGTCAGTTCTCACACCTGGTTTAGTGACAGCTGAATAGGAGTACACCAGGACGTAAGAGTCAGGAACAGACAGGTATTGACAACAATTGGGCATTGAGGTACAGAGTCACTAGACAGAAGTGTGGTCAGTAGTCCAGGCTGGGGGCAGTAGGCAGACAGAAAACATGAGCAGGCAAGGGCAATCCGAGAGCAGGGATACAGAAGAGAGGAAGCCAGGTCAATAACAGGATCAAGGATACACATCAAGACTGGATCACAGGAACAAGGCTAAAGACCATATAGTAAAGAGCTAGTGCAGAGTTAATGTGCAGAGTTAATGTTTAAACAGGCCACTTGGTGGCAGTGGACGTGCACTCATGTGCACATGTGCGTGTACGCATACACATACCCATGGGCAGTGATGAATGTGCAGTCTATCCTCTATGCTCATAAAAATGTGAGAAACATGGTGACGGCTTGCACCATGTTCCTGACATGTATGTCGCTTGAGGTTTCATTCACATGGGCTATTAGGGCCAGTCTGTAAATTCCGGCAACAAGTGTCAGTGGATTCTATCAGACAGAATTACCAATACTTAAATTTACTTGAGGCTGCTCTGCCCGTGTGCATGAATGACAAGCTGACAACAGCCATACAGCCAGGTTTGGGCATTCATCACCAACCACAGATAGCCTCAGCATGCGCAGATACATGTGAACAGCGACGGCTCCTCTCAGCCTGTTCAGCAGAGCTCAGACCGAGTGTCGGAGAAGCAGCACAAGGTGATAGAAATTTGTGCTGTAGTGATAACAAGAAGCATTTTGACAGGGAGAGATGAGCTAATCAGTCTTCTGCTTCTCCGTTCACTAACCAGTCACAGGGTGGGGGAGGAACAGGACCTGTAAAGCCAGCCATACATCAATCGAGATGGATCCCTGCTGAACCGGACAATTTTTGATCAAGAGAGTCCCGGAGCCATGGAAAGGAGAGAAATTGGTGGAGGGACAACATGACATTGCTGGACGGCACAGTGGCCGCTTTAAGAACAGGGTTTCCCCTTTTAGAAAGGGGAGGGGGCTTGATGAGGGCGGCGCTCAGAGCTGGTGAGAGGAAGGGAGAAGGGGAAGTGACATCAATCGTAGAGCGGAGGAGGAAGCGATTGCACGCTCACCCTCGCCGCTCTGTAACCTCCTCTCCTCGTTTGTGCAGCAATGGAGGGCTTTATCACCCAGCTCTGAACGGCGGTTCACGCAGAAGGAGCGGACTGGCTGCAAGCCCAGATGGAGGCGGTAAGGGAGCGGCAAAATGACGGGGGGGACGGCGTCACCTCGTGCGCGGCGGTCACGGCCGCCTGAAGTGCTATAGCAGGCTATGGTGGCTCTCGGCGGTGGCAGCGACAGGAAGAGGGGAGTGAACCCCCCCCCCCGACCCCAGCACACGGCGGAGCCAGAAGACCAGGTATGGGCAGCAGATCGGAACCTGTTAAAGGGACAAAAGCGCGGCGGGGGGAGCTCAGTGCAGCGCACGGCTCTGCTCCCCCTGGCTCATCACAGATTCACAGAACATGCGGCCGGGGCTGCAGGGGTAGATCTGGGCAGCCAGCCGGCCCACCGAGAGAACACCTAACTTCAGGATGGGGGGCCAGACAGCCATTACGGCCCACAATCCCACGCGGCACAGCAGAGGGTCCGAGAGGAGCACAGCTATGTGGGGAGCGACGGCAGAGGTCGGGCGACGAGGACCCAGCCACGCAGTAAGCACCGGAGCCCGTCATGGGGGATAACGAGCAGGTCTGACGGGACGGGTTGGAGAGCATGGCGAGAGCAACACCACAGATGCGCGGAAAACGGAGTGGGTCCTTCCGGGATGCAGCCTACGGTCGGTAGGACGAAAATGGGCAGCGACGGATCGGGGGGCATAATGTCCGGGTCGGAGTGTGACGATAGCCAAGGACATCCTGCAGCGGTGGTTCCAGGAGTGACGGCTGGTGGGCCCCCCGCCTGGGCAGCCTGGTGAGTGTGGTTCGTTACTTGATACTAATTTTTTCTGCTTAGTCTACCGGTCGGGGACACGTCTACTCCCGTACTGACAGGACTCCGGACAGGGTCCATCGGGGTCTAGGTAAGTTGGGGAAGCGCTGCGAGTCGGGCATAAGAAGTAGTCCGGGGCGGGCATGGGCACCGACACATGACACGCTTACGGTCAGGGGGCGCCCTCAGGGTTGAGGAGAGACAGCTGCGACAGCTATGGGGACGGCCTCGGCGGTAGGTGAGGCCCCCGGTTTATTACACAGGCTCAGTATAGCCAGGGCAAGTCTGGGGAGGTTGCAGCCAGTAGAAAGCAAGATGGTGGACCAGGAACGACGGGTATATCGGTCTAGTCCTAGTTCCTTGGTAAGTGGCTACGGGCGTTTGCCAGATGGGCGAAGGTAATAAGAAAAAGACCCCCGAACAATGTTCAGCTCGGTCGGTTTACTTACAGGCCTTCAGCTAAAACACACAAGACTTATGGCGGTGTGGCTTGGCCAAGGCATGACGCATTGTTTCGGCGACGCATGGCCGTATGATTGGCCCTACGCTGGGGCCCATTAGGTCGTCTGCGGGGGGATGAAGCTATGGCAGCGGCGCAAGCTCCTAATTCGATTGTCGGGCTAAATGAAAATTTGGAAAACACGGTTTAGTCCAGCACATGGGTTCAGGCAGTGCGGGATACTATTCTCTGCACAAGGGTGTCGGAAAGGATGCTTTCTTTCATCAGCAGTTCCCGGACCAAGCAGCGTCATTTTGTAGGGGACGGTTTTTGTAGTAACGGTTTGTATTACTTCGCGCATTGATGTCGGTCCATCCCTAGGCTGAGAAGTGACAGGCGGCCCGGCGTCATACAGCATTGGTTTTGGGAAAATTGGGAAGGAGGTTGCGTTTAGGCTTAGGGCCAGACACCTTTAGTAGGCCGCTTCCGGAAAGGGGTGGTCTCTCCATGGTAGCTGGTTGCCCAGAATGAGCCCGCTAGGTACGAATTTATTCATCACCTGGCCATTAAAAAAAAAAAAAAAAAAGTGGGTCGGTCTGCGATTCAATTGCCTCTGAAGAGGGGGGAAGAGTATACTTCCTTATATGCGGGAATCGATTTGGCTGTTAGGCTATTGCCGGTACATACGGCCAGCTTTCGGCTGATGGGCAGTACAGGAACTGGGGCACAGTATGGGATCGTGGATTGCAGATGGGTTGCTCCATATAGGGTGCCGTTTTTCGAAACGTTCAGATCCTTCTTATGATGGCCAGTCGGGGGATTTTTGGGTATCTCAGCGAGCATGCCTTACCTGGATTGGTTGTCTGTTTGCCCGGAGGGTTCCAATATCTGAGCCGCCGGTGTGGGACGTTCTAACATCAGGTGGTACGTTTCAGGGCGCCCTTAGCTCTGGGGACAACAGAGGGCCTCACGGCAAACATTACATTCCCAGTAATTGCAATGGATTCTTTTGGTATGGAAGGTGGGCTTCCGGGTAACAAGCCAGGGAGGCTATAAGATGTAGTCCAAGGGACCTTTAGAGTACGCAAGGGACGAGTACGTCAACTACAAGGGGTGCAGAAAAAATTGTTGTTGCCTGGCGCAGCATAATCCCCTTGTGTAAAAAAAATAAAAAAAATAAAAAAAAAAAAATAAAAATAAATTTTTGGTTTTAAGGGCGGCGGCTACTGCGGGATTAGGGGCTCCCGCTCACTTGGTGAGCACTACGAATTATTGTTGGGGGGACTGGTGGGCGCGACAGGTTTTCCTAGAATCGATCAATGGGTGGGTTTTTGCTTGTCATGTCTCATCAGCGATGGTGACTTGGAACTGGTCACGGATGCTGCAGACTCCATGTGGCGGTAGCCTGGTTTTCAGAAGGCCATGCTTGTTTTCAAGGCCGGGTTTTGACAGTACCGGGTTTCGGTGCGATTGTCAAATTGCAGTTACCTGACAAATTTGGGGGGTAATCCTTCTGCAACCAAAGGTTTGTGGTAACCGGGATTATCTTGGGGTGTTACAGGGTTTTATCTACTGACCAGGGCATCCGTTCAGGTTGTTTTGGTTTGTGGGGTCATTTGGTACTGTGCTGCTTACAGGGGATACATTCATCTACGCTGGACACTTATCAGGGATTGATACCACTTTGGCTGTTGCTTGGTATCGTTTCAGTGGGGACAGGTTTAGGGAGTTGTCGTTAGAAACGGTCCTACTTTGGCACTGCGGTAAAGAGGTTAACCAACTTATAGTAAGGCTACTTGGTACGCCTTCTTTAAGGTTAGGCAGGCATGGTTCGCTTGCTCAACAGGAGGTAGGTCCCTAGGAGGTCATTTCGCAGCATACGCTGCTCTCTATTATTAAGATGGTATTGGAATGGGTATCTCGGCAGCTGCTATTACCGCAAGTTGGCGGGTTTGGCCTTTCTTGTTAAGTGGCAAGGGCAACGTTCCACATCAAAGAGTCTTTAGGTTAACACAGACGGTTTAGGGGTACAGGTTGGGGACAAGGAGAGGGATGGGAGGCGCCCTTTCTTCTTTTAAAGGTTTACAGGTTTTGTATTTTGGTTTGCTAACGGTCTACAGCTCTCTTTATGCAAGAGCTTTATTGGGACAGCAGCTGCACTAGCGTTCTTTGGTCGGGACAGGCGGCCAGGGGTCTAGGAGTCCTTTCTTCTACATGAGGACAGGTGCGTCCTTATCAAGGTTCCAGCGTGTAGCGGTTAGAAGAGGGGTGTTGGTGGCTGGGTACGACCAGAAAAGTTTATTTTCTCATCCCTTTCGGATGGGGCAGTCACGGGGTAGTCCATGCGGGTCTGCTATAGGAAGCAGTTTGGAGGATTGGTGCATGGGACTCGGTTAGAATAAGTGGTACATTCGCACACATTTTATGCGGTATTAGGTTTCACATACTGCGGGCTATTGTTATACGGCCTTGGTGATTGATGTTCTATGTGGTTTGTGCTGTCAATTTTTATTGTTCACAGGTCGCGAGGCGGGCCAGTTTGTATACTTGGTTCCTCCTATGCGTATTGGGGGTTCAGAAGAGCTTAGGTTCGGCCGAACGGTAAGCGGTAAAGTATTCCCAGGTTGTAGGTGCAGATCTGGGGCATTGTGGCCCTGGCATGCAGTGGGACAGGGTTGGGGGAAGTACACAGGTTCCCCCGTTTGGAATTGTCCCCGCATGTTTTTCGGTTGCACGCGGAGAAAACAGTGTGGGAGGTATATCTATTATGTACCACATTCGTTACGTAATAATGTTTATGTTTTTACGTTATTAACGGCTTACCCAGGTATGGTTGTAGTACGGTCTAGATATGGTGGGGCAGATTGTCATGGCAGTGGGCTTGGTCTAGTAAGAAGGTGGACTGTGTCCGCTTAAGGAGGTGAGTAGGTTTTTTCGCAAAATGGGGGTTGGCCATACGGGGAGGTATCTGAGGAGAGTTGGGGTGCATCTTAATGATGTGGGGGACTGTTTTTAGGCACTGTCCCTTCATGAAGGTGTACATTGAGGGCTGAGGGTGTGGGGGTGCACGCAAGGGTAAGGGGTTACCCCTTTCGTGCTGTGGCAGTTTTTGGGTCGATGGAGAAGGAGAAGATAGAGGTTACATGTATGGAACATGTTGTACCCATCCATGGGATGGGGTGGTTTCTGGTACCCATCCATGATAGGATGGGGGTTGTTTCTGGTACCCATCCATGAAAGGATGGGGGTTGTTTCTGGTACCCATCCATGAAAGGATGGGGGTTGTTTCTGGTACCCATCCCTGAAAGGATGGGGGTTGTTTCTGGTACCCATCCCTGAAAGGATGGGGGTTGTTTCTGGTACCCATCCATGAAAGGATGGGGGTTGCTTCTGGTACCCATCCATGAAAGGATGGGGGTTGTTTCTGGTACCCATCCATGAAAGGATGGGGGTTGTTTCTGGTACCCATCCATGAAAGGATGGGGGTTGTTTCTGGTACCCATTCATGAAAGGATGGGGGTCGTTTATGGTACCCATCCATGAAAGGATGGGGGTAGGTCACTGTGAATGTTGGGTACCGCCTCCGAGTCAGGGGTTTCCGACTGGAGGCCTAAAGTTTAAAAGAAGTTGTTCGCAGTGACCAATTTATGTTGTTTTCCCTCTATGACACTAAACAAGTATATGTTAAAGTTTAATGGTTGTTTATGAAAAAGGTTATTTAATGTTATAATTGGTTAATAAAAGGCCGTCAAGGCCATTTACTCCAAAGCCTGGTCAAGTCTTTTGTGAAGGGTTTGGAGGGGGGAAGTTTTGGGGACAAAAGGTGTATCAGAAGACTGGGCTTAAGTCCTAGATATGTCAAGAGAGTCCCGGAGCCATGGAAAGGAGAGAAATTGGTGGAGGGACAACATGACATTGCTGGACGGCACAGTGGCCGCTTTAAGAACAGGGTTTCCCCTTTTAGAAAGGGGAGGGGGCTTGATGAGGGCGGCGCTCAGAGCTGGTGAGAGGAAGGGAGAAGGGGAAGTGACATCAATCGTAGAGCGGAGGAGGAAGCGATTCCCACCCACCCGCCCTGAGATGGTCAGAAAGTAGGTAAAAGGACAGGTCAGGATAATCGGCAGTTTTTGGGTCGATGGAGAAGGAGAAGATAGAGGTTACATGTATGGAACATGTTGTACCCATCCATGGGATGGGGTGGTTTCTGGTACCCATCCATGATAGGATGGGGGTTGTTTCTGGTACCCATCCATGAAAGGATGGGGGTTGTTTCTGGTACCCATCCATGAAAGGATGGGGGTTGTTTCTGGTACCCATCCCTGAAAGGATGGGGGTTGTTTCTGGTACCCATCCCTGAAAGGATGGGGGTTGTTTCTGGTACCCATCCATGAAAGGATGGGGGTTGCTTCTGGTACCCATCCATGAAAGGATGGGGGTTGTTTCTGGTACCCATCCATGAAAGGATGGGGGTTGTTTCTGGTACCCATCCATGAAAGGATGGGGGTTGTTTCTGGTACCCATTCATGAAAGGATGGGGGTCGTTTATGGTACCCATCCATGAAAGGATGGGGGTAGGTCACTGTGAATGTTGGGTACCGCCTCCGAGTCAGGGGTTTCCGACTGGAGGCCTAAAGTTTAAAAGAAGTTGTTCGCAGTGACCAATTTATGTTGTTTTCCCTCTATGACACTAAACAAGTATATGTTAAAGTTTAATGGTTGTTTATGAAAAAGGTTATTTAATGTTATAATTGGTTAATAAAAGGCCGTCAAGGCCATTTACTCCAAAGCCTGGTCAAGTCTTTTGTGAAGGGTTTGGAGGGGGGAAGTTTTGGGGACAAAAGGTGTATCAGAAGACTGGGCTTAAGTCCTAGATATGTCATGTATAGGCAGGCTGGTTGTACACAAGTTGATCTGTGGATTGACTTGTGTACTACAACCAGCTTGTCAGATTTTTCCTGAACGATCAGTGCCGTAGGCTTTAGCCGGCAACACTGATCATTGTAGTCTGATGGTAGGATACTATAGCACATTGGGAAGGATTCCCCCATCCGCATCGAGTGTGTGGATTGGGGAACTGAATTATTATTTTTTCATTCAACCCGCTGTTTAAGGCTGGGTTTACAGCATTGCAAATTGGATGTGGGTTTCTCCGCATTCCAATTCGCATGTCACACATCTCCGCAGCGGCTCCGGAGCAAATCGTCTTGTGTGTCTTCTGGTCTGTTTCAGTTCTGAATTCAGCCAAAAATTCGGACCGCAATCAGGCTTTAACAGTGAACAGGGACACACCAGACCCCTTCTGTGAGCCGCTCCGTACTGCAGCGTGAACCCAGCCTAAATGAAAAAAAAATATATATCAATGTGTGGGCTGAAAAACAATATCAAATATGGCTCCACAAGGCGAAATAATTGAAACGCAGTGCAAAAGGAATAAAACTACTCCTAGTAGTGTACTACTCTTTAGAGGTAAAAGAACAAGGGGCAATTAGTAAGTGATTCTTAAGGAAATGTTCCAAAAAGTAAACTCCATATAATATAATGGATCCAATAGAATCCAATGGATTCAATTTATAATGGATCCAATAGAAGGCATACGCTTTTACACTGTCAGCAGTCTCTCCTTCAAGAGAGTCCTGGAGTCTTCCCAACAATGGTCATGTAAAGCAGAAAACAGGGAGGGAGAGAGAGAGCGCCACTGTCTAAGCATAGTAGTGATAGGAAAATTAATAATAAACTAGATGATAAGCATTGCACTCACTTACACATGGATTAAACACAGCGTAACTAT
The DNA here is from genome assembly GCA_037952925.1 of Lithobates clamitans. Lineage (NCBI taxonomy): Eukaryota > Metazoa > Chordata > Amphibia > Anura > Ranidae > Lithobates > Lithobates clamitans. The sequence continues at coordinate 282,673 of JBBGZY010000309.1, forward strand.
CAATATGTTCAGGTAAGACATCAACCTTCAATGGATAGTTATATAGTTAAAGCACAACTCCATGAAAAAAAAAAAAAAAAATCTTCCATGCAGTGGGGCACAGCCAGGGGCTTAACTAGAAATAGCAGGGCCCCATAGCAAAATGTTGTATGGGGCCCCCCTGCAAACAGCCCCCCCCCCCACAGCTGCTCTAGTGTCAATGCAGCGTGACCTGTGCCACATACAGCGTGACCTGTGCCCAATACAGCGTGACCTGTGCCCCATACAGCCCCACCTATGCAGAGGAAGAGGCAAGCCACCTGGATCTGCAGAGAGCGGGATTGCCCGCTGTAATAGCTTTCATTTGAATTTCCTGTCTTCCCGGGGCTCATCGTCACATAGCCCCACCTCTTGGCCCGACGCCTTTGATGACGTCACATGTCCCACATTGGATCGGTGTTCTGTCTATCAAAGGCACCAGGCCAAAAGGTGGAGCTATGTGACGTGAGCCCCGGGAACACTGGAAATTCTAATGAAAGCTCTTACATCGGGCAATTCAGCTCTCTGCTGATACGGACAGCTCGCCTCTTCCTCTCCTCTCTCTTCCCCTGGCTGGGAGACTGTGCCAGCGGTGCTCTTATCCTCACTGGGCCCCACTCAGCTGCGGGCCCCATAGCGCCCGCATGGGTCGCTATGGTGGTAGTTACGCCCCTGGGCACAGCCTCAGTGGGACAGATGGGTTAACTGCTCGATTTGTGTAGGGGCGCACTGAAATGCTATGCTTACCTGATCCTTCAATCCTCCGGAAATCTGTGCTCCCCCATGTCCAGCGGTGAACTGTTACTGACGTCCTCACGTCCAGAGTCAGTCTATGGGTGGGAGGACGTCAAGAACAGTCCATTCACAAGACAGCTGACGTGTGTGTGTGTGTGGGGGGGGGTGGCAGAAGTGGTGGGGATCGCTCTTGCGTTCGGATTAGGTAAGTATATCTCCACTCTGAAATCCTCTAGACAAAAACGAGCAGTTAACCCATGCAGTGCGGACACAGTTTTTTTTAATCAGTGTTCTTCTTTGATCTGGTTGAAAAAAGACACAAGTCCATCCAGCTCAACCCATAGAAAAAAATAACAAAACACACACAAATCAAAACCTCCATATACTGTACATAATCCTATACCCACAGTTGATCCAGAGGAAGGCAAAAAAAAACAAAAAACAATAAAGCATAATCCAATTTGCTCCAGTGGGGAAAAAAATCCTTCCTAATCCCCCAAGAAGCAATTGGATATTCCCTGGATAAGCTTTACCTATAAATATTAATATCCAGTTATATTTTGTGGATTTAGGAAAGAATTCAGCTCTTGAGGGAGTCTATTCCACATTTTTACAGGTCTTACTGTACAGAAACCTTTCTGTATTTCAAGGATAAATCTTTTCTCCTCCAGATGTAAAGAGCCCCCCTTATCCTCTGTGATGATCTTAAAGTGAATAACTCTGCATCAAGTTGGGAAACGCCTGGGGCAGCATCTCAAAGTATGTCTCATCCTGGTTGAGAAACCCTCTGCATTGGACTGGATCGCCCCCAAATCGCTGAGGAAGCGGAGCAGAACCAGACATACCTCTTATAGAGGTAATACTCGAAGCTGGTGTCTGCACAGAGACTGGAGCAGCAGCAGGGATGGCCTGCAACACAGGTTGTACTGGAGCAGCCACAGTGGAAGATTCCAGGTGAGCCGTGCGACTCAGGAGCATTTGTAACGCCATGGCAAACTGATCCATGCGGTGATCCTGCTCATCCAATCTGGAAAAAAAAAATACCAACAAGTGGATTGGCTATCTTCTGAATTTATGGCCTTCGCCTACTGTCAGAAACCATGAAATCAGACCGAGACAGAAGTACAATTAAATCACACTTGTTTAATAATAAAAGTAAATAGAACAAACGTAGTCAAAACATAGCCAAAGTTCGGTAACCGGAATGGATAGTCAGCCAAGCCAGAAATTCGGGGATCAGTGTAGTGGAACAGCAAGCAGGATCTGGAGCCAGAAGGGATGTCAGCCAAGCAAGTCTGTAAACAGGAACGCAGGAGACAGTCTCTGTGCTGTTGACCAAGGCGAAGGCAGAGATCCTCTGGGCTGGACGGCTTAAGTAGGCAGGTCTGACGAGCAGGATATCATCAACAGCTGAGTAGCTGTGGAGAGATAGGAGCTGGCAATTAGCCGACAGCTGAGTGGCCAGCTCAGAGAAGGAAGAGCTGAGCCCAGACATCTTCATAACATTGTGGAGTATATGCAAATTGCTATTATAAAAACTGAAGAAGCAGACTTTGTAAAAATTAATATGTGTCATTCTCAAAACTTTTTGGCCACAGCTGTAGTATTAATAAAAGGCAAGGTATAAAAAATTAAGAGATGCACTCACATGAAGATTGTGTAACACAGGCATTACTCAAGGTATCCAGCAGGTGCAATCATTCTGATGATATTCAATGTATGGAGGGTGAATAAGGAGCTGCTCCTGGTTGGTGGTCTCATCAGTAGATATAAAAATACAGTGATAAAAAACACAAACCAAAAGGTAGAATGAGCTGCTCTATGTGTAGTATTATTTATTGCATAAAAAGATAAATGATAAAAATGCACTCACATGTAGTAAGTATAGCAACAGGCAATATACCAAACGCTTCCAGCAGGTGGCATTATATCATGGGTCCCAATGGATAGTTAGTCCTGGATAGTCATAGGTGGAAAAGTATGCCAAGAAGCACTATAGCCTCATAAGATAAGAATCAGGATGAACCCACACTGGTGTGTATGATTGGAGGTGACTGTGAATAGCAAGGAAACAAGATTAGATCACTAGCTAGGGGGGGGGGGGGACGGAAATGATGGCATCACATTTGGGGAGTGAGTGCGCAGAGTTACATGTTTTGGGGCGGAATCCCCTTTGTCAAGCACCTTGACCTTCTCAAAAGCAATGCACAGTGGATCCCTTTGCAGAGGGCAGTAGAGCAGCAGCTGACAGACATTCAGGAGGTCATAATGGCACCCCCCGAATGTCGTTATTTTATTTTTGTATCCAAATATACTGTACTGTAACCACAAGCCAAGTGTTTTGCTTGCAATTGCAGTGCGCCTCGATTCGCTTGAATAGGTTGCTCACTTGACTAGGTGCTTTACTTCACAGCCACAGGAGAAATTCACATTCAATAGGCACTACCACTGCCAAACAAGACCCATTCAAGTTAATGGAGCTGTGCAAAGACAGCCTGCCAAAGCATGCATTGGGTTCGATGTTTTCGGGGCTAAAACACGCTACTGCACATCAGAATGAATCCCCAAGTGACTGCAAATCTCTCCAACATGAACGCAGTCATAAAGATAAACACATTTTTTTTTAGTAGAATGAGGAATGTTATTAACTGCTGACAATGTATTTTTTTTTCTTTTGCAGTTCATACCTTCCTGTCTCAGCGATGACTGCTCCCTCCAATTTTTGTTGGTTGTCACAGAGAGAGGAAGTAAGGAAATATCCCCCCAATGAAGTCACAAACAGAAATAAAAACTTGCACAGAAATTTAAACTCTTTCTCATGCTATCCAAACCTAAAGTGGTTGCAAACCTCAGACATGAAATATAACCAAGGCATATCCCTCTATAGTGTGTACTCGTCTCAATGAAGAGCACTAATGTGGCGTACACACAAGCGGAATGTCCGTCAGAAAAAGTCAGATGGGAGCTTTTCATCGTATTTCCCAACCGTGTGTATGCTCCATCGGACTTTTTCTGTCAAAAATTCTGACGGACCTAGTTAGAGAACATGTTCTAAATTTTTCCGACTAAGAACTAAGCGGAAAACCGCTCGTCTATATGCTGTTCCGACGTACCAAAAACGACGCATGCTCTGAAGCAAGTACGAGACGGAAGCTATCGGCTACTGGCTATTGCACTTCCTTTTTCTAGTCCGTGTTGTACGTCACCGCGTTCTGGACGGTCGGACTTTGGTGTGACCGTGTGTAGGCAAGACCGTTTGAGCGGAATTCCGTCGGAAAAACTTTCGGAGTTTATTCCGACAGCAAAACCGGTCGTGTGTACAGGGCATTAGTGTCACTTTTGTCTGCTGCTTCATTCCCCTGCTATCAGTATGAGTCACTTCTGATAAGTTTTGTTGACACCAAGCATAGGCGTGCGCACAGGGTGTGCCAGGTGTGCCTGGGCACACCCTAATCATGCTGTGCTGCGCAGATTCCCCTTACTGCTTGGCTGCAGAGAAAGGGACTGGGAAATCTCTGTCCTCAGTCCCTTTCTCTGTCTCAAAAGTAAGGCTGTTCAGACCCTTGATTTTTCACCAAAGTCCCCCAATGGGGCTCCTAATAAATTGTAAAAGAAAAAATAATAATAATAATAAATTATTGGAAAAAATAATACAATTGTAAAAAAGTTATAATAATAAAAAAATAAAAATAAATTACTGACACCAATCTCTGCCCTACTGACACCATCTACTGCTCTACTACCATAATATATATATATATATATATATATATATATATATATATATATATATATATATATATATATAGTGTGTGTTTAAACTTTGGGGTGCACACCCTAATGCAACAGGCAGCGCATGCCTATGACACCAAGAGAAATAAAAGGTGACAGGGGAGGGACCTCCAGCTGACAGCCTCAGCTCTGTTCCTGTGTGCTGTTTGAAGGGGGTATGTCCATACCCTCCAATCAGCTCTCAGAGCTCTCCTCACTGAGCTCTACAGTGTGTAACCTCAGCTCTCCACCCCCTGTTTTTTGAACTCTCAAACAAGCTTTAAAATTCAGCATTTTGAACGGATGTAGAAAAGAGAAGATTGCAGATAGACAGGTACAACTTATGTAGGAGGATTTGTTTCATCCCTGCGTATCACCTGAGGATAGTCACTTCACTGGGTATATGTAAGGGTTTACAACCACTTTAAAAAAATATGTAAAGCGTTATATAGGTAATTATTAAAAACAATATGAAATATCAGTACATAAAAATGAAATACAACATTTCGGTGACCTCTACAGTGTCCCTTTATCCAGTAAATGAACTCTTGGAGACCCCATGAGATAGAAGAGGGTGGTTAGAATTGAAACAATTCTTTTGGGAGGACTCATTTCAATATATACAGAGGTTTGTTTTTTTGAATAGCTTTGCTTGATGTCATTTTTTTTTTTTTAAATTTTGGAAACTTGAAACAATCTGGATTTCCAAGAACACTTGGAATTATGAAGACATTTCCTTTCCCGGACTCTCTGCACTTGCGAAAATGATGAAAGATAACTGAAGTATTTGCAGTGAAGTCACTGACACTCCAGAGAACAACAGCTGGATACGATGGAGGTCATTTAATCTTGTGTCCTCTCACGGGGTCATTACCCAGAGAAGGTAGAGGAGGAACTGACATGATCACACGGATTAGAGCAGCTGTTGTTTTCTTAGGGAAAATGATCAATGAATTTACAAGAACAAGTCTGCAGGATTTACAAAATAAATATTTTTTTTTTTTGGATGATAATGGTATCGTAATTCATATTCTGGATACAGACGTGCCTTTCTGCAAACGATCATTACTATTTTCTATACAGCAACTCCTTTCCTTTTTGAAACAGAAGACTTTCATTTACTATCTCTTTCATCACAAATCCATTAAAAAAAGTGTTTTAAGATATAGAGAAAAGCCATGCAAATTATTCCGCACTTCCCTGTGGCCAACATGCCTTCAGCAGCTCAGTCACATTTCTCTAACTTGCATATAAACTATATGGCCAAAAGCTTGTGGACACCTGACCACTATATGAGTTTGTTGGACATCCCATTTAAAAACCATGAGCATGAAATGCATAGTGTACCTTCTGGACAATGTTTGGTGTTACAGTATACCCATATGGGTGCAACATGAAACATGGTGGCATTACCCATCCTCAAAACCCTAACCACTCCCCTCTTCCCCCCTTAACCCGAATTGTGTGGTGCGTCCTCCAAGACAGCCTTTCTCAGCCAGGTTTCTATGGACTCCTTGGATTCCTCCAGACGTTGCTATGAGTTCCTTGAGCAATGAGCACTTTCTTACTCTCAGGTAAATTACAACTGATACCAATTATTTTTATTTTAGCCATCTGTAAGGACAATTCTTTCCACTGACCACTAATGTAAGGTACATTCTTTTCAATGACCACCAATGTAAGGGGCGTTCTTCCCCCTGGCCATCAATATAAGAAGCATTCTGATCACCAATATAAGGGGAAGCATTCTCACTGGCCATCAGTGTCAGGGGTATAATTTATATGCACCACCAAAGTAAGGTGCCGTTTTCCCTCTGATCACCAATGTAAGGAGCATTCTTCCTTCTGACCACCAATGTAAGGAGCATTCTTCCCACTGACCACCAATGTAAGGGACATTCTTCCCACTGATCACCAATGTAAGGGGCATTCTTCCCACTGACCACCAATGTAAGGGGCATTCTTCCCACTGACCACCAATGTAAGGGGCATTCTTCCCACTGACCACCAATGTAAGGGACATTCTTCCCACTGATCCCCAATGTAAGGGGCATTCTTCCCAATGACCACCAATGTAAGGAGCATTCTTCCCACTGACCACCAATGTAAGGGGCATTCTTCCCACTGACCACCAATGTAAGGGGCATTCTTCCCACTGACCACCAATGTAAGGAACATTCTTCCCACTGATCCCCAATGTAAGGGGCATTCTTCCCAATGACCACCAATGTAAGGAGCATTCTTCCCACTGACCAGCAATGTAAGAGGCATTCTTCCCACTGACCACCAATGTAAGGGACATTCTTCCCTCTGATCACCAATGTAAGGGGCATTCTTTTCAACCCACCACAGCCTTCCCACTGATCACCAATGTAAGGGGCATGATTCATATTCACCACCAATAAAAGGTGCTGTCTTCCCATTGATCGTGATTTAGGAGGTATTCTTCCCATTGACCATATTTAAGGAGCATTCTTCTATTGACCACCAAAATAAGGAATATTCTTCCTACTGATGACCAATGTAAGGAGCATTCTTCCTATTGATAACCATGTTAATGTGTCATGAACTGTGGATATAATAATCATTGGCAGGGGTTCCCTGGGGCTTGAAAGTTATATCATGTTTTCCTCAATATTAAAAAGGTCACAGCATGGGAATCTTGTTTTTTTTTTTTTTTATTTAGCATGGCCTGTCATGTCATCCAGGTTTACATTATTTCTGCTACAAGGCCTATGATCGTGCCCGCTGCCCATTAGTGCAGCCTATCAGTGCCCATTAATGCCAATCAGTGCCACCTCATCACTGCCCATTAGTCCAGCCTATCAGTGCCCATTGGTGAAAGAGAAAAATTTCCTGTTTGCAAATTTTTATAACAGACTATGAAAAAGTTTTTTTTTTTTCAAAAATGTGGGTCTTTTTGCTTTATTTAGCAAAAAAAAAAAAAAATATCCAGTGGTGATTAAATACCACCTAAAGAAAGATCTGTTTGTTTGAAAAAAATGATGAAAAATTCGTTTGGGTACAGTGTTGCATGACCACGCAATTGTCATTCAAAGTGTGACAACGCTGAAAGCTGAAAATTGGCCTGAGCAGGAAGGGGAGTAAAAGTGCCCGATAGGCAAGTGGTTAATTGGGCTAGCTGAAGATAGAAGCTAATTGGCTACCATGTACAGCTGCACCAGATTTTGCACTCTACCGTTTTAGTAAATCAACCCCATAGTGTAGCCTTTTGGGTTTGTTAGCTCTCATTAAGGCTAGAAACTGGAAAGTGTGGCTTCTTTCATGTAAGTCATGTCACAACTTCCTCAGCAAATCCTAAAACAACAGATTATCATTATCTTTTTTTTAGAAAAGCAGGTGAAGACTCACAAAATCATCCCAGCGTTTAACTTTACACGCAAAAGCACTAGCGTGCTACACAGATACAACGTAACATATAAAACAGTTTATCCAGCTTTTGTATTGATTTTTCAGGATTGCTAGGATTCATCAGTGCAAGTTAGGAAAAGCCTAAGGCCCCTTTCACACTGGGGCGGTGGGGGCGTCGGCGGTACAACAGCGCTATTTTTAGCGCTGCTGTACCGTCGTTCTTGCAGCGGTATTCGGCCGCTAGCGGTGCGGTTTTAACCCCCGCTGGCAGCCGAAAAAGGGTTAAAATCCCTCGTACAGCGTGGCTATAGCCGCGGTATTACCGCGGTATAGCCGCGCTGTCCCATTGGTTTCAATGGGCAGGAGCGGTGAAGGAGTAGTGAATACACCGCTCCTTCACCGCTCCAAAAAAGCGGTTTGCAGGACTTTTTTCACCGCCCTGCCTGCGCACCGCTTCAGTGTGAAAGCCCTCTGGCTTTCACACTGAACAAACAGCGGAGGCTGTTTAGGGGCGGTTTTCAGGCGGTATTTTTAGCGCAATATCGCCTGCAAACCGCCCCAGTGTGAAAGGGGCCTAAGACATAGGTCCTAGGAGGAGGGAAACCCGATAAACAGGTAGGTAAGTGTGTAATGGTCCAAAGCATAGCTCCCAACTGTCCCTGATTTCGAGGGACTGTCCCTGATTTGGAACAATGTCCCTCTGTCCCTCATTCCTCCTCATTTGTCCCTCATTTTGGTCTGATCTATATAGATGTATATAAAAGACACTATTCATCTTTTAAAAAATATTTCCCAGTGCTAAACCTTTCATCCAATTTCTAAACTGCTGCATTTGTAAATTTCAGAGGCCAGTATAAAGTGATTGTAGTGGTAAAAAAAGCACTTGTGGGTTTAACTAATCTTTTTTTTTTATTTAATTCTCCTTTAAGAGGGCGTGGTAAGGGGTTTGTCCGATGCTACATACTTTTGCTAATTGGTGTCCCTCATTCCCATCTTAAAAAGTTGGGAGGTACGCCAAAGTAACTAAAAACCCCTCTGCAATAATGCTGTTAAGTATTTAGCTCTAAAATTGACTTTATTTGACTAGTACTTCCAGGATAAATAAAAGAGAAAAAGATGATGGGGGTATTGTGACGGAACCTGGTAATCAAGAGGAGTATGTCCATCGTATAAGCTTCCCTTGCCAGGTCCCGCAGTCCACCCAGTCACTAGTCTGGACACAGCGTAGGGTGGTGAAAAACATAAGACTGTTTATTGAAACACAGGCACAAAGAGATATACACTCTGGGACAATCCTCATTTCTTTGCGTATTGACACAGGGTGGGGTAAACTGTACGTCCAGTAACACAGATACAGTCAAACCTTTCAACAAATAATTCGATCAGTAACTAAGGAACAACCGGCGTATACTAATCCACACATAGCAACTTATAGCGGACAATGATATAATTAACATGAGCTAATTAACTAGATCCTTAAACTAGCCTAGGTGACCAGACCCTACAACCCTGAATACAAAGTACTGGTATTACAAGTATAAACACATAGATGAGACGACAGACAGAAACAATAGGGGATCCAATTACCAATGGGAGGAAGACACGTAGGAGGAACACTATGGGAGAGTCCTACTTACAATAAACACATTATGGCAGGCGACCCCACAGAGCAACCTTTCTCAACCTTTTTAACCCAGAGGAACCCTTGATATAACTTTCCAGTCTCAGGGAACCCCTGCTAAAAAATACTATTTCTACAACCCATGATACATTAGTGTGATGGTCAGTGGGAGGAATGCTCCTTACACTTGTGGTCATTGGGAAGAATTACCCCCTTACAGATAGCTAAAAAGATCAATGGTGTCAACGTAAACTTATCTGAGAGGTAGAAATTGCTCATTGCTCAAGGAACCCCTAGCAACCTCTGGAGGAACCCTACAGTTCCATGGAACCCTGGTTGAGAAACCCTGCCGTAGAGCCTCTGTCTCCTGTCCATTCATCTTCAATGCTGAGAAAGAGACTGGGGAATCTGTGTCCTAAGCCCCTTTCTCCGTTTCAAAGGGGAGATGTCAGGGGTCTGTTTAGACCCCTGATATCTCACAAAAGCCCCCCAACAGGGCTAATAAAAAAATGCAATAAGTATTAAACAATTTAATTGTAAAAAAAATATATAAAATAAAAACCTACTGACACCACTCACCCCTGCCCTACCAACACTGTCCACTGCCCCAACCCCCCCCCCCCAAATTCCTTGTGAAAAAAAATAAAAACAAATTAAATTGGAAAAAAAATCAATACGTAAAAACTACTGACACCGTCCACTGCCTTACTCAAACTGTCCACTGCCACATACCTCCACCCCCACCTCCTTCCCCAGAAACCTTGTGAAATAAAAATATTAAAAAATTATTTAAAAAAATAATAAACAAAACAAAATTTAAAAAAAATAATAGATAAAATAATAAAAACAAAAAACTACTGACACCGTCCACTGCTCTGCTGACACTGTCCACTACCCCACCCCCAATCATGAAAAACGAAAAATACAAAAAATAAATTTTAAAAAATAATTAAAAAAATAAAAAATTGTAAAAACATAATAAAAATCTGACACTGTCCATTTCTCTACCGACACTGTCCACTGTCTGACTGACACCATCCACTGGCCCCCAAAAAGCATTTTGAAAAAAATGAAAAAAATCAAATAAAAAGAATAAAAATAAAGAACTACTGACACCATTCACTGCCCTACTGACAGCATCCTGTACATACTACTCACCGCTGTACACTCCGCACTCCTCACGTGCACATTATACCCACCTACATACACTCTACACTCCTCTTCTGCACATACAGTGCCTTGAAAAAGTATTCACACCCCTTGAAATTTTCTACTTTTTGTCACGTTACAACCAAAAACGTAAATGTATTTTATTGGGATTTTATGTGATAGACCAACACAAAGTGGCACATAATTGTGAAGTGGAAGTAAAATGATAAATGGTTTTCCAAATATCTTACAAATAAATATGTGAAAAGTGTGGGGTACATTTGTATTCAGCCCCCCTGAGTCAATACTTTGTAGAACACCTTTGGCTGCAATTACAGCTGTAAGTCTTTTTTGGGGATGTCTCAACCAACTTTGCACATCTAGAGAGGGACATTTTTGCCCATTCTTCTTTGCAAAATAGCTCAAGCTCTGTCAGATTGGATGGAGAGCGTCTCTGAACAGCAATTTTCAAGTCTTGCCACATATTCTCAATTGGATTTAGTTCTGGTCTTTGACTGGGCCATTCTAACACATGAATATGCTTTGATCTAAACCATTCCATTGTAGCTCTGGCTGTATGTTTAGGGTCGTTGTCCTGCTGGAAGGTGAATCTCCGCCTCAGTCTCAAGTTTTTTGCAGACTCTAACAGGTTTTCAGGTTTTAAGATTGCCCTGTATTTGGTTCCATCCATCTTCCCATCAACTCTGACCAGCTTCCCTGTCCCTGCTGAAGAAAAGCATCTCTACAACATGATGCTGCCACCACCATGTATTATATTAGAAAATGCCAAGGTTGTAAAAGCACTGTATTAAAAGGCAAATAGAAAAAAAACATCTAATTATAAAACTATTATACAATACATACCAAAAGCTTGTCTACATTGTACCTTCGTTGAAGTTCCATATCTGGTTGTATTAAGCGAAAGGTTACTTGAGAATACAGATAAATAATTTTAAAAAAACCCGCGCCGTGGAAAAAAACTATAATAATTCTAAATAAATGCGAAATGTATATATGTGTATATGTTTACACATACACACGCATGTACATATGCAGTAGGGCTGCTGCTATAGTGTAAGGTAAATACCCCAAATAATGACACAAAAGAAATTTACACTCAGCGCTGCCTCTCTAAATCATAAATGTACATCTACTCACATCAAATGTGTATCATAAAACAACATATACAACAAAGTGCCGATATAGTGCCAACAATTGCATACAATCAAATTCAATAAAGTGCAATAATAAGGTGCAATCAATAAAGTATATCTATTGTGAGGTATGGGGCTGGTGACACGTTGGTGCAATCTTGGTGACAGCCTTCACAGATTATCCTTAGCTTGTCATGTTTCGCCCCTCCCACTGGGCGTCATCAGAAGCTTCTGATGACGCCCAGTGGGAGGGGCGAAACATGTCAAGCTAAGGATAATCTGTGAAGGCTGTTTGGATTCCAAGGCGGCAATTTTTGCACATTTAAAGATTTCTGATGTAAGTGTAATGATTTTAAACCTTTTTAATAAACCTTGCAGTATTACACTATATGTCCCTTCTCTCTTCACTTGTCCAAAACGTCATTACTTCGATCACCTCTGACCGAGTAAAGCATGTAGGACCTACAATAAAAACAGTGAAGGAGAGGATATCCAATTCTCTGAGGCTCAACTATCTACATATCTGCTGGATAGGAGACACCATCCTAATATCTACAGGCGTATTTATCATCTCTATCTGGTGAGTGGGGTCCTAGGAGGGGAGCACAGGAAGTCACCAAGATTGCACCAACGTGTCACCAGCCCCATACCTCACAATTTTATGATTTAGAGAGGCAGCGCTGAGTATAAATTTCTTTTTGTCGTTACTTGAGAATACAGTTATTCTGATCATGGTTAGGTGCCCCAGAGAGTTCAAGGACGATCTAAATGGTATCTAGAAAAAGGGGGATATAGAAAGGGGGTGGAGGAGGGGTGGAACAAAGAAAGTGAGGATGGTATTCCCACCCTATCCTGCCAGATTAAGCAAACCCTCTGTCAAGTGGTGATAAATGGTAGATGTCATGGTGAGATATAGATATCAGAAGGCAGTTCTGAGGTTCCATGGAAACCAAGTCTTATTATATGTACAGTATATAGTAAATTATTCAATCTGGCTGTAAGGCATTCCATGTTTACGCAAGTTTGTTTGAGACTGTACCATAGATTGTCACTACTTTAACACCATTAGGCATCTGCCCGCAATCAAGTTGTGATTCAGTAATTTAGTGGAGTGTTTAGGCATATCGGGTTCAGGAAGGCCTTACAGGAAATGGGCCAGATTTAAAAATGTACCTTTCACCTTTGTGAAGCAAGGTGGGATGGGGGCACTTTAAATTTTTAAAAATTATTATTTGCTTTGTGCACTGGTGCGCAGTCATGTTGGAACAGGAAGGGGCCATCCCCAAACTGTTCCCACAAAGTTGGGAGCATGAAATTGTCCAAAATGTCTTGTTATGCTGACGCCTTAAGAGTTCCCTTCACTGGAACTAAGGGACCAAGCCCAACCCCTGAAAAACAACCCCACACCATAATCCCCCCTCCACCAAATGATTTGGACCAGTGCACAAAGCAAGGTCCATAAAGACATGGATGAGCGAGTTTGGGGTGGAGGAACTTGACTGGCCTGCATAGAGTCCTGACCTCAACCCAACAGAACACCTTCGGGATGAATTAGAGCGGAGACTGTGAGCCAGACCTTCTCGTCCAACATTAGTGTCTGACCTCACAAATGCCCTTCTGGAGGAATGGTCAAACATTCCCATAGACACACTCCTAAACCTTGTGGACAGCCTTCCCAGAAGAATTGAAGCTGTTATAGCTGCAAAGGGCGGGCCAACTCAATATTGATACCCTACAGACTAAGACTGGGATGCCATTAAAGTTCATGTGTGTGTCTTTTTTCAACCTCACCTACTATGTAACTATGTAACTGTAGCCATGCCCCTGAAGGGGTTGCTGAATGTTGTGGTTGACCTGTCACCCTGCCCAGCCCAACATCCATCCCTCAGACACTCAGAGACATATAATAGTCCATAAGCTTTGTTTTTTTGTTTTTATTGAGGGGATTGAACATGGATGACAAATGGGAAATTATGGGATTCCCAGGAATATTCAGCGCAACTTGCTTGGGACTTCTATATACACTCTAGTATATACACTCCAGCACAAACTCTTGCTTAAGACATCTTATCCTTCACTCCTCCAGCACTTCACTTGTTGCATACCGTTACTCCTCCAGCACTTCACTTGCTGCAGACTGTTACTCCTCCATATTAGCTAGTACTGAATGGTTAGGCCTGACAATAACTCAGCTAGGCCTCAGTTAACTGTCTTCTGCGGGCAGGGACCTCGGGCCCCTGTGGTGTAGGAATATTTCAGGTGCTAACTGTCCCCTGCACAGCTACCAATCCCAGATAGCTCTCTTCATGCCTTGCCAGCCAGCCTGGCTGCAATGACCTCTTTCTACTGCCCTTCCCACAGTCCACTCTTCTGGTTCTGCACCCATCTCAAACTGAAATCTCCCAGTTCTCTCAGACGAGTCTCCCCTGTCCTCCCAACTGTGCTCCACTCACCAGCCCTCCCGGCTGCCACCAGTTCTCTTCCCTGGAGACTCTTAGCAGTGTTCTCTCTCGCTGTGTCCTCTCCTTGCTCTCTCATGTGCCTCTCCATCCAGGATCTCTCCTCTCCTCCTGGATGCACCTGAGAGTCCAGGCTCAGGGTCACCCCCGCCCCCCCAGACTGGGGAGCTCCCTGTGGGCCCTGACAGCCTCCGCACTCTCTCACTCCAGCTCTTCCGCCGGAAAACTCCTCTTCAGCTGGGCTGACCCTGGGTATTTAGGAAGGCCTGTCCCCTGCCAGTCCAAGTGTGAGATTGGTCAAGGCTCCTTACCCCAGACAGCTCCACCTCTCCTCTCCTCCTCTCTTTCCAGAATCTTCTGGAAAGAAGAAGAGGTAGGGCTCGGTGATGTTGCCTGTGAGTCACCAGCTGCTACCCTGAGCCACTCCCAGCCCAGAATGAAAACAAACAGGCCTAGCCACCAGCCAGACCTGCCTAACTTTTCCTACTCTCCAGACAAATCTTCACTCTAGCACCTACCTAACTAGAGGGTGCTACACAACATTGGGTGGTATACATCTGCTACAATGTTAATTTGCGGCAGAACATCCTGGGGACAACCAAAATTTTCTTGTGGACTGTCGGTGGTCCACAGACCACTGGTTGGCGATGGCTGGTTTACACCATAATGTGTTAGTATGTAGCACAACATGGCAGACATAAGTGTCAATTGAAGCAACCTAGTGCTGTGCCTTCAGCACTTGGGCGCTTCCATCTTTGCCCGGTCTTCATTCAGGATTCGCTCTGTTCAGATCACAATGACATCACTTCCGCAGTGCCATAAATGTACTATGAGCTGCGCATGCGTGGATCAGTGCACATTTCCTCAGACAGGCAGGGAGAAGCATCTATGACAGAAGAGACCACTAGGGTCTCTTCTGTTATAAAAACCCTGCCTGTCAGCAGTTTTTCAAAACTTCAAGTTTAATTCCGCTTTAAGTGCACTTTATTGTAAAAAGTTATTGGCATCAGCAATTGTCAGCAGCGATGACTGTATCAGAAAAATCACAAAGCCGAGTCTTTCCAGAGCATAACGTTTTCTGTGAATGCAGAACGATCACGAGTGAAATCAATGCTAAACGCTTCATGCAGATAGAATCAGATCATTTTCTAGGAATTGGGAGAGGAGAAAACGATGTTACATTGTTTGAATTATAGACAGAAGAAAATCCTGGGCTACAGGTCACCACCGCCCACTTGTGGTTAAATTGCAGAATGAACGAATACAGGAATAAAATAAAAAGGAGTGAAGCAAAACAGGGGGCACAGATTTATTTTTTAGTAAAGAGAAATATGGAGGTTGCTATGACCCAAAGTCTTCTGAAAATGGTAATTGTCTATTCTGACCTAGGGCTCATGCACACTGCAGCTCAAAAAAAGCTGCTTTTATAGGCATTTGAGCTTTTATTTCAGCTTGAAGAAGTGTGCTTGTTTGTGCTCTTTTGCACGTTTTTATTGAGCTTTTTTAAGCATGAGCATTTTTTTTACAAACCCTCCCTTCAGCTAGTTTTTCCTATTTTGTGTGTGTGTGTTTTTGAGCTTCTTTGAGCTTTTTTGAGCTTTTTTTGCACATTTTTGGGCACTTAGGCATCTTTTCTGCTCGAAAGCTCCTCTTAAAAAAATGAGTTTGTTAGGTTTTCTTTTCTGCCTGTAAGCTCATATGACTGTAAACTCCTGAAAAAGCCATAGTGTGGCTAACATGTGTGGCTAACACATTGGCTAACATGGAGGGGAGTTTCCAGGCAGAAAAAAATAAGAGCTCAAAAAAGCTCAAAAGCTTGTAGTAGATGCTTCTTTGAGCTGCAGTGTGCATGAGCCCTTAAATATATTGAGTCTTTGAACAAGAGTACTTTTCAGCTGCCATCTTGGGCCAGGTAAGCCAGGCCATAGTGGAGGAGAATTGTTATTTATTACTAGGAATGAGCTTTGGTTTCAGGTCCAATGTGAGTTTGGAGAGGAAGTCAAGAGGAACATGCTATAACATAAAGGTGGAGATGTTCTTTAGTTCCTCTCCCCCTGCAGCATTGCAGGGGGAGAGGAAGTCAAGAAGAACATTGTTCCTCTACGGTTTCCAGGGTCACTGGGGAAGTTATCCAATTGGATGGCGGCCCCATGTGACTCTAGCAGCCATCTTGAGTCAAGCAGAGCCTATTTAAGGCCCTGGCTCCAAGGCTTGGCATGCACTTCATGAGTGGGTGGTGTAGGGACAGGTCACCAGTCTGACAGGGACAGTGATTAGCAGCAGGGAGAAGTTACAGACGAGTAGGGAAAGGATAGGGACAAGCCATCCATCTGGAGCGCTCCCCAACTGGGTTTGGACTGGCCAGGCCACATTCAGCCCCTCAAGACAGACAGTGGTAAAAGGACCGTGTAGTTACATGAAAATAAGCACTGGCGCTTTTTTAACTCACTGTTTATTTACACACATTTTTTAAGAGCCCTTTTACACCGGGCCGCCCATAGCGTCGGCGGTAAAACGCCGCTATTTATAGCGGCGTTTTACCATCGGATTTGCGGCGCATTTCGGCCACTAGCGGGGCGCTTTTACCCCTTGCTAGCGGCCGAGATAGGGTTAAAACCGCCCGCAATGCGCAGCAATAGCGGCGTTTTGCCGGCGGTATCCCAGCGCTGCCCCATTGATTTCAATAGGGAGCAGCGGTGGAGGAGCGGTAAACACACCGCTCCTTCACCGCTCCAAAGAAGCTGCTGGCAGGACTTTTTTTCCTGTCCTGCCAGCGCAGCGCTCCGGCGTGAAAGCCCTTGGGCTTTCACACTGCAGACAATGCTGCAGCTCTTTGAGGGCGGATTGCAGGCGCTATATTTAACGCTATTGCACCTGCAAAACGCCCTCGGTGTGAAAGGGGTCTAAATGTGTGTTTTGGCCCATTTTTTATTGCTAATTTTAGCATTATTTACATGCATTTTGCCAGTTTTTAACATGCCGTATTTTTTTAACGCGCATCTGGCCATGGGTTTTTTTTTATTGTGTATTTTCGCACTTTTTTAAACACTCCTTTAGGCCCTTTAGCACACATTTTGGCATAGGTTATTTTAACACGCATTTTGGTGTGGTTTGTAACACACATTTTGGCGCTTCTTTTAGCATGTAGTTTGACACTTTAACGTGCATTTTGATTTGCTTTTTATTAACAATTAATGGCACCGCAAGCATATCATGCAATTTGCATGTGTTTCCAGAATGCACACAAAAACGCAGATAAAAAATGAGCCAAAATACATGTTAAAAAAGCACCAAAATGCACATAAAAATGTGCTAAAATGTGTTTAAAAAAACAAGCCAAAATGTGTGTTGAAAAAAGCAGCAAAAAATGCATCAAAAACCGTACCAAAATGTGCACAAAAAAGGCCCAAAAAGCCAAATTTAAATTTTTGGGGGCATGGAGCATTGTGTATTTTTCAATGTGCATTTTAGCATGTTGCTAGTGTATTTGTCAAATGACAAAATGTGTGGCAAAATGCATGTCTGCTAACTATCAACAATGAATGGCACCCAAAAGCGCATTTTGACAGAATTTTACAGCAATTTGGAATTGTGGCAAGAATTGCGCAATTCTGCCAACAATTCTGCATTGCTCAGATGTGAATGGGTCCTAAAAGAAAATACATTATAAGTATACTGTGTGTTTGCACTGTGTGTGAGTGTATATATATATATATATATATATATATATATATATATATATATATATATATATATATATTACATATATATATATATTACATATATATATATAATACATATAAAAGACACATAAACATATATAGTTAATATTTATATCAATCTTTAAGCTTGTTATTGCTGACATTAGGAAGAAAGAAGCCTCCTTCCTCACATCACAGCAGCTTCTCGCCCATATTCTCCACCTCTGAGCTGGAGAATCCGGGATTTTTTACAGAGATAGCCAGTGAGATCTTCTGATCTCACTTTCATAAACTGGTCATCTGTATAAAAGTGAATGACAGAATGGTGTGTCCTGTGATGAGAAGTGAAGAACATGTTCTCCACTCCTTATTTCAGCTTCATAAACTGGCACACCTGGGAGATCAGCTGTGATCAGGGCCGGTGCTACCACTAGGCAAACTAGGCTAGGGCGCCCTGCTGCCTAAGGTGCCTGGCCTACTCTCTTCTCTCTGCAGCACGCAACTAAATCTCAGCATCAGCAGGCAGCTGCCGCTCCATTCGCACATAATTTCAGAGGCGCAGCCACGGCGGAGGACTGTGTCTGTGTCCCGGCTCCCAAATGAATGGAAGCAAGCAAACATTTATTGGTGGGCACTGGTAAGCTGCATGGATGGGCGCTGGTGAGGCTGCATTTATTGGACGCTGGTGAGGCTGCATTTATTGGACGCTGGTGAGGCTGCATTTATTGGACGCTGGTGAGGCTGCATTTGATGGGCGTTAATGAGGCTGCATTGATGGGCGCTGATAAGGCTGCATTGATGGGCACTGATGAGGCTGCATTTGATGGGCACTGGTGAGTCTGCATTTGATGGGCACTGGTGAGGCTGCATTAATGGTTGCTGGTGAGGCTGCATTTGCTGGGCGCTTCATTAAAAAGGTGGGGTTTACATGGGCAGGGAAAAGGGGGTGTGGTCAGGGGTGGAGCCAATGGGGGCGGCAAAATGAGGTTTCGCCTAGGGTTTCAAAAATCCTTGCAACAGCCCTGGCTGTGATCATCAGGATCTCGGCTCTTCTCTGTTTGATAAACGTACACCAGTGTCAGTACAGCTGAGACCTCCTCTGCTACACATTGCTGTTACATGCTGTGAGTTTTCCACCGGGTTTATTGCGAATTACTGGATTCTACAATAATACAAGTTCTGTTCTCTGCAACCGGACGCCTTGTGTTTACTGCCGCCGCACCGTGCTGCACCTCCCCGCACTGTGATCCTGCCAGTAGGACCATTCCTGTCCTAGAGTGACAACCAGTGGCAGCCCCTCCATTAGGGGTGCAGGGGCTAGGCCCCCCCTAATCTATGCACCACTATTTTACATTCAGGGCGCCGGACCAATGGATTCCAATGGGTTTTTTTGTTTTTTTTTATTTTTTTTTTAGAAGCACGTGATTAGAGCCTGAGGCTCTATTTGGCCTTAAAAAAAAGGGTGTGCTCGGGGTGCAGAGGACTGCGCCCTGAGCCCACCCAGTTGTGTGACAATAGCGAAATAATACTCGCTATTGCCTTCCTGATTCTCCTCCCGGCCAATCAGGAAGTGGGTGAGACCCGATTGGCCGAGAGAAGAAGCGATCATATTGGCCGCGCCGAGGGAAGGAGGAGGGAAGCCGCCAAGGAGGAAGCCACCGTGAAGCTCGAGACGCAGAGGAGGAGGAGACACAGAAAGGAGCCAAAGCTGCCTGCTACTTGCCGACAAACTGACCAGGGGGGTGGTGGCGTAAACATGGGGCCGACCGACTGATGAAGGGGGGGTGTGGGTGGCATTGGGATGTCTTGTTTGTCGCCCCCCCCCCCCCCCAAAGACAACCAGACAAGGCTGACAATACTGCTTAGGTATGTCAGTGCAACAGAGGCAGTGCTGTTCAATAGAATAACATAAAAACATAAAAACGTTCAGCATTTAATACACGCAGGTAGAAGCCTGCTGGATTCCTGGCAGATCAACATGCATTTTTCTACACTTTTTTAAAGAGACAGGACATTGGAAACATGAACGTAGAGATGTGCTGAATATGTTATTGTTTACCCAATTTGGTTTTAACCACTTCAGCCCCGAAAGATTTGGCTGCTCAATGACCAGGCCATTTTTTCCGATACGGCATTGCGTCGATTTAACTGACAATTGCGCGGCCGTGCGATGTTGTACCCAAACAAAATTGACGTCCTTTTTTCCCCACAAATAGAGCTTTCTTTTGGTGGTATTTGATCCCCTCTGAAGTTTTTATTTTTTGCGCTATAAACAAAAAAAGAGCGATCATTTTGAAAAAAAAAAACACAATATTTTGTACTTTATGCTAAAATAAATATCCCACCTGAGCAAATTTTTTCCTCAGTTTAGGCCGATACGTATTCTTCTACATATTTTTAGTAATAAAAATCGCAATAAGCGTATATTGATTGGTTTGCGCAAAAATTATAGCGTCTACAAAATAGGGGATAGATTTATGGCATTTTTATTATTTTTTTTTTATTTTTTTACTAGTAATGGCGATGATCTGCAGTTTTTCGGGACTGCGACAGTGTGGCGGACACATCGGACACTTTTGATACATTTTTGAAACCACTGACAATAATACAGCGATCATTGCTATAAAAATGCACTGGATTACTGTGTAAATGTCACTGGCAGGGAAGGGGTTAACACTAGGGGGCGATCAAGGGGTTAACTGTGTTCCCTGACTGTGGGGGGAGGGGACTGACTATAGGAGATAACAGATCGTGGAACTCACGATCTGCCTCTCCTCACAGAACAGGGATTTGTGTTTTTACACACACATACGTCCCTGTTCTGCCTCTCTTGTTCGCGATCGCGAGCGACCACCGGCCTCGAGCATCGGCACCCCCGCAATGCAGAGGGCACGCCTGCTATCCCGCTTAAAGGAGCCAACGTTTAGCTACGACGGTTTGCGGGATCATGCCGAACCTGCCGCAGTATAATGACGGTGGCTGGTCGGTAAGTGGTTAAAGTGTATTTCCACTTTTGCAGTCAACTTTAGGAAAACACCACTACATGTTTGCTGTGTTCCCATTCCTGCAACATACCTAAAAATACGAGGGGTCTTCAAAAAGTTTTATATATGACCAAAAAAACTGCGCTGGCAATAGGAAATTATATGATAAAAATGTCAAGCCAGATGAGGGCCCAAAATGTGTGAAAATTGAAAATATAAAAGAAAAATAAGTGGGATATATACCTAGCACACCACACTATGCATATAATAAAACATGACTTACAATAGCATATATCAAGTGTACATAGCATACATGTGCAACAGTGAAGTGAAAAGGATTTGCCTATCACTGCACAAAAACCAAAAATTTAAATATGGGTGTAAGTGCTCTCCTATTTTTACAAACACCAATATAAATGACACTGATGGGATCTCATGAGAAGATGCTGTATGAATTAATAAAAAAAGTCACCAATAACAAGGGTTGCAAACTAGAGGTATTAAGTTAGGTGGAAAACTTCCATAGCAGGAACAGTAAGCTGACTCCCAGCCAACCACTCCGTATAGTATGCAGAGCAAGCGATGAGCTGATGCTGGAAAAACCCGGAAGAGACCTTTGGAGGACCTCAGAAGCTTGCGTTCCGCACAGAAAGAGAGAAAAGAAAAGTATATGGTGTAAAACCTTAGGGTACCAAGGGTCACCTGCGCATATCATGCGCTACTCACGGGACCACGATGTAAAACAGGCAATCAGATGCTAGGTCGGTTCGCCGCTAACCAGCGTGCGTTCCACCCGCTCCAGGAAGTGATGTCACTGGTCACTGGTTCCTAGTATAGCGTAGGCAGGATGTTGCGTCGACGCGTTTCGCCCCTCCCCCAGGGCGTTATCAAAAGACTGTTGCACATGTATGCTATGTACACTTGATATATGCTATTGTAAGTCATGTTTTATTATATGCATAGTGTGGTGTGCTAGGTATATATCCCACTTATTTTTCTTTTATATTTTCAATTTTCACACATTTTGGGCCCTCATCTGGCTTGACATTTTTATCATATAATTTCCTATTGCCAGCGCAGTTTTTTTGGTCATATATATCACTAAAAGTTTAGCACTTTTTGTTTCTGCTGCTGCAACAGGCTAGTCCAATCAACATTTTACTATTCACTAATTGCGAGCGCTGGTTTTTATGTACATATGTTTCAAAAAGTTTTAGCACTTTTTTTATATTTAATTCAGTTAAAAAAGCATTTAAAAAAGCGCAGAAACTTTTTGAAGAACCCTCAAAACTTTTTAAAAATATTTCTTATTATTTAGGTGTTCTTATGAGAAGGCAGACTGCAAGCATTTCTTAAAGGGGTTGTAAACCCTCATGGTTTTTCACCTTAATGCATTCTATACATTAAGGTGAAAAACCTTTTTTAGTGCTGCAGCCCCCCCAGCCACCCGTTATACTTACCTGGACGCTGTCATCCTCCATCCGGGAACGAGCAGACCATCTGTAGCTGGTGTCTCGTGTCCTGATTGGATAGATTGATAGCAGCGCAGCCACTGGCTCCCTCTGCTGTCAATCAAATCCAATGACGCAACACCAGGGGGCGGGGCCGAGTCCTGCATTCTGTGTGAATGGACACAGATGCGGGACTCAGGAACACGCCCGCATGGGTGTCCACCAAGGAGAGCGCTTCTCCAACATGGGCACTCGATGCGAGGAGGAGCCACCAGTGCCACCCTGGGACCCCAGAAGAGGAAGTTCAGGGGCCACTCCGTGCAAAACGAACTGCACCGTGGAGGTAAGTTTGACATGTTTGTTAATTAAAAAAAGAAAAAAATGAGGGTTTACAACCCCTTTAACAATGACTCTGCCCCAGTAGTCTCCCCTCATCAACATACGATGGAGAAACCAGGCTTGGATGTAGCACTATGGACTACAATCATAAAGCACCGTACCTTCCAGTATCTCAAAGAATCGCCTGTCCCTCTAGTGATCAGTGTATCAGGTGGCATCATATTTGTGTGCCAAACAAAGGGATTGTGGGATGAATAGTCCTCCTGTCAGATAATTGTTTTCCACGATTATGTGCCAGGACTACATAGCCCAGGGACCTTTGGCGCCTAACTCTGCCGATTGCCGTCGGACATCTTTCCAGCACCACTCCAGTCACCTGCCAGACGGTGTATCAAGCTTCACATCGGGAAATCGAGGCAGCGGATCCGCTGCACGAGTGTCGCTACACGAGATACTGTCCGGAAGACATCCTATTGATCTGGTTGTTGGTGAGAGGGCAATGACCTTTACCAGTGGCGGAACAATAGGGGTCGCTGCAGTCGCACTTGCGACTGGGCCCTGCCATTCTGCCGCTGTGGGGGGGCCCAAGACCTGTCATTTCTCCCTACACCTCTGGCTTGCGGTTTGTAATGCAGTGGGGGGAGGTGGGAGGCAGCGATCGGCAACTCTATTGTGCCTGTATGCGGTGGGATCTCTCTTCCCAGTGTCAGTGTAAACAGTGGAGAGAGGAGGGGAGGGCCCCGGGCAGGTATTAGTTTCACTTTCAGTGAGTCGGCTCTGTTTGTGCTGCTGATACATCCCGGGTCAGAGGCCCCTCCCCTCTCCACTGTATACTCAGGAGAATTACAAGCCACATGGAGATTCCCTGCCTGTGGACACTATAGAGCTGCTGATCGCCGCCTCCCACCTCCACAAACCAGGTACATGGGGAACTTCTTGAAGGAGGGGGGGCAGCAGTCTGGGGACCCTGATGTAAGGGGGGGGGGGCTTTCTGGTTACATTAATGTACGAAGGGGCTCTCTGGGGACCCTGATGTCTTGGGGGGGGGGGGGCTCTCTGGGTACCCTGATGTAAGGGGGGATCCCTGGGGACCCTGATGTAAGGAGGGAGGCTCCCTGGGGACCCTAATGTAAGGGGGGTTCTCTGGGGACCCTAATGTAAGGGGGGCTTTCTGGGGACATTATTGTAAGGAAGGGGCCCTCTGAGGACACTAATGTAAGGGTGAGGCTCTCTGGGGGCCCTGATGTAAGGGGGAGGCTCTCTGGGGGCCCTGATGTAAGGGGGAGGCTCTCTGGGGACCCTGATGTAAGGGGGAGGCTTTCTGGGGACCCTGATGTAAGGGGGAGGCTTTCTGGGGGCCCTGATGTAAGGGGGAGGCTTTCTGGGGGCCCTGATGTAAGGGGGAGGCTTTCTGGGGGCCCTGATGTAAGGGGGAGGCTTTCTGGGGGCCCTGATGTAAGGGGGAGGCTTTCTCGGGGCCCTGATGTAATGGGGAGGCTCTCTGGGGGCCCTGATGTAAGGGGGAGGCTCTCTGGGGACCCTGATGTTATGGGGAGGCTCTCTGGGGACTCTGATGTAAGGGGGAGGCTCTCTGGGGGCCCTGATGTAAGGGGGAGGCTCTCTGGGGACCCTGATGTAATGGGGAGGCTCTCTGGGGACTCTGATGTAAGGGGGAGGCTCTCTGGGGACCCTGATGTAATGGGGAGGCTCTCTGGGGACTCTGATGTAAGGGGGAGGCTCTCTGGGGGCCCTGATGTAAGGGGGAGGCTCTCTGGGGACTCTGATGTAAGGGGGGGGCTCTCTGGGGGCCCTGATGTAAGGAGGGGCTCTCTGGGGACCCTGTAAAGTGTATTATTCCTGCGCTACCATGTAGTCAGTATAGTGGTGTGGTGCTGCGCTAATCCTGGTATCTAAACAAATATATGAGTGCAACCGTGCTACAATGTTGATGAGTCAGAGGCTAGTCACCTAATGTGAACGTGGGGTGTGAATAATCATCAAACACCATTGTAAGAGCCCTTGCACACTGGGGTGGGGGGCGGCGTCGGCGGTAAAATGCCGCTATTATTAGCGGCATTTTACCGTCGGTATGCGGCTGCTAGTGGGGTGGTTTTACCCCCGCTAGCGGCCGAGAAAGGGTTAAATACCACCGCGGCGCTTTGCCGGCGGTATAGCCGCGCTGTCCCATTGATTTCAATGGGCACGAGCGGTAAGGGAGCGGTATACACTCCGCTCCTTCACCGCTCCGAAGATGCTGCTGGCAGGACTTTTTTTACAGTCCTGCCAGCGCATCGCTCCAGTGTGCAAGCCCTCGGGGCTTTCACACTGGAATGAAAGCAGCGGCACTTTCGGGGCGGTTTGCAGGCGCTATTATTAGCACAATATAGCCTGCAAACCACCCCAGTGTGCAAGGGCTCTTATAGAATAAAAATATAAATATACTCCGCCCAGTGTAAAAAGTGACTAAATTGGGTAAAAGTGTCCGGACTATAAAAATTGCAATAATAGCATTAACATAAACAGTTAAAAGGCATGCAGTGTCGGACTAAACATATAGTGCATATGTAGGCAAGTGGGTGACTAAAACATTAATAGCACAATATAAAACTTCCAGAAAAATAAAAATAAAACAAAAAAGTGCAATGTTACACTGTATGTCCGAAGAGATCACAATGCCTGTGGTAATGCAAAAAAGTGTCCAGTGCAAACAATAAGTGCTCAAAAATTGTCTAAAGACATAAATACAGTCCAAAGAAAGGTGACTTGTGTAACAGCAAAATCTCCAATGATTCATCAATCCTCAAAGTGCCAAACAGTGAGATGCAAGCAGCAAACTGGATTCTAAAATCAGTCACTTTGAATAGGTGAAAAGTGTGAAGTGTACAGACCAGTCCTCTTCATGCAGCAATCCTACACTGGTGGATAATGGCCCCTTACCTCATTATACTGAGGTTACAGCATAAGTCAGTCCCAGGGACAGGCACCTTCCACTGTCAGCAGTGTACGAGCTCGCCGCTCGTTTGGTTATATGCGCCCTCTGCCGTTTTTACTGTGTGAGTACCTTCTTTTACCTTTGAATAAAGTTTAGATATTTTAAAAATTACTACACTATATGGCATCCTTTTTCCCCTTTTGGCCGCCATGCCCCCTGTGGACCTGAGGCATATAGAGACATAGTCCGGGACCCAGGACCAACCTCCATAGGAGCTGCCATAAGCGGTGACTGACTTATGCTGTAACCTCAGTATAATGAGGTAAGGGGCCATTATCCACCAGTGTAGGATTGCTGCATGAAGAGGACTGGTCTGTACACTTCACACTTTTCACCTATTCAAAGTGACTGATTTTAGAATCCAGTTTGCTGCTTGCATCTCACTGTTTGGCACTTTGAGGATTGATGAATCATTGGAGATTTTGCTGTTACACAAGTCACCTTTCTTTGGACTGTATTTATGTCTTTAGACAATTTTTGAGCACTTATTGTTTGCACTGGACACTTTTTTGCATTACCACAGGCATTGTGATCTCTCCGGACGTACAGTGTAACATTGCACTTTTTTGTTTTATTTTTATTTTTTTGGAAGTTTTATATTGTGCTATAAATGTTTTAGTCACCCACTTGCCTACATATGCACTATATGTTTAGTCCAACACTGCATGCCTTTTAACTGCTTATGTTAATGCTATTATTGCAATTTTTATAGTCCGGACACTTTTACCCAATTTAGTCACTTTTTACACTGGGCGGAGTATATTTATATTTTTATTCTCTTACAATGGTGTTTGATGATTATTCACACTCCACGTTCATGTTAGGCGACTAGCCTCTGACTCATCAACATTGTAGCACGGTTGCACTCATGCATTTATTTAGTTACCAGGATTAGCGCAGCACCACACCCACTTGCTAGCTTACGTCTCTGGGGACCCTGATGTTAGGGGGGCTCTCTGGGGACCCTGATGTAAGGAAAGGGGTCTCTGGGGACCCTGATGTAAGGAAAGGGGTCTCTAGGGACCCTGATTTAAGGAAAGGGGTCTCTGGGGACCCTGACATAAGGAGGGGACTCTCTGGGGACCCTAATGTAGGGGGGCTCTCTGGAGACCCTAATGTAAGTGGGGCTCTCTGGGTACCCTGATGTAAGGGGGGATCCCTGGGGACCCTGATGTAAGGGGGGGATCCCTGGGGACCCTGATGTAAGGAGGGAGGCTCTCTGGGGACCCTAATATAGGGGGAGGCTCTCTAAGGACCCTGATGTAAGGGGAGACTCTCTAGGGACCCTGATGTAAGGGGAGGCTCTCTAGGGACCCTAATGTAGGGGGGGGGGGCTCTCTGTCAACCCTGATGTATGGAGGGCTCCCTGGGGACACTGATGTAAGGGGGGTTCTCTGGGGACCCTGATGTAAGGGGAGGCTCTCTGGGTACCCTTATGTAGGGGGAGGCTCTCTGGGGACCCTTATGTAGGGGGAGGCTCTCTGGGGACCCTGATGTAAGGAGGGGCTCTCTGGGGACCTTGATGTTAAGGGGAGCTCTCTGGGGACCCTGATGTAATGAGGGGGGCTCTGAGGACCCTAATATAAGTAGGGAGGCTCTCTTGGGACCCTGATGTAAGGGGAGGCTCTCTAGGGACCCTAATGTAGGTGGGGGCTCTCTGGGGACCCTGATGTAAGGAGGGGTCCCTGGGGACCCTGATGTAAGGAGGGTTCTCTGGGGACCCTGATCTAAGGGGAGAATCTCTGGGGACCATAATGTAGGGGGAGGCTCTCTAAGGACCCTGATGTAAGGGGAGGCTCTCTGGGGACCCTGATGTAAGGGGGGGCTCTCTGGGGACCCTGATGTGAGGAGGGGCTCCCTGGGGACCCTGATGTAAGTGGGGCTCTCTGGGTACCCTGATGTAAGGGGGGGGATCCCTGGGGACCCTTATGTAAGGAGAGAGGCTCTCTGGGGACCCTAATATAGGGGGAGGCTCTCTAAGGACCCTGATGTAAGGGGGGGCTCTCTGAGCACCCTGATGTAGGTGGTGAATCTCTGGGGACCCTGATGTAAGTGGGGGATCTGCATTCAGATATGTAACGAGAGATATATAGATATATATATATATCTATATATGTGTATGCCCGCCAAAGTGTATGACATTCCTTACTTAGCTGCTATGGGCTCTAGCTCGAGATCTTTTGTAGACCTAGCAATGCCACTGGTGGGGGCCCTTCATGGTTTCTTGCACCGGGGCCCTGAAGATTCTAGTTACGCCTCTGACCTTTACCCATCCTTCCTTTGTCACAGCTACATTGGGACACTTTGCACAGACATCTCTACTCTAGAAATACTTTACTGAATCTATTCGAACACTGTGCTTAGGCCTCTTTAGCTTTCCTCACTACAAGAAACCTCTCCTCCTCTCCTCCAGTGCGGGCAGGGGCGGCTCCGTTGTCCGCTCCTCAGGCTTCCTCCCCTGTGTGTCTCCTCTTCCGCCAAAGCGCTAGGTGTCCAATAGGGCCAGCAACTCTTTGCTTCCCACATTGCTTTTATACATATCTTTTATTTTTGTGATTACTTTTAATACCACATATCCTGCATTTTGTTGTACGATATTTTATACTCCAATAAACCATATTTGGTTGACCTGCGCCATATGGAGCCTATTTTTCTTTTTTATCCTATATTTTGGCATTGGTGACCTTTTTCATATACCATCGTTCCTTGGATTGGCTTGGCTGTCGGGTGTCCATTGCTGTCTGGCCATGCGGTCTGGAGTCGCGAATCGATCGTGGTATCTAGCAGTGCATCTTCGTATCACCAGGAACGAAGGATTTATGCTCGTTTGAGCCACTGCCGTATGGCATGTGGGTCCACCATATCCGGTAAGAGTACCCAACTTCTTATCTGTGAATCCCTTTGAAGTGTCTACAGGCTTTCCAACCAGTCCATCTGGATCATATGTCAAAACCCTGTCTAGAAACTGGGGGGGGGGGGGACTTTTTTCTATTTTTACGCACTTTTTTGGACTTTGATACATATCATTTCTGTTACCACATTGTGTTTCACTATCACATGTTGTGTCATATGTGTTCACACGTGTACGCATTCATTCCATGTGTTTGAGTGTGTCCACACTCACCATATTATCATTTATGTGTACTGGCCGCTTTCAATTACCAGTCCCTTCATTTATGTGTTTAATTTTCATTTAGTCACATGCATAGATGTTTCCACTCATATGGTCACATTATTTAGCGCTACACTGATTTTTGTATAGTGTATTATGTCCAATAGGGTCGCCTTGAGCTTTGGCCAATCGGGAAACAGGTCTCACAGACCTGCCTCCTGATTGGCGGCGTGGAACTGTAGTGTGACCACACAACAGGGTGGGATCGGGACACAGTGCTCTACGCTCCAAGCCCACCCTATTTTGAAGCCTATTAGAGCCTGTGGCTCTAATCACGTGCTTCAAAATACAACACCCCCCGCCCCCCCCTCACAATTCCCACCATAGTAATTCATGTGTCCGGCATCCAGAAAGTGGCCGGGCACATGGATAGGGAGGGCGGCGGAGGTGTTAGGGGGGCCGGCGCCTGTGCGCCCATAATGTATGGGCTGCCACTGTAAGAAACAATTTAATGCAAACTAGATTACTGGGTCATTAACCAATGGGTGTGTATGGATTTTTTTTTTTTTGAAGAATAAGAATATCAGTTTGCTAACCCCTTCACGCCGACAGTACACATATATTTATGTATATATATATATATATATATATATATATATATATATATATACACACACACATATGTGTATATATATATATATATATATACGTGTATATATATATATATACGTGTATATATATATATATATACGTGTATATATATATATACACACACACGTATCTGTCTTTGTGATGGGAGAGGGCCGCACAGCTCACTCCCAGCACAGAGAACGAGGTTTCACCGAGAGCCCCAGGTCCCTTACCATTGATTGGGACCTAGAACTGCCGGTTCCGTGTCACTTGATCACTGTGGTAGCTTCTGACTGGCTGTCACAGTGATCAGTCACTGTGAAGCCCGCCCCTGTGTTGCTCTCTCTGTAAATGGAGAGGAAAGATATATTGTATCTTTCTCTCTACTTGCAGAGAAGTTGTGTGTAAACAAAAAAAAAATAATAATAATGAAAAATAAAAAAAAAATGAAGGAAAAATACCTAGATCAAGGTTTGATCCAGGTCAGTACCAGGGTTAGTGTTTGGGTCAAGGAATGATCAAAGGTCAGGGTCAGTAAATTTTGGGCTTTTTTTTTAAATTAGTATAAGTGTCAGTTATGCCGCGTATACACGACCGGACTTTCCGGCAGAAAAGGTCCGACGGAATCATTCCATTGGATATTCCGATCGTGTGTGGGTTTCATTGGACTCTAATGCCGCGTACATACGAGCGGACTTTACGGCAGACTTTGCCCGGCGGACTAGATTTCGTCAGACAATTCGATCGTGTGTGGGCTCCAGCGGACTTTGTTTTCTCAAAAGTTGGACGGACTTAGATTTGAAACATGTTTTAAATCAATCCGTCGAAATCGAGTCCGGTCGAAAAAGTCCGCCGTCTGTATGCTAGTTCGACGGACAAAAAGCCACGTTAGGGCAGCTATTGGCTACTGGCTATGAACTTCCTTGTTTTAGTCCGGTCGTACGTCATCACGTACGAATTCGACAGACTTTGGTGGATTGTGTGTAGGCAAGTCTGTTCATTCAGAAAGTCCGTTTTAAAGTCCGTCGAAAAGTCCGCCGGGCAAAGTCTGACCGTAAAGTCCGCTCGTGTGTACGCGGCATAACTTTTGAAAATTCTGACGGACCTAGAAATAGAACATATTTTAAATCTTTCCAACGGAATCAATTCCCATCGGGAAAACCGTTTGTCTGTATGCTATTCCGACGGACCAAAAACAACGCAAGGGCAGCTATTGGCTACTGGCTATTGACCTTCCTTTTTCTAGTCTTGTCATACGTCATCACGTTCTAAATGATCGGACTTTGGTGTGATCGTGTGTAGGCAAGTCCGTTTCAGGAACTCTGTCAGAAAGACCGTCAGAGTTTATTCTGATGGAAAAAACGGTTGTGTGTACGTGGCATTAGGCTCCATTTACACCTGAGCATTCTGCAGCGACAGCTGAAGCAGCTAATTCTTTTAGCTTTTTTTTTTGTATTTTCCTTTTTTGGGTTTTTGAAACAGCACTATTCATTTGAATGAGCCTCCCTCCACTCCAAAAATGCTACAAAAAAAGCTCATATACCAAATCTTGGCACAGAGCCAGCAGCGTTTGCTGTCACGATTTTTGCCGCGATTGTAGCACGATTTGTCGTTTGACCATCGTGGCAAAATCGCACCACGTTTGGGGTGCCATTTAAAAATAATGGCGATGCAAAGGCATTCCACATTCTGACTGAAATTCTGGAATTCTGTGATTCCGTCCTCCAATACAGAAAGACTAGGTGTGAATGGAGTCTTAAGCCTCGTACAGACGATCGGATTGTTGGCCAACAAAACCGTAGACTTTTGTCCGAAGGGTGTTGGCCCAAACTTGTCTTGCATACACACGGCCACACAATTGTTGACCAACAATTATGAACGTAGTGACGTACTAGACGTACTACGTTGTTTTTTCAGCTCTTTAGCGCCACCTTTTGGGCTCCTTCTGCTAATTCATGTTAGTAGAAGTTTGGTGAGTGTTGATTCGCACTTTTCATTTTGCACTTTTAATTTTGTGCTTTTCAGTTTGTTTCTGAACGGCCGTTCGTCAACCAGCCATGTTGCGGAATCGGAGGAGATAACGTGTTATTTGGAGTTTTTGGAGTTATTGCTTTGACATTATTTTTTTGGTTGAAAAATAATGATTTGATTTGGTATATTCTCTATATTTTTGGATGCATAGAATGCACTTTTTGGTGAAGTTCTATTGGCAGATAACATGTCTAATTTTATTTGTTTTATTTTTTTTAATGCACAATAAAAAAATTGTGTAGAATAATACTTGGCTATGTGTTTTACTTCAAATGACAGTTTGGGAGTCGGCAGTTACATTTTAAAAAATACAATGTAAAATTAACAAGGGACACCAACATAGTTGTATCTTTGATCTTATAAACTACAGGATAATGGTGTTGTGGTAACTTGCCCAAATAAAAACAAAACAAAACCTAATAATATTATTCTTGATATCACTAGAAAAAAAAAGCCTTTGAAAATTCATTTGCAATAACTCCATCAGTATCACCAGCAAAGAGGCTTCATTATTATCCCATTAAAGAAGAAGAGAATTTTGTGCTGCATTTCGAGATTTCATAATTTGCCGCATCACGAATGTTAATTCTCCATTACGAACGCTAGTTTACAAGACCGACTGCTTCTGGCTCGTCCTTGCTTCCGAGCATGCGCGTTTTACTTTGGACTTTTGTCCGATGGAGCGTACAAACGGTCGGATTTTCCGCCAACAGCCTATCATCCGATCGTGTGTACAGGGCTTAAGGCTGACCATACATTATACAAATTTCTTATTCAATTTTCCTTTAGATTTACCAAAACCATATATTATGAGGTCAAACCTAAACATTTTTAATGTGTATGCAATCAGGCAGGCCCTTGAACTACACAGTTGAAGGTAAATCTAAAGGAAATTGCATAAGAAAATTGTATAGTGTATGGCCAGCCTGGGTGTCAGTGTTAAGTAAGACAAAAAAAAAAAAAAGGAAAATGTGCACTATTGTTTCTGGGCTGTACTAGGGGTACAAACAAATAACATACACATATGTGGTATCACTGAGATCGTCAGGAGTAGGAAAATGTATTTTGCATTGTTCTTTGGTGGAAGGTTATGATAGCAACAAGAAATATACATTTAAACATACATAAAAAAAACAAAAAAAACAAACAAACATTTTTTTACTATTTTGAGCTAGTTTTCCTTTGACAATTAAAAAAATTAAAAAAAAAAAATCAGGAAATATAAATTACCATTTACCACTAAATGAAAGCTCAATTTGTCCTGGAAAAAGAAAGGTATAATCCACCTGGATGCACAAAGTACTTGAGATGATATGTACGGTTTTACTAACACATGTCAAAGTTGCAAAATTGTGCTTAGGCATTAGGATTTGTATTACACTTAGGAGTGAAGGGCTTAACATGACATGTATAGGAGAGCTTGGCAGAATTTTTAGGCCACAAAAAAGAACATAAAGCAGAACTTCAATCATTTTTGTTCTACTTTTCATCTAATAAATCTTCTGTCCTTGTTGTTGTTTTAACTTTGGATAATAAAACATTTTTTTCTGCCAGGAAATACCTTATACAGCCCACTTCTCATTTCTTGTCTGGTAAAAAGCCTAGGCTTATGACATCATGCACATCTCTCTCTCTCTCTCTCTCTCTCTCTCTCTCATTTGCTAAAATCATTTAAGTTCATTTTTTTCCTCATTAATGTACACACAGCACCCCATATTGACAGAAAAACACAGAATTGTTAACATTTTTGCAGATTTATTAAAAAAGAAAAACTGAAATATCACATGGTCCTAAGTATTCAGACCCTTTGCTCAGTATTTAGTAGAAGCCCCTTTTGATCTAATACAGCCATTAGTCTTTTAGGGAAAGATGCAACAAGTTTTTCACACCTGGATTTTGGGATCCTCTGCCATTCCTCCTTGCAGATCCTCTCCAGTTCTGTCAGGTTGGATGGTAAACGTTGGTGGACAGCCATTTTTAGGTCTCTCCAGAGAGGCTCAATTGGGTTTAAGTCAGGGCTCTGGCTGGGCCATTTAAGAACAGTCACGGAGTTGTTGTGAAGCCACTCCTTCGTTATTTTAGCTGTGTGCTTAGGGTCATTGTCTTGTTGGAAGGTAAACCTTTGGCCCAGTCTGAGGTCCTGAGCACTCTGGAGAAGGTTTTCGTCCAGGATATCCCTGTACTTGGCCGCATTCATCTTACCCTTGATTGCAACCAGTCGTCCTGTCCCTGCAGCTGAAAAACACCCCCACAGCATGATGCTGCCACCACCATGCTTCACTGTTGGGACTGTATTGGACAGGTGATGAGCAGTGCCTGGTTTCTCAACACATACCACTTAGAATTAAGGCCAAAAGTTCTATCTTGGTCTCATCAGACCAGAGAATCTTATTTCTCACCATCTTGGAGTCCTTCAGGTGTTTTTTAAGCAAACTCCATGCAGGCTTTCATGTGTCTTGCTCTGAGGAGAGGCTTCCGTCGGGCCACTCTGCCATAAAGTCCCGACTGGTGGAGGGCTGCAGTGATGGTTGACTTTCTACAACTTTCTCCCATCTCCCGACTGCATCTCTGGAGCTCAGCCACAGTGGTCTTTGGGTTCTTCTTTACGTCTCTCACCAAGGCTCTTCTCCCCCGATAGCTCAGTTTGGCCAGACGGCCAGCTCTAGGAAGGGTTCTGGTCGTCCCAAACGTCTTCCATTTAAGGATTATGGAGGCCACTGTGCTCTTAGGAACCTTAACTGCAGCAGAAATTTTTCTGTAACCTTGGCCAGATCTGTGCCTTGCCACAATTCTGTCTCTGAGCTCTTCAGGCAGTTCCTTTGACCTCATGATTCTCATTTGCTCTGACATGCACTGTGAGCTGTAAGGTCTTATATAGACAGGTGTGTGGCTTTCCTAATCAAGTCCAATCAGTATAATCAAACACAGCTGGACTCAAATAAAGGCGTAGAACCATCTCAAGGATGATCAGAAGAAATTGACAGCACCTGAGTTTAATATATGAGTGTCACAGCAAAGGGTCTGAATACTTAGGACCATGTGATATTTCAGTTTTTCTTTTTTAATAAATCTGCAAAAATGTCAACAATTCTGTGTTTTTCTGTCAATATGGGGTGCTGTGTGTACATTAATAAGGAAAAAAATGAACTTAAATGATTTTAGCAAATGGCTGCAATATAACAAAGAGTGAGAAATTTAAGGGGGTCTGAATAATTTCCGTCCCCTCTGTATATAAAATAATATGTAAAGTGGTTGGAGGGAAGCTTCAGAATGACAAAAATGTTTTTAATACAAATTATGTGAGCAGACTGCAGTTTCTCTTTAAAAAGGTAACCAGCAATTTGTAATTCATTATTTTTTAGTTATGCTACATTAATGGGAACAAATATAAAGTAGATGTTATTCCAATTTGTCTTCAAAAGTAGAAATATGCTTTAAAAATGTATACAAATGCAGTACAACATGTGTCCACCGTGTGGCGGTCATGATCCCCAAAACTTGACGAATGTCGCCCATATGCTTGTGCAAGAAGCACAAAAAATAATTATTTATCTGTTGCATCATTTTCAAGCTGTTTACAAGCAACAATAGTCCTCTGTAGCGTGTCAGGGGACATATGGTGATGTAAAGTTAGATCAAAGAACACTTAATCATTGTAATCTGCTCCACTTAGCACTATAGACGCAGAACAGCAGTGTGTTTATACAGCTAACAAGACCCGGGCTGAGCGCGGGGAACATTTGTCACAATTTAGTGCCGCCGGATCCTGATTCAGCAGTTCATGCACCCTGTTAACGATCCCGCCACAGCGGCGTGATGTGAGTTATATTAAAAATCCTGCTACCTTCGTAGTTTTCTAGAAGTAGACTCTTAGAAATAGGACGCCACCGGAGAGACAAATCCAAAAATAACTATCTATGGTACTGTGAAGGGTCCTCTGTTCAGATCTGACGGATATGGGACAGTTGTGTATGAATTCTACAATCTAAGGGGGTCTGACTGTGTCAGCCATCCCATGGTACATACCATCTTTTAACTCTTTCACTTCCGGGGCCATTTTTGCCGCACTCCAATATAAACGCCTTTATTGTAAAAAGTTCAAACAACAGCAGGGTACAGGATAAATTAGCTTACGAGTTTCACACTCTTAATAGTGCTTAGTCGTAGTTATGACTAAGCACTATTAAGAGTGTGAAGAAACGCGTTAGCTAATTTATCCTGTACCATACTTTTGTTATTTTATACAATAAAGGCATTTATATTGGAGCGCGGCTGTCCAGATCCTCCTTCTTCATTATTGTTACATGATGGCTGAGCGGGACATATGCCGCTGAAACGCGATCTGTCACTAGCTGTGTGCGCCGGATGACTAATCAGTGTACCGGCCGCGCTGCCAGAAACCATTTGAGCGCTGTGACCGATCACAACATATCACATGACTATTCTAAACAGTGCATGGCTTCCTTTCATGCCATTCAGTTGTGTACAATTGTGTTGCTAGCTGTGATTGGGCACAGTGATCACATAGTACAGACAGGGCCAATCGCAAGCCCATCTATACCATGTGATTAGCTGTGGCCAATCACAGCTAATCACAATAATGCACACTGAATGAATCTGTTTTATTGCCAATGCTTAATTGAACAAGCTGAAGTTAGAAGCTGATTGGCTACCATGCCCAGCTGCACCAGATTTTTCACTCTCTAGTTTTAGTAAATAAACCCTATTGTGCGTTAAAAAAAATCTCCACCACTGCCAATGAATGGCATACTTCAGTGATAGTGAAAAGGTTAAATGGGAATTCTGTATTGAAAGGATTTTTTTTTTTTGTATATTTGCTTTCTTTTTTTTCAAATGCTTAACTTTTTCATTTGTTGGGAGCCAGTCCTTTAAAAGTTGACCTAAACCCATTGCTAAAATCTCACCTAAGCTTTAGCATATCAATATAAATTTAAAAGCTGGTATTTAAATCATTTATAATACCTGGTGCTTGTTCTTTAGGTGCTTCCTGTAATGGGGTGACACTTGTGCTCCTGCGTTGTCACCTTACATACTTGTGCACTGTTCTGCCTCCAGCAGGGAAATTAAATAGGAAGTAAACTTCCATGGATTATTAGTACCTATAGGTAGGCCTATAATTAAACTTCCCTATAGGTACTGTAAAGATCTCCTAAACATGCACCATTTAGGAGATATTTACTGCATATGCAGCTGATTACGTAATCGGCGCATGCACTCTGAAGGAATGGCCACGTGTGCTGTTTCTTCAGAGCCCTGTGCCGTGACGCATGCGCAGAAGTGACATCGCGCGGCTCCGGCCAGTCACACAGCCAGAGTCCGCGGACCCGGAAGGAAGATGGGCGAAGATGGATGCGGCCTCCAGCGCTGACAACGAGGGCTTCGTTTGTAGGTAAGTTTCACATAATGTGCTAGTATGCGATGCATACTAGCACAATATGCCTTTACTTTGCAGCTAAGAGAAAACAACATTTTTAAAAAGCCGCACTTTACTTCCTCTTTAAGTTGTCCTGCCTGCAATATTAAATTTGGCCACTAGATGGAGCCCATTATAAATTTACTGTTTTGCAGAAACCAGAAAATGTTTGCTTAATAAAAGTTCCCATCATCCCCCATTCTGGGAAAGGGAAACGGGTGCATCCTTGGAGCTCAGACTCCATTTTATTAAAGGGGAGCTCCAGGCTTCGCCAGAAAAAAAATAAAAGTAAGCAGCTAAAAATATTGTAGCTGCTGACTTTTATTATTAGGACACCTACCTGTCTACGAATCCAGCGATGTCTTCACCCAAACTGATTTTACAAACGGCTCAGGGGGCTACCACCGCCATCTCAGGCTAAGGGAAACCAACAGTGAAGCCTTGTGGCTTCACAGCCGCTTCCCAGTTGCACATGCTCAAAGCTTGCTGCGCTCTGTGAATGGCCCAGTGGGGGAAGAAGGGGGCCGAACTTCTGGCTGACCAGGTACCCACTCCCCCCCCCCCTGAAAGGTGCCAAATGTGGCAGCAGAGGGGGGGCGGAGGCAAACAAGCAGAACTTCCCCTTTGGGTGGAGCTCCACTTTAAGAACTGAGGGAGAAGGAACCAGCCATCATCCCTGAAGCACATATTGTGGACTGAACTTATATCCACCGACAGGCAGCATCACTGGTGAGCATGGACTCTTTGCCATCTGCAGCCTAATTATTTCAATGTGTTTTCTATATGTTTTTATACTATATTAATTGCATGTACTTCTCATTTGCTTTTTCTTAATAGTTTCGCCCACCCTGTTTTGGTAATAAAGCTTCAAGATTACATTCAGTCTGGGGGTTATTGCAGAATAGGAGGGTTTAGCTGCATGTCAAGTTACTGTACACGCAAGGACAGAAGACGCACCCTAGTGGAGACTACACGCAAGGACAGAAGACGCACCCTAGTGGAGACTATACGCAAGGACAAAAGACGCACCCTAGTGGAGACTATACGCAAGGACAGAATATGCACCCTAGTGGAGACTACATGCAAGAACAGAAGACGCACCCTAGTGGAGACTACACGCAAGGACAGAAGACGCACCCTAGTGGAGACTACGTGCAAGGACAGAAGATGCACCCTAGTGGAGACTACACGCAAGGACAGAAGACGCACCCTGGTGGAGACTACACGCAAGGACAGAAGACGTACCCTGGTGGAGACTACACGCAAGGACAGAAGATGCACCCTAGTGGAGACTACACGCAAGGACAGAAGACGTACCCTAGTGGAGACTACACGCAAGGACAGAAGACGCACCCTGGTGGAGACTACACGCAAGGACAGAAGACGCACCCTAGTGGAGACTACACGCAAGGACAGAAGACGCACCCTGGTGGAGACTACACGCAAGGACAGAAGACGTACCCTAGTGGAGACTACACGCAAGGACAGAAGATGCACCCTAGTGGAGACTACACGCAAGGACAGAAGATGCACCCTAGTGGAGACTACACGCAAGGACAGAAGACGTACCCTGGTGGAGACTACACGCAAGGACAGAAGATGCACCCTAGTGGAGACTACACGCAAGGACAGAAGACGTACCCTAGTGGAGACTACACGCAAGGACAGAAGACGCACCCTGGTGGAGACTACACGCAAGGACAGAAGACGCACCCTAGTGGAGACTACAAGAGACCATGCTGACATACATTGGACAGGCATGTGGTGCCAACAGTCCAGAGCACTGAGATGGAACATAGGATAAAAAAGCTACAAATTATACTTTATTTAAAAAAAAATAAATACAATTGTTTATGATACAAGGGGCTTTAGAAAATGAAATGTCATCTGGTTAGGATTTACACAGACAAAATCAGATACTTAGGGGTTGGTGTATAAAACATTTGTTGTGCAGATGTGACAAACAGCTACGCATTAAAGAGGAAGTAAACCCTGATGGGTTTAACCACTTCAGCCCCGGAAGATTTGGCTGCTCAATGACCCAGGCCATTTTTTGCGATTAGGCACTGCGTCGCTTTAACTGACAATTGCGCGCTCGTGGGACGTTGCACCCAAACAAAATTGACGTCCTTTTTTTCCCCACAAATAGAGCTTTCTTTTGGTGGTATTTGATTCTCTCTGCAGTTTTTTTTAGTTTTTGTGCTATAAACAAAAAAAAGAGCAACAATTTTGAAAAAAAACATAATATTTTGTACTATTCGCTATAATAAATATCCACATTTTTTTTAAAAAAAAAAAAGCAAATTTTTTCTCAGTTTAGGTCGATATGTATTCCTATACATATTTTTGGTAATAAAAATCGCAATAAGCGTATATTGATTGGTTTGCGCAAAAGTTATAGCGTCTATAAAATAGGGGATAGATTTATAGCATTTTTATTATTTTTTTTTTTTTACTAGTAATGGCAGCAATCTGCGATTTTTATCGGGACTGCGACATTACGGCAGACACGACGGACACTTTTGACACATTTTTTGGACCATTGGCATTTATACAGCGATCAGTGCTATAAAAATGCATTGATTACTGTAAAAATGTCACTGGCAGGGAAGGGGTTAACACTAGGGGGAGATCAAAGGGTTAACTGTGTTCCCTGTGTGTGTTTGTAACTGCAGGGGGGAGGGAACTGACCTAGAGGGGATGACAGATCGTGGTTCCTAGCTATTAGGAACTCAGGATCTGTCTCTCCTCACTGAACAGAACAGGGATTTGTGTGCTTACACACACACACACGTCCCTGTTCTGCCTCTCGTGCCCGCGATCGCTCATGGCTGGCGGTTATCGCGACCGTCGGCCACGAGCATCGGCACCCCCCACAGTGCAGTGGGCGCGCGTCTGTTATGTCACTTAAAGGAGCCGACGTACAGCTACGACGGCTCGCGGGATCGTGCCCACCTGCCGCAGTATAATGACGGTGGCTGGTCGGCAAGCGGTTAACTTCCTCTTTTGTTCCCTGCAAAAGAAAAGCATAATGGCATTATGTGCCACTTACCTGCAAACGAAGCCCGCAATGTCCCTAATGTCCATCTTCACCCCTCTTCCTTCCGGGGCTGTGGACTCCGGCTCTGTGACTGGCCGGAGTCACGCAACGTCACTCCCGCTCATGCACACAGGAGCCGACAGTCATGGCACGGGCCCTGTGGAAACGCCACAACCGTGCCCTTTCTTCATTGCGCATGCGCCAATGATGTCGGCGCAAGCATATATGGTAAATATCTCCTAAACCGTGCAGGTTTAGGAGATATTTCCAGTACCTACAAGTAAGCCTTATTATAGGCTTACCTGCAGATAAAAGAAGTATGTAAGGGTTTACAACCACTTTGAGGACTAAAATTGCCGTACTTCCTCCATTATGTATGTATTTCCTATATCGTCAGCACCATCTAGTGGCCACAATATGCTTTTGTTCCCTGATTGAGGTATATTTGGAAAACAAAAAAAAAGCATTAAGGCCACTAGGTGGCGATGATGATATAGGAACTACAAGTCTTACAGAAAGTAAAGTCATTTTCACCCTGATTGTTTGGATGTTTGTCATGTATGCATAGTGAGCATTTTATACATAACCCCACCTCTCCTTAGAATAGCTAAGTTTAAATTAAGATGTGTATCGTTTCAGCTTCCGCTGCTCAGGTTTGTAAATGCAAAATTTTGCAAAAGTGAAAACCCAGTCCACCACAATTGTATGTAGGTGCACCCAACCTATGCGATTATGTGTGTGCACATGGGGGGGGTTTTGAAAAAAAAAAATTTTTTTGATGCGGACAAGGGCCTCTTCCCCACAACCCTGGCCCAGTGGGCACCATCCTTTTACATTTTGCAAATCTTTCCCCCTTCTTCGGCCCCACCGATGCCTGTGGTGGTTTCCAGGCTCTCCCGTTCCTCCAGGGAGCTTGGAACCATGGTAAGTGGTTGGGAAAGCTTCCTACAGAGGAGATGGAGGAACATCCATTCTCCAGTCTCCTCTGTGATGCTTGAACCCATAAGCGATGATGGTTTCAAGCACATCCGATTTTAGAGCTGTCATTCCCTTGCTGTTACAGCCAGGGAAGCAGCTAACCAAGCACAATCTGTGCTTGGTTATCTGCTTTGAAAGGGCAGGGGGGGACATCAGGGATCTAAGAGACCCCTGATATCTCCATAAAGAATACCTGTCACCTGCCCAAAG
Source organism: Lithobates clamitans (assembly GCA_037952925.1). Lineage (NCBI taxonomy): Eukaryota > Metazoa > Chordata > Amphibia > Anura > Ranidae > Lithobates > Lithobates clamitans. The sequence continues at coordinate 323,854 of JBBGZY010000309.1, forward strand.
CTATACCCCCTGATAACAATACATTTAAATTAAAACATTTTTTAAAAATTTGAAAAAAAAAAAGAGTAAAAAAAGAAAAAAAAAATGAAAAGAAATAAAGATAATTAAAAAAAAAGTTTAAAATTGTCCCCCTGTGCATACACGCAAATGCAAATCACAGCCTGAAGAAGGGGCATGCATTCTCAGAACGCGCTCCTGCTGGCCCTGTGCCCCACATCCAGTGACATCACAGCCGACGGGGAGACGACTGCCAGCTTGACTCGGGGCCTTGCAAACCCCTGCAGCTAGCGAGACAGCAGCAGCACCCCGCACCGCCAGCCATCTGGATCAGGACTACACAACGAGCCCCTTGTGACTAGCCATTTTAACCCTTACATTGTGAGATAATTCTTATTTTAATTTTTTATCTCAATAAATTCATCATTAACCATTTTAATATACTGCACTCACATGAGCGCTGCTGTTCTCTACATTATATATCCACAGAGCTGCTTCCTCTTCCACAGTGTCAGAAACCATAAAATCAGGCCGAGACAGAAGTACAGTTAAATGACACTTGTTTAATAATAAAAGTAAAAAGAACAAACATGGTCAAAGCACAGCCAAAGTTCAGTAACCGGAACAGATAGTCAGCCAAGCCAGAAGTCAGGGATCAATGTAGTAGAACAGCAAGCAGGATCTTGATCTTGATCTTGGAGCCAGAAGGGATGTCAGCAAAGAAAGTCTTGAACAGGATAGCAGGAGATAGTTTCTGTGATGTTGACCAAGGCAAAGGCAGAGGTCCTCTGGACTGGATGGCTTAAGTAGGCAGGACTGACGAGCAGGATATCATCAACAGCTGAGTAACTGTGGAGAGATAGGAGTTGGCAATTAGCCGACAGCTGAGTGGCCAGCTCTGAGAAGGAAGGACTGAGTCCAGCCCTGACACACAGCTGGCTGCACCTCTAGAGCGCTTTATACATCTTTAACTTATCGAACTTGTTCCTAACCCATTCAAGCCTGAACTGAACTTTCCAGGGTCCAAGACACCCCCAACCACTGGATTTTATTATCATAATCACCTTTACTTATAGTTTTGTTTCCCACCCATCCGTCTCTCTATGAGCGCCACTATACCCCCCCCCCCTCTCTTCTCATTAACTGGCTCAGGTTAGGCTACTCTACTGTGGGAACTCCAGCATGTTACCAGGAAAAGACGTGCCAATATGGAAAGAGCACCAGAACAAAAGATAGGAGTCCAAATTCATTTATTGATATTGTGGTAAAAGGCAGCCAACATGTTTCGGGTGGGTTAAAGGGACTCCCCCTTCATCAGGGCTACAATAAAACATAATATAATGTAAAAATAATTGTGACTGATAAAATCATGAGCCTAATAATTATAAAGCTTCATGGATAACATACATATTCATGCGAGTACACAAACATGCATCACAAAATACCTGCATATTCACAAACATGCGATGAAATGAAGAGATGAGGGAATATCAGATAATAGGTGATAAGGTGCAATGGGTTCATTTTCAAAATTAATGATATTGAATTTTACGTGGTTAGTCGATGCCATTGCACCGTTGTATACATAACTGAAATAATAAACATGAAAACAGACAATATAATTACAATAATAAAGCAAAACAATATATATGTGTATTTATTTTTTTTTTTATTATATTGAATTGTTTCAGCCCATCGCTTGCTTTTATCTGGCCCTTGGGGCGCTATTTTGTTCACTGACACCAATGAAGGGCACAGTTCCTCCCAATGACACCAACGATGGGGCACAATTCCTCCCAATGACACCAACGATGGGGCACAATTCTTCCCAATAACACGAGTGATGGGGAATGATTCCTCCAAATGACACCAACGATGGGGCACAATTCCTTCCAATGACACCAAGGATGGAGCACAATTTTTCCCAATGACACCAACAATGGGGCACAATTCCTCCCAATGACACCAACGATGGGGCACAATTCCTCCCAATGACACCAATGATGGGGCACAATTCCTCCCAATGACACCAAATGATGGAGCACAATTCCTCCCAATGACACTAATGATGGGGCACAGTTCCTCCCAATAACACCAACGATGGGGCACAATTCCTCCCAATAATACCAGTGATGGGGCACAATTCCTCCCAATAATACCAGTGATGGGGCACAATTCCTCCCAATGACACCAACGATGGGGCACAATTCTTCCCAATAACACGAGTGATGGGGCATGATTCCTCCAAATGACACCAAAGATGGGGCACAATTCCTTCCATTGACACCAAGGATGGGGCACAATTTCTCCCAATGACACCAATGATGGGGCACAATTCCTCCCAATGACACCAATGATGGTGAACAATTCCTCCCAATGACACTAATGATGGGGGATTGTTGCTGCACATTTTGTACTCCTGGTGGCTACAGTCTGGCACCCCCTAAAGTCTGAAAGACAGTAAACTTGCCCTTTGTTTAGAATGTTTGGAGACCCCTGGTAAGAAAGAAGCATAGATCTTTTTTTTTTTTATTTCTTTACACCTTTGTCTATAAATTGCACAGAAAATTAAATAATTTTGATGATGATGTCAAGCAGTGGCGTAGCGTGGGGGGTGCAGGGGGTGCCGTGGCCCCGGGCGCGACATTTAGGGGGGCGCCAGTATGTGTCACTGCCTGCCTCCTCCTAATTTCTAATTCCTGTGTCCCCGGGCTCCGGCCGCCATGTTAAGTGTCCGGCGCCCTGTGATTGGGCGTATGGGGGTCATGTGAGGCGTAGGGCTGGCCTGTCCTCGGTCGCTCCTGAAGTCCCGCCTCCGCACATGACCCCCCATACACCCAATCACAGGGTGCTGCATACTGAACATGGCAGCAAGCAGAGCGCAGGGGAGAAAAGAATGTGAGCCGCTGCTGTGTTCTCCTCCTCATCCGGATCGATGCAGCCAGGACAAGAAGGTGAGTGAGAGTCATGTTACTGGGAGGGGGAGGGGGAGGGGAGAGAGAGACTGTAGGCAGGACAGTATAGTGTAGTTTAGTATGGAGGTCAGTGTAGTGTAGTGGTCAGTATGGGGGGCAGTGTAGTGGACAGTGTAGTGTAGTTTAGTATGGAGGTCAGTGTAGTTGACAGTATAGTGGTCAGTATAGTGTAGTGGACAGTGTAGTGTAGTATAGTGGTCAGTGTAGTATGGTGGTCAGTATAGTGGTTAGTGTAGTATAGTATACTGGTTAGTATAGTGGTCAGTATAGTGTACTTTAGTATGGAGGTCAGTGTAGTGTAGTATAGTGGACAGTGTAGTATGGTGGTCAGTATAGTGTAGTATAGTGGTCAGTATAGTGTAGTGTAGTGGTCAGTGTAGTGTAGTGGACAGTGTAGTGTAGTGTAGTGGACAGTGTAGTATAACAGACAGTGTAGTATAGTGGTCAGTGTAGTGTAGTATAGTGGTCAGTATAGTGTAGTTTAGTATGGAGGTCAGTGTAGTGTAGTGGACAGTGTAGTGTAGTATAGTGGACAGTGTAGTGTAGTATAGTGGACAGTGTAGTGTAGTGGTTAGTGTAGTGGACAGTATAGTGGACAGTATAGTATAGTAGACAGTGTAATATAGTGGACAGTATAGTGTAGTATAGTGGTCAGTGTAGTATAGTGGACAGTGTAGTATGGTGGTCAGTATAGTGTAGTATAGTGGACAGTGTAGTGTAGTGGTTAGTGTAGTGGACAGTATAGTGGACAGTATAGTATAGTAGACAGTGTAATATAGTGGACAGTATAGTGTAGTATAGTGGTCAGTGTAGCATAGTGGACAGTGTAGTATGGTGGTCAGTATAGTGTAGTATAGTGGACAGTGTAGTATAGTGGTCAGTGTAGTATGGTGGTCAGTATAGTGGACAGTGTAGTGTAGTATAGTGGACAGTGTAGTATGGTGGTCAGTATAGTGTAGTATAGTGGTCAGTGTAGTATGGTGGTCAGTATAGTGGACAGTGTAGTGTAGTATGGTGGTCAGTATAGTGTAGTATAGTGGTCAGTGTAGTATGGTGGTCAGTATAGTGGACAGTGTAGTGTAGTATAGTGGACAGTGTAGTATGCTGGTCAGTATAGTGGACAGTGTAGTGTAGTATAGTGTACAGTGTAGTATAGTGGACAGTGTAGTGGTTAGTGTAGTGGACAGTATAGTGGACAGTATAGTATAGTAGACAGTGTAGTATAGTGGACAGTATAGTGTAGTATAGTGGTCAGTGTAGTATGGTGGTCAGTGTAGTATAGTGGTCAGTGTAGTATGGTGGTCAGTATAGTGGACAGTGTAGTATGGTGGTCAGTATAGTGTAGTATAGTGGTCAGTGTAGTATGGTGGTTAGTGTAGTGGACAGTATAGTGGACAGTATAGTATAGTAGACAGTGTAGTATAGTGGACAGTATAGTGTAGTATAGTGGTCAGTGTAGTATGGTGGTCAGTATAGTGGTCAGTATAGTGTAGTATAGTGGTCAGTGGAAGTATGGTGGTCAGTATAGTGTAGTATAGTGGTTAGTGTAGTGTAGTATAGTGGACAGTGTAGAATAGTGGTCAGTGTAGCATGGTGGTCAGTATAGTGGACAGTGTAGTGTAGTATTTTGGACAGTGTAGTATGGTGGTCAGTATAGTGTAGTATAGTGGTCAGTGTAGTATGGTGGTCAGTGTAGTGTAGTATAGTGGACAGTGTAATATGGTGGTCAGTATAGTGGTCAGTGTAGTGTAGTATAGTGGACAGTGTAGTATGGTGGTCAGTATAGTGGACAGTGTAGTATAGTGGTCAGTATAGTGTAGTATAGTGGTCAGTGTAGTGTAGTATAGTGGACAGTGTAGTATGGTGGTCAGTATAGTGGAAAGGGTAGTGTAGTATAGTGGACAGTGTTGTATGGTGGTTAGTGTAGTGTAGTATAGTGGACAGTGTAGTATACTGGTCAGTGTAGTATGGTGGTCAGTATAGTGTAGTATAGTGGACAGTGTAGTGTAGTATAGTGGACAGTGTAGTATGGTGGTCAGTATAGTGGTCAGTGTAGTGTAGTATAGTGGTCAGTGTAATGTAGTATAGTGGACAGTGTAGTATAGTGGACAGTGTAGTGTAGTGGTCAGTGTAGTATAGTGGACAGTGTAGTATAGTGGACAGTGTAGTATAGTGGACAGTGTAGTATAGTGGACAGTGTAGTGTAGTATGGTGGTCAGTGTAGTGTAGTATAGTGGACAGTGTAGTGTAGTATAGTGGACAGTGTAGTGTAGTGTGGTGGTCAGAATAGTGGACAGTGTAGTGGTCAGTGTAGTGGTCAGTGTAATATAGTGGACAGTATGGTATAGTGGTCAGTGTAGTGGTCAGTGTAGTATAGTGGACAGTATAGTATAGTGGTCAGTGTAGTGGACAATGTAGTGTAGTGGTCAGTATAGGAATCAGGTAGGTCAGTACTATTGTATTTGAAGGGACTCAGGGATAGCTAAAAGTCCGCAGGTTGGGGGGGGGGGGGGGCAAATTACTTGCCCTGCCCCGGGTGCTGACAACCCACGCTACGCCACTGATGTCAAGGGAAACCCTCATTTATACCAAACAAGATACACGTAATACTTTGTTATCATGAGTAGAGCTGGACGATTTTCTCAACAACAAAAAAAATCTGCAATTTTTTTAAAAAAAAAACCTCTATTCACGATTCGAATCAAGTTTTTTTTTTTTTTTTTTCGCGCCAGTCCTGAGGAGCTGCGGGCAGGAGTTTTTAGGCGAGGCCACGGCTTCGGCCTAGTCTGCGGCATCCGGCCTCACGGACTAGGCCGAAGCCGCAGCCTCACCTAAAAACTCCTGCCCGCAGTTCCTCAGGAACGGCGCGGTGGGAAAAAAAAAAATCTAAAAAAATCGATTTGCTTAAATTTTGAATCGATCTGATCTCTCAGCTCCATTCAAGATCTGAATCGATTTTTTTCCCCAGCCCCAATCATGAGTAATGAAAGGTCATTGCTGAATGAATAGACCCATGGCTGAAATGTAAACATTGCTCTGGTGAGGTCCATACAGTGATGTACAGACGAGAGCTGAAATGTAAACATTGCTCTGGTGAGGTCCATACAGTGATGTACAGACGAGAGCTGAAATGTAAACATTGCTCTGGTGAGGTCCATACAGTGATGTACAGATGAGAGCTGAAATGTAAACATTGCTCTGGTGAGGTCCATACAGTGATGTACAGATGAGAGCTGAAATGTAAACATTGCTCTGGTGAGGTCCATACAGTGATGTACAGATGAGAGCTGAAATGTAAACATTGCTCTGGTGAGGTCCATACAGTGATGTACAGACGAGAGCTGAAATGGTTAGGAAAAGTATTCTTTATTATCTAGGTAGACATCAAGTACATCTAGAAGGAAATACAGTGGCGGCTGTATACAGAGCCATAGATTATTGTGCCACTGACATGGTGATCACATGGCTTTCTTTATAAACAAACTCATGCCACACAATGCCAAGCCTTGTACAATTATGGCTTTAAAAGGAAACTTTTCTTTTTCCAAATATTTTTTATTTAAGATTTTTTTCCAAGTATAACCACTTCAGCTCCGAGGGTTTTACCCCCTTCATGACCAGGCCATTTTTTGCTATTTTGGCACTGCGTCACTTTAACTGGTAATTGCGCGGTCACGCAACCTTGTACCCAAACAACATGTATATCATTTTTTTCTTTTTCACACAAATAGAGCTTTCTTTTGGTGGTATTTGATCACCTCTGGGTTTTTTTCGTTTTTTATTATATAAACAAGCAAAAAAAATTTTTTTTTTAAATAAAAAACCCAATATTTTTTACTTTCCTATAAAACATTTGTCATACGTCAGGATGATGTGGAGAAGCACGTTAGACCCCAAATGTCTCATCTGCACTCTGTTAAAGCTAATGGAGTGCAAATTGATATTCTCCACTATTGTTGCATTAAATATGGAGATTTGCAGATTGGCCACTAGAGGGAAGACCAGCCGCGCCAATGATTCTTTCTAAGAGCTTAAAGTGGTTTTAAACCCCAAACCAAAAATGTAATATATTGCAGCTCACCAATCATTAGATGTGGTGGCTGCATTTGTTTTCTTTTTTTAGGCCTTTTTCACTTGGTCATCTGGCCAGTAATTCACCTCCTGTATTAGAGTACCCCCCCACACACACTCACACACACACACACACACACTCACTCTGGATGAAGGAGCACAGGGGGAGACATTTGGACAGCAGCATTGTCAGTCTGGAGGGGGGGGGGAGAAGAGTGTTAGATATATTAGCAGATTTAGATACATTAACAAATTGAAGCCAAACTCCAGCTCACACTTTATCATCAGTCACATAGTTAGTCAGGTTGAAAAAAGTCACAAGTCCATCTAGTTCAACCAAAAAAAAAAAGAAAAAAAGTTACAGCAAACTTTTTTCTTTTTCCATTTTGGATAAAGATTTTACATGAATATATAAAAGCTGATCACTGTAAGCACCCCTGTCATTGTTAAATGGTTTGTCTCATCTTTGTATCCTATACATCTGCAAGAGAGCTTGTACTTTTGAAAAAAAAAGGCTTACAGACCAGATCACTAGATGAAAGTAGAAGAAAGAAAGCCTAAAAAAGAAAACTAATGCAGCCATCACATCTAAGAATTGGTAAGATGCAATTTAATTAATGTTTTTTTGGGGGGTTTAATACCATTTTAAAGTGAACTTTCAGTAACTATACAAGTCTGCCTGATTACATTCTCGACATGTCACAATATACAGCAACGGTGTCGTTTTCAACAGCGTTCCGCCTTTTATCATTAAAAATAATCTTCCCTTGTACGCCATTCCTAGGCTGAGATGAGGCCGTCAGTCTGCTGCAGGCAGGAGGAAGCATTTCCTCAGTCTCCTCTCCCCCCAGTTATCAGACTACAACACTGTAACGTTATAGCAAGTCACATGGTACGAGGTTGCAGCAGGGGCTAATCTGTGTCAAACATTTGTGAACACAGCCAAGAACTGGCGAAAGACCAGTATGTAGATGATTGTGATCTCTGAGCTGACACCTCAGTCTAGGTAGTGGACGCTGACCCTGGACAAAGATGTCATTGCTCTAGAGAGGAAAGCATATGGGGGTAGTTTTCAGGGGGATGTCTGTGAGAAAATATAAATATCTGAAAATGCTACATGTACACAATACTTTGCATGCATACACTTAGCGTGAGAAATATATAAATGATGCCACGTCCACCTTAACAACCTGTTAAGATATCAGCCACACGTGGAGTGCTTTGTTTTCAGTCAGCTGCACAAATGTTGGCCATAATTTCTCTAAAAGGTTCATTCCTATGGTCATCGGCTCCATCTAGTGGCCAAATTGTGGTATCGTTTTCCAAAATACAGTACCTCAATGGGAAAATATAGAGCATTTTGACCACTAGATGGAGCCAACAATCCTAGGGAAATGACAGCCAAATTCATGCAGTATGCAGTCCGACTCATTTCATCCAACCTCCCCTGAAGACGTCCCATTGGACGAAAATAAATGAAAAAAAAAAGCCTAAAAAAAGCAAACACCACAGCTAAGGCTTTTTGATTTTTTTCCCCCCTAGGTTTAGATACACTATTTTTAAAACCTTCAGTGTTCAAATGTCAGAAGCATTCATAGGCTGGCCAAAATGTCCCTGTATTTTTTTCTAGAGGAATTCCCACTTTGTCAGCGCCATCTAGTGGCCAATATTTGGTATATTCCCCGTTAAGGTATTTCAGAAAACTTTACCACATTACGGCCACTAGATGGAGCTGATGATACAAAGGTTTTATATATAGACTCCTTTAACCAGTTTCCGCTCGCCCACAGTACATTTACTGCGGGTGTGCGGCACGGGCAGACTGGATCACGGACATGTGTATCACCAGCTGATCGGTACAGCTCCCTCGAAAAATGTGTCCATGGGATACAGCAGTTTGTGGCTCCCGGTACCCGGGCCAGGGTATCGGGTGATCGATATGCGATCACATGATCACAATGTAAACACAACTGTTATGAATGGGTTTCATTCATAACAACTCAGTATTGTGATCCTGTGACTGGTCCACAGCTATCACATGGTACATGGGCCAATCACAGCACACAATAGTAATTACATCTGTTATGAATGTAACCCCTTCATGACAGTTTAAAACATTGCTGTTAGGGCCCTTTCACACTGGGGCGGTTTTCAGGCGCTATTGCGCTAATAATAGCGCCTGCAAACCGACCCGAAAGTGCCGCTGCTGTGTCTCCAGTGTGAAAGCCCCGAGGGCTTTCACACTGGAGTGGTGCGCTAGCAGGACGGTAAAAAAAAGTCCTGCTAGCAGCTTCTTTGGAGCGGTGAAGGAGCGGAGTGTATACCGCTCCTTCACCGCTCCTGCCCATTGAAATCAATGGCACAGCGCGGCTATACCGCCGGCAAAGCGCCTCTGCAGAGGCGTTTTGCGGTGGTTTTTAACCCTTTCTCGGCCGCTAGCGGGGGGTAAAACCGCCCCACTAGCAGCCGAATACCGACGGTAAAGCGCCGCTTACAATAGCGGCGCTTTACCGCCGCTATTGTAAGCGGCGCCGCCCCAGTGTGAAAGGGGCCTTGCAGAAATCATCATTCCTGACACAGCATGACAGCATATATGTATGGGTAGGCTCCGCCCCCCTGCCATATCTCAGGACCGGTTATACTATAAGATTAGGTCTTCTCCCTGCCTGCAGCATTCTCTTTTTTTTTTCTCACTGCTAACAGCCGGTTATGCTACTGCTGAGAGCAGGATTTTTATTTTTCCCTCACCTTGTCAGACGCTTCTGACCAAGCCGCACAGGTTCAAGCCTCTCCTGTGTCGAAGCTCCACGCTGTACAGGCAGACATGAACGCCTATATGGGGGAGACCTCACCCTGCAAGGATCCTGGAGAAGGGTGCGGGTAACTGGTCAAGGACAGCCATAAGAAAACAGCCACCACTAACCAGACCTACTCTCGAATATGGCAAAAGTTCATATCCTTCGCGGAAGACCAAGGGTTCGATCCCCGGGCACCATCAGAACCCCAGGTTCTAAGCTTCCTCCAAACAGGTCTGGACAAAGGCTTTAGTGCTGGTACACTCAAGGTACAAATCTCAGCCCTGACAGCATTGTCAGGGGTGAAGTGGGCATCACGGTCCCTAATCCATCAATTCTTGAGGGCATGTGTGGGAATTCGTCCCGCAGAACGATCATATGTCCCACCATGGGATCTCCAAATAGTTTTGGACTTTTTATCACAGGCCCCCTTTGAGTTAGGGCAGACTACATCTCTATGGAACATCTCTCTAAAAGCAGTGTTTCTTATGGCAATCACCTCGGGCAGGAGGGTGTCAGATATACAAGCCTTAGGCTATAAACCACCATACTGTTGTCACCTGGCAGACAGAGTGATATTACAAACACTACCGCACTACAGACCTAAAGTTAATACCCCATGCCATAGGAATCAGGAAGTAGTACTTCCAACTTTCCAGGCAGAAATATCAGAGATACCACACAGTCTGGACGTCGGGTCCATCTTAAGGCTCGGTTCACACTGGGGCGACTTGTCAGGCGACCTAGTCGCCTGACAAGTCGCCTCCCGTTCTGTGCTATGGAACCGTTCTAATCGGAGCGACGCAAGTCGCTCCGACTTAGAAAAAGGTTCCTGTATTACTTTGGGGGCGACTTGGGGCGACTTGCATAGACTTCTATGCAGAAGTCGTCTCGCAAGTCGCCCCGGCAGTCGTTTGCAGGTCGCCTCGCTGAGGCGACCTGCAAGTCGTGCCGCCCATGTGTGAACCGGGCTTAAAGTGTTACGTAGAGAGGACGGCATCATTCAGGAGGACAGAAAATCTGTTCATCATCCCCATAGTTGCCAACATTGTGAAAACATTTTTATGGACACTTTTTTAGCTGTAGGCGGAGTCTTGTTATAATTAGGGGGGGGGGGGGGCATGGGGTTGACGGTGTGGCACAGGGGAAAAGTAAAAATCCTGCGGCGACAAAATGGGCGTGGTTTACACGAAATAGTGGGTGTGTCTTAAATGGGCATGGCTTAAAGGGGGTGTGGTTAGAGCCTGAGATGAATGAGGGATGGAGAAGGGAAGAGGGGAGAGGGATGAAGGGACAGCAGCCCCAGATCCTACACAACAATGAAAATGTGTGTATTCTAGAAAGTTTAACAATCAGCAGATAAAGATACTCCAAACACCTGGTGTTAGCACTTCAATCATCCCGGCACCATGGTTGTTATGGTGTCAGGATGATTGAAGTGCATTATTTCTATTATAACATTGTAATATAAAATGAAATCATTCAACTCACCATAATGCCGAATCAGTGGGATCCCTGAGCGTGTCACTAGCCACGTCGCCTGCCACCAGCAGAGTCCGTCCTTGCATCGGGTGCCCCCAGCAGAGTCCCCCCCTCACATCAGGAGTCCCCAGCGGAGCCCCCCTACACATCAGGAATCCCCAGCGGAGCCCCCCACTCACATCAGGAGTCCCCAGCGGAGCCCCCCACATCATGAGTCCATATCGGAGCCCCCCCTCACATCAGGAGCCCCCCCTCACATCAGGAGTCTCCAGCGGAGCCCCCCACTCACATCAGAAGTCCCCAGCAGAGCCCCCCTCACATCAGGAGTCCCCAGCTGAGCCCCCCCTCACATCAGGAGTCCCCAGCGGAGCCCCCCTCACATCAGGAGTCCCCAGCGGAGCCCCCACCCACATCAGAAGTCCCCAGCGGAGCCCCCCTCACATCAGGAGTCCCAAGCGGAGCCCCCCTCACATCAGGAGTCCCCAGCGGAGCCCCCCTCACATCAGGAGTCCCCAGCAGAGCCCCCCCACATCAGGAGTCCCCAGCGGAGCCCCCCCTCACACCAGGAGTCCCCAGTGGAGCCCCCCTCACATCAGGAGTCCCCAGCGGAGCCCCCCTCACACCAGGAGTCCCCAGCGGAGCCCCCCCACACATCAGGAGTCCCCAGCGGAGCCCCCCACTCACATCAGAAGTCCCCAGCGGAGCCCCCCCACATCATGAGTCCATAGCGGAGCCCCCCCTCACATCAGGAGCCCCCCCTCACATCAGGAGTCCCCAGCGGAGCCCCCCACTCACATCAGAAGTCCCCAGCAGAGCCCCCCTCACATCAGGAGTCCCCAGCTGAGCCCCCCTCACATCAGGAGTCCCCAGCGGAGCCCCCCTCACATCAGGAGTCCCCAGCGGAGCCCCCACCCACATCAGGAGTCCCCAGCGGAGCCCCCCTCACATCAGGAGTCCCAAGCGGAGCCCCCCTCACATCAGGAGTCCCCAGCGGAGCCCCCCTCACATCAGGAGTCCCCAGCAGAGCCCCCCCACATCAGGAGTCCCCAGCGGAGCCCCCCCTCACACCAGGAGTCCCCAGTGGAGCCCCCCTCACATCAGGAGTCCCCAGCGGAGCCCCCCTCACACCAGGAGTCCCCAGCGGAGCCCCCCTCACATCAGGAGTCCCCAGCGGAGCCCCCCTCACATCAGGAGTCCCTAGCGGAGCCCCCCTTACATCAGGAGTCCCCAGCAGAGCCCCCCCCCACATCAGGAGTCCCCAGCGGAGCTCCCCCTAGCTTCTTATGGGATGAACAGATAGCTAATGCTGTGTTGCACTGCTAGAAATCTGATGAACAATGAATTTAGCACAATGAAATTGCTTGTGAGAACCATGCGACACATACAAACCAGCAATTAGCTCTCCTCAGTCCTCTCAGTCATATATAAAATAGATGGGACCCAGTGGCGGCTGGTGCTGTATATTTTGGAGGGGCGACAAACAAGACAACCATCGCCACCTCCCCCCCCACCCGGTCAGTCTGTCGATCGTTCAGTCGCTCGTCAGCCCCCCCACCAGCCCCACACTTACCCCATTTAGCAGCTTTGGCTCATTCCTGCATCTCCTCTTCCTCCATGGCGGCTGCTTCCTCCTTGGCGGCTTCACACTGCGTCTCCGGCTTCATATCGGCTTCATCCTCGGTGGCTTCCCACCTCCTTCCCTCGGCGGCAGATGATTACATCCCTGTGTTCAGTGGAGAGCAGCCCTGCAGCCAATAGGCACACTGAAGAGAGAAGCCGATTGGCTGCCCCTCTCCTCTGCACTGAACACAAGGGGAAATAACATTCGTGGTGGCAGCGGCGGCCATGTTTGTGTAGCCGCTGCCGTTTTTAGCAAAAACATTCCCGATTTTCTCGGGACAAACTCAAAACCCCGGGACAAGCCTAAATCGGGACGAGGGTGCCAAATTCGGGATTGTCCTGGGAAAATCGGGACTTTTGGCAACTATGCATCCCAGAAGGGAGCAGAAAAGGGCTGGCAGCGTCCTCAAGGACACTGGCATCATGGCTAGTGAAGGTCATACAGAGAGCTTATACTGCAAAGAACCTAGAACCCCCAGCAGAGCTTAGGGCTCACTCCACACGGGGGATGGCGGTCTCATGGGCAAACTTCCGAGGGGTCACCCCTGAACTAACCTGTAGGGCCGCAACCTGGGAAACCTTCAATACTTTTCTGAACCACTGTAAAGTGGACCCTGCAGCTTTAACTACAGTACAGTTTGGCCGCTCTGTATTGGAGCAATTGACATAAAAAAATAAAACTATATAAATGTGTATATAGAATAAATAGTACAGCATTACCCACCCATCTGTCTGGTGATTTTGTACATCCCATACGTATATGCTGTCATGCTGTGTCAGGAATGAGGAAAATTTTATACTTACCTAACAGTAATTTTCCTTTCCTGATGCAAGCATGACAGCATATACTGTAGGTCCCTCCCGTAACTAAAAAAAAGAAAGAAAGAAAGAAACAAAAGGCCTTGCAGTGATACTAAATTACGAGAATGCTGCAGGCAGGGAGGAGACCTAATCTTAAAGTATAACAGGGCCTGAGATAGGGCAGGGGGCGGAGCCTACCCATACGTATATGCTGTCATGCATGCATCAGGAAAGGAAAATTACTGTTAGGTAAGTATAACATTTTCCTTATTGTAACAGCAAAGTGTAAAAAAAAAAAAAAAAAGGCGCATGCGCGGAACTCTGTGACATGGACGCTTAATCACAGAGCTCAGCCCCGTTCCAAGATACCGGCGCCCTCAGCAACGGGTACACCCCCCCCCTGTCACCTCTTTCGGGACCAGAATCCTCTGGCTACCTGCTGGCACAAGATCCAGCGTTTGTGCTGATGAAACGGACCCCCACAGCCACGATCACAGCTCCGCTGGAGGCCGCTGTGAAACCTAAGGTGGCGGCGGAGCGGCTGCCTCACGACACAGCCTACACAGGCACAGCTGCTTCCTCTCCATGGCGGGCGGCTCTTCATGAGGAGGTATGTGGAGGGATCCTGTCACCTTCTCCTGCAACAGGCCCTGCATCCCCGGCATCCACATTGTCTCTTCTTGATCAGTCACCTAATGACATTCAACTGCTGCCCTCTCTGTCAACTTCACAGAAGCCTGAACTGCAGCCACAGACACTGAGCCAGATTACCTCTCATCCCCATGATCTCTCTTTGCTTTTTTCAAGATTTGCTGACATGCTTGATAAAGGTCTTGCTCAAACAGCTGCTAAAATCACCTCAGATATTACCTCAGACATTAAATCAGACCTTCACCTCCTGGGCTCTCAGATTAAGCATATTGAAACTAAAATGGATGCCACCATTGAGCGCGTCAATCAAAATACTGATCGATTCCAAGAGCTTCATGAACAACTGGAGGGGGCTATAGCCAAAATTGATGACCTTTAAAACAGGTCCAGAAGGCTGAATTTTAGGATCAGAGGCCTTCCTTTAATCAAACAATTGATACCTGACATCAGAGCTCACAAATTGGAACTTGATCGGGCCCATAGGGCTCTGGGCCCCCCTCGCTCTGATGGGCTACCTTGTGACATTATAGTGAAGCCTCACTATTACAATGTTAAAGAAGAAGTAATGAGGAGAGCCTGAACCATCCCGCAAATTCAGCTTCTGGGCCATACAGTTCAGGTTTATGCTGACATTTCGTCTTTCACTATTCAAAGAAGGAGAGCGCTCAAACCCCTTATATCTATTCTACAACAGATGAATATCAAATATTGGTGGCTTTTTCCTTTGAGCCTGAAATTTGAATTTAAAGGCAAGACCTTCAGATTCTCTACGCTCGCGGAGGGAGAACATTTGCTACGGAAGCTCGGCCTCCTACCCACAGATCCTTCCTCTCCGATGCAGTCGTCTCCATCCATCCTGACCAAAAGACCTCCTCCATCAAGTCCTCTCACCTCGACGTGGCAACAACCTAAGTACAAGAAGACCAAAGACGGCACTACTACCTGAACTGAAGACCTCATCATTATTTTTCCCTTTTTGTCCATCCCCTTCTGGGATAGGGACACGATCACTCTCTTAGGCACTAGTGCCCACCTACTCGCATTTGTTGACTTCTTTACTGACATTTCCATTTGTCCTGTAGTACATACCCATCTGGGAGGATTCAGGACGTTGCTATGGTTACTCTCTATGGTGGGACTTTATTTTATCTGACTTGAATACTTCAGCTTTCACAAAACTACTGCCTTTTACACCCCACGGGTTCTTAGATACCTGATTCCTCCTCGGAAGGAACCATCGATGGCCTCAGAAGGCACTAACCCTTTTTGATTTTACCCTTTTTACCCTTTACAGCTTTTGCTTCTCCCTGAGTTCACCTTTAGATGCCTAATTGCAAGTTACGTTTGGGGGGGGGAGGTACCCTAACACGTTATGTTTTTTGTTCGCATTGTTTCTGGGGGTGCAATGCAAAGGACAGTACCTATGCACCTCATCCTACACTCGGAGCCAGAGTCCTTTTTTTCTTCTCCTGCTCCTAGTTGGGATTTCTTCCACTAGTTGGAGGAACCATTTTTATGTCTCAGGACATGGCGAAATTTTTTCTCCCATGTCCTCGGTTTCTTCTTTATTCCCTCATCTCTCTTTTTCTTCCTTTTTCTCTTTCTCCCTTTCCTAAATATTTGCTCCTTTCAGGGACGGATGTGGTCTCGCTCGCCTGCAGGTTCCGGAAACCTGTTCTATTGGACTTGAGGTCGGAGGGAATACCTTTCAGATGGAAGGTAAGTGGTTGGGCTTTTCTAGCATCTCAGCCTACACTGCTCCATGACTGATCACAGCACTTCCACGCAGGCTCTACGCTTTGCTTCACACAACGTACAGGGGATTAACTCCCCTATCAAGCGTCAGAAAGTCTTTCAGTTCTATCATGACCAAAAAATAGATATACTATTCCTCCAGGAAACACACTTCCCAAAAACATATACCCCATCTTTCATACATGCCAAATTCCCTACATTCTACCTTGCCAATTCCGACAAGAAAAATAAAGGGGTGGGTATTTTTTTCTTCCGCAAAACTAAATTTTCTCTGATCTCAGAATTCAAGGACCCAGATGGCAGGTTCCTTCTAGTGAAGGGGCTCATAGATAACCAGCTTTACTCGCTAATCTCATACTATGCTCCTAATCGTGGACAACTACAATTTTTTCGCTCCCTTTTTCTCTCCTTGACTCCATTACTGGAAGGCATGGTTCTGTATGGCAGTGATTCTAACATTGCGTTTGACATAGGTAAGGACAAGTCGCGGCCCACAGGATAGGATGGTGTACGTCTCACCAGACAGAGTCTCAACGTAGCCAGACAAATTTTCAAACAGGGCTTAGTAGATGCCTGGAGAGAATTAAATCCTAAGAGTCGGGACTATACACACTATTCTAGTCCCCACAATACTTTTGCTAGAATTGATCACTTTTTCCTTCTGCAAAAACATACCCCGCTGGTAAAAAAAGCAATCATTAAGGACTCTGTCTGGTCGGACCACTCTTTCCTTCTCTTGATAATTCACACACCAATGACTCAGCGACGTGAGTTTCATTGGAGATTAAATGCCTCATTACTTAGCAACCCCTCTCACGTACGTGAGATTGAACAAGATATCCGGGAATATTTCTTGCTTAATGACCTTGATAACATCTCTCCTACCACGTTATGGGCGGCTCACAAAACCTATGTATGTGGTAAACTGATCCAAATGTCCGCTAGGATAAACAAAGCCCGCAGACTTGATATAGACAGACTAGAAACAGAATTCTCGCTTTTAAGCAAGCAACATAAACGTAATCCTACCTCGGCCTCAGCAGCTAGACTTGAAACAGCACGCACAGCTCTTAATTTATCCCTCACGACCCTAGCTGAGAAAAGCTTGCGATGGGATGGAGGGAGGTTTTATCATCAAAAGGACAAACTGGGTACCATGTTGGCTCACAGGCTAACTCCTAAGTTGAGGGCTCGCGCTTTACCTAAATTACGATTGAGCAATGGTACACTTTCCCAGAATCCCCAGAAAATTATGGAAACATTTCATGATTTTTACCGCTCCCTGTACAGCGCACCTGGGAATGAACCTTCCCCTAGCTTCATAGATTCCTACCTCGGTTCACTGAATATCCCTAAGCTTCGGGATCACCATAGGGACAGCCTCGAGAACCCAATTTCGGCGGAGGAAGTCTCTCAGGTCATTCAGAACCTTTAAAATGACTCTGCTCCTGGCCCGGATGGCTTTTCAGCCCCGTACTACAAACATTTTGCCCCACTGTTGTCTCCCTACCTGGCCCGATTCTTTAACCAGCTTCGAACTGGTTCTCGACTAGACTAGATGCTCAACTCAGCCTTGATCACTGTACTACCAAAACCAGGGAAGGACACTAGCTGCACCGCCAATTATCGACCCATATCATTGATTAACAATGATCTAAAAATCTTAACGAAAATCCTGGCAAACAGAATATCTACCTTTATTAGCCTATATATTCATAGGGATCAGATGGGCTTTATTCCTGGGAGACAGGGCCCAGATCAGATCAGGAGAGCTATAGATGTAGTTTCACTTTTAGGCTCGGGCTGGGACAAGGGACCCCCACAGCAGGGATTCCTGCTTTCACTGGACCTCTTGAAAGCTTTCGACTCTGTCTCCTGGGCCTTCCTGATCCAGATACTACAAAAATGGGGATTCGGTCACTCCTTTATGAATATCTTAGGGGCGCTATACTCCACTCCGATAGCACAAGTTAAAATGCAGGGTTATTATTCGAATTCTTTCCCGATTTTGAAAGGTACAAGACAGGGATGCCCTTTGTCCCCATTGCTTTTTGCCATGGTCATCGAGACACTAGCTATCGCTGTTCGGGACGATCCGAACATACATGGAGTGCGTTGTGGCCCACAAACCCACAAGTGCGCTCTCTTTGCTGATGATGTGTTGCTTTTCCTCACCTCACCACTTACCTCATTACCAAATCTTTACAGGGTGCTTGATGACTTCGGCAAGGTGTCTGGTCTTAGGGTTAACTACTCTAAATCGTTGGCACTAAATGTTAATCTACCAATATCCATGATAGCTCTGCTCAAAGATAGCTTCCGGTTTGGATGGGGCGAGGCTATGATCCCCTATCTGGGTATAAATCTTACAGCGTCTTTTGACAAACTCTATAAGGCAAATTTTCCCCCTCTATATCGCAAACTGGGTGAGGACTTGTCACAATGGGATAAACTGGGACTTCCCTGGTTGGGTAGGATAAATTCGATAAAGATGACTTTACTTCCACGCATCGTATATTTGTTTAGATCTCTACCCATACCCGTCCCCAGGGCCCCCCTTAGGAAGTTTCAATCTAAAATCATTAAATTTATATGGGGTAGGAAGGGCCACAGGATTGCCAAGGAGACCCTGTTTAGGAGCAGGGATCAGGGTGGTGTGGGTCTACCTAACCTTCTCTGGTATCACCAGGCAGCACAACTTTCCACTATCTACTCTAAGATTGCACACCCAGATTGGGTACACATGGAACGACAAGCTATCCCTCACTGTACCCTTGATTATAGCCTCTGGTCCTCTTCTAAATCGAGACCTGCCATCATGGTCCCTACACTTTCCCACTCCCTTGTACTATGGGATTCTCTCAAAACTAATCCTCGGCTGATTTCACCTTGGCATCCTCTGTCGCACATTTTCCGAAATCCACTCTTTCCCCCTGGCATGGACATAAAAGCATTCCGGTGGTGGCTAGATAAGGGGATGTATAGGATAGGACATTTTGCTAACCCTGCCGGTCCTCTCTCTAGGACCCATTGCATTAACAAACTTGATATGCCCAACACCGAAAGTTTCCGACACGGACAGATAGTTCACTTTCTCAGGTCCCTTAGGTCCCCTAATTTCAGCCCTTTTTCGATCACGGACTATGAGGGGTGGTGTGGTCAGGCTGTGGAGCAGAGGGGCAGGATTACGGTGATTTACCAATCACTTGCTAAGGCTGAAACCAAATCGCTCTTTATGAGAGAGTTGGAAAATGATCTACAACACACGTGGAGTATTGAAGAATGGCATAGAGCCTCTACTACAGCATCTAAGGGCATTTTGAATACAGCATTAATTGAAGCGAACCTTAAAGTTCTCATGAGATGGTATATGCTCCCCCTAAAGCTATCCAAAATTTACCCTAATGCCTCCCCTATGTGCTTTCGCAACTGCGGGCATGTTGGGTCCATGCTGCACATTTGGTGGGACTGTCCCAGGATCAGGGATCTATGGAATAAGATATTTAATATCATTAGAAAAATAACGGGACTTCCAATCCAAAAGTCCCCTCAACTGGCTCTTCTAAACTTTCCTTGCCCCAATACCCCAAAATTAGTCCAACAACTTATTACGGTAGGTTCATTTTTCTGGGGACCAAGCTCACAATTGCACGGGCTTGGAAACAACCGACCGTTTCCTTCCTCTTGGTTAAGAGGAAGATATCTTGGATCATGGCCCAGGAGAAAACGGTTAGCATCCTTCTGGAAACTACCTCTAAACACGATGCTATCTGGAATCCCTGGAGTAGATACATATCTCTACCGTCCACTATCACTACGTCTTCCGGATCTCTGTAGTTGAGCGAGCACTGCACCGCCCTACGATGTCCTCTCTCTTCCCTCTCCACCCTCTTCTTTCTTTTCTCTTTTCTTTCCTCTATCCTTTCCTCTTTTTATACTTCATGTTATCTTTGTACAGGTTTTTATGATTTGCTAACACTAGGAGAAGCCACTTCTACTTTTTTCTCAAAGATAGGCGGAAGGCTTCCTCTGATTGTTACCACAGCTTGGTTGTTGAAGATTGGAGCGCGGGTTACACTACCTCCACTTATTGCACCTACACATATAACTATAGCCCTAACAGCGATCTACCCTCTCGACAGTTTAGGCTCAATGGTCATACTAGACCCTCCACTTTCATTTCACTATACTTCCTCCCCTCCTTCAGGGTTTCAATTCACAGATGTTTCACCATAATCCATGATACTGGATGTTCGGCCCCGCCTGGGGGGCGGGCCTCCCCTCCCGGCACAGCGAGTTCCCCTGAGGGGTGCTGGGGTGGGGGAGCGGCCCCTCTCTCTGGAGTTGGCCTCCATGGATTTAGCCTACTATTGATACCATACATGCCTCCATCTTTATTGAAATGTTTACTCGGTCTAGTACTATGTCGCTAATGGATGTACAATGGCTTTACCTGTATTGTAGCTTAATTCTTATGTTATATTCTTTTGTTGATAACTCAATAAAAACTTTTTTAACATACTGTCACCAGTCACTATCTCTGATCACCGCCACACCATTCATATGATGATGCTGTACTACACTTGGTGACACAAATCTAACAAAGCAAATTGTAAATAAATACATAAAAAAAATAAAAATAAACACATTTATTTGATTTCTTCATTTTCCAAATTATTGTGCCAAAAAAGTAAAACTTCAAAAAACTCGCCATGCCTCTTACTAAATACCTTGGACAGTATACTTTACAAAATTTTAAGGGAAGAAATTAGCCATCGGTACATCAGGATTGATCAATTTTTAAATATATATAACCTAGTTTATAGACTCTACTGTATAACTTTCCCACAAACCCATTAATATACACTTATTGTGATTTTTTTTTAACCAAAGACATGCAGCAGAATACATTTTGGCTTAAATTTATGAAGAAAATTGATTTTATTGGATATTTTTTATAACAGAAAATAGAAAATATCATTTTGGGTTTTTTTTCAAAAAAAAGGAAAAAAGATAGACAGCAATAAAAAAAACAAAAAAACAAAAAAAAAACCTGACAGATGTTCTAATTCCTCCACACTCTATCCAAAACGTAAAAAACAAACAAAAAAAAACCTCAGAAAATTGTTTCATACTTACTGTAATTTTCTTTTCCTGGTGCCTATCCATGGCAGCATACCTGTGACAAGCAATAAAAAAAAAAAAAACTGACAGATGTTCTAATTCCTCTCCACTCTATCCAAAACATAAAAAAAAAAAAAAAAAGAACCCAGAAAATTATACCATAATTTTCTTTTCCTGGTGCTTATCCATGGTAGCACACCTGTGACAAGCTCCGCCTTGGCTCCTCCCTCAGGACGAGTGAATTTTATAAAAGTAAAGGATTAGTGCACTCCTAGCATTCTACGTAATATAGGATCCTGAGGGTGAGATTGTATGCTGCCATAAATGGGCACCAGCAAAATAAAATTACGGTAAGTATGAAACAATTTTCTGTTTTCCTTGTGCCTCCATACCTGTGACAAATAACTAGCTGAAATGGGTGCATAGTAAAAGATTTATTTTTTAAAATAGGCAAATGCTGGCCTGATAGCCTGTCTGCCAGTTTCTAGAGATGAGAAAGCTGCCGGGTCTACTCTGTAACGTCTCGTAAACGCATGTTGGGATGACCATGATGCTTCCCTTTAGATCATTTTGATGGATATGTCTGCTCTGGCCGTCCAAGAAGCAGAAAACACCCAGGTGGCATACAGCCCAACTGAAGAGGGGGTTCCGGTCCCCTATCCCTGTACACCTTCTTGACCAACTTGATTATCCATGAAATTATTGTACTAGAGCAGGGATCTGCAAACCATGGCTCCCCAGCTGCCGCAGAACCACATGTCCCATGAGGTATTGTAAAGCTCTGATATTCACAGACATGACTAGACATGATGGATACTGTAGTTCCGGACGGGCCCCAGATGATGCTTCTTTTCCCCTGTCTTTTTTTTTTTTTTTTTTTTTTGGAGCATTACAAATGAGTTAGACGAAAGTCTGAAGGGAGTTGTGACTTGAAGATAGTGTCTTAGTACCGAAGTAATATAGTCTTTGTGAAGAAGGTCAAAATTGGATCTGAAAAGATTGTCAGGGCACAAGGCTCGGAGATAGTAGAGGAAGAGGAGAACTTAGGGATGAATCCTTTTCTTTTATAATATTCACTGGTCCTGAGGGAGGAGCCAAGGCGGAGCTTGTCACAGGTATGCTGCCATGAGGGCACCAGAAAAACACCTTTGCCATATACTTTAGGGGTTGTCATTACCAAATTGACGCACTGGATGGCAGCAGAGAGTCACTTACATGTTTTCCTTCCTCCATTTACATCCTAGCTCAATGTGACAAGTAGATAATCTTAATATATGATTAATTTATCTTAGTAAATACCTGAATCAAAACATTTACTCATCATGGGCGTTGATGTTTTTAAATCTGCTTGATATGCTGATTGATAGACTTCCAAGCTTTGAACATTTAAGGGTTCACTGTTATACCTGCCAAAGGCTTTGAAATTCTCTTTAGCCGATCTTGTAAATGACAAAGTAGCACACCATACATAGTTTCTAAATAAAGCTGAACTCCAGGCAGATATAAAATAATACACACAATATTGTACAATTGTCTTCAATAATATATCACTTAATGTATTTTTAATGCAAGCACTTCAAGTATTGAATCTGACATGGTATAAGCCTACAGTGCATCCGGAAAGTATTCACGGCCCTTCACTTTTTCCACATTTTGTTATTTTACAGCCTTATTTCAAAATGAATTAAATTAATTTTTGCCATAATGACAACGTGAAAGAAGTTTGTTTGAAATCTTTGCAAATTTATTAAAAATAAAAAACATAAGTATTCTCAGCCTTTCCCATGACACTCAAAACTGAGCTCAGGTGCACCCTGTTTCCACTGATCATCCTTGAGATGTTTCTACAACTTGATTGGAGTCCACCTGGTAAATTCAGTTGATTGGACATGATTTGGAAAGGCACACACCTGTTTATATAAGGTCTCACAGGTAACAGTGCATGTCAGAGCACAAACGAATCCATGAAGTCCAAGGAATTGTCTGTAGACCTCCAAGACAGGATTGTATTGAGGCACAGATCTGGGCAAGGGTACAGACAAATTTCTACAGGTCCCAATGAGCACAGTGGCCTCCATCATCCATAAATGGAAGAAGTTTGGGACCACCAGGACTTTCCCTAGAGTGGGCCGCCCCGGCCAAACTGAGCGATTGGGGGAGAAGGGCCTTAGTCAGGGAGGTGACCAGGAACCTGATGGTCACTCTGACAGAGCTCCAACATTTCTCTGTGGAGAGAGGAGAACCTTCCAGAAGAACAGCCATCTCTGCAGCACTCCACCAATCAGGTCTGTATGGTAGAGAGGCCACGGAAGGCACATGACAGCCAGCCTGGAGTTTTCCAAAAGGTACCTGAAGGACTCTCAGACCATCAGGAACAACATTCTCTGGTCTGATGAAACAAAGGTTGAACTCTTTGGCCTGAATTGCAAGTGTCATGTCTGGAGGAAACCAGGCACCGCTCATCACCTGGTCAATACCATCCCTATAGTGAAGCATGGTGGTGGCAGCATCATGTTGTAGGGGTGTTTTTCAGCAGCAGGAATTGGGTGACTAGTCAGGATCGAGGGAAAGATGAATGCAGCAATGTACAGAGACATTCTTGATGAAAACCTGCTCCTCACAACGCACCATATATAGAAGGATGTCAGCTATCTCTGACCCTGGAGGTTCTCATTAGACCGAAGGAGGCCTGGGACCTTGCTATAATTATATATATTTTTTTAGCAGAGACCCTAGAGAATAAAATGTCGGTCGTTGCAATATTTTATGTCACACTGTTTTTGCACAGCGGTCTTTCAAACACATTTTTTGGGGGGGAAAAAATACACTTTAATGAATTTTAAAAAAAAACGATATAGTAAAGTTAGCCCAATTTTTTTGTATATTGTGAAAGAAGATGTTATGCAGCGAGAATCGTGAGAGAATCGTGATCTTTATTGTAAGCAAAAAAATTGTGATTCTCATTTTAGCCAGAATCGTGCAGCTCTACAAGGAGTTCAGAAACAGGTAGCAGGTAGCGGATTCAAGGGCAATATCATGCTCATGGGATATGGACACAGGTAGCAGGTTAAGGACATAGCAGAAGACATGTCAAAGTAGCTGTTTCTCAAGAATGGCACACACGGTCAAAACACTTAAAGCGCAGTTCCACCCTTATAAAAGTCAGCAGCTACAAAAAACTCCACATCCTTTCACCTATACACCAGTTTATGTGATTATGTGCGATTTTCCATTGCTTATATAGTCGCTTTTTGAATTTACATTCTAGCCCTTGAGTGTTATATTATTGCATCTATAGCACAATCTGCTTCCAGGTTTGCATTCTGTTTAGGCTTTTGTGTTTTATATACATCACCAGCGCTACACATTTATTTCTCCTATCACATTACAACCAGTCTGATTGTTGTGTTGGCTGCTTATATTTGAGGTTGGCGCAGTATTTACACCACTTTACACAAACAAGTTTAGCTGTTGTCTTTTATTAATCAGACACTCACCTGTCCCAGGGTCCAGTGATGCGGGCAAATGAAGCCCCGCTCCTCTCCCCCTCCTCTCTGCGGCGCCGGTGTCTTGCCGAATAAGTTCCTTCGGCGGATAGGTTCCCCCCCTGTACTGCGCAGGCGCAGCGCCTGCGCAGTACGTAGTACTGTTGGCCGCCGGAGATAGCCGAAGCTCAAACGCTTCGATCAGCTGTACACGGCGCCTGCGCTCTGGGTCCAGATTCCTTCCCCTCTATCCAAGTGGACCTAGAGGGGGAATCTAAAAGTGCCGAGCGCAGCGAGGCCGTGCCCGAAGCGTGGCGAGCGAAGCGAGGCCGTGCCCAAAGCGTGGCGAGCGAAGTGAGCCCGCGAGGGGCCCTCTTACAGGCGCCGTGTACAGCTGATTTTCAGCTGTTCCACTTCGGCTATTTCCGCCGGCTTCTACTGCGCATGCGCAGTAGAGGGGGAACTAATCCGCCGAGCGGAACTTTCTCGGCAGAACACCGGCATTGTCACTGTGGGCGCCTGCCTGTGGCTTCACAGCCGGGAGCGCATTGCGCATGCGCGAGCGGCGCTGTGCACTGTGACTGGCCCGGCAATCATCTGGGACCTGTGACGTGTCCCAGATAATTGCCAAGAGGGAGGGGGAGAGGTAAACTTCCTTCTGGAGCCGCAGTGCCCCGGAAGGAAGTGGGAGCTGGATCCCTCTAAAAAGAGGGTATCCGCTCCCCCCCCCAAAAAAAAAATGACATGCCATATGTGGCATGTTAGGGGGTCACCTGCACTTAAAGCGAAAGTTCTATTTTTGGGTGGAACTCTGCTTTAAACAACATGAGACACCTGAGGATGAGCCTAATACCCTCCCAGTAGCCAGTATCAGTTGGAGACTAAATCATGGAACCTTCAGGCTGCTGGGGACACCCGGTGAAATTTCACTAAGGAACCAAGGTAGAACCAGCCACAATGTTGCACAAGGGGTCACTATACCATCTGATACGTCCTATTTTTTGTAATGATTCCAAGCATTCCAAAGACCCCCAAACTCACAAGGCTGCCATGACAAGAAAAATACCCCCCCCCCCCCTTGGTGTTGATGATTGAAGAAGGGCAGGCAGATGGGACAACTTCACTCTCCAGCTGACCTTTCTTAAATGACTTCCCAGAGGCCCTCTGCCCCTACCCCTGCGACTCCTCCCTACCATTTGACCAGCGTCCTTCTATCAAGTAGGGCTTGCACTATCACCTTCTATGTTGACCCTTTCCAGGGGCTATTCCTCCCCTTAGTCATATAGACCCTTCATCCATTTTATCGTCCTGTATAGGGAGTGAGCCTTGTAACCCTAGGACAGGAAGTGTGTTACTGGTGGGATTATCAAGGGGTAAAAAAAAAGAGGAAAAAAAGCCTGAAAAAACAAAACGAATGCAGCCACCAAATCCAAGGACTGGTAGGTGGCAATATTACATTTTTTATATATGCTTTAAGGCACCATATGTGCACATAAGAATAGGCATTAACATGCAAGTAATTGCACACAGGTATGAATGGGCCCTTAAAACGAAACAATTTCTAAAAAAAGATCAGCTGTATCCATACATTTCTGTGACACATAAATCAAATGGATCTAGGATAAATATCATACCAGGCAGACCAATTAATTCCTCTGTAGCCTCAACACATACCGTTTGCCACTGTTTCAGTCAGCGCCCGTTCACCCATAGATCATACCACAAGTCTTGGCCAATTTTGGAATATCTCAAACCTCTCATCTAGTTTAAAGATCAAACCAGCAACTAAAGATTATATTTTCCATACCATTCCATCCCATACACTGGATTAATAATAAAAGCTTAAGATTTCTTTCTACATTAAACTTTATCAGTGTACTGAAATGCTGCATGGTAGCAAGGAGGTTGCCTGGCAACAATGGGATCCTTGGTAGGGCCGAAGCAGTGTGGCCATTTGAGGACTGAGCTGTAAGGATGAATTAATAGAAAGCAGGGTATTGTCAGAACAAGAGGTTGCAAAATGCAATAAAGAGAGAATAAAACTATTAAAGGCAATAATAAAGAAAAGGACATCACCTAGAAATTGGAGTCAGGTTTAGGTGAATGTAATTACAGGGAAAGGCCATAGAGGCATGGGGAAATGCCATAGAGGAGAGCAATATGACACAGAAAAGGAAAAGAACATGCTGTCCAGGCAGAGATGGCCATAAAGAATCTAAAAAAAAGCTTTGCAACAAGAAGAGTTTGTAATCGAAATAAAGCATTTTTAAAGGGCCAGTAATGTACCAAATATGAACAACTCAGACTACGGTTCTAATCCCTCATGGGTAGGACTGGGAGTTCTCTCTGGCATTAGCTTGGAGAACCTGCATAATCAACATGAGTACCTGGTATTCAGCCTGTCGGGAGCCCACCCGCCCTGCTGCCCCTGCCTGTGAGCCAACATTACATGGGAAACGACAGCTAAGGGCGGTGGGACTGTGCTCTCTCATTCCTTCTTTTGGCCACTGAAATCATGTGTGTGTCCAAAGGGATATTGGGATTACTGCCTGGAGTAGGGGTAAGGGGGTGCAGGACTGTACCTTTGTTTTAATGCCCATGCATTACCATGTTTCTCCAATTGTTGCCCACATTTTGCTGTGGCCTAAACACTATGGGGTTGATTTACTAATGGCAAATAGACTGTGCACTTTGCAAAGTGCAATTGCACTCTGCCAGTGCAGCTGCTTCAAAGCTAATTATATGAACAGACCAGGGCCGTCTTTAATATTGATTGGACCCTGGGCAAACATTTTATTGGGGTCCCCCCCAGCTAGACTCAAAATGAGTTTACTGCAGCAGATCAGGTAGCGATTGTGATTGGCTGCTAAAGGCTACAGCACATAATTTCCACTTGCTGATTGGTTGCTAGAGGTTACAAAACACCATTACTGCTCACTAATTGGTTTCTAGAGGTTACTGCAAATCATTATTGCTCACTGATTTGTTGTTAGAGGTTACTGCACATCATAACCTCTGCATCAAATTGCGGGTGTGGCCAAACTGCACTAGCATTGAGGGGTGTACTATGTATAGAGTGCAGGGTTGAGGCCCACTGGCCTTAAGGGATTGCCCAAGCCCAGTTTTGAGGGCAGGGTTAAGACTGATTAATTTGGATAGAGTCCCCCTTAAATTTAGGCATCTGGCCTGGTTGTGCTTCCATGGGAGGCCCCTATGTTCGGGGCAACTTTAAATTCCGCAGTGAGATGGATCGTAGCTTTCCTCAGGAGGAGTGTGCAGATGAGGAGACTATGGACCATTTTCTGCTTCATTGCCCTTTTAACATTGAGGTGTACAAACAGGTGGGGCGGGCCCTCGGTGTTCCTTTCCTCTCCAGGCTGGGTTATGCTGAGTGCGTGTACGGAGCATTCAATACTGGTGGGGTTTTTAGTTTGGATAAACTTTTTTTAGTTAGCCTAGTAGTCCGTTATTTCACCTGGAACGCACGGTGTCAGGTCAGCACTCAGCATAAAATCCTTCCTGTTCAGGTGGTGGTGTATGACATTTTGCATGGGGTGGGGAAGATTCGGGAGCTTGAGAGAGACAAGTGGGGTCAGGGGGCTTGGTTGAAGGCGTGGAGGGGTTTTAAGCCTCCCTGACTGCCAGGAGTCTCTTTTCTGGGTGTGGCTGTCTGTCTCTTATCACCCTAGATTTTCTAATTTATGATTAATTTTTGATAAATGGCTGCGTACATAGGTGATGGGTTGTGCCTCTTAGGCCCTCACTGCTGCTTTATGTAAATAGTTTTCTAAAAATGTTTTGGTAGTGGACTATGTATATATTGTATATATTCTGAACATGTGTATTCCTTTTATTTCTGTTGAAGTTTTGTACTATGGTTTTGTTTTTTTACTTTTGTATAAAATTGGTTACTTGATTATTTTCAATAAAAGATCAATATTACCCCAATATTACCCCACCATTGATATCAGTGGAAGGGACAGTGCTTCATCATTGGTAATAGTAGGAGGAATAGTACCCCATCGTTGGTGTCAGTGGAATAAATAGTGCTTCATCATTGGTACCAGTGGAAGAAATAATACCTCGTTGTTGGTGTCAGGAGGAGGAATGGTGTCTCGTATCAGTGGGAGGAATAGTGCCCCATGCTGCTGGATCATAGCAAGCAAAGGGCTGCATCCAGCTCCAGGGCCACAGTTTGGAGACCACTGGTATAGAGAAAGGGCACAAGTGAATATTTCTCTTTTTTCACTGTTCTTTAGCTTTTTACTTGTACAATTTACAATAATTCACTATGCATGTGGACAGATTGTTTTTGCTGTATAAGAGATATACAGTGAGGGAAAAAAGTATTTAATCCCCTGCTGATTTTGTAAGTTTGCCCACTGACCAAGAAATGATCAGTCTATGATTTTAATAGTAGGGATGTAGTGATATAGACTACCAGCAGGAAACACCATACCTTTCAGTGTTTCTAGACATCCCTTGTCCTTTTGGTTATCAGTGTAACCAGTGACCTCATATTTGTGTGCCCAACAAAGTGAATTATGGGACGTATAGTTCTCCTTCAGATAGTTGTGTTGCACCCATGTACCCTAAGACTACACATCCCAGGGATCTTTGCTGTAACATGAAGATCGCTGGGAGTAGCTATAAAAGGAGCGAAAAGCCCGCGCAGAGGTCTCTTCCTCCTGGGCCTGACGCAAGACAGTCCTCTCTGTGCTACAGGGAGAGAGGTCGCGGCATACCACACAGAGCCTTACTTCCAACCCGAGGTCTAAATGGCCTAACTATGTTATTTGCTGTCAGACATCCTTTTGACAACATCACTCGGATTGCCTGCCTGTCAGTGTGGGTGCATGTGGTAAGCTTCACTTCGGAAGACCGAGACAGCAAATCCGCTGCACGAGTGCCGCTACACGAGTTTCTGTCCAGAAGACATCAGAGCGATTAGGTTGTTGGTGAGATGGTAAATTGCTCGACCTTTATCTATTCATTGCCACTATTACAGAGACACTTTGCACAGGCATCTTTACCCCAAGTACACTTTACTGCATCGCTTGAACACTGTGCTCAGACGCCTTTAGATCTTCACCACTAGAAATCTATTGCTTTCATTATACCCAAACGGATTACAGTTAACGAGCTCCAACTAGCCAACGAAGAACATCAGATCTGCAAAGTGGAAGTCTTTTGCCATTACTTATAGGAAGGCCCCTATATTACTCTTTGTAGACCCGCTCCCTTCATTAGGATAGCATAGGCTGGCTAGATTAGTGTGGCAGCATAAGTAGTTAACTGAAACATCCACTAGGAGATGACCTCTGATGAAAAGGGAGTGCACATATATTTATATATTATTGTTGTTACTGAACCATTGTCTTGTGTTTGTGAGAGGAATTTGTTTGCTGAGTTGGCGTTGCTATCTCAGCTCAGCAGATTTATTACCTCTCTCTTTGAAATAACTTTCCCTTATTTGGTCCAGGTAAAAAATTTCAGAACCTAATTATACTGAGTTGTTTGATTATTGTCACACAGTACAACAAGGATCTCTGAACCCAGAGTGTCAGGTAGGTTGGAAGGTTCACGCCCGTGCAGATGAGCAGGTAATTCTCAGCAGTCCCCCTTAGGGGGCCGTGCTACAGGTTTATTTTAACAGTGAGAGACAGAATAACAACAAAAATATCCAGAAAAACACATTTCAAAAAAGTTATAAATCGATTTGCATTTTAATGAGTGAAAGAAGTATTTGATCCCATATCAATCAGCAATATTTCTGGCTCCCAGGTGTCTTCTATACAGGGAGTGGGAGTGCTCATAATCTCAGCTTGTTACCTATATAACAGACACCTGTTCACAGAAGCAATCAATCAGATTCCAATCTCTCCACCATGGCCAAGACCAAAGAG
This sequence comes from Lithobates clamitans, assembly GCA_037952925.1. Classification (NCBI taxonomy): domain Eukaryota; kingdom Metazoa; phylum Chordata; class Amphibia; order Anura; family Ranidae; genus Lithobates; species Lithobates clamitans. The sequence goes on from JBBGZY010000309.1 coordinate 354,516, forward strand.
CTGTCCAAGGATGTCAGGGACAAGATTGTAGACCTACACAAGGCTGAAATGGGCTACAAGACCATCGCCAAGCAGCTTGGTGAGAGGATGACAACAGTTGGTGCGATTTTTCACAAATGGAAGAAACACAAAACTGTCAATCTCCCTCAGTCTGGGGCTCCATGCAAGATCTCATCTCCTGGAGATTCAATGATCATGAGAACAATGAGGAATCAGCCCAGAACTACAAGGCAGCTGGGACCATAGTCACCAAGAAAACAATTGGTAACACACTACGCCGTGAGGGACTGAAATCCTGCAGCGCCCACAAGGTCCCCCTCCTCAAGAAAGCACATGTACAGGCCCATCTGAAGTTTGCTAATGAACATCTGAATGATTCAGAGGAGAATTGGGTGAAAGTGTTGTGGTCAGATGAGACAAAAATCAAGCTCTTTGGCATCAACTCAACTCGCTGTGTTTGAAGGAGGAGGAGGAATGCTGCCTATGACCCCAAAACACCACCCCCACCGTCAAACATGGAGGTGGAAACATTATGCTTTGGGCTTGTTTTTCTGCTAAGTGGACAGGACAACTTCACTGCATCAAAGGGACGATGGACGGCGCCATGTACTATCAAATCTTGTGTGAAAACCTCCTTCCCTCAGCCAGGACATTGAAAATGGGTCGTGGATGGGTATTCCAGCATGACAATGACCCAAAACACCTGGCCAAAGCAACAAAGGAGTGGCTCAAGAAGAAGCACATTAAGGTCCTGGGACCTTAATCCCATAGAAAATATGTGGAGGGACCTGAAGGCTTCGAGTTACCAAACATCAGCATCAAAACCTTAAAGTGGATGTAAACCCGATTAATGAAATGTGAGCTAGGCACATATATCTGTAGTGTTTTCTTATCGCTCTTTAAAGCACTATGTCCCGTAGCTTCTGACAAGTTCTCCATCAACTAAGATAAAAGCAGCCTGAGTTTTGTGTTGGGGAGGATGCTATAAATAGATTAGCACTGAACTGAACGATTCAACCAACAGCTCTGAAAGTCTCTTCCTATGAGGAGAGGGGGTGTGTGCCTTTCCTCCAATCAGTTGTCTTGGCTGTATGCCTAGGCTTCACTGCAGTGCTGAACAGGAAGAGAAAATCTATTAACACGATCTGAACTTTCGAAAGAATAAATAAAGCTGAGGACAGCAGATATACATGTAAAACTTATGTAGGGAGATTTGTTTCATCTGAGGCTGTTCACTTCACTGGATATATGTGAGGGTGTACATTCACTTTAATGACTTGGAGAGGATCTGCAAAGAGGAGTGGGACAAAATCCCTCCTGAGATGTGTACAAACCTGGTGGCCAACTACAAGAAACGTCTGACCTCTGTGATTGCCAACAAGGGTTTTGCCACCAAGTACTAATGCCGCGTACACACGCCTGGACTTGCCAACGGGCTAAACTCTGTCAGCATTTCCAAGGGAAAGATTTAGAACATGTTCTATATCTGAGTCCGTCGGAAATGCCGACCAAAAAAGTCCGATGGGGCATACACACGGTCGGAATGTCCGACCGAAATCTCCCATCATTTTTCTATCGGGAAGTCCGGCTGTGTGTACGCGGCATAAGTCGTGTTTTGCAAAGGGGTCAAATACTTATTTCACTCATTGAAATGCAAATCAGTTTATAACTTTTTTGAAATGCGTTTTTTCTGGATATTTTTTTTGTTATTCTGTCTCGCACTGTTAAAATAAACCTACCATTACAATTATAGATTGATCATTTCTTTGTCAGTGGGCAAACATACAAAATCAGCAGGGGATCAAATACGTTTCCCCCCCCCTCACAGTATTTAACACTGTGCAGTTCTGTAACAGACTATTTGTATTGAATACAAAGATATTTGTCAAGACAACCTTCTCATGTGTGTGAGTTGCTATACTAGAGTTTTAATGAGGGATTTCCAGATGACATTTGGTTTACCTCTTAATTGTTCTATAGCAGAGCATGTAAGAAGGTTATTTCAGTTCATAAGCAGAATGCACCCCTTGCACAATAAAGGAATTACATTGTGACAATTGTGAGGCTCCCTGTTCCTAGCTGCAGGCTCCTTTGTACAACCTTACACTGTGCTGTCATTGTTCGTTCCCACTCCATCTCATTCATCGGAAGGTAACGTCGTCTACTTCTCAATGTGCTTTAGTTAAAGATTGAGTGCAGGGAGGCCAAGGCTGAGAGTTGGGTAATTAATCCAAGGTGAAGACATAAAATGTGTTGAACTGTAAAGTCATGGAATGCATCTTTTAAACCTTTTTAAGCTAAAACCTAAATAGAATGTTTTATTTTATTTTTTTTTGTGTTGAATTTAACCCAACGGAATTCTCCCAATGTTACAGCAACCTTTCCTCTCGGCTTTCTTTGGAGGACTCTGCTCCTTCTGTTATTTATCATTCTGTATATTAGTGCTTATCCTAGATCCCATCCTGGCAGGGAATGTCCTGTGACTGGCTGTGATAAACGAATCAACTCAGCTCTGCACCGTCTGCACCGATTGACATGAATATTCAGATCTGTCCCGTTAGCAGAGAATTCAATTCACGAGAAACAGATTCCTGGACCTCTGGGTTAAGGGATCCTCTGTAGATCAGTTGGAACTTTGCAAAAATGTAATACCACGCAATTTTACCCCCTTCCTGCCCAGGCCAATTTTCAGCTTTTAGCGCTGTCATACTTTGAATGACAATTGCACGGTCATAAAACACTGTACCCATATAAAATCTTTATAATTTTGTTAACACAAATAGAGCTTTCGTTTGGTGGTATTTAACTGCTGTAGATCCGCGCTATAGCCGAATGACCGCTACAGCGTGGATCTGCTTTGCTGGGAGTATGTCTATTGACGTCCTCCCCTTTGCAGGCTCTCCACGGCCCCCCTGAAGGGTGTGCGTGGCACGCACTGTGATCGCCCGGTTCTCATGCCCCATACACACGGTCAGATTTTCCGATGGAAAATGTGTGATAGGACCTTGTTGTCGGAAATTCCGACCGTGTGTGGGCTCCATCACACATTTTCCATCGGATTTTCCGACACACAAAGTTTGAGAGCAGGATATAAAAATTTGTTGTCGGAAATTCCGATCGTGTGTACACAAATTCGACGAAAAAGAGCCACGCATGCTCTTGGCTACTGCCCTGTTTATAGTGCCGACGTATGTGTTTTACGTCACCGCGTTCAGAACGATCGGATTTTCCGACAACTTTGTGTGAACGTGTGTATGCAAGACAAGTTTGAGCCAACATCCGTCGGAAAAAATCCTAGGATTTTGTTGTCGGAATGTCCGAACAAAGTCCGACCGTGTGTACGGGGCATCAAAAAACCCCCTCATTTTTTAGTTTCTGTTATAAAATTTTGCAAATAAATAGTCCGATTCTAAAAGAACCCCCCTCACTTTTTAGTTTCTGTTATAAAATTTTGCAAATATATAGTCTTTCTTCATAAATTTAGGCCAAAATGTATTCTACTACATTTCTTTGGTGAAAATAACATAAATAGGTGTATACTGTATTATTTAGTCTGTAGGAAAGCTGTAGAGTCCACAAACTATGGTATATACCAGTGATGGGGACACTTTGAGCCCCAGATGTTTTGGAACTACATTTCCCATGATGCTCATGTACTCTGCAGTGTAGTTGAGCATCATGGGAAATGTAGTTCCAAAACATTGTGCCAAGGCTTGCCATCACTGGTATATACAGTATATATACAGTGCCTTGCAAAAGTATTCATCCTCTTGGCTTTTAACCTATTTTGTTACATTACAGCCTTTAGTTCAGTGTTTTTTAATCTGAATTATATGTAGGGGTAGGTTGCTACGAGTTACAAACATCCACCAAATCACCCTGCTGCCAGACCCCCGTATATCACCTCTGAGACAATGAGCAGTCATTTGAGTAGTTTAGTTGCATTTATTGTGGGATACAACTAGGTTGGGGGTAAAGGAAGATATGGGATGCCCATAGCACTTGTTGACTTTCCATCACATTTGTAGAATATTGGTTAGTAGATGTAGCCCTGAAAATGATGCACTTCTAACATTCACAGTCTCTTCTCCTGCATATTTCCCCTGCAGACTATTGCTCCTCCTCCTCTGCACTGGCTCCTGCAGCGTATCACTACCTCGATCTCCTTTTGTACAAATCCTCTCCTGCAAAACTGTTAGATTCTTGTCTCATTACTTCCAGTAAGACAAAAAGGGATCACTCTGAATAACCCCAGTTTGCTGGCTGTACGTTGTTAATGTAAGTCCCTTGAATGGTGTTGTTTCAGCAAATCAATAAGCCAGAGGCATACAATACCTCTCCCCGGCGGCTCAGTGAGTTTGGTAGCTACACAGTCTCTTGGATGATATTACCAGAGTGCTTTACCAGGCCAGAGATACTCGGTACCTCTCCCCGACGGTCTAGCACACGGCAATAAGCGGACTACTGCCACCAGACAGTCCATAAATGCAAATGCTGCGTTCCCCGGCCACAGCATTCTACACTACTCTCAACAATCCTTCTTTGGCTTCCTCCACACTCACCTTCTCCAAAGTGCAAGTCCTGTGTTCCCCGGTCACAGGAGCTTAACACTTACTCCATCCATGATGAAGATCTTTATCCAGGAATACATCCTAGCAGCTCCTCCAGCCCTCCTCCGTGCTTGGTGTTCCCCCCCCCCCCACGTGGGGACGCCCTGCAGCCGCTGCCTAAAAACTTCATTCTCCCTTTTCCTGCACTGTCAGAATCTCTCTAGCAGCATGTGACCCCAGCTTATGTGGGAGGTCTGCTCCCTGCCAATACCGAATGGGAATTGGCCAGAGTTCCTCACATGAGCTGCCTGCCACTCAAACTTCAGGTCCAGCCTCTGTTCCAGAACAATCTTCCTGAAAGCAGGGGAGGCGCCTAAAGATAGAGGGTGCTACATATATGTGATGGATCAGAACACAATAGTCTAAGTTGGTGAAGTAAAATTAGAAAAATATATACATAAAAGTATTTTTCAGAAATAAAAAACTGATAATTGGCATGTGCGCTATGTATTCACCTCCCTTTGTTATGAAGCCCATAAAAAGCTCTGGTGCAACCAATTACCTTCAGAAGTCACATAATTAGTGACATGATGTCCACCTGTGTGCAATCTAAGTGTCACATGATCTGTCATTACATATACACACCTTTTTGAAAGGCCCCAGAGGCTGCAACACCTAAGCATGAGGCACCACTAACCAAACACTGCCATAAAGACCAAGGACCCTCTAAACAAGTAAGGGACAATGTTGTTGAGAAGTACAAGTCAGGGTTAGGTTATAAAAAATAATTCCAAATATTTGATGATCCCTAGGAGCACCATCAAATCTATCATAACCAAATGGAAAGAACATGGCACAACAGCAAACCTGCCAAGAGACGGCCACACACCAAAACTTACGGACCGGCAAGGAGGGCATCAATCAGAGAGGCAGCACAGAGACTTAAGGTAACCCTGGAGGAGCTGCAGAGTTCCACAGCAGAGACTGGAGTATCTGTACATCGGACGACAATAAGCCGTACGCTCCATAGAGTTGGGCTTTTTGGCAGAGTGGCCAGAAGAAAGCCATTACTCTCAGCAAAAAAACAAATGGCACATTCTGAGTTTGCAAAAAGGCACGTGGGAGACTCCCAATATGTATGGAGGAAGGTGCTCTGGTCTGATGAGACTAAAATTGAACTTTTTGGCCATCAAAGAAAACGCTATGTCTTGGGCAAACCCAACACATCACATCACCCAAAGAACACCATCCCAACACTGAAACATGGTGGTGGCAGCATCATGCTGTGGGGATGTTTTTCAGCAATTGGGACTGGGAAACTGGTCAGAGTTGAGGGAAAGATGGATGGTGCTAAATACAGGGATTCTAGAGCAAAACCTGTACCACTCTGTGTGTGATTTGAGGCTAGGATGGAGGTTCACTTTCCAGCAGGACAATGACCCCAAACACACTGCTAAAGCAACACTTGAGTGGTTTAATAGGAAACATGTAAATGTGTTTGAATGGCCTAGTCAAAGCCCAGACTTCAATCCAATAGAAAATCTGTGGTCAGACTTTTAGATTGCAGTTAACAAGTGCAAACATTCCAACTTGAAGGAGCTGGAGCAGTTTTGCAAGGTGAAATGGGCAACAATCCCAGTGGTAAGATGTGGCAAGCTCATAGAGACTTATCCAAAGCGACTTGGAGCTGTGATAGCCGCAAAAGGTGCCTCTACAAAGTATTGACTTTAGGGGTGTGAATAGTTATGCACATTGACTTTTTCTGTTATTTTGTCCTATTTGTTGTTTGCTTCACAATAAATAAACAAAAAAACATCTTCCATGTTGTGGGCATGTTCTGTAAATTAAATGATGCAAATCCTCAAACAATCCAAGTTATTCCAGGTTGTGAGGCAACAAAACACGAAAAATGCCAAGAGGGGTGAATACTTTTGCAAGGCACTGTATTTGAAAATTGACAGTCTAAGGTATTTAATCAGAGGCATGTCGAGTTTATTATATATATATATTTTTTACATACTGTCACTAGTACAGCGCAGAATCATCATATAATAAAAATATTAATTTTATTTATAGGCGCCTTTCAGAACACTCAAGGTCACCTTACAAAGAGAAAAAACAAAGCAACAAAAAAGTCAAATAAATAAAATAAAATACATTACATAACCATTAAATTACAAAAACAAATCAAATAATAATAATACATTTACAGTATATAACTGGTGTGGTGGTGATCAGGGATACTGACTGGTGAGAGTATGTAAAAAAAAAAAATGTTTTACATTTTGTTTTTCTCTCTTTTTTATTACATTTTTTTTTTAAGAATTTTTTTACACACTGTGACCAGAGTAATAAAGTGTTACCATAGTAACACTGTACTACTCTGGAGAGGTGATCAGGATTTTTATTACACGTTGTGGTCGCTTATAAGGGTGATATGCACTGTTATAAAGAAACCATTTTTTCTGAATAAAATCGATATAAAATCGATTCATTCAGTGTGTATTGTTGTGATTGACCACAGCTACATGGTACAGATGGGCTGTGATTGGCCCTGTCTGTACCATGTAATCACTGTGTCCAATCACAGCGAGCAACACAATAGTACACAATGAATGACTGGAATGGAAGCCATCCATTGTGTAAAATCAACATGTGATCTGCTGTGATTGGTCACAGCGATTACAATCTACCGCCAGTGGCCTGGTACAGTGATCTGTCATTGGTTGTGTCCAGTGGACACAGCGGGTGACAGATTGTGCCACAGCATGGCCTGTGGTGCGTTCTGGGGAGGCCACCTGTAACTAGAGCAGTTTCTGCCCGGCCATCATTTGTCTATAGGCCTGGCAGAAACTACTGTAATTAAAGCTGAACTAAGGGATCAGTACTTTTTTTAACCTCTTCAACCTCCATCTCCCCATCTACAGCTGCAGTGCAAAATATGTTTTCAATACCTAACTTAAAATGATATTAATCACTTCAGGAAGATTTTACCCCCAGAAGATGTCTCCATTCTTTAGGGCTAAAATGATCGCTAACATCTCTGTCACCAATCTCGTAATTGCACTCCGCAGGTGACAATTTCTTGGAAAAGTAGCCACAAGGATGCAAAGCGCTCAGAGTTAGGACGTTGAGACAGAAGGGCGCCAACTCCAGTCTCAGAAGCGTCAACCTCAAGGATAAAAGGTAACGTAGGATCAGGATGTGCCAACACAGGAGCAGAAACAAAGGCAGCCTTGAGACTCTCGAAGGCCTTATTGCACTCTGGAGACCAACTCTGTGGGTTACCGTCCTTTCTGGTTATATGGTCATATCAGTCAGGGGCTTGACAAGAGATGAGAAGTTACAAATAAATTTTTGATAATAGTTGGCAAAGCCAAGAAAACACGTCAGAGGACGTAAACCCACGGGTTTGGGCCACTGTAGGACTGCTGAAAGTTTCTCTGGGTCCATCGAAAAACCAGCAGTGGAAATGACATAACCCAGGAATTTAACCTGTTCACGATGGAATTCGCACTTCTCCAATTTACAATAGAGATTGTTCTCTCTTAGTTTCTGAAGCACACGACAGACATCTGTGTGGTGGTTCTCCAGGGACTTGGAACATATGGGGATATCGTTGAGATTAACCACCACACATAACTGCTACAAATCTCGAAGACATCATTAATAAATTCCTGGAAAACTGCTGGGGCGTTACAAAGGCCAAAAGGCATTACGAGGTACTCATAATGGCCTGTTCTGGTATTAAACAAAGTTTTCCACTCGTCGCCCTCCTTAATCCTCACAAGATTATATGTCCCTCTCAATTCAAGCTTCGTGAAAACCGTTGCTCCCTTGAGGCGGTCAAATAACTACAGAATCGGATAGGCATTCTTAATCGTAAAACAATTGAGACCCCTATAATCAATACAAGGTCTCAGTTCACCACTATTTTTCTTCACAAAGAAGAAACCAGCACCAGCAGGAGACAAGGATTTGTGGATGAAACCTTAAGAAAGTGTATCTGCAACATACTCCTCCATGGCCTTATCCTCCAAGAACGACAAAGGGTAAACCAGGCTACGAGGGATGGCACCAGGTTGAAGGTCAATTGCGCAATCATACGGCCGGTGTGGAGGCAAACTACCGGCTTGACCTTTGACAAAGACATCGCTAAAATCGCGGTACTCCTCCGGCATGGAGGAGAGTGAAGAGGTGTACAGGACCTTGGCTACCTTCTGGAAGCATGTCTTACTGCATTGTGGCGACCAGGAGAGAACCTCAGCATGGAGCCAATCAAAAGAGGGGTTGTGCCTCTGTAACCAAGGATAACCAATAACCAGCGGAAACTTAGGTGAGGAAATAACTTGGAATTGGATTATCTCATGGTGAAGAGCCCCTACGGCCATGGACAACGGAACAGTCTCATGAGTCACATGGGCGGCTGTAGAGGTCTCCCGTCAAGAGCCTCAATGGCAAGTGGAGTGTCATGCAGCTGCAGCGGAATCGAGTGCTTCGATACAAAGGCAGCACCAATGAACTGGCCTGCAGCCCCAGAGTCGATTAGAGCCTGTATCTCGCTGGATGACTCAGCCCAAGAAAGGGTAACCGAAACCAGGGCCTTATCCTAAATAATAATTTTAAAAAAGTAAACAGAATAAACGTAGGCAAAACCTAGCCAGAGTTCAGGAACCGGAACGGATAGTCAGACAAGCCAAAATGTCAGAGCCAGAGTTGAGCGTAGTAGAACAGCAAGCAGGATCTGGAGCCAGAAGGAATGTCAGCCAAGCAAGCCTTTAACAGGAACACAGGAGAGCATCTCTAGAGATGTGACCAAGGCGAAGGCAGAGATCATCTGCACTGGATATCATCAACAGGTGAGTCACTGTGGAGAGATAGGAGCTGGCAATTAGCCGACAGCTGAGCGGCTAGCTTTAAGAAGGAAGGGCTGAGCTCAGCCCTGACACCTTGCCTCTGAAGCCCAATCTACTTTCAGATCGCGCTCCAGATGCTATTGACAGGCAGTGAGGAAGCGATGCAACGCCTCCTCAATGACTGTTTTAACCCCATTTTTTGCACTAAATTAAACACTTTAAGGCAAGCTCTTCTTAGAGTAGAAGCCAATTCTGTATACCAACAAGGAGATAGAAACAGGAATAAAAGCGCCTCTAAGTGTAGTATCTTCAAGCACACACTAAAAAGGGGCAACTCACATAAAGTACATAGATGTAAGGCTTATAAAACCTGGTAAACATGAATGGAGTGGAAAACGCCCAAAGTCTGCAAACAGGAGCACTGTGTGGACCGCATTGCGCATGCTCCGACACACGTCATGCACTCCTGGTGACGTCATCACGCCAGCATTGGGATCTACGATGTGCTCCATGGAGAATTCCGCCCTTGGTGATCTGGACAAGAGTGGCCGGCTTTGCTCCATGGCTCTTGGGGGTTTTTAGTGTACTAATAAATTGCTTAAAGATACTACACTTAGAGGCACTTTTTCCTGTTTCTAATTATTTATTGATTTGTTTGTCTGAAAAAACTTCTCTTGTTTGGAAAATACCAGGAAGCGCACTGAAATCATCACGTCTTGTATTTCACAAAATGAATGCTTTTATCTAAGCAATTTGACATAGCATGCAATGGAATCTACAAAACAAGACCTAAGAGGATCATTAAAAACATGTATTTCTATGGACCACTTATCTCGCTGTTATGGTTTTGAGAATAATATGACTGACTGACAATCAGAGAAACCTTCACCCCTATCGGTTCTATGAATATAAAGCAGCAATAAATATATCAGAGTGTTTATCTTATAAGAAGCAATGTCCTTCTAAAGTGGGAAATTTCAAGTAGGGACCCTGCCCCAGGTGGTGGTGCTGAGTGACAGTTCTGTAATAATGTATGAATCTGAAGTTATAATCAGCCCAGCCTTTCCAACACTTTTGTGAAGGCAGAGTTAGCTTCTTTAAGCTCCTTTATTTATTATTAATTACTGGTACTTATATAGCACCGTCAATTTTTGCAGCACTTTACATATATATTATATATTCAAATCAGTCTGTGTCTTCAAGGATCTTACAATGTAAGGTCCCTAACTCACAATCATACATACACATACTAGGGCCCATTTGAACAGGAGCCAATTAACCTACCAGCATATCTTTGGAGTGTGGGAGGAAACCCACGCATGCACAGGGAAAACATACAACCTCCAGGCAGAGATTGCCATGGTTGGGAATCAAACCAATGACCCTAGTGCTACTAGGCAGAAGTGCTAACCACTTAGCCACTGTGCTTATATTATTGGTACATAGTAGCTTTGGTTGCTGGGTTGAGTTCAGAGCAGGATCAGTCACAAGGGAACCTAGGCAGGAGCCCAACCTAGCTACAACCTTCATGTTCCTGCAGTAAACCAGACAGATAGAGCAATTGGTCAATGGTGTGCACTAGTCTGTCACTTAGCAAGGAAGGATGCTTAGTGTCTAATAACAGTCTTATGTGAGTGAAAGTGATGGGGACAGGCAAAGCTTCCCCACCCTCATTTAAATAATCTCTTGTTGGGCTAGGAGCTATTACGTGGTGAAGATTTGGGCTGGACAATCATAGTCTATGTGCTTCAGTGGGTTGTGTTTGGTAGCCCACACAAGCTGTGCTCCTTAGCACCTTGGGACATTTTTGAATTTTATAGTGTTACCAGGCCACCAACCCTTGGTGGTTTACCTGGGCTGGAGGATAGAAAAGCAGAGCCAGGAACCATGGATGCTCAACTGACTCCAGAGGAAATGGCAACACATTCACGGGAATCTTTGCTGCTGGAGGGACTTTAGCCTTGTGTTGCTGCATGTGTGCACATCATGGGCCACATGCGGACTGAGAAGTGGACTGCCTGTCATGGCGAGGTTTTCCTGGTGCCTCCATGGCAGAATACCACAAGTATACTGCCATGGACAGGCACCAAGAAAGCAAAACTATGGTAAGTATGATACAAGTTCTTGTTTTAGGTATCCCAATTCACTGGGGATTGGTGTCATCTTTAAATCTATACATGTTGAGGAGCCATCTTGGGATTTTTGGATTTTGACTACTCATTAGCTAACGAGGACTGAGAGATCCTAATGTAATTTTCGAAGACTCCAGGAGTAACACAACAGAGTCAGCATATAATGCAAACAATATTATAGCACACAAAATATGTCAGAGCTGGAACATCTTTATCTGCTCCTTAAAATGGAGCTCCACCCTAAAAGGGGTTGCTTTGCTTCTCTGCCTCCCCCCCGCTGCCACATTTGGCACCTTTTTTGGGGGGGAGGTACCAGGTTTTGACAGGTACCTGCTCCCACTTCTGGCTGAGTGCACCACAGCGAACTCAGCCAAAAGTTACGCCTCCTTCCCCTGCAGCCGGTCCAATCAAAGAGCGCAGCACGCTTCATGCATGCGCAGTAGGGAGCAGGCTTCACTGCTTGTTTCCCTTAGTGGAGATGGTGGCGGCAGCACCTGATTGCCAATTAAAAAATTGGCTCGGGTGAAGACACTGCTGGATTCCTGGACAGGTAAGTGTTCTAATATTAAAAGTCAGCAGCTACAGTATTTGTAGCTGCTGTTTTTTTTTTTTTGTTTTTTTTTTTTTTGCAGGAGCCTGGAGCTCCGCTTTAAGATGCAGAGAAATGGTGACCTCATACCAAGTTCCAGTTCCCCCCCAAAACTGTTTTGTTCACAGTACAACCCAACCAGACTTCTCTCTCTGACACATTTTTTTTTAATTCTTTATTTTCACAGAAACAGTGTTACAATTACACACGAAGACATCTTACAACTAAGACATAGCATCTATCAGTGGCGGCTGGTGCTCAAAATTTTTGGGGGTTGCAAACAAACTGAGAAATACTGAACCCCCCCCCATCAATTGCAACCTCATTGTGCCCACCAAACGCAGCCATTCGTGCCCATCAAATGCAGCCACTTGTGCCCATCAAACGCAGCCACTTGTGCCCATTAAATGCAGCCACTGTGCCCATCATATGCAGCCATGTGTGCCCATCATATGCAGCCACTTGTGCCCATCATATGCAGCTACTTGTGCCCAGTATATGCAGCCACTTGTGCACATCAAACGCAGCCACTTGTGCCCATCAAACGCAGCCACTTGTGCCCATCGAACGCAGCCACTTGTGCCCATCAAATGCAGACACTGTGCTCATCATATGCAGCCACGTGTGCCCATCATATACAGCCACTTGTGCCCATCATATGCAGCCACTTGTGCCCATCATATGCAGCTACTTGTGGCTAGTATATGCAGCCATTGTGCCCATCAAACGCAGCCACTTGTGCCCATCATATGCAGCCACTTGTGCCCATCCAATGCAGCCACTGTGCCCATCATATGCAGCTACTTGTGCCCATCATATGCAGCCACTTGTGCCCATCCAATGCAGCCACTGTGCCCATCATATGCAGCCACTTGTGCCCATCAAATGCAGCCACTTGTGCTCAGTATATGCAGCCACTGTGCCCATCATATGCAGCCACCTTTTGCAGCCACCTGTGCCCATCATATGCAGCCACTTGCCCATCAAATGCAGCCACTTGTGCCCAGTATATGCAGCCACTGAGCCCATAAAATGCAGCCACTGTGCCCACTGACCCCCCCCCCACTCGCGGGGTTTGCAGCTTTGGCAGCCCCCCTGTGCATGCGCAGATCGCAGCTTTGGTAGCCCCTCACCCCTCGCGCGTGCAGATCGCGGCTCCAGTAGCACCCCCCCCCCCCGTGCGCGGCTCTGACAGGGGGGCTTACCGTAGCACTGCAGCAGCTCCTCTCAGAGCAGTGGCAACCTCCGCTCCACTGCGTCTCCTCCGTTACTCTTCCTAAGCGCAGGCATCCAATAGGGCTGCCCGGCGCTTTGGCCAATCAGGAAGCAGGTCTGACGCCCTGCCTCCTGATTGGCCGGTAGGAAGGTTAGTGTGCAAATAGCGAAAATTAATTTGCTATCGTCACACAATTGGGTGGGATCAGGGCTGACTCTCTGCGCCCTGAGCCCACCCTATTTTGAAGCCTATTAGAGCCTCTGGCTCTAATCAGGTGCTTCAAAAAATACCACCCCCTCCCACCCCCGCCATAGGAATCTATGCGTCCGGCGTCCTGAAAGGGGCCAGGCGCATGGATGGGGGGGGGCGGTGCCGTGCGCCCACAGTGCACAGGCCGCCACTGGCATCTATTATAAATCTTGCCCATGTCACGACTAACAAAAAATAAAAATAAAAAATGTACTATTTCAGATACTGCTAGGCTATATTATCTTTAAATTATATAATAGTTCAGCAAACTCTTATTATAGTCAATCAAAAGCAACACAGTTTCTCTTTTTCTTATATTTTCCTTAGCCAGGAAGGGATATGGCTACACCTCAAAAAGTAAGAAAAGACAAAAAGAAAAAATAAATAAAAAGGATCCAGAAAAAAAATTCCCTTTCTCTTCTCTTTCCTCCCCCCGAACGGGCTTGACTACTCTACCCTCCATTTATCGATAGATTACCTCTACGGAACAAGTCAGTGGGCCATTTACTGCTGAGCGGCTGAGGACATCTGTTCCCTATAACTAAAATATGGAGTCCAGATTTTCCGATATTTCTCATCTTGGTCTTTCAATGTCATAGTAAGATTTTCCATTTGTTGGAATTCTGTTATCCTGGCAAACCAGTGCAGTCTGGTTGGAGGGGTAGTATTCTTCCACAACGCCGGAATACATGCCTTTGCTGCGGTAAGCAGATATTTTAAAAGTGGGTTTTTATATTTTTTAATAGATAAAGGAGTGTCAGAGACACACCTGTGATTGTTTTAACACTTTCAGCAACCATCGTCCAGAAATCTTTCAGCCCTGGACATTCCCAAAAAATGTGTAACATAGTGCCCTCAGATTCCTGGCATAGCCAACAGATATTCGATACCTGAGGAAGTATCCAATGTAATACTGCCAGTGTTCTGTACCATCTAGTAAGGATTTTATAACCTCATTCTTGATACCTATTCGCCAATGGCGCCTTGTGGGCGAACAGTAACATCTTATCCTTCTGAGCCTGAGAGCATAAAACCCCCAGATCTCTTTCCCACGATCGTAGGAAAGCAAGTTCTTGTGGCGCTCCCAGTCCAATCAGCGAAGCATAGAGATATGACAGCGAATGTCTCAGCGGTTCCCCCTTTAAACATAATTGTTCAAACATAGAAGGTGCACGTATTACAGCAAGTGTTATTGGCAGTGATCGAGCGCTAAGCTGTATCCGGCAAAAATAATCCAGATCTGATGAAAAATAATGTTCGATCTCTCTACTGCTACTAAAGCATTAAAGCAAGGGTCTTTCAGACCCGGGTGAAAAGCCACTATACCCAAAATTGGAATTAAAGGGCTTGGATATGGCGAAATAGTAGTAGTTTTAAAGATCTTTTTAGTAGTCCGCAAAGTGGTGCCCACCATTGGGTGCCCTTTCACGGTCTGTGGGTAGGGATGAGCTTCGAGTTCGAGTCGAACTCATGTTTGACTCGAACATTGGCTGTTCGCAAGTTCGCCGAACAGCGAACAATTTGGGGTGTTCGCGGCAAATTCGAATGCCGCGGAACACCCTTTAAAAGTCTATGGGAGAAATAAAAAGTGCTAATTTGAAAGGCTTATATGCAAGTTATTGTTATAAAAAGTCCTTGGGGACCCAGGTCCTGCCCCAGGGGACATGGATCAATGCAAAAAAAAGTTTTAAAAACGGCCGTTTTTTCAGGAGCAGTGATTTTAATAATGCTTAAAGTCAAACAATAAAAGTGTAATATTCCTTTAAATTTCATAGCTGGTTGGTGTCTATAGTATGCCTGTAAAGGGGCGAATGTTTCCCGTGTTTAGAACAGTCTTACAGCAAAATGACATTTCGAAGGAAAAAACCCAGTTAAACCTACTCGCGGCTATTGCATTGCCGACAATACACATAGAAGTTCATTGATAAAAATGGCATGGGAATTCCCCACAGGGGAACCCCGAACCAAAATATAAAAAAAAAATGACATGGGAGTCCCCCTAAATTCCATACCAGGCCCTTCAGGTCTGGTATGGATATTAAGGGGAACCCCGGCCAAAATTTTAAAAAAAAATGACGTGGGGTTCCCCCTAAATTCCATACCAGACCCTTCAGGTCTGGTATGGATTTTAAGGGGAACCCCGCGCCAAAAAAAAACAAAAAACGGTGTGGGGTCCCCCAAAAAATCCATACCAGACCCTTATCCGAGCACTCAACCTGGCAGGCAGCAGAAAAAGAGGGGGGGACGAGAGTGCGGCCCCCCCCTCCTGAACCGTACCAGGCCACATGCCCTCAACATTGGGAGGGTGCTTTGGGGTAGCCCCCCAAAACACCTTGTCCCCATGTTGATGAGGACAAGGGCCTCATCCCCACAACCCTGGCCGGTGGTTGTGGGGGTCTGCGGACGGGGGGCTTATCGGAATCTGGAAGCCCCCTTTAACAAGGGGACCCCCAGATACCGCCCCCTCCTGTGTGAAATGGTAAGGGGGTACTTACCCCTATCATTTCACTAAAAAACTGTCAAAAATGTTAAAAATGACAAGAGACAGTTTTTGACAACTCCTTTATTTAAATGCTTCTTCTTTCTTCTATCTTCCTTCATCTTCTTCTTCTGGTTCTTCTGGTTCTTCCTACGGCGTTCTCGTCCAGCATCTCCTCCGCGGCGTCTTCTATCTTCTTCTCCTCTGGCCGCTCCGCACCCATGGCATGGGGGGAGGCTCCCGCTCTTCTCTTCGTTTTCTTCTCTTCTTCTCTTCTTCTCTTCTTCATTTTTTTCTCTGGGCCCTCCGCATCCATGCTGGCATGGAGGGAGGCTCCCACTGTGTGACGGCATCTCCTCGTCTGACGGTTCTTAAATAACAGGGGGCGGGGCCACCCAGTGACCCCGCCAACCTCTGACGCACGGGACATGACGGGACTTCCCTGTGGCATTCCCCGTGACGTCACAGGGAAGTCCCGTCAAGTCACCGTGCGTCAGAGGGGGCGGGGTCACGGGGTGGCCCCGCCCCCCATTATTTAAGAACCGTCAGACGAGGAGACGCCGTCACACAGCGGGAGCCTCCCTCCATGCCAGCATGGACGCGGAGCGGCCCGGAGAAGAAAATGAAGAAGAGAAGAAGAGAAGAAGGAAGAAGAGAAGAAAACGAAGAGAAGAGCGGGAGCCTCCCCCCATGCCATGGGTGCGGAGCGGCCCGAGGAGAAGAAGATAGAAGACGCCGCGGAGGAGATGCTGGACGAGAACGCCGGGGGAAGAACCAGAAGAACCAGAAGAAGAAGATGAAGGAAGATAGAAAAAAGAAGCATTTAAATAAAGGAATTGTCAAAAACTGTCTCTTGTCATTTTTAACAGTTTTTTTGTGAAATGGTAGGGGTAAGTACCCCCTTACCATTTCACACGGGGGGGCCGGGATCTGGGGGTCCCCTTGTTAAAGGGGGCTTCCAGATTCCGATAAGCCCCCCGCCCGCAGACCCCCACAACCACCGGCCAGGGTTGTGGGGATGGGGCCCTTGTCCTCATCAACATGGGGACAAGGTGTTTTGGGGGGCTACCACAAAGCACCCTCCCAATGTTGAGGGCATGTGGCCTGGTACGGTTCAGGAGGGTAGGGGGCCGCACTCTTGTCCCCCCCTCTTTTCCTGCGGCCTGCCAGGTTGCGTGCTCGGATAAGGGTCTGGTATGGATTTTTGGGGGGACCCCACGCCGGTTTTTTTTTTTTGGCGCGGGGTTCCCCTTAAAATCAATACCAGACCTGAAGGGTCTGGTATGGAATTTAGGGGGAACCCCACGTCATTTTTAAAAAAAATTTTGCCCGGGGTTCCCCTTAATATCCATACCAGACCTGAAGGGCCTGGTATGGAATTTAGGGGGACTGCCACGTCATTTTTTTTTTTAAATTTTGGTTGGGGGTTCCCCTGTGGGGAATTCCCATGCTGTTTTTATCAATGAACTTCTATGTGTATTGTCGGCAATGCAATAGCCGCGAGTAGTTTTAAATGGGTTTTTTCCTTCAAAATGTCATTTTGCTGTCAGACTGTTTTAAACACGGGAAACATGCGCCCCTTTACAGACATACTATAGACACCCCCCAGCTACGAAATTTAAAGGGATATTACACTTTTATTGTTTGACTTTAAGCATTATTAAAATCACTGCTCCTGAAAAAACGTCCGTTTTTAAAACTTTTTTTTGCATTGATCCATGTCCCCTGGGGCAGGACCCAGGTCCCCAAACACTTTTTATGACAATAACTTGCATATAAGCCTTTAAAATTAGCACTTTTGATTATTCATGTTCGTGTCCCATAGACTTTAACGGTGTTCGCGCGTTTGAAAGAACTTTTTTCCTGTTCGCATGTTCTGGTGCAAACCGAACAGGGGGGTGTTCGGCTCATCCCTATCTGTGGGATATCTGAATCCAGAAGCCATACAAGCCCTTCCAAAGGTAGGGCAACCGTCGCTTGTTCCATGTGGACCCATGGCTTCTTTTGAAGCGCACACCAATCCACTAGTGGTGCCAAATGTGAAGCCTCATGATACTTAACTGGGTCGGGAAAAATCCCCCCTCTTTCCTTAGGGAGCGATAAAATCGCCCTTCGCACTCTCACTGGTTTTCCGGCCCAGATAAATATCAGAAACTTTGATCGAAGATCTCTCCAAAAGCCTGGAGGAATTTTATTAGGTAAGGTCTTGAGTAAATACAACAGTCTTGAAATCACATTGATCTTTATGATATTGGTCCTACCAAAAAATGTAAAAACCTCCCTGTCCCACCGTTGAAACTCCAGTTTGAACTGTCGTGCCATCGGAGCAAATTAAGTTCAAACACCATATTTCATTTATTCAGTATCTTTGTCCCTAGATAACATATATGGGAATCTGTCCATTTCAAATCAAATTGGGAAACTATCTGGTGCTGAAGGGGCACACCCAACTCCACCCCATTGCCTCAGATTTATTATAGTTCACCTTAAAATTGGACAATTGGACAACGCACCATATGTGCATAACTCCAACAAAAGGAATACAACTGGAGAAGTTATAAAAATATTAAATCATCCGCGTATGCGGCAAGTTTATGTTCCCCTCCTTTTGTTGAGATGCCCCTGATATCTGAATTGGCACGAATAGTTCTTAAAAAAGGTTCTAACGTAAGGATAAAGATGATGGGCAATAGTGGAACGCCCTGACGCGTCCGTTACCTATGGGAAAAGGATCTGACATTATATTGTTAATCTTGACCCTAGCTGACTGGACGGAATATAAACTTGTAAACCAGCTTTGCTCCCAAGCCTCTGTGTTGTAACGTAGCTTTCCAGGCTGTCCAATCAACCCTATCAAATTCTTTCTTTGCATCCGCGTATATAAGCACTAAGGGTTTATGATGAATTTGGGAAAAATGTATGGTGTTCAGGACCCATTGCATATTATCTCTGCCCTCTCTATCATGGGTAAAGCCCACTTAATCAGGATCTATTAAAGAAGAAATATGACTCTAGTGGCGAGAATCTTTGTAAAAATGTTAAGGTCCACATTTAATAGGGAGATTGGACGATAGCTAGGGCACAGGGATGGATCTTTCCCCTCTTTGAGGATTACTGTTATATGAGCTAACAGTGTCTCTGCCGGTATTATCTGCCGTCGCGTAAGGAATTAGAAGCCGCTATAAATGTTTGTGCCAGTTTATCCAAAAAATTTTATAATAAGACAGGGTAAACCCACCCGGGCCGGAGGCCTTACCCAGTTTCATTGATTTAAGGGCTCCTAAGAACTTCATGATCTTCATGGCAGTGTTTGGTTAGTGGTGCCTCTTGCTTAGGTATTGCAGCCTTTGGGGCCTTCCAAAAAGGTGTGTATATGTAATGACAGATCACGTGACACTTAGATTGCACACAGGTGGACATCTTTTCACTAATTATGTGACTTCTGAGGGTAATTGGTTGCACCAGAGCTTTTTATGGGCCTCATAATAAAAGGGGGTGAATACATACGCACATGCCAATTATCAGTTTTTTATTTCTGAAAAATGGTTTTATGTATATATTTTGCTAATTTTACTTCACCAACTTAGACTATTGTGTTCTGATCCATCACAAATAATTCAGATTAAAAAAACATTGAACTAAAGGCTACAATGTAACAAAATAGGTAAAAAGCCAAGGGGTGGGGGTGAATACTTTTGCAAGGCACTGTATATATATCAAATACACTGCCTGTACTAACTGAATATAGATTTTACACTGTATATATAGGCTACACTGAATGCAGAGTATATATATATATATATATATATATATATATATATATATATATATACTATTCTGACTGTATATATATATCAAATACACTGCCACTAACTAACTAACCTGCCTGCCTACTCTAGCTCAATCTCTCTATCACTGTCCACTATAAGACACTATACGGGCTCTGTGAAGGCAGCCTTATATAGTGTGGGGCATGGACTTAGTCCCCCTAAGCCATGATTGGCCAAAGGCACCCTACACCCAACTTGAAGCTCATTCCTACTGGAGAGTGGAACAATGAGTGTCTGCAGGCAACCATGAAATAAGGTGGAGGCTCCTTGCAAGTTTGGGGCTGCATTTCTGCAAATGGAGTTAGAGATTTGGTCAGGATCAATGGTGTCCTCAATGCTGAAAAATACAGGCAGATACTTATCCATCATGCCATACCTCAGAGAGGTGTATGATTGGCCCCAAATTTATTTTGCAGCAGGACAACGACCCCAAACATACAGCCAATGTCAATAATAACTATCTTCAATGTAAAGAAGAACAAGTAATGATGGTTTGGCCCCCCACAGAGCCCTGATCTCATCATCATGGAGTCTGTCTGGGATTACATGAAGAAACAGAAGGATTTAAGGCAGCTGACATCCACAGGTGATCTGTGGCTAGTTCTCCAAGATGTGTGGAACAACCTACCTGCGGAGTTCCTTCAAAAACTGTGAGCAAGTGTACCTAGAAGAATGTTTTGAAGGCAAAGTCTGGTCACACCAAATATTGATTTGATTTGGATTTCTCTTCTGTTCATTTACTTTTTATTTGTTAATTAATAAAAATAAACTACACTTCTATTTCTGAAAACATTCTTCATTTACAGCATTTCTTTACACCTGCCCAAAGCTTTTGCACAGTACTGTACCGAACTTTGCCTTTTTTTGGTGCTCCTAACTCTTTTGATTGGACTTCAGCTTTAGGACAAAATTAACCCCTTGGCGCCGACGTCACACAAATATGCGGCCCCACTGCACTGGGTTTTTTGCTGTGGGGCCGCATATTTGCATACCTCCCTTTGTGCTGCTTGTGCCGATCTTGTCCAATTGCGGGTCACCTGATCGCTGTGATAGCCTCTGATTGGCTATCACAGTGATCAGTCAGTGTGAAGCTCACCCCCGTGTCTTCTGTCTCTGTGAATGGACAAGAAATATACATTTATCTTTCTCTGTCCTTGTAGTGTGTGTAGAAAAATAATAATAACAATAGTTTAAAAAAAAAAAATACCTAGACCAAGGTTTGATCTAGGTCAATGCCAGGGTTAGTGTTTGGGTCAAGGTCAAAGTTCAGAGTACGTATTTTTTTTTACTTAGTATCAGTGTCAGTTAGTGTCCGTGTGTTTTAGGTAAGATTTAAAGAAACGTAAAATGCGCACTATTGCTTCTAGGCTGTACTACGGGTGCATACAACAACCAACATACACAGATGTGGTATTTCTGTGATTGTCAGGAGCGGTAGAAATTGCTTTGAGTTGTTCTTTGGTGGTAGGTTATGGTAGTAGCATGAAATATACAGCTAAATTTAAACAAAAAAATTTTTTTTTACTATTTTGGGCCAGGTTTCCTTTGATAATAAAAAAAAAATCAGGAGATATCCATTATCATTTACCACCAAATGAAAGCCCAATTTGTCCTGAAGAAAGGGTATAATCCACCTGGATATGAACAAAGTAATTGTGAAGATATGTATGGTTTTATTAACACATGTCAAAGTTGCAAAATTGGGCTTAGGCATCAAGATTTGTTTTACCCTTCAGCATGAAGGAGTTAAAGTGATTGTAAAGTCTTGTTTTTTTCTATAAAAATAAAAAATATGTCATTCTTATCTGCTCTGTTGCAGTGGATTTGCACAGAGCAGCCCAGGTCCTCCTTTTCTTAGGTCCCTATTCTGTGCTCCTGGCCCTTCCCTCCTATTGAGTGCCCCCACAGCAACCAGCTTGCTATGGGGGGACCCAAGCCGAGCTGCAGCTCCTTATGTCCATTCAGACACGGAGCTGCGATTTATCCCTGCCCCCTCTCTCTCTCCTGATTGGCTAACTGACTTTGATTGACAGCAGAGGGAGCCAATGGTACCGCTGCTGTGTCTCAGCCAATCAGGAGGAAGAGTCCTGAGCGGCTGAGACAATCGTGGACAATGCTGGATAGAGATGGGGCTCAGGTAAGTATTAGGGGGGCTGAGGGGGGCTGCTGCACAAAGAAGGCTTTTTATCTCAATGCATAGAATGCAGTAAGATAATAAAAAACTTCCACTAAATACTAAATACTAATACCATACTAAAGATATATAAATTCTCTTTATTCAGTCACTAAATATTAGATACAAGTGAATTTATTCTTGTCAATCCATAATTAACTTTTGTGTAGCACTACTTCTCATTGGATGGTGTGGAATGAGTCCCTAAGTTGTGTGGAAAGCTAACATTTCCATCTTAGTGTTTGGTAAAAAAATAAGTTGGGCACCAGCCACTTTAGTCTTTTTACCCTATATTGCTGAAGTCAGATCTAGGATTAAAGGTTTAGGGGTTCAGGACACCCATAAAATAGCACAAAATAGATCTACGGCCTTGCAAGGGTAGATTTAGATGTGTGTCTAAATCTCCCTTGTATCAGAAAAAAAAATGAATCTGACTGAGACAGAAATACAGTTAAAACACACTTGTTTAATAATAATAAAAAAGGTAAACAAAGTAAACATAGTCAAAACATATCCAGAGTTCAGGAACCGGAACGGATAGTCAGACAAGCCAAAACGTCAGGGAGCCAGAGATGAGCGCAGTAGAACAGCAAGCAGGATCTGGAGCCAGAAGGAATGTCAGCCAAGCAAGTCTTTAACAGGAACACAGGAGAGCGTCTCTAGAGATGTGACCAAGGCGAAGGCAGAGATCCTCTGGACTGGACGGCTTGAGTAGGCAGGACTAACGAGCAGGATATCATCAACAGGTGAGTCACTGTGGAGAGATAGGAGCTGGCAATTAGCCGACAGCTGAGCGGCCAGCTTTGAGAAGGAAGGGCTGTGCCCAGCCCTGACAGTTCCCCCTCCTCAATGACCCCTCCCCTCGGAGGACCACCAGGCTTGAGGGGAAAGGTCTTTGGAAATCATGGAGGAGGACAGGGGCATATACATCTGAGCATGAGACCCAAGAGCGTTCCTCCAGACCGTACCCTTTCCAATGCACCAGGTAATGTATGCGCCCACGGAACCTACAGGAGTCAACAATGGACTGTACTTCATACTCTGGGTTCTCAACCTGTACAGGGTGAGGAAGAAGCATCGAGGTGGTAAAGCGGTTGCAGACCAAAGGTTTTAAGAAGAAGACATTAAAAATACATTCAAAATATGCATATTAGAAGAAAGGTCTAATGCGTAAGCCACTGGGTTAATCCTGCAAAGAATATGGAAAGGCCCAATAAACCGAGGTGCGAACTTCAGAGAGGGAACACGAAATCGGAGGTTGTAAGATGACAGCCAGACCCTGTCCCCAACCTGGTAGGAAGGCACAGGCAGGCGTCTGCGGTCAGCATGGATTCTGTACCTATTATTAGCATGTCGCAAAGCCTCCTGGACTTGTGCCCAAGTGGAACGAAGACCACAGAGATGCTCCTCTAACGCAGGAATACTCTGCGGAACAAATGAGTCAGGCAACATGGAAGGTTGGAAACCATAGTTTGCCATAAATGGGGACAATCGGGAAGCAGAATTCAAGGCACTATTGTGAGCAAACTCCGCCCACAGTAAGAGGTCTGACCAGTTGTTATGATGGTCAGAAATATAGCAACGTAGGAATTGCTCCAAGGACTGATTGGCTCGTTCTGCGGCCCCATTAGACTGCGGGTGATACGCAGAGGAGAAAGCAAGCTGAATTCCCAACTGTGCACAAGGCTCACCAGAACTGGGACAAAAACTGACTACCTGTCAGGGCTGGGCTCAGCCCTTCCTTTTCAAAGCTGGCTGCTCAGCTCTCAGCTAATTGCCAGCTCCTATCTCTCCACAGTGACTCACCTGTTGATATCCTGCTCGTCAGTCCTGCCTACTTAAGCCATCCAGTCCAGATGATCTCTGCCTTCGCCTTGGTCACATCTCTAGAGACGCTCTCCTGTGTTCCTGTTAAAGACTTGCTTGGCTGACATTCCTTCTGGCTCCAGATCCTGCTTACTGTTCTACTACGCTCTTCTCCGGCTCCCTGATGTTTTGGCTTGTCTAATTATCCGTTCCGGTTCCTGAACTCTGGCCATAATTTGACTACGTTTACTCTGTTTACCTTTTTTTTATTATTATTAAACAAGTGTAGTTTAACTGTACTTCTGTCTCAGTCTGATTCATGGTTTCTGACAGTAGGCGAAGGCCATGAATTCAGAAGATGCAGTTAATCCAATTGTTGGTAATATTTTTTTCAAGATTGGATGAGCAGGATCACCGCACGGATCAGTTTGCCATGGCGTTACAAATGCTCCTGAGTCGCACGGCCCACCTGGAATCTCCCACTGTGGCTGCTCCGGTACAACCCGTCCCTGCTGCTGCTCCAGTCTCTGTGCTATAATTACCTCTATAAGAGGTATGTCTGGTTCCGCTCTGCTTCCCCAGCGATTTGGCTGCGATCCAGTCCAATGCAGAGGGTTTCTCAACCAGGTTGAGATATACTTTGAGATGCTGCCCCAGGCCTTTCCTACGGACAAAAGCAAAGTAGGTTTCCTGATATCTTTGCTTTCTGAGAGAGCCTTGGCCTGGGCAAACCCTCTATGAGAGACGCAAAAACCTGTTGTCTTGAGTTACCCTGAGTTTGTGGCTTCTTTTAAAAGGTTATTTGACGTTACCGCACACACCGCTTCTGCTGCCAAGTGCCTTATGTCCATCAAACAGAGTACGAGAACTGTTGCCAATTAGGGCATTGAATTCCATACTCTAAGCAGAGGTTGCTTGGAACAATGAGGCCATCGTGGCTGCTGTTTCTCATGGTCTCTTGGATACCATCAAGGATGAGATAGCATCCCAAGATATACCCACTGAGCTGGAGACGTTTGCCATCCTCATTGACTTCAGACTCAGAGAAAGACTCCCTTTTAAGGAGCGTCTGTGGAAGCCTACTGTACATTTGTCTCCAAACTTTGCAGTCCCACCCTTGCCTCCCTCACCTCCCATGCCTCCTAGTACCGAGTCAGTCTGTGAAGATGAACCCATACTACCAGGGGCCGCGAGTCAGACACATAAGGGAGGCCTTCCTCTGCTCCATTGGGCTCATTGGCCAGGTACATGAAAGTCTGACAGTATCAGACAGCCATGTTCGAGCCCGAGCGAGGAACCTCCCCCATGGAGAAACTGTGTAGACACCTGGCGGGTCTCACACAAGCTGTAAAGAGCCTTCAAGAAGGCTGGGCTGGAAGAACAAGTTCAGATCCTGTCTTCTCCTACCAACCCTCAAGGTGCTTCTTCTGCCGGATACTCACCTGCACCCTCAGTAGTGATACTACCTCCTGAGCCTAGGGTCCCCACGCCCGAAAGATTCTCAGGAGAACGCAGTAAATACTGGACTTTTCGCAATGCCTGCGAGCTTTACTTCGCTCTGCAACCCCGCACCTTTTCATTGGAAGCAACAAAGGTGGGCTTTGTAATCTCCCTTTTGTCCAGTGAACCTAAAACCTGGGCCCACCGCCTTCTGGAGCAAAAGTCAGGATCCCTGGACAGTCTTGCTACCTTCTTTACTGCAATGTCCCAGCTGTATGAAAGACCATTCTGTATGTCATTGCATCGATTATCGGAAATTAAAATAACCATCAAAAACCGTTATCCACTGCCTCTTGTGCCCAAACTCTTCCAAAGGTTGGGATCCACAGTTATCTCCACCAAACTAGATCTCCGGGGAACCTACAATTTAATTTGTATCCGAGAAGGAGACGAGTGGAAAACGGCCTTCCGTACTCGATTCGGGCACTTCGAGTACCTTGTTATGCCTTTCGGCCTATGTAATGCACCAGCCACATTCCAGCACTTTGTCAATGACATTTTCCATGACTGTCTGGATTTGTATGTCATAGTATATTTGGATGATATTCTAATCTTCTCCTCTTCAGTAAATGATCACTGCAGGCATGTCCGGAATGTTCTAACCCAGCTCAGGCTGCAGGGACTTTATGCTAAGCCAGAGAAGTGCGAATCCGAACTTCAATGCATCCAGTTCTTAGGCCTAATTATTCCCATCAAAGGCATCAAGATGGATCCTCAAAAGGTTTCTGCCATCCTGGACTGGCCTGCGCCCACAGATAAAAAAGGGGTACAGCGCTTTATTGGCTTTTCTAATTTTTATCGGAAGTTCATCAGGGGATTTTCTGCGATAATCACTCCCATTAGCAAGGGAACCCGATTCTTTTGGTTTTCCAAAGCTCAATCCGTCTTCGAAAAACTTAAGGAGTTATTCACCTCTGCCTCCATTTTGAAACACCCGGACCCTGCCTTACCGTTTGTCTTCGAAGTCGATGCTTCAGAAATCGCAGTAGGGGCTGTGTTATCCCAGCGGCAAGGAGCCAAGGCCCTTCTTTACGCAGTTGGCTTTCTTCTCTCACAAACTCTTGGAGTACTTAAGAACCGCCAAGAGATTGAAACCACGGCAGGCAAGGTGGGAGCTTTTCTTCTCCAGATTTCAGTTCCACATCACGTACAGACCTGGCTCCAAAAACATTAAACAAGATGCGCTCTCCCGCATGTTCAACGACCCCCGAAAATACTTGCTTCCAGACACCATTCTCCCTTCGGGAAACTTCCTGTTACTTCAAGGGGATGTCATATCCCGAATAAGACAAGCTTCTGTGGAGTTGACTCCGTCTGCTGAAACTGATGTAAGGGCACAAGATGGCTTGTTTTGGCACAAGGGCAAAATTGTGGTCCCAGAGGGCCTAAGGGTAGCAGTACTGGAGCTCTGCCAGGACCATAAGTTGGCCGGACATTTTGGTGCTCTGAAAACAGCTGAACTGATACAGCGCACGTTTTGGTGGCTTCAGCTGATAAGCGACTGCAAGAGCTTTGTGGAGTCATGCAATACCTGCTCCTGAAGCAAGAATAGCCAAGCGAAAGCCTGGGGTCTACTGAAGCCCTTACCTGTCCCAGAAATACTCTGGAAAATGATCTTGATGGATTTCATCTTGGAACTCCCCTGGGCAGAGGGTTTTTCTACTATCTTTGTTGTAGTGGATAGATTGTCCAAAATGGCTCACTTTCTGCCTATGAAAGCCACACCTTCGGCTATGAAGACTGCAAAAAATTTTTTCAAAGAAATAGTGAGGCTGCATGGAGTCCTGGCCAGAATTGTGTCTGATTGAGGTGTCCAGTTTACCTCCAGGTTTTGGAAGGCTCTCTGTGGTTCCCTTGAGATTGAGTTGGCGTTTTTGTCTGCTTATCACCCCCAGACGAACGGGCAAACGGAGAGAACCAATCAGACTTTGGAGCAATATCTCCATTGCTTCTCTGCCTTCTCACAGGATGACTGGGTCTCTTTACTGTCTATTGCTGAGTTTTCCTACAACTCCCTGCATTCTGCTATCAAGCAGACACCATTTTTTGCCAACTATGGCTTCCATCCGTCTTTCCTGCCCAGTTCTATACCTGAGTGTGCCATTCCTGAAGTCCCGAAACAATGGACTTCTTTCTCACAAACAATAAACTTTTACAGGAAACTATGGCCAAGACTCAGGAATAAAACAAAAAGATGTTTGACAGGAAGAAGCGAGGAGAACTTATTCTGGAACCCGGCAACCAGGTATGGTTATCCACGTTTAACTTAAAGATGGCTTGTCCTTCGAGGAAGCTGGGTCCTAAATTCATGGGACCTTTTTCTGTAAAAAGGAAAATTAATGATGTCACTTTTGAGCTCGACTTACCTGATAATCTGAAGATCCACCCAGTCTTTCATGTGACACTGTTAAAGCCTGTTGTTCCTAATCCCTTTGCTAGCCGAAGTACTGGTCCACTATAATAGTCAACAATGAGGAAGAATTTGAGGTGGAAGCAATCCTGGATTGCAGGAAGAGGCACAACCATATCCAGTACCTAATCAAATGGAAGGGGTATGGACCGGAAGACAATTCCTGGGAGCCTGAAAACAATTTACATGCTGAGGAACTTATACAGGCTTATACAGGGCTTTCTAAAGTTCCCATGCTACTAGACTGGCCCAACTGGGCATCCAGGGGCTGCCCTTAAGGAGGGGGCACTGTCAGAGTAGTTCCCATAATGGACACAGTGCTGGTCGCTCTGGTGCTCGCCGGTGTGCGGCCGTGTGCATGCGTGCCTGTGCACGGCGGTGTGTGCAGGGAGTCCGAGAACTGGGTCAATTTACCAGAGGATCAAAGGATTGCTGTAATCGATAAGCACATCATTAAGCCCAAACCTTGTTGGCTCTCTGCTGTTTAGGCTGGGTTCACACTGATACTACACAACAGTCATCCTACTTTCCTCTGTGACATCCGTCCTACATCGTTCCTACATTGGTCCTACATCCATCCGACTTGAATGAACAAGATACTTACTTTGATCCGACTTTGTGATAGTATGACTTGTCCTTTGACCAATCAAAACAATCCCAGTGTGACATAAATCCCGAGGCTGGGTTCACACTGGTAATACATACGCTCCGACATTGGGAGCTCATGTCGCATGACGTTTGAAAATCAATGTTTCCCTATGGGAGCCGTCTTAACTGGTCTGACACAAATCGGTCCCACTTTAAGGCCGGGTTCACACTGGTACGACATGACAGTTGTACCACTTTGGATCCGACTTTGCCCTGCGACTTGAAGTCCGACATACATCCGACTTCAATGAACAGGGATCCCCGACAATACCAGGCACTGTGTCTGGTATGAATCTTTAGGGGGACCTCCACGCACAAAGAAAAAACGTCATGGGTTCCCCCTCCAGGAGCATACCAGGCCCTTCAGTCTGCTATGGATTTTAGGGGAACCCCCACGCCAAAAAAACGGCGTGGGGGTTCCCCTTGGAATCCATACCAGACCCTTACCTGCGCACACAGCATGGCAGGTCAGAAAAGGGTGTGGGGACGAGCGAGCGCCCCCCCCTCCACAACCGTAACCAGGCCCCATGCCCTCAACGTGGGGAGGTGGGTGCTTTGGGGCAGAGGGGGCCCTGCGCCCCCCACCCCAAAGCACCTTGTCCCCATGTTGATGAGGACAAGGGCCTCTTCCCGACAACCCTGGCCGTTGGTTGTCGGGGTCTGCAGGCGGGGGGGCTCATCAGGATCTCCAGATCCCGGCCCCCCACCCTATGTGAATGAGTATGGGGTACATTGTACCCCTACCCATTCACCTAAAAAAAATGTCAAAAATAACAGGTTTTTAAAGTAATTTAATAAGGCAGCTCCGTCGTCTCTTCCGATTTCTTCTCCCCTCTCCGACTCTTCTGCCTCCTCCGCTGATGGCTTCTGCCGGTTTTTCTCCCCTCTCCAGGTCTTCTCAGTTGATGTCTTCTACCCCTCTCTACCCCTCTCCGGTTCTTCTCCCTCTGTCCGCTGTCTTCTCCGCTGTCCGTGTCTTCTCCGCTATCTTCTCGCTCCTTTACTGGGTCTTCTCTGCTGTGTACTTCCTCTGTTCTTCTTCCGATGTTGACTTGACGCTCTCTCCCACTCTCGCCCTGTACACATGATCAGACATTGAACTCCGACAACAAAATCCATCTGATTTTTTCCGACGGATGTTGGCTCAAACTTGTCTTGCATACACACGGTCGCACAAAGTTGTTGGAAAATCCGATTGTTCTGAACGCGGTGACGTAAAACACGTACGTCGAGACTATAAACGGGGTAATAGCCAATAGCTTTTGTCTCTTAATTTATTCTGAGCATGCGTGGCACTTTGTGCGTCGGATTTGTCTACACACGATCAGAATAAAAAGATCGGATTTTGTTGTCGGAAAATTTTATATCCTGCTCTTAAACTTTGTGTGTCGGAAATTCAGACGGAAAAAGTCCGATGGGGCCCACACACGATCAGAATTTCCGACAACACAATCCGATCGCACTTTCTCCGTCAGAAAATCCGACCGTGTGTACAGGGCATAATGCTGGGTATGCGGTGTGCCATTACTTATATTGGCATGGGGCAGGGTCACCGGAGGCCCGCCCCTTATGACGTCCCTGGAGGCCCACCCCTTATGACGCCACTGCCCATCATGCCCCTTGCGGTGACGTCATAAGGGGCGGGCCTCCAGGTGACATCACTCGGTGACCCCACCCCATGCCAAAAGAAGTAGTGGCACACTACGCACCTGGCATTAGAGCAGGAGAGAGCGAACATCAGAAGAAGAACAGAGAGAGAACACAGAGGAGAAGACCCAGAAAAAGAGCGAGAAGATAGCGGAGAAGACCCAGACAGTGGAGAAGACAGCGGACAGAGGGAGAAGAACCGGAGAGGGCTATAAGATGTCAGAGGAGAGCGGAGAAGACATGGAGAGGGGAGAGGCGATGGGAAGAGACGACGGAGCTGCCTTAATAAATTAATTTAATTTAAAAACCTGTGTACTGTGTTTTATTTTTGACACTTTTTTTTCAGGTGAATGGGTAGGGGTACAATGTGCCCCATACTCATTCACATAGGGTGGGGTGCCGGGATCTGGGGGCCCCCTTGTTAAATGGGGCTTGCAGATTCTGATAAGCCCCCCACCCGCAGACCCCGACAACCAATGGCCAGGGTTGTTGGGAAGAGGCCCTTGTTCTCATCAACATGGGGACAAGGTGTATGGGGGGCACAGGGCCCCCCTGCCCCAAAGCACCCACCCCCCCATGTTGAGGGCATACGGCCTGGTACAGTTTAGGGGGGGCGCTCGCTTGTCCCCACCCCCTTTCCTGACCTGTGTGCTCAGATAAGGGTCTGGTATGGATTCTGGGGGGACCCCCATGCTGTTTTATCGGCGTGGGGGTTCCCCTTAAAATCCATACCAGACTGAAGGGCCTGGTATGCTCTTGGAGGGGGAACCCATTCCGTTTTTTTTTTAAATTTGGCGTGGAGTTCCCCTTTAAGATCATCAGAGCACCCATAAGCTCCCAATGTCAGACCGTCTGTCGTACCAGTGTGAACCCAGGTTGAAAATGCTCCCTGCACTACTTTGGTCTGACTTTTGTCCTACTTCAGCCCAATGAATATCACTGAAGTCGGATTAAAGTCGGATCGCCGTCTTAACTGACCTGACTTTGGAATGCGACTTGTGCTCTGATGATCTTGAAGGGGAACTCCACGCCAAATAAAAAAAAAAAAACGGCATGCATACCAGGCCTTTCGGTCTGGTATGGATTTTAAGGGTCCCCCCAAAATCCATACCAGACCTTTATCCTGGCAGGTCAGGAAAGGGGGTGGGGATGACCGAGTGCTCCCCCGAACCATACCAACATGGGGGGTGAGTGTGTGGGTGCTTTGGGGCAGGGGGCCACAAAGCACCTTGTCCCCATGTTGATGAGGACAAGGGCCTCTTCCCAACAACCCTGGCTGTTGGTTGTCGGGATCTGCAGGCAGAGGGCTTATCTGAATCTGGAAGCCCCCTTTAGCAAGGGGGCCCCCAGATCCCAGCCCCCCACCCTATGTGAATGAGTATAGGGTACATTGTACCTCTACCCATTCACCTAAAAAAAGTGTCAAAAATAAAACATTACACATGTTTTTAAATTTATTAAATTTATTAGGCAGCTCCGGCGTCTCTTTCAATCTCTTCTCCCCTTTCCAGCTCTTCTGTGTCCACCGCTGATGTCTTCTGCCTCTGTTGGTTCGTCTCCCCTCTCCGGTTCCTCTCCCTCTGTCCACTGTCTTCTGCCGGATCTCCTCCGCTGTATTCTCGCTCTTTTGCTTGCTCCTCTGCCTGGTCTTCTCCCTCTGTTCTTCTAACGATGTTGACTCAATGCTCTCTTCCGCTCTAATGCCGGGTATGCGGTGTTCTACTACTTATACTGCCATGGGGCGTACCCCAGATGATGTCCTAGAGGAGGAAATGCATCGGGAAAGTACCCCAGATGATGTTCTAGAGGACAGAACGCGTCGGGACGGACGACACCACTGGTTCTGCCACACATTCTACTTACAAAGTGCTTATTTATCTTCAAGAAATGTGAGTGTTTTTATCCTCAATAAATATGCTATGAGCTTTTGTATACAGTATCACGCTATGTGCTCTCATATTTCTTCTATATACAATGTTGATGCCTGATTGGACCTATCCATTTAAAATACATCTTTGCAAGGATCCAGGCCACCTCGAACCGTGTCTTCCGCGGTAGCCGCCATCAAGGATCCCCACTTTATAAGCCTGGTTGACCCAGTAGGTATAAGCCCATCTGGGTCCATTTTCTTTGGTTAGCCTCCATTTAGAGCGGTGGTGGATCTTCTATAAACACACTTTCTATTTTTTTGTGTCACATTTTGTTGTGTCACCTTTATATGGACTAAATATATGTGTTGCTTATGTATGGACTATGTTTGTGCAATTTAGACCACCATCTTATTATAGTTATTTTTTTACACGATATTCTCACAAGGTATCACAGATTTGTAAAATATCACTGGTCGCAATATATCCAATAGCCTTATATATTATTTCAATATTTTTTAGCGCTGCACTTTTTCACATAAGCATATTCCTTTGCAAGACTAGATCACTTGTTGCGTGTCAGCTGCTCATTTAATTTATAGCAGACAGCGCGATATATACACATTCTTATAAAAATACATAGTTCTCTTGCTTGTCAGGATTCTCTTATTATCAAAATGCTTATTGTCAGCACATGAACTGATTGACTCCTTGTGCCGCTTCTTTCTCTCACACTCCAACCCTGCTGTAAAGGGACTGCAAGAGATCAAAAGTTATTTTTTGGGAGTTTTTGCCTTTCTTTCCTCATTATGGAGATGGTACAATACACATGCAGTTAATACAATCCAGTTAATGATTCAGTCAGGTAGCAGTGTGAAATGCATGAATTCATTACATTACTGAAATCTTTTCTAATACCGAAGCAGAATTCTAAAGTGATTGATTTACACAGCGGGTGGAATTTCTGCTGCTCCAGGGGCTTATCCTAATAAATAAAAATGAAATGTGTTTATTTCATGAGCCTGTGAATATCGACCCATGCATGTAATAGTCCCAGGGGCTGGGTTTTTTTTTTTTAAGTAACCCAGTTAGGAAACAAATATGGAATAAGAAACAAATATAATTCCTTACTTTTTTTCCACTGAGGAGATTTTCCTTTACTTCCTGTCTCAAGACACAGCAGGAAATGAGAGGAGATTCTACATGCACTCGGGTGTAGCCAGATGCCCTGCTGGCTGTGTGTAATTCTTTGCTCGTTCTTGTCCCACCTGGGGCTGTCTACAGAGCAGCAGTGGGCCAATGAGCGGCAAGTGGATGATGCAGCGGCTGCAGGGGATCATGGGACATGTAGTTCCCAAGTAGTGCTGCGGAGGCCAATGGTATGCAACCTACAAAGGACTTTAACATCCAGAGATCACCAGCAATTGGAGGAGGGGAGAGAGACTTTTTCCCGAGCAACTTTTTGAAGGTTGGAGTCTATGACAAGGTAAAGCAGAGCCGTGCCAACCTGCTGCTTGGACCTGCCAGTGCTGCTCCAGAAGGACAACCACTGTAGGCTGGTGCATAGGGACCAGAGCCCTGGGCTGAGAACTGAGCCACTGAGAGCCTCTTGTACTGTGGACTGTGGGATACAGACCTGCAGCTCCTACTTGTCTGTGCCCATATTCAGAGAGACTGAACCTGAGAGAGCCCAAGGACTAAGCCACAGAAAGGTCTGTGACCAGATCTGGAGAGAACGGTTTCCGTGCGAGTGCCTACACCAAGTGGAACAGAGCCTTGTGGGGATCTAATGGTGAGGACCAAGCCACCAGGGATAACAGAGCATCTAGCGTTCTGGACCAGATCCATTGTGTACCAGGAGTGGTGAGTGGAACCAACTGTGCTTATCCCATTACTGTCTGCAGTTAATGCCACTAGAGACTTTACTTAGCAGCCCAACAGTCATCCGCTGCATGCAGTTTTAAAGAGACAGTAACAAGTGCACCACTGTATGGAGGGGGCCCAACGCTAGCTACAGTGCCTTGAAAAGGTATTCTACCCCTTGAAAGTTTCCACATTTTGTCATGTTACAACCAAAAACGTAAATGTATTTCATTGGAATTTTATGTGATAGACCAACACAAAGTGGCACATAATTGTGAAGTGGAAGGAAAATGATAAATGGACAAAATGTGGAAAATTTTAAGGGGTAATACTTTTTCAAGGCACTGTAGGTTAATTTTGCATATTGGGCGCCAGAATTTTTACAGCCATAAGTACCAGAAAAAAAGTTATCATCAACCACAATGACACCAAAAGAGAGGGAGAAAATTTAATTCAATTCCATTTAAGCACCAATCAGTGCGGGTCAGCATACCTAGGGTACACAGCACAACACACCACAGTATGTGTTTTACTTTACAGCCATCTCCAGAGGTTCTCAGGGGTGCACTCAGGGACACTTTTGGACAAGTATTGCCAAGAGTTACAGTGGGACTTTTCTTTGTGAAATTTATGCTCTTCACAGTTTTGTGCTGTTCCTATTAATGTTGTGTATACCAGTGTAATTTGGTTTAGCCTTATTGTGGTTTAAGTTCATTGCCATAGTTGAGGCTAGTATTCCTGTCAGTTAATCTAATGTATTATCTGTTCTGTTTATTGGTTTGTGCATTGTGCTTTGCCATAATATACTTACCGTATATACTCGAGTATAGGTCGATCCGAATATAAGCCGAGGCCCCTAATTTACCACAAAAAACTGGGAAAACGTATTGACCCGAGTATAAGCTAAGGGTGAGAAATGCAGCAGCTACTGTAAGTGGAAAAGAAGGTCAACAATGCCCATCTGCAGCTGTACGCCTCCCTGTGTCCTGTGCATGCCTCCCTGTGTCCTGTGCATGCCTCACTGTGTCCTATGCATGCCTCCCTGTGTCCTGTGTATGTCTCCCTGTGTCCATTGCAGCCTACCCGTGCCAATCTGTATCCTCTCTGTGTCCTGTGCATGCCTCCATGTGCCGATCTGAAGCCTCTGTGTGCCAATCTGCAGCCACCATTGCCACCATTGCGCCGAACAGCGTGTCAAAAAAACCTCCGGCGACCATTCCACTGTTCAAAAGCCTCCTCGTCTGTGATAGGCAGAACACTCAATTTCCCAGCAGTCAGAGTTCAGCCTATCACGGACATCCGCTCATCCTCATACCACGGACGAGGATGAGAGGATGTCCGTGATAGGCTGAACACTGACTGCTAGGAAATTGAGTGTTCTGCCTATCACAGACGAGGAGGAGGCGCGGCTTTTGAACGCTGGAATGACCGCCGTATGTTTTTATGAGACGCTGGCCGCCATCTGTCTATATGACACGCTGATTAGGTAGGCAGACGGCGGTGACTCGAGTATAAGCCAAGGGGGGCACTTTCAGCCTAAAAAAAAGGGCTGAAAATCTCGGCTTATACTCGAGTATATACGGTACCTGATCTACCATCATGCAGTCTGTGGCCTATTTTCTGTATGCTAATATAGCGGAACGCTAGGAGGCTGAGCCAGCTGCTGGTCCAGCTGCAGATCCTAACATTATTGTCGGGATCCCTGCAGAGCCTGGATTCTGGGTCACAGGAGTGCTGAACTAAGTGCACTCTTGTGACCTACAGGAGAAGTATGGCCAAAAGAACTTTGGCGACACTTCTTCTATAAATTATTCAGGTATATGCAGCCTTCAGCTTGTATAACCAGGTGTAT
Organism: Lithobates clamitans; assembly: GCA_037952925.1. NCBI lineage: Eukaryota > Metazoa > Chordata > Amphibia > Anura > Ranidae > Lithobates > Lithobates clamitans. The sequence goes on from JBBGZY010000309.1 coordinate 390,184, forward strand.
TAGAGGGAACATCGGACATAGGGGGTTATTTACTAAAGGAAAATGTACTCTGCACTAGACATGTGCATTCGTCCGAATGCATTTTCGTCCGAATTTCAGGTATTTTCGTTATCGTTTTAACAAAGTGCAGAATCCGAAAAAACGAAAGATCCGACATAAACAAACGCTTTATTTTCGTTTTCGTTGAGACAACAGTTCGATATGGATAGGAGATTCAACGTGATGCTGACAATAATAATTATGTCCATCGAACCTGTGGTCGAATGTGCCTAACCTTAGCTCTATTAGTCCAAGATTATTCTACATAGAGAGAAAAGATTCGACATAGAGAGAAAAGATCGCTGCTGGAATTGGGTGGGGGAAGTAAAATAAAAATAATGATAATGTTGAATGTTATTGGCTGTTTGTAACCAAAGAGGAGGGGCAGTAAAATAGCTAGAACTAAGTACACACGTACAGCCAACTTACTTTCACTTACGATTTGCTAGCAGAGAGAGACACACATACACTGAATCATTTCAGAAGACAGTCAATCTTAGCTGGTCCGTTTGTCAGAGAACCTGAATTATTTAGCAATTAAGCATAAGCACAGCAGCAGAACACTAGTGAAGCAAGCTGCAGTTCAACTTAAAGTGGGGTTCCACCCAAAAAACAAAAATACCTGGAAAAAATCTAAAAAAAAAAAACAAAAAACATTTGGATATTTTTTTTTTTTTCACTTACCTCTAAATGCCTGTTGCTAGGTGGTCCCACGTAGTCTGCCTGTTGCTTTGCCTGGGCTGGTGACATCACTTCCCCCCAGGCACAGGAAGGGCTCCGCTCTGCTCCCGCCCTCCTGTCAATCATCTGGGACCCATTACAGGTCCCAGGTGATTGAGTGGCCAATCACGGCGAGCGGCGCCGCTCGCGCATGCGCAGTGGGTGCCAGGCTGTGAAGCCACAGCCCGGCGCCCACAGTTGAAATGTCGGCGCCGACGAGCGGAGGGGGGGACGAGCGGGGCCTCGATCCCCCGCATCGCTGGACCCAGAGACAGGTGAGTGTCCAATTAAAAGTCAGCAGCTGCAGTATTTGTAGCTGCTGACTTTTAATTTTTTTTTTTTTTTGACGGTCCCCTGGGTGGAACTCCCCTTTAAGAGCCCTTGCACACTGGGGCTGGGGGCGGCGTCAGCGGTAAAACGCCGCTATTATTAGCGGCGTTTTACCGTCGGTATGCGGCCGCTAGCGGGGCGGTTTTATCCCCCGCTAGCGGCCGAGAAAGGGTTAAATACCGCCGCAAAGCGCCTCTGCAGAGGCGCATTGCCGGCGGTATAGCCGCGCCGTCCCATTGATTTCAATGGGCAGGAGCGGTAAAGGAGCGGTATACACACCGCTCCTTCACCGCTCCGAAGATGCTGCTGACAGCGCATCGCTCCAGTGTGCAAGCCCTCGGGGCTTTCACACTGGGATGACAGCAGCGGCACTTTCGGTGGGGGTTTGCAGGCGCTATTATTAGCGCAATAGCGCCTGCAAACCGCCCCAGTGTGCAAGGGCTCTAACTCTTTCATAATAATCTGCTGCTATTGTGTTAGTGTTGTGAACTTGATAGTGATACTAGTGTTGCTAGTGTTGTGATAGCCTCAGAGGCTGCCCGTGTTGTGGGGGGGGGGGGGGGGATTTTTTATTATAGATTCTATATTATAGATTGAGATTCTATATACCCTATCTTGTTACCTGTCTGATCAGCGATCACTATCACCAGTCCATTTTCTGTTTGAACTATATACATTCAACATGAACGACGAAGATTCAACAAAGCAACATACAAATGTCGAATCTTTGGCTTATGGTGTCTGTCGAAAGTTCTAAGAAGATTCGACGGAGCAGCTAAACTATATGGCGTCGTGCAGTTTAGCTGCTCCGTCGAATCTTCTTTGAACATTCGACAGACACCATAAACCTTCAATGACAGATTCGACCTTAATTAATTTCTATTTTCGGACGAATGCAATTATTAATGAAAAACGAGATTAATAAATTCGGGAGTAACTAAATACATTTATTTTTCGGACGAAAACGAAATTCTGAAACGAAATATTTCAGTGTGCACATGTCTACTTTGTACTGCAAGTCCACTTGAAAGTGGATTTGGAAGTGCAGTCGCTGTAGATCCGAGGGGGACATGCAAGGAAAATAAAAAACAGCATTTTAGCTTGCACATGATTGGATGATAAAAACAGCAGAGCTTCCCCTCATTTCAGATCTTCCCCTTAGATTTAGAGCGACTGCACTTCCAAGTGCACTTGCAGTGCAAAGTGGATTTGCCTTTTGTAAATAACCCCCATAGTGGGTTACAAAGTCATGGCAAAACAGAGGACCCATCATAACAGGCAGCTCCTGCAGGGGTAAGCGCTACATGGGCATATGAATATATGCTCCAAATATGCTGCCAGAGGTTGGCAGAAAAATGCCTGTAATGTCATGTATGTGTAGGTTTTAATCTATCCCTACTTTCTTGGCTATAGATACAACTTACTTATTTTGATCTCTTAGGCTACTTTCACACGGGGGGGGGGGGGGCATTTTCGGTAAAGCGCTGCTACTTTTAGAGCTGCTTTACCGCTGTTATAGCAGCGCTTTTCGGCTGCTAGTGGGGCAGTTTTAACCCCCGATAGCGGCCGAATAAGGAGTTAAAAGCGCCGCTGCCGAAGAGCTTTGTAGGCGCTTTGGGGGCAGTGCCCATTGATTTCTATGGCAGGGGCAGGGGAGGAGTGGTGTATACACCGTTCCTCCACCACCCGAAAGATGTTGCTTGCAGGACTTTTTCTAACGTCCTGCAAGCGCACTGCCCCAGTGTGGAAGCACTCGGGCTCTCACACTGGGGCTGCAGGGGAGGCTTTTTTTAGGCGCTTTACGGGCTCTATTTTTAGCCCAAAAGCACCTGAAAAATGCACCAGTGTGAAAGGGGTCTTATACGTAGTTACCCAAATAAACATCACATTCCTTTAAAGCAGGGGTCTCCAAACTTTTTAAACAAAGCACCAGTTCACTCTCCTTCAGAACTTACGGGGGCCAAGCTGTGCCCAGAAGAAGTTGGAAACGTTCCCCACCATAAGTGGTCAATAGAAGGAGAAACCCCATCATTAGTGTCAGTAAGAGGAATAGTGACCCATTGGGTGTCAGTGGAAGGATTAGTGCTCCATCGTTGGGTGTCAGTGAAAAATATAGTGAACCATCATTGGTGTCAGTGGGAGGAATCGAGCCCCATCATTGGTGTTAGTGGAAGGACTAGAGTTTCATCATTGGTGTTAGTGGGAGGTCTAGAGTTTCATCATTGGTGTCAGTGGGTGGAATAGTGCCCCATCATTGGTGTTACTGGGAGGAATAGAGTTTCATCATTGGTGTCAGTGGAAGGAATAGTGCCCCGTCATTGGTGTCAGTGGGAAGAATAGTGCCCCATCATTGTTGTCAGTGGAAGGAAATAGTGCCCCATCATTGGTATTAGTGGGAAGAATAGTACCCCATCAATAGTGTCAGTGGAAAGAATAGTGCCTCATTGTTGGTATCACTGGGAGGATTAGTACACCAAAGGCCGGAATAATGCAAGCAAAGGGCCACATCTGGCCAACGGGCTGCAGTTTCTAGAACATTGCTTTAAAGCATCCACCCAAACAGAAAACTCTATAGTTATATTATAATTTTTTTATGCTCTTTGCAGCTGTCTGTACTTTTACGCTACTCAGTTTAAACTTAAATGAGCCTTTAAATGTATTGCCTCTCAGGCGGACAGTTACAATTAAATATTTTTTAAAGTTAAAAAAGATGAGATGAAAGTGAATTTTGAATAGAAGATCCTCATATCTTGAAAAGGAGACTTAACTGAAAAGCCTTGCATTAATATTAATTTTTTTTTTCTTTTTTTTTTATAACCACACAGCCAAACTCCCCTGTGTTCGGCATTGTCTGGAAGATTACATAGCAGGGAACAGAGCAGGCAGGGGATCCTATAGAAACTGAAGTCTCTGGATATTAATATTGCTGATTTGAAATGTTAATCTAGAATTGAAAGGTGAGACGATAATTCCTAAATCATCATGCAATTTAATTTTCGAGACTCGAGGAAATCTTACTAATGTGCAATGAAGTATGCCTGTGGCATTCTGGTCGGGTGCATGGACTGAATTCTAATTGCAGGAAGCCACCCGGTGGTGATCGGAGTTTGGATTCTTGAGTTCTGTTCAGCCTTGGGCAGAAGTTCACAATGAAAGATGTTTTAGAATTGGAGAGGATGTGTAGAAGGGGAATTCAGTTAGGGCAAATTTAGCCATGCAGATGGGGTGCTAAAAAATGCGCTATTGAAGCCCCCCCCCCCCCTTAAGTGGTTGTAAAGGAATTTTTTATTTTGTAAAATAACAAACATCTCTATACTTACCTGCTCTGTGCAATGGTTTTGCAAAGAATGGCCTTGAACCTCCTCTTCTTGGGCCCCCTGCTGGTGCTCCTGGCTCTTCCTCTCTGTCCAGTGCCCTCACAGGAAGCGGCTTCCCATGGGGGCACTTGTGCATGCTCGCTCCTGAGCCCCGCTCCCTTGTTACTGGCTTTGAATGACAGCGCTGGGAGAAAATCAGTGGTGTATTTTTGTTTTGTGCTGCCCTAGGCAAGGCTAAAATTGGGCACCCACCAACCCCAGCCTTGGTATACTGTTTTTTGTCTCGGGGTCTGGTGAGCAAGCTGAAACCGTTCACAGTGAACAGCTGTGGCTTCCTCATCAGACCCTAAGACATGATTCCTCTCAGGCCACATATGTGGTCAATGGAGCAGAGAATGGGGTCAGAGGGGCAGAGGATGGGGCGGCACTGATGAAGCTGCACTGATGGGCACTGATAGGTGGTATTGATGGGCACTGATTGGCAGCACTGATGGGCACTAATATGCAGCACTGATGGGCACTAATAAACAGCACTGATGGGCACTAATAAACAGCACTGATGGGCACTAACAGGCAGCACTGATGGGTACTGATTGGCAGCACTGATGGGCACTGATAAGTGGCACTGATGGGCACTAATAGATGGCACTGATGGGCACTAATAGGCTGCACTGATAGGCACTGATTAGCAGCATTGATGGGCACTGATTGGCAGCACTGATGATTCCTGCAAACTTCCCTCTGCCAGAATCCTACAGGAAGAATCCTAGGGGCAGACTTTGATAAAGGAAGTGGAGGAGATGGGTGGAAAGCACTAGGCACGGTTGCAGAGCGGCGGAGGAGGAGACAGTTAAATCTTCCTCCACTTTGGTCTGGGCCTCCCTTTGCATTAGGGCGGGAACAGGACGTCACTGGTTGCTAGACGCCAGGCGGTGCGGCCCTAGCAATTAGTGGGCAGTGGAGCCAGCTACGGGTCTCCACTGCCTCTGTGGCAGCCTTTTTTGGGGCATGATTTTGGCAGCCCAGTCCACAATTGTACTCAACAGTCCTCGGCGAGAGGACTCCTCTCTAGCGTCCCTTCTGCCTGGGGGGAGGCAGTGCCACCCCCCTGTAAAATGGCACCCAAGACAGACGCCTTGTTTGCCTCAAAGCAGGTACATTCCTGGAGCCAATGGCTCCCAATGCCCCAGCAAAGCCAGTGAGGCCCAGAAGTGAGAGGAGAGGAGAGAAGAGCTGCAGATGTGCACAGTGCTGGATCAAATGAGGGCTCAGGTCAGTAAATATTTTTTACCTGAAAATAGATGACAGCGATCACTGCTCCCGAAGACAGGGAGCAATAGATCTCTGTCGTGTTGCTAGGCAGAACAGGGAAATGCCTTGTTTACATAGGCATCTCCCCGTTCTGCCGCTCTGTGACACGATCGCGGGCCCCCGGCGGACGATGAGTCCACGGGACCCGTGCGTGCCCAGAATGCCGCGATTTAAAGGGGGCATACCTGTGTACGCCCATTTGCCCAGCCATGCCATTGTGCCGACATACATCATCGTGCGCTGGTCGGCATGTGGATAATATGAAAAGAATAAATCTGATCTTACATTCATTGGGGATTTAATAAGCAATATTAAACTGAACTAGGAGGAAACCAAAAATTCCTACCTGAATGCCCAGTAGGAGGTTTATGGAAGGGAATTTTGGAAAGGCACCACTATGACAAATGTATAAAAATAGAAATATAATTTTATTAAATACAATCTTAAGACACTAATAAAATGCATGCAACAGGAACTTTGGGTCCTCTTGGAGAATCCCATAACCTTTGTAACCCTCGACCACCTCTGACTGGTTTTTGTCAAGGGATTCCGGGCTCTGGGGGCGGATGGTTGTCCTTTCTTCTTCTCTACTCTCTACTATCCTACTCTTCTCGATCTTTCTATTTTACCTTTCGCCTCTTCCATTTATTTTTGTTTCTTTATACAGGGTAAAAAATGCTGTACTATCTGAGTAACGCTATGATTTTGCATACATCCAACGGTTGTTAGTCAAGCTAGTTATGCACCGATCTATACCATTAATCATCTGTCTGTTGATTGTATACCAGAAGTACCTATTCTACTACAAACTGTATTTCCCTGTATCTTATGTTGTCAATTCCTTTTTTCTTGAAAAATCAATAAAAATTGTCAGTTCAAAAAAAAAAAAGAAATACATGCAACAGTGCAAGTGCAAATTTTGCATTTACTATTGCATGTATTTTATTAGTGTCTTAAAGCGAAGTTCCCCCCTGAAATTTTTTTTTCTATATTCAGACTCTTTTAAACCTATAAAGAAACATTTGGAGGAAACATTTTTTTTATTCTTACCAGAAATGCCCTGTTGCTATTTAGTCCCCCTAATCTGCCACTTCTTGGTCCGCGGTGCTCCTCGTCACTTCCTCCCTCGCCTGTACTCCTGGGAAATGATGTGTCATCATTTTCCAGGAGTCTGCGGGCAGTACTGTGATCAAAAATCGCATTATTTCCTGACAGGAAATGACACGATCTAGGGCGGATCACAGCACCGAGATGTGTTTATCTATGTTGCCATAACAATGGGGCGGGACCTTCCTCCGTCGCCACCCATTGTTATGGCAACTTTAGAAACAATCGGCGCTACAGGCGCTTGTGAATCGCGCATGCGTGAGATCGAGAGGTGCATGCTGGGTAACCAGCATGCACTTCTCCAAAGCTTTTCCAGGAAGAGGTATCGATTGGGCTTCACATGCCCACAATCATGATGGCAACGGCCACAACAGGAGGGAAAAAAATAGTGTGTATGAAATTTTTATTTTTGCAACATCCAAAATGATCCGTGTATACTCCTTTTTTTTAATTTAATTATTTATAATGCTAGGAACAATTAAAAAAGAAAAAAAAAATTTGTCCGGAACGCCGCTTTAACCACTTTAAGACCGGGCCTCTTTTTTTTAGATGTGTTGTTTACAAGTTAAAAACATTTTTTCTTTTCATACATCAGGGGACACAGAGCCATAGTAATTACTATGTGGGTTATAGGCCACCTTCAGGTGATGGACACTGGCACGCCCTAAATTAAGAATTGTACTCCCTATATAAACCCTCCCACTACTGGGAGTATTCAGTTTTTTCGCCAGTGTCTAAGGTGTTGGTCACGAGTAAAGATGTGCTGTGCTGAGCTCCACTGGAACAATCCTTGCTGGGGCTAGCCATGCTGACGGATCCATTCAGAGTGTCTTTTAGACCAGGTTGAATGGTACCCGGGCCTCGTACCCGAAGAAACGAGGTTTTTTGCTTGCAAGTGCTTCTCTTTCTAGAGAGCTGGACCCTGGGATCCAGTACTTTTGGTAGTAAGGCCAATAAAGTTTTACTGGCAGGGTGCTATTGCAGGTCCAGGATTGTAGGATACCTCAAGGTTCCCCTGTTTCTGAGCCCACGTGAAGGGTGAAGATTGGGTCTGATGGTTTTACGACAGATAACCCTGCGGCAGGAAAAGGTAAGTGGAGATTTTTTTCTGAATTTTTTTCATGTAAAGTCTCCTTTAACTGAATAATGTTGTCATGCCTGGGGGCTGTGTTGAGCACTCACCGCCTCATGCCGAACACTTCCTCCTTCTCCTCTGGCCAAAACAGCAGATCCTCCGGTAAGAAAGGGGTGAATTGTCTCCCCGTTAGCGGTCCCTATGCTGGGATTCCCCCCTCAGGGCGTTTTTAAGCCCGGATACTTTAAAAAAAGATAAAAAAAACCCTGGCGGCTTTTTTACCCCCCCTCGCCGGTCTGGCTTTAGGTCCGAGGGTACCTGTAGTCCGCCGCTTGCGCGGGAAATCCTGTCCTTTTTTGAAAGGAGGGCAGAGCCATAGGCAACGCGGGGGGGCGGGGCTAACAGCGTTGGCGTTCTCAGACACCAGGAACACGTGGAGGAAGTGTTTAAAAGCACAGTGTGTGCTGCTGCTGGCTGTGGAGGGACACAAGAGCAAAGAGGTGGCATTGTTTTACGTTTGGTGACACAGGCATTTCCCTTGACACATTATTATTGCTTCAGGCTGGGCATTAATAGCAGCATTATATGGCTGGACTATAACCTAGCAGTGTATGCATTCCTTTTGGTATTGCCTCAGTTTTTTTGTACATTAAGGCTATGAGTGGAAGAGGGACCAGGAAATCCACAAAGGGTTCTAAGGGTCCGAGTGTTTTTACAACAACCTAAATCCATGACCAAAAGAATGTCTTCCTCCTCTGAGAGTGATGCGGTCGGTCAGAATGAGCCGGCAGGGGAGACTGGTGTTGCAGCAGCGCTGGACACTTCAGCCCCTGTATATATATCACACAGGAGGTTTTTTCTTCTACCATTTCTAGTGGGAAAGAAGATTTGATGCTATGATCACTTTCTATAGTGGGTTCAATCATAGCAGATCCCCATCCAGTGCTCACGACCCTCATTTTGAGGTTCAAGGGGCAGGGGATCAGGAAGGTCTCTCTTCTAAGGATCCTAGTATGGAGGGCGTAATCTCACATTTCTGGTACACTCCCTCTCTAGATTGGTTCGTTTAACCCTTTTGCTGCCTGTAGTGCAGTCTAGTGATGAGCCCACCTCTGGTTGGGATCACTAACCTTCCCCGTCTGGGTACGCTTTTCCTATTTATTCATGGTTGCGGCAATTAAGGCTGCAATCACCTCGGAACATCTGGATAAGCTGTTTTTTTTCCTTCAAAAAAGTGTATCTATGGAGAAAGAATTCTATAAGGAGTTGGAACTTCTGCTTAAGAACAATATGTCTCTGGCGGGTTCAGTAGAGCAGCCGATTCTTACGGCAAATGGGGTATCTCAGTCCATAAAGGATCAGTTTGTAGAGATAGTTAAGAATCTTCCTGATCAGCAGGCCCAGCAATGGGCCGCCGTATCAGGTGCATTATGTTTTATGGTGGATGCGATGATAATTTGTGTCATTCAAGCCTCATGGCTTATGCTGGGACTAGTACATACACACAGAGTCCTGTGGCTGGTAAATTGGTCAGCCGAAGGACCATGTAAAAACTCCTAGCCAGTTTCCCTTTTCATTGTGAACGGTTATTGGGGACGATCTGGATAAATATATCCAAAGGATTTCTAATGGGAAAAGTTCTCTTTTGCCACTAAAAGAAGAAGTTCAAACATTTCTCTTTTTTAGCATGCTTCCTCTCAGTACCAGGGGCATCTTCCCCTAGGCAGTCTCGACGGCCTTCACCGTCAAGCTCAAGAGGTAGACTTCAGGGACAGTCCCAGGGCCAGAAGAGGTCTTGGGGCAGAAAGCCTGACAAAACAAAATGCTAAGGCCTCCTTATGAAGGAGCACCCCTGCTCGCTTGGGCGGGGGGGGGGAAGGTTTCTGCAATTTTCAAATCTGGCAGGAGCAATGTCAGGACAGATGGGCTTCCTCAGTTTCTCTAGGTTACAAACCAGAGTTCCCGTTTCCTCGTTTTCTAAAGTCAAATGTTTACAGAAATCCAGAGGAAAGAAGTCTCTCTTTTTAGCTCTGGATCATCTTTTATCTCAAGAGGTGATATCAGAGGTTCCCTTAGAGGAACAGAGTTCAGAGTTTTATTCAAACCTTTTTATTCTTACGGTTCCAAAACCAAACGGGAAGGTAAGACCCATTTTAGATCTCAAAGATCTGAACCAGTACTTAAATATATGGTCCTTTCGCATGGAGTCAATCCGATCGGTGGTCTCCATTTTGCAAGGAGGAGAGTTCTGGCATCAATTGATATCAAAGATGCATATCTCCACGTACCGAAATTTCCCATTCATCAGAAATTTCTACACTTCGCCATTTTCAGTTTGTGGTTCTGCCATTTGGTCTAGCCACTGCATCACGGTGATTCACAAAAATCCTGACACCTCCCTTAGTCAGGTTATCGGCCCAGGGCATAACGGTCCTAGCCTATTTAGATGCTCTGCTTTTGGTAGATCAATCAGTCCCTGGTCTAAACCAAAGTTTAATCGTTGCTGTAAGCTATCTGGAATGCCTAGGTTGAATACTCAACCTAGAAAAATCCTCCTTAAAACCATCAAGGAGATTACAGTTCTTGGGGCTAGTCATAGATACTGTATAAAGAAGGTATTCCTACCCCAGGCAAGAATTGGTTCCATTAAAGAACTAATTCAACTTGTCAAAGCAAAGAGAAATCTTCCATTCAGATGTGCATAAAATTGTTAAGGAATATGGTGACCTCCTTCGAGGCCGTTCCTTATGTGCAGTTTCATTCAAGACTGCTACAAACGCTATTCTGTCAGTCTGAGAACAAGAAGGTTCAGGCTTTGGTTTTTTTCCAATGCTCTTATCCCCCCAGGTGTGTCTGAGCCTCAATTGGGGAATAATGTCAGCAACCTCCAAAAGGAGAAATTCTGCTTTTTACCAGTATCTTGGAAAATGGTAACAACAGATGCCAGCCTTCTAGGTTGGCAAACAGTCCTGGAAGAAGCTTCTGTCCAGGGGAAATGGTCCAAGGACCAGAAAGGACCCTGTCCATCAACGTTCTAGAAATTAGGGCAGTACATCTGGCCCTGGAGTTCTAGATGCTCAAGCTGCGGAATTGTCCTGTCAGGATTCAATCTGACAATGACACAGCTATGGCTTGCATCAATCACCAAGGGGGCACGAGAAGTCGTGCAGTCCAAAAAGAAGTGAATCATGTTCTGGCTTGGGCAGAAAGCAACATACCTTGTCTATCAGCAATGTCCATTCCAGGGATAGAGAATTGGCAGGCGGTCTATTGAGTCGCCAACTATTGTTTCCGAGACAATGGTCCCTTCACCCCAACATCTTCCTCTCGATATGTCAAGAATGGGGTATTCCGGACATAGATCTGTTCGCGTCCAGATTCAACAACAAAGTCGACAACTTTGTGTCTAGGACGGAGGATCTGCTAGTTTGCGAAACAAATGCCTTGGTCTTCCCAATAGGATCAGTTTTTTTTCACTGATCTATGCGTTCCTCCAGTTCTACTACTTCCACGCCTTCTCCGCAGAATCAAGCAGGAAGGGGAAGAGGCGATTCTGGTGGTCCTAGGGTGGCCCAGGAAATCTTGGTTTGAAGAAATCATAAAGATGGCAGTAGAAGTCCCTTGAACCCTGCCATTATGGCCAGACCTTCTAGCTCAATGTCCGGTATTCCATCCTACCTTACAAACGCTAAATTTAGCATTTTTTTTCTATTGAAACCCACATTCTAAAGGATCCTGGGTTATCTCCTACTTTGATTAATGCTAGGAAGCCGGCCTCCAGAGTCATTTACTGTAGAATCTGGAAGGCGCATATTTTCTGGTATGGATCCAGGGGTCGGCACCCCAGGAAGTATGTCATAGGTAGGATTCTTGAATTCCTGCATATGGGATTAGAACTGAACCTGGCCCTGAGTACGATCAAGGGCCAGGTCGCGGCCTTATCAATATTTTTTCAACGGCCTCTTGCTTCTCACTCTCTGGTGCGTACTTTTATTCAGGGGGGTAACAAGATTTTATCCCCCTGTCAGGGCACCTCTAAATCCTTGGGATTTGAATTTTAGTCTTGTCGGCTTTACAGAATCAGCCTTTTAAACCTATACAGGAAATTCTGTTAGGTCTTTTAAAGAAAATAGTCTTTTTGGTTATCATATCTTCTGTCAAGAAGAATATCGGAATTGGCGGCTCTGTCTTGTAAAGAGCCATATTTTTAATCATGCATAAGGATAAGGTGGTATTGCGGCCTCATTCTAAATTTCTACCGAAAGTGATGACCGGTTCTCATTTGAACCAAGATATTATTCTGCCTTTTTTCCCCAGAGTCTCGATCTCAGGAAAAGAAGGCACTACATTCCTTTGATGTAGTAAGAGCGGTTAGGAAAACGCTCAAATTCACAAAAACAGATATTTTGTTTGTGCTGCCAGAAGGTCCTAAAAGAGGACAAGCGGCATCGAAATCTACTATTTCCAAATGGATTAGTCAAGTGATTGTTCAATCTTAGGGTCTGAGGAAGAAGGTTCCTCCTTTTCATGTTAGAACACATTCCACCAAGGCTGTTAGTGCCTCATGGGCAGTGCGTTACCAGACCTCTATGGCTCAGATCTGCAAGGCCACAACTTGGTCTTCAGTCAGTACATTTACCAGATTCTATCAAATCGATGTAAAAGGTCATGAGGATATTGCCTTTGGGCATAGTGTACTGCAGGCTGTAGTATAAGTCCTCTGGCCTCTTAATGCCCTACCTTTTATTGTGTCTCCCTCCCTTCAGTTGCCACTGCTATGGGACATCCCACATAGTAATTACTATGGCTCTGTGTCCCCTTAATGCAGGGGTCTCAAACTGGTGGCCCTCCAGCTGTTGCGAAACTACAAGTCCCAAGAGGCATTGCAAGGCTGACAGTTACAAGCATGACTCTCACAGGCAGAGGCATCATGGGACTTGTAGTTTTGCAACAGCTGGAGGGCCGCCAGTTTGAGACCCCTGCCTTAATGTATAAAAAGAAAACAGGATTTTTAAAACAGCTTACCTGTAAAATCCTTTTCTTTGAGGTACATCAGGGGACACAGAGGTCCCTCCCTTCTTGGTATACACGTGTATTGCTTGGCTACAAAACAGAATACTCCCAGTAGTGGGAGGGGTTATATAGGGAGTGCACTTTTTAATTTAGGGCGTGCCAGTGTCCATCACCTGAAGGTGGCCTATAACCCACATAGTAATTACTATGGCTCTGTGTCCCCTGATGTACCTCAAAGAAAAGGATTTTACAGGTAAGCTGTTTTAAAAATCCTGTGTTTTTGCTAGAAAATTTCTTAGAACCCCCAAACATTTTACATTTTTTTCTAACATCCTAGAGAGTAAAATGGTGGTCGTTGCAATACTTTTGGTCACACTGTATTTGCGCAGCGGTCTTACAAGCGCACTTTTTTTAAATTAAAAAAATAAGACAAGTTAGCCCAATTTTTTTTATATATTGTGAAAGATAATGTTACGCCGAGTAAATTGATACCCAACATGTCATGCTGCAAAATTGCGCCTGCTCGTGGAATGGCGACAAACTTTTCCCCTTAAAAAATCTCCATACGCAACATTTAACAAATTCTACAGGTTGCATGTTTTGTGTTACAGAGGAAGTCTAGGACTAGAATTATTGCTCTTGCTCTACTGATCGCGGCGATACCTCACATGTGTGGTTTGAACACCGTTTTCATATGCGGGCGCTACTCACGTATGCGTTCGCTTCTGCACGCGAGCTCGGTGGGACGGGCCGCGTTTACATTTTTTTTCTTATTTATTTTACCTTTTATTTTTTATTTTTACACTTTTAAAAAAAAAAAAATTGTGTCACTTTTATTCCTATTACAAGGAATGTAAACATCCCTTGTAATAGAAAAAAAGCATGACAGGACCTCTTAAATATGAGATCTGGGGTCAAAAAGACCTCAGATCAGATATTTACACTAAAATGCAATAAAGAAAAAAATTGTCATTTAAAAAAATAAAAATAATAAAATGGCCCTTTAAGAGCTATGGGCGGAAGTGACGTTTTGACGTCGCTTCCGCCCTGCAGTGTCATGGAGACGGGTGGGGGCCATCTTCCCCTCACTCGTCTCCATGTCAGCCCAGGGAACAGACCCGATCGCCTCTGCCGCTGCCGACGGCTCCGGTAAGCGTCGGAAGGCACTGGATCGTGGCAAGAGGGGGGGGGCCCTCTCCCGCCGCCAATAAAAGTGATCTTGCGGCGAATTCGCCGCAGAGACCACTTTTATCTTGTACCATACCGCCGGCCGAACACGAGGATACTGGGGTTATGGCAGCTAGCTGCTGCCATAACAATGATATGCGTCCTCAAAGTAGGGACGTATATCGGCGTGCGGCGGTCCGGAAGTGGTTAAGATTGTATTTAATAAGATTATATTTCTATTTTTATATATTTGTCATAGTGGTGCCTTTCCAAAATTCCCTTCCATAAACCTCCTTTCTGAACTAGAAGGAAAAATAAACGAGACCAAGGTAAAAAGTAATCCTAAAAACACCTGAAGTTCCTTTTTTTGCCACTTGACGATAAAAAATGTTTTGAACAACCCATTTCTTGAGTCCATTAAAATGCATTACACTTTAATTTAATCTACCTAATTATCTGAAACTTGCAGACTCTTTTGTCATTAGAGAACATTATGTAATGCATAAAAAAAGAAAGGCTAATTTGTTATCAGCCGTATTAAATGATACAAATACACAGCGAATTTATGCATTGCTCGACAAATCAAAACTATTTGAAATGCAAATTGAATCGTTGTTAATATCATTAAAATAAATTGGATGGCTAAAGGAGAGAATTTTTTTGCCAAAAGTTTGCAGCCAGCAAAAAAAAAAAATGATGGGCTGCAACCTCATTCACAGTTCATAAACACTTTTTAACCACTTCAATACCGGACACAGTAGTTATTATTTAGTCTGTAGGAAGCAGTGGCGTCGCTAGGGGGTGGCTTTTTGGGCTATAGCCCGAATCTGGGGCCCATAGCCCCGAGTCTCTGCAAGGGTCCCCAAGGGGAGGGGAGGCTCTTTGGGGACCCTGATGTAAGTGGGGGGCTCTCTGGGGACCCTGATGCAAGGGGGAGGCTCTCTGGGGACCCTGATGTAAGGGGGAGGCTCTTTGGGGACCCTGATGTAAGGGGGGGCTCTCCGGGGACCCTGATGCAAGGGGGAGGCTCTCTGGGGACACTGATGCAAGGGGGAGGCTCTCTGGAGACCCTGATGTAAGAGGGGGCTCTCTGGGGACCCTGATTTAAGGGGGA
The DNA here is from genome assembly GCA_037952925.1 of Lithobates clamitans. Lineage (NCBI taxonomy): Eukaryota > Metazoa > Chordata > Amphibia > Anura > Ranidae > Lithobates > Lithobates clamitans. The sequence continues at coordinate 405,377 of JBBGZY010000309.1, forward strand.
GGCTCTCTGGGGACCCTAATAGGGGGGCTCTATGGGAACCCTGATGTGAGTGGGGGACTCTCTGGGGACCCTGATGCAAGGGGTAGGCTTTCTGGGGATACACACATACACATATATTACTGTATATACATGTGTATGCCCCCCAAGCGTATGACTTTCTTTACTAAGCTGCAATGGGCTCTAGCCCCAGATCTTTTGTAGACCTAGCAACGCCCCTGGTAGGAAATATATTTATATATATATATATATATATATATGAAAATTGATCAATCCTGATGTACTGATGGCTCATTTCTTGAGACCCGAAAACGTGGGGACAGTACAAACGCCCCTCAAATTACCCCCTTTTGTAAAGCAGACAGTCCAATGTAATTAGTAAGAGCAGGGCCGCTGTTAAAAATCATGGGGCCCCATACAACCTACCTGACAGGCCTCGTGACACCTGTGTTTTTTTTTTTTTTACTTTTTTAAATTGTCAAATGGCAATTTTACATTGCGAGACCACATTGCAACTGTTATTGCAACTAATTATTTGGCTTCAAGGTGCAGAGCGGCCCCATTGAACTCAATGAGAAGTTTGACAGGTGGTGCTGCCTGTCAAATTACAGTCTGCGTTAAAAAGGCAGCAGCTGTGAAGTAAAGCATCACAGTCATGTCATGTATACAGCCCTGTCTGACTATATGACAGCCGGTTTCTGTCGAAGGGGCATGACCAAAAAAGGTCTGCCGACCATCTGCCGATCAGTGCTCTCAGCCAATGGGCTGAGAGTGCTGACCGGAGTATTCTGACGGGGGGGCATCCCCTTGTCGGAACACAATAGAACTGCAGGGGAGATTGCTGTACTAACATTGGATTGTTGTTGATTGGCTCCGACCAGAGGTGTCAGGTTTTTCTCCTTCAGCCTGTTGGTTTTGCACAGAGTGGCCCCAATCCTCCTCTTCTGGCGTCCTTCAGCAGCTCTCTTGGCTCCTCTTCTTCTCGAGCCCCACGTTGGAGAGCCGCTTAGGGTTGCCACTTTTTCTTCAAGCCAAATCCGAACACTTTAGCGGCACGCAGCAAAAAAATTTTTTTATAGCATACACTATAGGATTGTAACAGACCTGGGGCATCTTTGGGCACTCCAAAGAAAATAGAAATGTGGCAAACATAGTGCCCCCTCACCCTCCTATGGGGCCCTGTTCTGAGCCACATTCCTGTCTGAATATTATGTCCAGGTTTCAGGTGGACTGAAACCCGAACACATGATTCAAAACCCGAACTGTCTGGGTGAATCCCGGACAGGTGGCAACCCTAGAGCCGCTTTCCCTCGGGGGCACTACATTGACACAGACAGCAGGACTCGGCCTCCCCCCCGGCTCCCACGTCATTGGATTTGATTGATAGCAGTGCACCCATTGGCTCCCGCTGCTATCAATCTATCCAGTGAGGAACTGAGACACCGGCTGGAGCTGCTGTGCTCGTCCCCGTCGCTGGAAAGACCGGGTTCAGGTAAGGAAAAAGGGGGCTAAATCACAGGAGGTTTTTCACCTTAATGCATAGAATGCATTAAGGTGAAAAACCTTGAGGGTTTACAACCCCTTTAATGTGTGACAAAGTGCACAGGTAACGGGCATTTTGCAGTAAATTTTGGAAATGCACTGCAAATGCGCATAGTGCTTGTGGTGCCATTATTTGTTAATGGTACCCCAAATGCAATTAGCAGACCTGCGTTTTGCCATGTGGCAAAGCTGCATGCCTTAAAAGGTTCTAGAGCCTCTGTGATGTGTTTGTCACACACATGGCAGCCCATTCAAATGAATAGGCTCCCCTGTGTATGAAAAACAGGCAAAAAAAAAAAAAACACAACCAGGAATGTGTGTTCCCACTACGTGGAGTAAAAAGGGGGCCTTAGGGGTGGTATATAGAAATGACTGGGCAGAGATGTCTGTCAGCTGGAGAGAGAGACATGTCTACTGGCTCCTAGATCAGCACTGCACTCCAGCAGCATCAAATTGGTCTGCATGGCTGTCATCCCAGAAGGAAGCCTCTTCTAAAGATGATGCACAAGAAAGACTGCAAACAGTTTGCTGAAGACAAGCAGACTAAGGACATGGATTACTAGAACCATGTCCTGTGGTCTGATGAGACCAAGATAAGCTTATTTGGTTCAGATGGTGTCAAGCGTGTATGGCAGCAACCAGGTGAGGTGTACAAAGACAAGTGTGTCTTGCCTACAGTCAAGCATGGTGGTGGGAGTGTCATGGTCTGGGGCTGCATAAGTGCTGCCAGCACTGGGGAGCTACAGTTCATTGAGGGAACCATGAATGCCAACATGTAATGTGACATACTGAAGCAGAGCATGATCCCCTCCCTTCAGAGACTGGGCCGCAGGGCAGTATTCCAACATGTTAACAACCCCAAACACACCTCCAAGATGACCACTGCCTTCCTAAAGAAGCTGAGGGTAAAGGTGATGGACTGGCCAAGCATGTCTCCAGACCTAAACCCTATTGAGCATCTGTGGAGGATCCTCAAACAGAAGGTGGAGGAGCGCAAGGTCTCTAACATCCTCCAGCTCTGTGATGTCATCATGGAGGAGTGGAAGAGGACTCCAGTGGTAACCTGGGAAGCTCTGGTGATCTCCATGCCCAAGAGGGTTAAGGCAGTGCTGGAAAATAATGGTGGCCACACAAAATATTGACACTTTGGGCCCAATTTGGACATTTTCACTTAGGGGTGTACTTACTTTTGTTGCCAGTGGTTTAGACATTAATGGCTGTGTGTTGAGTTATTTTGAGGGGACAGCAAATTTACACTGTTATACAAGCTGTACATTCACTACTTTACATTGTAGCAAAGTGTCATTTCTTCAGTGTTGTCACATGAAAAGATCGAAGAAAATATTTACAAAAATGTGAGGTGTGTATTCATTTTTGTGAGATATTGTAAATTTTAAAGGCTTTGTGAGATACTGTGCGTGTGTGTGTATATATATATATGTATGTGTGTATATGTATGTACGTATATATAGTTTAGCTGTATTTTTTTTTTAACATGACCCTTTATTCACCTACCTTCCACCAAAAAAAAAAAGAAACCAAATACTCATACTATAAACTTTAGTGGCAGTAAATTAACAGTTATTGATATAACTTTGCAAAATAATTCCATACTGTATATATTACAGAGAATAAAATATTTTACATGACACAATTGTATTTCACTTATTCACTGAAAATCGATAAGAGATATGACATTTATAGCAAAGCTAAGCAGTGAAATGATTATATTCTGTTAGGCATTGAATTGGAAAGCTGCTTGATGGCTTCTTGAGGAACTAAATTTGAAGTTAGTCAGTAATCAGAATGTACAATGTAACTTTGTAGCTAGATTAGAGGCTGCTGCAGGGGCTGATCTGTGTCATATATTTATATACACAGCCAGATGTACATGATTTTTATTTATTACAGGTACTCATATAGTGCCATCGATTTATGCAGCGCTTCACATATACAGTATATTGTACATTCACATCAGTCCCTGGCCTCAAGGAGCTTACAATCTAAGGTCCCTAACTCACATTCATAAATACAGTATACATACTAGGGCCAGTTTACCTACCAGCATGTCTTTGGAATGTGGGAGGAAACCAGCGTAACCAGAGAATAACCCATGCAGGCACACGGAGAACATGTAAACTCCAGGCAGGTAGTGTCATGGGCAGTGGCGGCCTGCCCGTAGGGGGCGCAGGGGCGCCGCCCCCCAAAGCTACTCATCATAATAAAACGGCCCTTTAAATGTGTGCAGGATGCCGGACACACAGGTGTATGGGAAGCAAGACATGCTGCAATCACTAAAATAAAATAAAAATTAAAAAAAAGAATGGCCCTTTAAGTGTGCGCAGGGCGCTGGACACACAGCTGCTATGGGGAGCATAATGTGTTTGCAATCATGTGATTGCAAATAAGAAGCTCTACTGGCTTACTTTAGAAAGTCCTCGGGGCGCAGAGCTCTGTGCCCTGAACACTCCCTCTATAGCATTGTTCCCTGCTGTGTGTGATTGGCGGGTCCTGTGCCTTCACTTCTGGTTTCTCTGACTCATCCTGGCTGGTCTGAAGGTGGATGACAGGCGACTTGCTGTCAGAGCTGTGAGTATGGGGGTGGGGGGGAGAGAGGGGGACATCTAATGTAAAGGAGGACTCTGATGGGGACATCTAATGTAAAGGAGTAAACTGATGGGGACACCTGATGTAAAAGGGGACTCTGATGGACTCTGATGGGGACACCTAATGTAAAGGGCGAATCTGATGGGGACAGCTAATGTAAAGAGGGACTCTGATGGTGACATCTGATGTAAAGGGGGACTCCGATGGTGACATCTGATGTAAAGGGGAACTCTGATGGGGACATCTGATATAAAGGGGAACTCTGATGGGGACATCTGATGTAAAGGAGGACTCTGATGGGCACACCTGATGTAAAGGGGGACTCTGATGGAGACATCTAATGTAAAGGGGGACTCTGATGGTGACATCTGATGTAAAGGGGGACTCTGATGGGGACGTCTAATGTAAAGGAGGACTCTGATGGGCACACCTGATGTAAAGGGGGACTCTGATGGGGACATCTAATGTAAAGGGGGACTCCGATGGTGACATCTGATGTAAAGGAGGACTCTGATGGTGACATCTAATGTAAAGGAGGACTCTGATGGGGACATCTGATGTAAAGGAGGACTCTGATGGGGACACCTGATGTAAAGGAGGACTCTGATGGGGACATCTGATGTAAAGGAGGACTCTGATGGGGACATCTGATGTAAAGGAGGACTCTGATGGGGACACCTGATGTAAAGGAGGACTCTGATGGGGACATCTGATGTAAAGGAGTACTCTTATGGGGACATTTGATGTAAAGGGGGACTCTGATGGGGAGATATGATAAAAAAGAAGACTCTGATGGGGTCACCTGATTTATAGGGGGATGCTGATGGGGACACCTGTTGTAAAGGGGGACTCTGATTGGGACACCTGATGTAAAGTGGGGCACCTGCTGTAAAGGGGGACTCTGATTGGGATATATGATGTAAAAGGGGGCTCTGATGAGGACACCTTATGTTGAGTGGTTTTATTTTCTTGTACTTGAAATGTGGATGTGATTGGCCTACTGTGACTGGCACGGTGAGGCTGCATTTAATGGGCACAGTTTTATCTAGCAGTAATGATACATAATCACCTGATGAATGGCTATTTACAGTCCTGCATTACTAACAGTTACATGTTTCAGTTTGTTTGTGCCCCCCCAAAAAATTTTGAGTACCAGCCGCCATTGGTCATGGGTGGTATTCGAACCAGCGACACTAGTGCTGCTAGGCAGAAGTGCCAACCATTTAGCCATCTGTGCTGCCCTGTGAGTAGTGGGGGTCAGTGCTGGTGAGTGGGGTTGATTCCAGGCTAGAAAAAAATGGAATTGACTTTTTTTTATTTAACTTCTTCTTGAGTGTCTTGTGTAACTGCTCAACATCCTGAATATGTCTTCTCTGGGTCAGCATCTTAGTCCGGGAAGTAGATGCTAACCCTGAACGATAAACACACATCAACAAAAAGATATAAGTACTTTTTTATGTAGCACAACTATTATTATAGTTACGTAGTTAGTCTGGTTGAAAAAAGACACAAGATCATAGTTCAACCAATAAAAGGGGGAAAAAATAATAGTAATGCAATCATATATACTGTACACAATCCTATACCCACAGTTCATCCAGAGGAAGGAAAAAAACAGTAAAGCATTCCCCAATTTGCTCCATCAGGAAAAAAAATTCTTCCTGATCCCCCAAGAGGCATATGGATATTCCCTGGATCTACTTTACCTATAAATGTTAGTACCCAGTTATTTTATGTACACCTAGGAAAGAATCCAGGCCTTTTTTAAAGCAATCTACTGAGCTGGACAGAACCACCTCTGGAGGGAGTCTATTCCACATTTTCACAGCTCTTACTGCAAAGAAGCCTTTCCATATTTGGAGATTAAATCTCTTTTCCTCCAGATGAAAAAAGTGCCCCCTTGTCCTCTGTGATGACCTTAAAGTGAATAACTCAACACAAAGTTCACTATATGGACCTCTTATGTATTTATATATGGCGATTATACCCTCCCCCCCCCCCTAATCTCCTCTTCTCAAGAGTGAATAAATTCAGTTCCTCTAATCTTTCCTCATAGCTAAGCTCCTCTATGACTCTTACCAGTTTGGTTGCCCTTCTCTACACTTTCTCCAGTTCCCAGATATCCTTTTGTGAACAGGTGCCCAAAACTGAACTGCATATTCCAGATGAGGTCTTACTAATGATTTGTACAGGGGGGACAAAATGATCTCTCTCTCTCTGGAGTCCATACCTCTCCTAATACAAGAAAGGATTTTGCTCACTTTGCAAACCACAGCTTGGCATTGCGTGTTATTATAAAGCTTATGATCTACCAAAACCCCCAGATCCTTCCCCTCAATGGATTCCCCCAGTTGTACTCCCCCCCCCCCCCCCCCAGTATGTATGATGCATGCATATTCTTAGCCCTCAAGTGCATAACTTTACATTTATCAACATTAAACCTCATTTGCCACTTAGTTGCCCAATTAAACAGTGCATTGAGGTCGGCTGGTAAGTTTGAGACATCCTGGAAGGACGTTATTCCTTTGCATAGCTTGGTGTCACATATGAGCCGTGTGTGGGGAACTGTGTCTAACGCTTTTCCAAAATCCAAGTATACCACATCCACAGCCACCCCTCTGTCCAAGGTTTTACTTACCTCTTCATAAAAAGAAATTTGTTTGACAACTTCTGTCTTTCCTGAATCCATGCTGTCTGTTGCTTATGCATCCAAGTCTCTTGGCAAGGTTTATTGGGGTGCCACTCGGGGTCAGATATATAACCTATATGATCTGGCGGTGAGGTACAAAAAAGTCAGGGGGCACAATGTCTACAATGTACATGAGTCACTGACAGTCTTTCACACAGTGTGATAGAGATGCCAGGAACCAGTATTCCTTGTTTAATTGGTATGATTCTGTACCACTAGTCATGTCCCAGGAAACATTAGCATGTTTTAGACTGTCATTAGATTAGGAATAAGTAGAACCTGTGCCCCCTTATATCAGGTTTCTCTATTAGAGTCCCCCTTTACATCAGTAGTCCTCACCAGAGTTCCTCTTTATATCAGGAGTATTAATCAGAGTCCTCCTTTTTATCAGGGTCCCCTTCAGAGTCTCCCCTTACACCAGGTGTCCTCACCAGAGTGCCCCTTACATCAGGGTCCCCATTAGCATTCCCACTTACATCAGGGTCCCCATCAGAGTGCCTCCTTACATCAAGGTCCCCATCACAGCACCCGCTTACATCAGCTGCCCCCTTTACAGTGCCCCCTTACATTAGGTGTCCTCATTAAGCCTCTTGCACACTGCAGCTTGAAAAAGCTCAGTACAGGTTTTTTTTTACTGAGCTAAAATACAGCCTATTAATTGTAATATGCCTATGCACACAGGCGTGTAAAAAAGCGACATGCATTCTTTAGTAGAAAAAAAAAAGAAAAATCAGCTTTTTTGGTCAGTAACTTACGCCTCATGCGTGCAAATACACGCACACTCGTGCATTTTTGCGCAAATGGCCATTTACATATTGTGCAGAACGAGAACATGTGAAAGCATATATGTGAAAATGCACATAAATACGTGCAAATACATACAACAAAAAACGTCTGCAAATGATACAGGAGTATCATTTGCAAGAGGCCTTAGAGTGGTCTCTTACATCAAGGTCCCCACCAGAGTCCCCCGTTACATCAAAGCCCTTTTTAGAGTTCCTGCTTACATCAGGTTACCCATCAGCAGTTGCGTCGGGAGGAGGGGCTGGGGGGGCTGGAGCCCCGAATGGGTCCCCGAAAAGCCCTGGGTCTCAGGCATGCGCAACTATATTAGTAGCCCCGAGCGCCACCGAGCAGGGACCGATCTGATACCGAGCACCGCCGAGTGCCGCCAAGTCACATAGCAGGTACTTCCTTCTGGAGCCTGCAGCGCCTATGATGGACGTCCCACTGGTCCAATGGCGGGACCGCGGGACATGTGATGTCCATCATAGGCGCTGCAGGCTCCGGAAGGCGGGAATTACAATGCGGCCGCTGTGCTGTGAGATCACCATCACTGTGAGATTCCCACTCGGTGTTCAGGTGGGCGGCTCTCCTCTCCTCCTCTGGCTGCCTGCTGTAATGTTGGGCGCACCGCACACCACGGCTGAGCTGCTGCTGCAGGACACACAAAGTCTGTCTCCTGGTCAGGTAGGTCAGTGTATGTCACTACCATCAGTGTATGTATGTCAGGTAGGTCAGTGTGTGTCAGGTAGGTAGGCCAGTGTGTGTCAGGTAGGTAGGTCAGTGTATGTATGTCAGGTAGGTCAGTGCATGTCAGGTAGGTCAGTGTGTGTCAGGTAGGTCAGTGTGTGTCAGGTAGGTAGGTCAGTGTATGCATGTCAGGTAGGTCAGTGCATGTCAGGTAGGTCAGTGCATGTCAGGTAGGTCAGTATATGTCAGGTAGGTCAGTGTGTGTCAGGTAGGTAGGTCAGTGTATGTCAGGTAGATCAGTGTGTGTCAGGTAGGTAGGTCAGTGTATGTCAGGTAGATCAGTGTGTGTCAGGTAGGTAGGTCAGTGTATGTTTGTCAGGTGGGTCAGTGTATGTTAGGTAGGTAGGTCATGTATGTCAGGTAGGTCAGTGTGTGTCTGCTAGGTCAGTGTGTGTCAGGTAGGTATGTCCGTGTATGTATTTCAGGTAGGTCAATGTATGTCAGGTAGGTGAGTTTAGTGGTCAGCATTGATGGGCACTGGTAAGCCAGGCAGCAACCAGCAAGTGAGCTTACCCCCCCCCCACCACACAACCCCACCGCCCAGCTAAAAAACCCTGCGCCACTAGTGCTGCCCCCCCCGTGCCAGCCTTGGACTTCGGACTGAAGACCCTGGTCTTTTTGCCACCTAGCAACTCTCCTGCCCATCAGAGTCCCACCTTACATCCATTGTCCCCATCAGAGTCCCACCTTAGATCCAATGTCCCCATCAGAGTCCCACCTTACATCCACTGTCCCCATCAGAGTCCCACCTTACATCCATTGTCCCCATCAGAGTCCCACCTTAGATCCAATGTCCCCATCAGAGTTCCTCCCCACATCGGGTGGCCCCATCAGTTTTCCCTCCTACATCAGGTGTCCCCTTTAGAGCCCCCCTTATATGAGGGTCCTCATCAGAGTAGCCCCTTTCACCAGGTGTGCTCATCTTAGTAGCCCCTTACATGGATTGTCCCCAGCAGAGTACCTCCTTACATCAAATGTTTAAATCAGAGTTTACCCATCAGACAGGCTCATGGAGCGGTGGATGCACTCTCAGAGACTTGGGGATGTGAATTTGTATAACTAAAATGTGGGAGGGGGGCATGGATCCGGGCCTCATGCCACTAAGAATTAATGGCACAGCAGCACCCCAGAACACACGTCTTGGCGCACTGCAGTAACATGAGCGTCCCAGCGTGTGTTCCCGCGATGCAAAAAGTATGAGCCGAGCCTTGCAGAGCAATCTCAGTTACTCATTTACTTTTCGGAATCTCAGACACCTGTTTTGATGTAGACACATATTTACTCTCCCGCTGCTTCTAACAAAGGAAGGAAGTGAACCTACAAGTGCACCACGCTGCTCGGATATTGGAGCATTTTTTTCTAGTTGTTCTAGATCGCTGTGATCCTGCAAACACAGGAAGCACCATGCGACTTGCGTCAAATAGAAAGGAAACTGAATCTCACATCAAACAGATCTAAGCTTTGACACAGCTTTGTAGCGAGGAAAGGTTTAAAGAGAGACAAGTGTCATGGTGTAATAAGCCAGAATGGGGTCTGCTTTTATCTTCAATAAAGTTTCGGAAAGAATAAAAAGTACTTTTGTTTTGTAACTAGACATTTAAAGGGTAACTGTACCTTTAAATCAAAATCGACCATAATTATAGGTAAAGGTGGGGGTCTGGTATTATCGTTATCAGCCTAAAAATTCTCATATTTGCACCTCTCTGGTTTAGATCCACTTTTCTATAAGGATCATGACTTGTGGGTAAAGCCCCGGAAAAAATACCATCCCAAAAATGGGCATTTAAAGTGGAGGCGAGCAACTTCTCCAGTCGGCATGAATAAATTCTAGACAAATTCGCTAATTCGAAAACATCCGAATTAACGAAAAAAACCCATTTAACGCGTTTTTCCTGAATTTTTCGAAATTCAAAATTCGGAATTCCCGAAAACCAAAAAATTTAAAATCTGAAGTAATACCTAACTATTAAATTATAGGAATTGGAGTTACCTTTCAAATTGTCTGTTAGTGAACGTAACGAATACGAATTTATCCAAAGTTACGAATTATCCGAAATAACGAATGCCGCATCTAAACAAGTGGAACAGAACAAATTAATAATAAATATCAATAAAACGTTTTTATTATTATAATAAATATTAATAAATAATTAATAAATTATTAATATAATTATAATTATTTATTAATATTATTTTATTAATAAATAATAATAAATGATAAATAAATTATTATTGTTATTTATTAAATTTGGCTGTTAGTGAACGTAAGGAATACGAATGTATCCAAAGTTACGAATTATCCAAAATAACGAATGCCATATCTAAACAAATGGAATGTAACGAATTAATAATAATACATAACAATACTAATAATAAAAACATTTAATTATTATTTATTATTAATTTGTTCTGTTCCATTTGTTTGGATGCGGCATTCGTTATTTCGGATAATTCGTAACTTCGGATAAATTCGTATTCGTTACGTTCACTAACAGCCAAATTTGAAAGGAGATTCCAATACCTATAATTGAATAGTTTGCTATTATTCAGAATTTTCGGATTTTCTTTCTTATTTTTGGATTTTCGAACTTACAAATTTTCCAATTTACGAATTGCGATCATAACGAATGACACTAAAAACGAAAAAAAACAAAAACGAGTGAATGAAAACGAACACATTTTTTGGCAGTGCACATGTCTAATAAATTCCAGACACGTCACAATATACAGCAACTATTTTTTTTTTAAAGTTGTACCTTTTATTATTAAAAGCCCATCCTTGGAACTAAAGCCCAGTGACTTTTGCCTGGTTTGAGATGACGTCATCAGTCTGCTACAAGCACGAGGAAGCATTTCCTTAGTCTTTTCCCCATAATGATGAGCCTGAAACGGTGTAACCTTGTAAAGTCACAAGGTGAGAAGCTATCAACTCTGAGTCGGCATCTCAGTTCAAGAAGTAGATGGTGACCCTGGATGATGCCTAAACAAAGGTGGCTCAGACCATCTGGGGAAGAAAGCAGATGAAGGCAATGCAAGGGAGTGTACTTTCATCTAATTTCTGGAAGCATCACAATTAAGCCTCGTACACACGATTGGATTTTCCGCAGACAAAGCGTCAGACTTTTGTTCAAAGGGCATTGGCCAGGAACTTGTCTTGCATACAAACGGCACACAATTGTCGGTCAACAAACACAAACGTAGTGACGTACTACGTGGTTTTTCAGCTCTTTAGCGCCACCCTCTGGGCACCTTCTGCTAATGTTGTGTTTGGTGAGCATTGATTCCGAGCATGCGTGTTTGTACTTTGGACTTTTGTCTGACGGACTTGTGTACACACGATCGGAAAATCCGACAACAGACCGCGGAAAATTTTAAAGCCTGCCATCCAACATTTGTTCCAACAACAATTGTCCGATGGAGCGTACAAAACGGTCGGATTTTCCGCCAACAGTCCGTCATCACACAATTCCCATTGGAAAATGCGATCGTGTGTATGAGGCTTTAGAGTCTATTCACACCATTCGCAGCGAAACCTAACATGTATAGCGCAATCGTGTGTTTGAATTCCATGTATGAATGGAGGGACAGGGGGTGCTTTTTAAAAAAAATATGTATTATTTATTTTAATAACATTTCTTTTACCCTTTTTTTTAAACTTTATTGCGATCACAAGGCAGAAAGCAAGCCCCCTACGTGATAGCATTGGCAGGTGACAGATGCTCTTTATGGAGACATCGGGGGGGCCTTTTGGAGCCCAAAATGTCTCTCCTGCCCTCCAATTCAGCTAATCAAGCACAGATGGCTCTTGATTAGCTGCTGCTCTGGCTACAATAGCCTGGGAATAATAACTCTGAAGCTGGAAGTGACAAAATCATCATCGCTTCTGGGTTCATTAGTCACAGAGATTGGGGAACTGGATCCACTGTAGAGGCTTTTAACATCCAGTCAAAGAGAAAAAAAAATCCGGCACCATGATGTCAAAAAAATAAAACATATATACGATTTTATTATTTTGAACCTATATAGTATGTTGTATAGTTTGAATTTCAATAAATCTTTTTAATCGTTCATTTGTTCGTTGTTGCCGTTAAAGTCCCACTTATTTGGGGGTACCCTCTTTATATACGATTTTATTAGATCCATCCAATAAAAGGAATCAATACATCTAATTATTGACGTGTTTCAAAAAACAAAAAGATGCAGCGCTGTGTGATACTGAACTTTACAAATGCATTTTTATTGACGTGTTTCAGCCTCTTACATAGGCCTTAGTCATAATTATTATGTTTTTTTTTTTCTTTGATTGGACCTTTGAATGCCTGATTACTGGGGCCACCCGAGTGCATGGGTCTCTATCTCACCTTGTTTATCATTATGGGCAATTTTAGGGTAGCAGGACGATTTCAATAGATGTAAAGGCTTTTAAAGCGTCACCGATGAAAAATGTTAGGTACCATCAATTTTTGCCATGTCACACATGTAATTTTGAGTTTTGACATGTTTGGTATCTGTTTACTTGACACAACCTCATCTTTTATATTTTTACCGGAAAAAAAAAATATGTATTATTTTGCACAAAAATTCAGTTTAGTGTATTCTGTCCTGAAAATATGTGTTGAATAAACAGCTGCACAAATATCGTATGACATAAAAAAAATTATTTCAATGCCCACCATTTTATTCTATAGGGCCTCTGCTTTACGCAAAAAATATATAATGTTTGAGGATTCAAAGACATTTTCTAGCAAAAGAAACGCTGATTTTAAAGCTGAATTTCAAGGCACACTATGAGTTAAAATGGTTGTAAATCTCAGACATGAAATATGAACAAAGCATATCCCTCTATAGTGTGTACTTTTCTCCATAAAAAAAGTGTCATTTCTGTCTGCTGCTTTGTTCCTCTGCTATCAGCATGAATCACTTCTGACAAGTTTTCTTGACACCAAGAAAAAAATGGTGACAGGGGAGGGACCTCCAAATGATTGACAGTCCCAGCTCTGTTCCTGTGTGCTGTGTGAAGGGGGGCTGTGTCCCTTCCCTCCAATCAGCTCTCAGAGCTTTCCTCACTAAGCTCTGCAAAGTGAGACTTCAGCTTTCCGCGCCCCCCAAAAAAATTAAAAGCCAGCAGCTACACATACTGCAGCTGCTGGCTTTTAACAATAGGATGTTTACCTGTCCTGGAGTCCAGTGATGTCGGCACCACAGCTGATGTTTCCATCAGCTGTCTGGTGCTGCTGCCACCTTGCGGGTAAGGGTACCCGGCAGTGTAGCCTTACAGCTTCACGCCGGGAACCCTACTGCGCGAGGCCCCGCTCCTCTCTCCTACTGGCCCGGCGACAGGGAGAGGAGTAGGGAGCCCCGCGGTGATGTCACGGACTCCCGGAAGTGGGAACAGGATATCTTGTCCCCCTCCCCCCTGAAAAGGTGCCAATTATGGCACCGGAGGGGGAGAGGGGACAAATGAGTGTAAGTTCCACTTTTGGGTGGAACTCCGCTTTAACAGCTTAGACGAGGTTTAAAAATTCTGCACTTTGAATGGATGCAGAGAAGAAAAGACTGCAGATAAACAGGTACAAAGTAAGAAGGGGGATTTGTTTCATCTCTGTGTATCACCTGAGGCCAGTCACTTAAACTTTGTATATGTAAGGGTTAACAACTACTTTATGTCCAAGGAACTGTATGACATCTCCTGGACTTTTATTTTTTATTTACATGTGACAGGTTTATTGCTCTGCTGGATAGACTTTCCGGGATCTGGAAGGAGGGAAACACTAAGAGCAGCTACAGTGCTATGAAAAATTATTTGCCCCCTTCCTGATTTTTTTTATTTTTTCGCATATTTTTATCAAACAAATTTTAACATTACACAAATATAACCCAAGTAAATCCAAAATGCAGTTTTTAAATGATGATTTCATTTATTGAGGGGAAAAAAGCTGTCCAAATCTGCCTGCCCCTATGTGAAAAAGTAATTGCCACCCCCCCTTTTCTAAATCATGATTGAACTTAGATTAACCACATTTTTTTGGAAAGGTTAAATTTCACTTGCCACACATAGGCCTGATTACTGCCAGACCTGTTGACTCAAGAAATCACTTAAAGCGGAGGTCCGTCCGCCCGCCTCTTTAAAACATACTGCAGCTGCTGACTTTAAACATTAGGACACTTACTTGTCCTGGAGTCCAGCGATGTCGGCACCACAGCTGATGTTTACATTGGCTAGTCAGGTGCTGCCACCGCCATTGTGGGTAAGGGAAGCCGGCAGTGTATCCCTACATGCGTGCTGCTCCCTCTCACTGGCCCAGCAGAAGGGGAGGGAGGAGAGGGACCAAGCTGCTGATGTAATTCGCTGCAGCCCAATCTCCCAGAAGTGGGGACAGGGTACCTGTAAAAAAAAAAAAAACAGGTATCCGCTCACTCCCGAAAGGTGCCAAATGTGGGGGGGAGGAATCAGATAAGTAGAAGTTGGACTTTTGGGTGGAACTCCGCTTTAAATAGCAGCTGTATGAAAAAGTGAACACATCCTGCCACGAGCTAAAGAAATTCAAGAACAGATGAGAAACAAAGTAATTGACATGTATCAGTCTGGAAAGCCGTTTCTAAGGCTTTGGGACTCCAATGAACCACGGTGAGAGCCATTATCCACAAATGGAGAAAACTTGTTGAACCTCCCCAGGAGTGGGTGACCTACCAAAATTACTCCAATAGCACAACAAGGACTCATCCAGGAGGTCATAAAAGAACCCAGAACAACATGTAAAGAACTGCAGGCCTCACTTGCCTCAGTTAAGGTCAGTATTTATGATTCAACAATAAGAAAGAGGCTGGGCAAAAATGGCATCCATGAGAGAGTTCCAAGGTGAAAGCCACTGCTGACCAAAAAGAACACAAACACATTTGCCAGAAAACATCTAGATTATCCCCAAGACTTTTGGGCAAATATTCTGTGGACTGATGTGACAAAAGATGATCTTTTTGGAAGGTGTGCGTCCCGTTATATCTGGTGTAAAAGCAACAAAGCTTTTCATAAAAACAACATCAAACCAATAGTAAAACATGGTGGTGGCAGTGTGATGGTCTGGGGCTGCTTTGAAGCTTCAGGACCTGGATGACTTGCCATAGTTGATGGAACCATGAATTCTGCTCTCTACCAAGGAATCCTGAAGGAGAATATCCGGCCATCAGTTTCTGACCTCCAGCTCAAGCGCATTTGGGTTATGCAGCAGTACAATGATCCAAAACACACCAGCAAGTCCACCACTGAATGGCTCAAAAAAACAAACCGAAATGAAGGTTTTGGAGTGGCCTAGTGAAAGCCGGACTTAAATCCGATTGAGATGCTGTGGCATGACCTTAAACAGGCCGTTCATGCTGGAAAACCCTCCAATGTGTCTGAATTAAAACAATTCTACAAAGAAGAGTGCTCCACATCGATGTGAAAGGCACATCACCAGGCATACCAAATGCTTAATTGCACATGCCGCCAAGGATGGCATGACCAGGTATTAGGATTAGGAGCAATTACTTTTTCATTACTTTTGTAGCAAAGTGTCATTTATTTAGTGTTGTCACATGAAAAGATAGAATAAAATATTTACAAAAATGTGAGGGTGTACTCACTTTTGTGAGATACTGTGTATATATATATATATATATATATAATTTAATAAATTAAATCATCATTTAATAACAGCATTTTGTATTTACTCCGGTTATTTTTGTGTAATATTAAAATTTGTGGTTTTGCTCCCAGACCACTGCCAATCGGTCGTGGGGGTTCGTCCGGCGGCCGATCTGAGCAAATTGCGGCCTATCAATCAGACGCGGACCGCGGCCTGGATTACGGACGCTCTCCCAGGACACTGTGAGTAAGACATCCTGCAATATCCCTTACATCCGGGTCCCCAGGAGACAAAGGCCTACCTGATCCTCTGTTCCCACATCCCCGGGGGAGTTCTGGAGACCCGGGGCGGCCGTGCACACATCCCCGGCGGCCGTCCCTTAGGATAGTCCGCGGCTTCGGCCTACCTCTGGAAGCCGGCGGCCATATTGGGACTCCAATCTGCTCCCAGTGTCACCCATCTCACCCCTCAGGCTGCACAGGCTCACACAGTGAATATTATCTCCTCTCTCCCAGTAAAATGATGAGGAGGAGGGGAGGTGCAAACAGGGGGATTTGAAGATCCAGATGAAGCTTGCTACCACATATGAAAAAGATCCAGCTTAAATAATCTTGGCGCATACGCGGCCGGCGATGATGGTGGACGCTCATTAGAGAAGCTTCGGACCCGCTCCTTCCATCCCCGGATCCTGCTCCACAACACTAGCATTAATAGATCCAGGATCCACTGGAAAAGACCCCGGAATACCCCGGGCACCTCATGGGGAAAATAGGATCCCAGCGACACGGATACCAGGGGTTTGTCCCGCCTCCGACCTCCCGGCCGGCTCAAAACATGGAGCGGTTCCTGTATAGGCCGCAATCCCCGGCCTCAAGTAACCAGACGGCTACAGTGCTCACCGCGGAGCGAACAGCAGATGCAGTGGCCACTGCACCGGATCGCTCTGCACACAGCCCCCTATCCCAGGAGACACCCTCCTTTGCACAGCAACAGAGAAGGGAGACTTCACACAGCAACTATAGAGAAACAGAAGAACATACTGCAGACCTCCTTGCTGATCATTCTGCATCATCTACAGGTACTTCCATATCTACCCCCCCATTCCCAGATAACTCAGTCACAGTTACAGTTGCGGTGCTGGACTCAAAGCTACAGTCCCTGCTACAGGACCTGACTCGTAACTTTACAGTAGCAGTAGGGAAACTGGCCCAGGAGTTACGAGGGGAAATCGATCAACTTGGTGATCGAACAGATACCTTAGAATCCAAATTTGACGAACTGGTGAAATACGTACACGTGCTTGAAGAAGACAACGTGACACTCAAACAAAGCATTTTTCAGGTCCAATCACAGCAGGAGGACCTTGAGAACAGGGAAAGACGTCAAAATGTGAGAATACGTGGAATTCCGGAAACAGTCCCTGACAAAGAAATACGTCCCTATCTCCTAGGACTGTTTGTCGCTATGGCTCCACACATTCCGGATATCGATTGGAGGCTAGATAGGGCCCATAGATCCCTAGCTCCGAAACCACCCCCTGGCACCAACCCGAGAGATGTAATCGCTCGCCTCCACTACTACGAAAGCAAAGAAGCTCTCATGACGGCCACGCGAAATAAACATCGCATTGAATATAAAGGCGCTAAACTCCAAATATTTAGTGACCTATCTCCCATCACTCTCGCCAAAAGACGCGACTTACGGCCAGTGACCATGCACCTACAACAACATCAAGTCGCCTACAGATGGGGTTTCCCCTTTCGCCTCTCAGCCTCGAGAGATGGCACTCAATATTCAATGCGAGCCTTACACGAGTGTGAGGCCTTTGTCCGTAACTTGGGACTGCCGCCCATCCCTGAAGAGGAACTTCCCCCGCCACCACTAAACACGACCCCCGGCCCTCTTCAACCACTTACAACGATCTGGACCCCGGTTCGTCGGAGACGTCAAAGAAACCTTTCCACTCCTCAACGTCCGGCCTCAGCTAGACTACCTACCTGAATTTATCCCACACAAGGAGAAACAGCTCCTCAACATTTCACTCCTTTTTTGGCTGCCGTCTTCCTCGACACCTCGAGGGTTTGATAGCGGCACTATCCTGGTATCCGCAGAGAGAGACCTCCCCATTTCAGTCCTTGATGGCCTAGGTTAACGGCAACTGTTCAAGTCTTGGACTTCCATTCCTCGGCCGAGAAGATTCCATCTCTCTCTTTGTTTTTCTTTTACTCTCCCCCAGAATTTAAAGTTTAAAGCTTGCGTACACAATTTTCTTTTCCTTTTGGAGGGAGCGGGTACCATCCCGCCCTTGTCGCTGACCGACATGCTCCTCTACAGGTCTATGGCTGCTAGCCAAGACTTCCTGAAGATTTTTACACCTTCAGGCTTACAAAATGTTTTTTTTTTATTTTTTTTATTATTATTGTTATTTTTTGGACCTTTTTTTATAGTTCATATTTTTCCTTTCCTCTTTTTTCCTTTTTTCAAACCTAGGCCCTTTTTTAGCCTGAATATTTACTTAACATTTTCTGGTTATTTTGTTATTGTATATTTGCTCACTGTCTACATGCTAATTGAGAAATGTGCAAAGATTTTACTAACTAATTTACACTGGTTAAACATGCTGTTACTTATTACTAAGATTTCACTAGCTGTAAATTGCTTGTCCTCCTTATGGCTCTGAAGGTCTTCTCATGTAACGTGAAGGGTCTGAACTCCATTCACAAACGCTGGTTGGCCTTGAAGGAATTCAGAGCCTCTGGAGCTGATGTGGTCATGGTTCAGGAGACACACTTCCGAACGGGTGGCTCCTTTAAGTTCACTTCTAAATTATTTCCCAACACATTTGTAGCCTCTGACCCATCTGGGAAAGCAGGAGTAGCAATTTTGCTCAAGAACTCATGCCCTATAAGAGTAATTGACTCCAAATTAGACCCCCAGGGACGATTTGTCATCCTGAACTGTGTCCATTTGCAAACAAAACTCAAGTTAGTTAACGTATATGCACCCAACTCTGGACAGATAGGATTTCTCACTAAAGTCCTTGAGGAGGTACAAAACTCCCCTCACCCATTTACGATTGTGGGAGGAGATTTTAACATGTGTATGTCTGCCAACAAAGATAGACTAAATCTTTTTCAAAACACTCCCCCAACCCAAGCCTATAGGTTATCTACCTCTTTCCGCAAATTAATTCGCACCCACAACCTGTTTGACTCTTGGAGAGTGAAACATCCCACCGGTAAACAATTCACCTTCTACTCCCCCCCACACAAAGGATACTCTCGCCTTGATTATTTCCTACTCTCCGCACCCTTACTATCTCACTTAGTAGCCTCTGAAATTGGCCCAATTACATGGTCTGACCATGCACCCATAACTTTAGACATATCCCTACATGTAGCATCTCCCAAGACATGTCACTGGAGACTTAATGAATCTCTCCTGAAAGACGAAGGCACCAAACAACGTCTCCAATCAAAATTGATTGAATACTTCAAGTTTAATGAAGGCTCTGTCTCAGATACTTCCATAATGTGGGAGGCCCACAAGGCCTTCTTCAGGGGTGAGTGCATCTCTGCTGGATCGCATAGGAAGCGTGACTCGCTCCAACAAAAATCTGAACTACTGACCCAGCTGCGTTCAGCCGAGATGCACTTGCTTCGAGCCCCCACAACTGCCCGTTTAAAGGAGGTGATAAATATCCGTAACAAAATTAAGTCCTTAGACATGAATAAAATATCCAAGGCCATTCTATGGTCGAGGCAAAAATTTTACGAGTATGCTGACAAACCCCACAGAATGCTAGTGAACAAACTGAAGCCACGTCCGAGTCTCTCTATCCCTGATCATTTAACACAACTGGATGGAACTCCCACCTACTGTCCCCAATCCATGTCTAGGGTCTTTGGAGATTTTTACAACAAATTATATAACTGTTTAGACTCTGACCCACATACCCAATTCACACAAGAGAAATTTGATTCTTTTATCTCATCTTTGAAGCTCCCACAAATATCATCAGACCAGTGCTCCTCATTAAATGCTCCCATTACCACTGAAGAATTAACCGAAGTGACTAAACTGCTCCCTTTACATAAATCCCCAGGCCCAGATGGACTCCCCTACTCTTACTACAAAACCTTCCTTCCTATCCTATCTCCACATATGCTAAATTTGTATGCCTCCTTACTAAAAGGTACAATACCCCACCCCCAATTTCTTCATGCCCATATCATAGTCATACCAAAACCAGATAAAGATCCTGCTGTCCCTGACAACTATCGTCCTATAGCCCTACTAAATTCCGACTATAAAATTTTCACCAAAATCCTGGCAAACAGACTCTCCAAAATTTTACCATTTTTGATAAATAGAGATCAGGTAGGATTTGTCCCCCTGAGACACGCAGGGGACAACACCAGACGCACCATAGATCTTGTCGATTTACTAACTAGAACTAAAACCCCGGCAGTAATACTTAGCTTAGATGCACAGAAAGCATTTGATCGCCTTAGCTGGCCTTTCATGTTTGCGATCCTGTCCAAATATGGTTTCTCAGGTCCCTTTATACAGGCCCTTAGATCCCTATACTCATACCCTACCTCCCAAGTACAACTTGCATCCTACTTATCTCCCACATTCCCCCTCAGCAACGGTACTAGATAAGGGTGCCCTTTGTCACCCCTACTTTTTATACTTAGCTTAGAACCCCTAGCCACAACAATCCGCGAAAGTCCCTCCATTACAGGAGTACGCTTACGTCAGTTAGAATATAAATTATCCCTTTTTGCAGATGATATCCTTCTAACACTTACTCAACCACACACGTCCCTACCCTCGTTACATAAAATTTTAAACACTTTCAGTGAAATCTCTGGGTTTAAAATTAATAACACCAAAACAGAAGCTCTCCCCATAAATATCATACCAACTAATCTGAACACCCTTAAACAGAACTACAACTATCACTGGAGCTCCACATCCTTAAAATACTTAGGTGTCCGGATTACAGCATCATACTCCTCACTATATCAGGCGAATTTCCCCCCCCTATTCCAAGAAATTAACCGCCTATTGAATCACTGGACCGCTCTGCCCATCTCTCTCCTGGGACGTATAAATATTCTAAAAATGTCTATCCTTCCTAAACTACTGTATTTATTCGAGACACTCCCAGTGGCAATACCAATGTCTCAGTTGAAAACGCTTCAAAGAAGAAGCCTCCGTTTTATATGGAACAACGCCTCACATAGGGTGGCGGGCTCAGTGGTCATGGCACGTAAGCTTAAAGGGGGCCTAGGTGCCCCTGACTTCATCAAATACTACTATGCTTCTCACCTAAGGGTCCTTACCTCGTGGACCAACAGAACTGCCCCAAACAGATGGGCGGACATAGAAATGAGCATAACAGCCCCAGTACATCCGTGCTACATGCTCTGGCTGTCCACGACCAAATATATGCCCCAGCTGAGAACTCTATGCCTGGCCCCAATGCTCTTTACACTGGCAATATGGAAGAAATGCTCCGCTAAATACTCACTATCATCCACAAGTTCACCTCTTACTAATATCCTTTTTAATCCAGACATCCCAGACAGTCTGTCCTATGAACGTATGATGCCCTGGACTAAGGCCGGGATTTTTCAACTACGACAACTAGTCAATCCAGCCACAAGACACTTACTATCCTTCGAGGACCTTACCAAACAACACCAATTACCCAAAACAATATTTTATTCATACCTCCAAATCAAACACTTCTTTTCTACCAAAAACCCCACATTATCTTTAGATAAACCTACCCAATTCGAAATGCTATGTGCTACAGGCCCCCATGAACCCCAACTGATATCCACCATCTATAGAATACTCCATGAAGCCAACCCCCTAAAAATAGATACGCATTATTATATGAAAAAATGGTCACAGATTCTCCAACATGACATATCTCTCCTAGACTGGGACAAGATTTGGATCTCCATCTCCAAGAGCTCCAGATGTATTTCCCACAAAGAAATAGGTTACAAAGTACTTATGTTTTGGTATAAAACTCCAGAAAGACTACATGCGGATCCGTCCATATCCCAAATATGCTGGAGATGTAATAAGAAAGTAGGCTTCCATTTTCATATCTTTTGGGAATGCTCTTTGGTTACGCAACTTTGGGAGCAGATCCAAAAGTTATTAGAGAAACTGGTGGGAATCCTCGTTCCCCTGGATCCCATATATTATCTACTTGGTCTTCCCTATCAAGGTCTTCACAAAACAAAACAGAAACTGATGTCATACGTATTACTAGCAGCTAAAAAACTATCCCCAAACTTTGGCTATCCACTTCCCCTCCCACCCTACCACATACTCTAACCATCTTAATGGATATGCGTAGAATGGAACATCTAACTGCCATTGTTGAAGGTTCCATACAGAAATTTTCTATCATCTGGCAACCTTGGGACGACTATGATGACAATAGTACGACAAATGAAACAGGATGAAATGATAGACGTCTATGGCAATAAACATTTTATATCTCTTGGGCTAACACACACCTTACCCCTCTGTTTGTGCAAATTCTCCTCAACAAGATTTCCTTTTCCTATAGGACAAGTAATGTAATCACAGTAGATTCGCCTAATTAATGACCAAAGGTTCTTATCACTTGTTATTCCTAACCTTACAGTTGTAGTGTAAGATATCCTATGGTTCCTGATAAGGTCATGCACTCTCGATAGACAGTATTGAAGCCTCATGTTTTCCTTTTTTTTTTTTTTTTCTTCTGAATGTGACAACGATGTTATTATAAATGTCATGAAAAATGTTAAATAAACAATTTAAAAAAAAAAAAAAAAAATTGTTTGATCTGAATCATAATTAGGTGCCACCAATATGCAAAAAAAAAAAAAAATCTGGAAGGGGGCAAATACTTTTTCACTGCACTGTATGCCCGAGCCTTTCCTCTGCTGCCCATTCACAGAAGCCTTTGTATTTTGTAAATCTGTTCACATAATACAAAGGCTTCTGTAAATAGGCAGGGGGAAGGGAGGGGTGGGCATAGCAGCTGCAGCGACTCTCCTGTTCAAGATGCATAGCTCAGAAGGATCACTCTCCCAGGGCTCCAGCAATAGAGGTCTTTCGGGAGCACTACAGTAAAAAGCTGTCAGATATAAATAATAGAGCTATGCCCCGGTGCTGTCATGCTCCTTGCTGGACTTATCTCATAGAGTGCCCTAATTTTTTTACAAAGGAGCTGAATTCCTGGAATTCAGTTTTAAATGTGTGTGAAAAATGAAAAAATTGCCCCGGACGCGAAGCAGTTAAATGACATTAGCGGTAAACCTTTATCTAAACGCTACCCTTCGTTCTTGCCTGCGTCAAGAGATTTAAAGTTGCAGAGACACAATAATGATAGAGCATAAGGAAAACATCATGTACTTGAGAATACATATAAAATAGTACAAAGCACGTGTCTGGAGAGCCAGCATCCTCATTAGGAGACTTGCGTTTGAAGTTGACTAAAAAGCATTGCGGATATGGTGAAGAGAATGAAATGCACTTTTCAGAAATCCCGAACGTTTACAGCACTGACGGCATCGCGGCTACATGTTTCAAAGTACATTTTGTTTATTGTTTGCCTTAAACATTCTTTTATATCCGCTCCCAGCTCCCGCCTGCCTTGGAATTAGAAGTCATCGACCAAACGCACTCCTTTAACCTGTTCCGTCTCTTAGCCTGCTGGGTGCAGATAAGAGAAGGCTTTCTGAAACTTTGGAGAGGTTTGAAAGAGAAGGAATAAAGCAGAGAGTGTCCTTCACAGGGTTGTTTCAGGAGAGCTTTGTTTCATGAAACAGTTCTGGCGTCATTGCAAATAAAGAAAAAAAATACACTACGTACATTTTTGAAAAATCAGAAATACTGTACAAATACGCTTTTATTTCTTGCGCCATCCTTAACCACTTGCCGACCGCTGCACGCCGATATACGCCTGAACAATGGCAGCGGTGGGCAAATGGGCATACCTGTACGTCTCCTTTAATTGGTATGGCTAGCGGCCGCACGCATGCGCGTCCGCCGCGTACAGCGTGACCGTGCCCGCGGGACCGGTGGACTCGATGTCCGCCGCTCTCTTGGCGATCGTGTCACAAAGCCGCAGAACGGGGAGATGCCTATGTAAACAAGGCATTTCCCCCGTTCTACCTTGTGACATGACAGGGATCTACTGCTCCCTGTCATCGGGAGCAATGATCGCTGTCATGTCCTAGGTAGCCCATCCCCCACATAGTTAGAATCACTCCCTAGGACACACTTAACCCCTTGATCGCCCCCTAGTGTTTAACCCCTTCCATGCCAGTGTCATTTACGCAGTAATCAGTGCATTTTTAAAGCACTGATCGCTGTATAAATGACAATGGTCCCAAAATAGTGTCAAAAGTGTCCGATGTGTTCCGCCATAATGTCGCAGTCTCAATAACAATCGCAGATCGCCGCCATTACTAATACAAAAAAAATAATAGTAAAAATGCCATAAAACTATCCCCTATTTTGCAGACGCTATAACTTTTGCGCAAACCAATCAATATATGCTTATTGCAATTTTTTTTGCCAAAAATATGTAGAGGAATACATATCGGCCTAAACTGATGAAGAAATTTGGTTTTTTATATATTTTTGGGGGATATTTATTATAGCAAAAAGTTAAAAAAAATGCTTTTTTTTTCAAAATTGTCGATCTTTTTTTGTTTATAGCGCAAAAATTAAAAACCGCAGAGGTGATCAAATACCACCAAAAGAAAGCTCTATTTGTGGGAAAAAAAGGACGTCAATTTTGTTTGGGTATAACGTCGCACGACCGCACAATTGTCAGTTAAAACGACGCAGTGCCGAATCGCAAAAAGTGCTCTGGTCAGGAAGCGGGTAAAATCTTCTGGGGCTGAAGCAGTTAACCCCTTTCAGTCAGCTGGAGTCGGCCCTTAAACCCATATTTTTTTTTTTTTTTTGCACACTCTTAAAAATTCATTTAGGCTTGACGATTACTTAATACCCCCAAAATATTGCATATTTTCTGAAATTCTTGGGAATAGAATAGTGGCAGTTCCAATTTTTTTTTTAAATCACATGATATAAGTTTATTAAGAGCAAAATTTCAGTGAAAGGGTAACTCTACTTTCGTGGGGGAAAAAAACAGCAAATAAAGAAAAAATAATATAGCGTGTACAACTGCGATACAAGTCATATTGTAATTGAATGTTGTTAAAAATGACCTTTCCTTTTCAATCTGCAGGCGCTGTACTTTTCTATAAATGCAATTCAATATGGCTACATGGAGTTGTTCTGTACATAGAATGTGTACGGAACACCCCCCAGAAACATCATTTCCTGCTTGAGTGATTGGCTCACCAACTTTCAATGTAATTTTTGGTGAAATATTTCCAATAGGAACACATCCTAAAGGGATGCAGGCCCAGCAGATTTCCTCATTAGTGCCCTGCAGCTGCCACAGCTGACTGATAATTATGAAACCACTCCCATTAGACCCACTCAGCTCAGAGGCACAGACAAACACACAGGGATTTCTTCAGAATAACAAAAGGTGGGAATCTGCAACAAAGGAACAAAGGTTGTTCTAATCCTTGTAATGTACATAGATCACCCGGGGAGGAATGTTTTTTTTCTCAACAAAAGTGGAGTTACACTTTAAAAATACACTCAAGTTAATTTTAGGGCACACAAATACTATATATTACCCAATTTTGTTGTAAAATATAAAAGATGAGGTTGCACAGAGTAAATAGACACCCAACACGTCACTTTAAAAGCCCCAACAGGTCGATAATTTAGAGATAACCAAGAATAATGGGCCTAGAATTATTGGACTCGCCAGCGTGCGCCGCAATTTGTAACATGTGTAGCAAAATCAAGGTTTTCATGCATAGGCACGCTGACGCATGTTTTATGTTTGTATGTGTGTAGCACGAACTCTCGGGGGAGCTGCTGGTTTTTTGCGGGCTGTTACCGTCACCTTCGCTACCTCTATTTCACCAGAACCGGGTCTAGGGTCCCGTTGAGTATATCACCACACAATGTAGGCACCGGACACTTGAGTATCTTTTCCAATGCTTTAATAAACATAAATTGAAGGAAGTAGCAGGAAAGAGGTAGATGAATGTACTATCTCTTTAGAGTTGAATCTTTGCTCGCCTGGATAGGTTTCCCTTACTAACCTAGCAGCCAGTATGCAGCACGAACAAAAGTCTCTGCCACAGACTTGATTGGAACAAAACCCGTACGATCCTCTGCCACAGGATGTAATGGTTTATGATGAACAGCAAACACAGCACTAGAACCTTTAAGCCGACCCGGCAGTACTATGCGGTAGGTTACTTTAGGATACGTCCTCCAACTGAGTCACCAGGCCCCTCTCCAGACCAGCATTCTGCATGATCCTTCCATGACGGGTCCTCCCCTGGGATCTTCTCAGTTGTCCAGCTTTTTCCCGTAGGACAGACAGCCCAGGACCATTCCTCTGCGGCTGTGGTAGGCCCCAGACAGGCTTCTGGGACCACCCACACGCTGCAGCTATGTGGGCCTCCCGGACGGAGGACCACGAGGTAGTACTCCTAGCACATACCTGTCGGCCAGGAGGGCCAGCAGGTGGAACGAAACGAACCCTAAAACATGGCGTCTGTCCCATAAATACCCTCTCCCAGAATGCAACTCGGAGGACCACCTCCACCGAGTTATCTCTGGGACAGAGGAGCACTCATACACTTTAGCGTGCTGCCTTCCCAACACCGACCCATGGTGACAACGACACCGACAGGCACGGTGTGAAATTACATGCAACTCAGCCAAGCTGGAACAGAGGCTAAATCTGACTATGTATGAACAGATAACCCACTAAATTTACCTGTAAGCGATAGATTGAAAATCTACCAGCGCTACATGTGCATGTACAGTATGTGGGGGAGGGGGGCTTACAATTTTTGTTTGGGCTTGAAGTTCTTGGGTGTAACTTTATTTTTTTACACTTTTTTTCACTAAACTTTATTTTTATTAAATGGAAAAAAAGTTCCCTATGACTCAGCGGTCCCCAAACTTTTTGGCACCAGGGACCGGCTGCGTGGAAGAAAATATTTCCAAGGCTCGGGTAGAGTGGGGGTCAGGGGTGTTGCTTGGTGTGCGGGGGGCGGGGTAAGCAATTTTTCGCAGGCAGTGGCTGGTGTTAGCGCTTTAAAGTTTGTCACTTGCCACGTCACCTGTCTTCAGATGCAGAGTGTCACCATAGCATGCCACCTGATGCAGCTTGTCCCTTGCCATGTCACCTGCCACCAGATGCAGCTTGTCTTGCCCCATCCCCTGCCACTAGATGCAGTGTGTCATTTGCCATGTCGCCTTCCTTCAGATGCAGAGTGTCACTCACCACGTTGCCTGCCTTCAGATGCAGAGTGTCACTATGTCGCCTGCCTTCAGAAGCAGCTTGTCACTTGCCACGTTGTCTGCCACCAGGTGCAGTTTGTCACTTGGCCCATTGCCTGCCTTAAGATGCAGAGTGTCACTTACCATGTCACCTGCCTTCAGATGCAGCTTGTCACTTGCCACGTTGCCTGCCTTCAGATGAAGCTTGTCACTTGCCATGTCGTCTGCCACCAGATGCAGCTTGTCACTTGCCGCATCACCTGCCACCAGATGCAGCTTGTCACTTGCCGCATTGCCTGCCACCAGACGCAGCTTGTCACTTGCCAAGTCGCCTGCCACCAGATGCAGTGTGTCATTTGCCATGTCGCCTTCCTTCAGATGCAGCTTGTCACTTGCCACCGTTTTCTGCCCCCAGGTGCAGTTTGTCACTTGCCACATTGCATGCCTTCAGATGCAGAGTGTCACTTACCTTGTCACCTGCCACCAGATGCAGCTTGTCACCTACCAGGTTGCCTGCCACCAGACACAGCTTGTCAATTGCCAAGTCGCATGCCAGCAGATGCAGCTTATCATTTGCCACGTCGCATGCCACCAGACGCAGTTTTTCATTTGCCACGTCGCCTTCCTTCAGATGCAGCTTGTCACTTGCCACAGTTGTCTGCCACCAGGTGCAGTTTGTCACTTGCCACATTGCCTGCCTTCAGATGCAGGTTGTCACTTGCCACGTTAAACACCAAGTTCCTTAAGGAGAGTATAAATTTTACTGCAACCCAGTGCAGCTGCCGTCCACTGGAAAATGGAATAGTGAATAGTTATGCACATTGACTTTTTCTGTTATTTTGTCCTATTTGTTGTTTGCTTCACAATAATAAAAAAAATCTTCAAAGTTGTGGGCATGTTCTGTAAATTAAAAGATGCAAATCCTCAAACAATCCATGTTAATTCCAGGCTGTGCGGCAACAAAACACGAAAAATGCCAAGGGGGTGAATACTTTTGCAAGGCACTGTATGCACATATGTGTGTATAATTATGGACAATAATAATAAATTAAAGTAAAAAAAAAATATATATATATATATATACTGTATATATATAAGTGAGTACACCCTCACATTTTTGTAAATATTTTATTCTATCTTTTCATGTGACAACACCGAAGAAATTACATTTTGCTACAATGTAAAGTAGTGAGTGTACAGCTTGTATAACAGTGTAAATTTGCTGTCCCCTCAAAATAACTCAACACACAGCCATTAATGTCTAAACCGCTGGCAACAAAAGTGAGTACACCTCTAAGTGAAAATGTCCAAATTGGGCCCAAAGTGTCAATATTTTGTGTGGCAACCATTATTTTCCTGCACTGCCTTAACCCTCTTCAGCATGGCATTGTTGCCAACCTACCTGATTAAAATTTACTGACACGACACCCAAAATGTACTGGCACAGCCGTGTTTTTACTGGCATTTCCAAAAGTTACAAAAATACAGTTTTAAGTGCAAATTTCAATATTTAGGCTACAAATAAGTACAATATGCAATGAGCAATATGATTTAAGGTAGATACTACAGCAAATTTCTTATTTTATTTTCAATATAGTAAGTGGCTCAGGGACAGGACTCAAGAGGGCAGAAAATTAGAATGGACAGGGACACACATGAAACTAAGCAGTGTGCAGCAGCACAGATCACCAACACGTCCCCTCCTGAGTCACAGTGACAGTCTCTCTCCATGCCAGGTGGTCTCTTCAGTCCACTTCAGTCCAAACAGCACTAACAGTCCCACTCTCAGGTTGCCTTGCTCCCATCCCGCAGACCTGCAAATGAGGCTCTGGCCGCTCCGCTCCCTTGCATCATGACATCACACGACATGCTTAGGCACCACCTCGGCCAGATGCACCCCCCGAACACTCTGTACCAGGTACTCGGGTGGTTCCGAGCCAAGCGTCACAGCCATTTTTTTTTTACTGGCAACCTTTTCCTCTTACTGGCATTTACTGGCAGGGGAAAAGTGCCCATTTTTTACTGGCTGCCAGTAAAAATACTGACGGTTGGCAACACTGGGGCATGGAGTTCACCAGAGCTTCACAGATTGCCACTGGAGTCCTCTTCCACTCCTCCATGATGACATCACAGAGCTGGTGGATGTTAGAGACCTTGCGCTCCTCCACCTTCCGTTTGAGGATGCCCCACAGATGCTCAATAGGGTTTAGGTCTGGAGACATGCTTGGCCAGTCCATCACCTTTACCCTCAGCTTCTTTAGCAAGGCAGTGGTCGTCTTGGAGGTGTGTTTAGGGTCGTTATGTTGGAATACTGCCCTGCGGCCCAGTCTCCGAAGAGAGGGGCTCATGCTCTGCTTCAGTATGTCACAGTACATGTTGGCACTCATGGTTCCCTCAATGAACTGTAGCTCCCCAGTACCGGCAGCACTCATGCAGCCGTAGGCCATGACACTCCCACCACAATGCTTGGCTATAGGCAAGACACACTTGTCTTTGTACTCCTCACCTGGTTGCCGCCACACACGCTTGACAATCTGAACCAAATACGTTTATCTTGGTCTCATCAGACCACAGGATATGGTTCCAGTAATCCATGTCCTTAGTCTGCTTGTTTTCAGCAAACTGTTTGCGGGCTTTCTTGTGCATCATCTTTAGAAGAGGCTTCCTTCTGGGATGACAGCCATGCAGACCAATTTGATGCAGTGTGCAGCGTATGGTCTGAGCACTGACAGGCTGACCCCCTCACTCCTTCAACCTCTGCAGCAATGCTGGCAGCACTCATACTTCAATTTCCCACAGACAACCTCTGGATATGACGCTGAGCACGTGCACTCAACTTCTTTGGTCTACCATGGTGAGGCCTGTTCTGAGTGGAACCTGTCCTGTTAAACTGCTGCATGGTCTTGACCACCCTGCTGCTGCTCGGTTTCAGGGTTTTGGCAATCTTCTTCTAGCCTAGGCCAACTTTATGTATAGCAACAATTCTTTTTTTTCAGATCCTCAGAGAGTGTTTTGCCATGAGGTGCCATGTTGAACTTCCAGTGACCAGTATGAGAGAGTGAGAGCGATAACACCAAATTTAACACACCTGCTACCCATTCACACCTGAGACCTTGTAACACTAATGGGTCACATGACACCGGGGAGGGAAAATGGCTAATTGGGCCCAATTTGGACATATTCACTTAGAGGTATACACACTTTTGTTGCCAGCAGTTTAAACATTAGTGGCTGTTGAGTTATTTTGAGTGGACAGCAAAATTACGCTGTTATACAAGCTGTACACTCACTACTTTACATTGTAGCAAAGTGTCATTTCTTTAGTGTTGTCACATGAAAAGATATAATAAAATATTTACAAAAATGTGAGGGGTGTACTCACTTTTGTGAGATACTGTATATTGAGCTATATAAAATACTGTATAAAAGCTGCTCACTTTTGTTGCCAGCAACTTAGACAGTAATGGCTGTGTGTTGAGTTGTGGGTTGTGTGATGTAGCGGGTGTCGTGCATGAAGAACTTACATGATAATGAATTTCAAGTTCTTCATTGAGGCCCCTGTCATAAAAAAGGGATTTGACAAACACAGTGTCCCACGCCACTTCCTCCAGGCACATAATAAAGATTTTAGAAGCCTGGAGGTGTTGGCGATTGAGGCCATCCCTAAGAGGATGCTGACTGATAACAAGAGGTTTTCCCTCCTTTGCAAGAGGGAAACCTTTTGGATTTATCTGCTGGGCTCTCTCTCGCCTGAGGGCCTCAATGAAGAACTTGAAATTCATAGTATCATGTAAGATTTTCATGCACGACACCCGCTACATCATGTCCTCAGTATGGCCCAATGAATTTGTCTTATTTGCATGTACATCTATTCATAAGGCGTCTATTGAAACCAATAAATGTAGATCAATACATGCAATGTTTTGGTTTTTATCACATATACTACTACTCAATACTTGCCATCTAACTCTGGTCCATTATATCCACTCTTATGTCTTGTTTTTGATTAATTATTTTAAAAAAAAAATCTTTTTGTATTTCATTTCACTTTAATTTAGCCATGCTGCATTATTTTTATCATTAACATCATTGTTCTATTGCCATTGATTATTCACTCAGTATATACTTTCTCTATATATTTCTATTATATAGTTTCTATATATATAATATTTTCATTTTTTTCATTATTTATGAACTCAACGTGATTATTTATATACATGTCTATTATTTTTATTCATATTTATATATATATTCTTAAATATTTTTAATATATTATTGTCCATAATTATACACACATATGTGCATATATATTTTGTATCAAGCAGTGTATCTATTCTAATCTAATATATATGAGTCACATAGGCTTATGTGCAATAGGAACTTTATAAAGCCATTATTCCATGTTACAGGGTGAGAGGGGTTAGCAGTACACTCCAGGCTAGCCATCTCCCTCCCCCCTCCCCTTCCCTCCAGCTGGTTTAAAGAGGTTGTAAAGGTAAAAGTTTTTTCACCTTAATGCATTCTATACATTAAGGTGAAAAAACATCCGACAATACCGGCAATACATCCGACAATACCGGCCCCCCCAGCCCCCCCGTTTTACTTACCTGACCCCTCGAAAGTCCCGCGCTTGCCCCCAACATCCTCTTCGCCGCTCAGCCTGGCCGTTGATTGGTTACAGTGGATGGATTGAAAGCAGCGCAGCTATTGGCTCGCGCTGCTGTCAATCACATCCAATGACGTGGCACGCCGGGGGGCGGGGCCGAGTGATACAGTGAGCGGCTATGGCTGCCGGCTGTATCACGGGAGCGCGCCTGCAAGCACTCAACACTAAGTGAGGGAGCTCGCATGAAGGTGTTGAGTCCTTGTGGGGGGGAGCCGAGACAGCCGCCGAGGGACCCCAGAAGACCAGGTTCGGGGCCACTGTGCAAAACGAGCTGCACAGTGGAGGTAAGTATAACATGTTTGTTATTTAAAAAAAAAAAAATCTTTAGTGATCCTTTAAAGATCATTGTTGCCGTCTCTTCCGTGACTTTACATTGTAGTGTAACATGTTAGTCACGGCAACCTAAAGCTTGCGGTCCATCACCTTACACAAGCTTCCTCTTCTCTTCACATCCTGAAGCAGCCTTGACGCCACCCAGCGTCCCCGACTCCTGTGGCTTTGTTCGGCCCCCCTGGCATCATCCTCCAGCAGCGGATATCGTATCCCACTGCCCGCAGCTCGGCAAGGTTGTTCCCCGCGACCAGCCCCAGCATTTTACAGTAGCCAGCAGAGTGTCCTCCCACCATTGCCGTCTCCATCCTGGACACCAATGAAGCCTGGTCTCCAGCCTGAAGGCAGGGAGCTGTTTACCTTTCTTTTTCCATCGGGTTGTCATCGCTGCTAATGTAGTTCAGGTCA
This sequence comes from Lithobates clamitans, assembly GCA_037952925.1. Taxonomy (NCBI): domain Eukaryota; kingdom Metazoa; phylum Chordata; class Amphibia; order Anura; family Ranidae; genus Lithobates; species Lithobates clamitans. The sequence goes on from JBBGZY010000309.1 coordinate 438,183, forward strand.
TCCATTCTCCACAAGCCACCAAGATGATGTTAATCCCTCCCTACCTGTATGTCAGTGTGGTACCATTTTTTGCTTTTAATATCATAACATTCAATAATTTTAATTGCTACATTCATCTATGCTTTTATGGCTGATTGCTGCATCCTTCTTAATAACCCACAGTTTTTCTCAGACTTTTGCATTGGTTATTTACCATTCTTGTGCAATAAACTAGCTTTTATTTAGATATTGGTCTACATGTACTCTCTGATTTTACTCATAGAGCGCTGCCTTTTGTGTTTTTTGTCACTTGCCACGTCGCCTGCCTTCAGATGCAGCTTGTCACTTTCCACCGTAGCATGCCACCTGATGCAGCGTGTCACTCAACATGTCACCTGCCACCAGACCTGGCTTGTCACTTGCCACGTTGCCTGCCTTCAGATACAGCCTGTCACTTGCCACGTCGCCAGCCACCAGATGCGGATTGTCACTTTCCACGTTGCCTGCCACCAGATGCAGATTGTCACTTGCCACATCACCTGCCACCAGATGTGGATTGTCACTTCATTGCTGGCAGCACTGGTCCATTGAGCACAGAGGCAGGCAGGTGGTGGGTTCCAAGTGAGATTGGAACAGTGGTGATGCGGGGCGGACAGTGAGAGATGTCATGTCTCGCCTGGTGCACCTCCGACATTGTAGCAGCCTGGCTGTAAGAGCGGAAAAACGGTGATGCAGGGCGGGCACTGAGAGATGATGTTATCTCTCTGCTCGACCTCTGACAGGGCGGCCTTCGCAGCCTGGCTGCAAACAGGCCACGGCCCGGCACCCGGGCCAGGGGCTGGGGACCCCTGCCCTATGTGATACTATTTTGGTGTGTAGGAATGTGTGTAAGCCTCCCAGATGCTAATGATGTATGCCATTTGATGGTGTCAGTGAAAGTGTTAAAAGTTCATAAAGCTAGAGATGTTACATGGGCTTACATTACATTTACATTTTTTAATCCGTTCATGACCAGAGTTCTTTGGAGCCTGAATGCCTGGACCAAACTCACAATAACTCTAATGCCCCGTACACACGATTGGACTTTCCGACACCAAAACCGTGGAATTTTGTTCGAAGGTTGTTGGCTCCAACTTGTCTTGCATACACATGGTCACACAAATGTTGGCCAACAATTACGAACGTAGTGACGTACTACATGGTTTTTCAGCTCTTTAGCGCCACCCGTTGGGCTCCTTCTGCTAATTTCGTGTTAGTAGAAGTTTGGTGAGTGTTGATTCGCACTTTTCTTTTTGCGTTTTTTATTTTACGCTATTATTATTACTATTATTTGTATTCTAATCACTTGAAAAAAAAAACCTTTTAACATTTGTTTGAAATAACTCCATCAGTATCACCAGCAAAGCAGCTTCATTATCATCCCATTAAAGAAGAAGAGAATTGTGCGCTGCGTTTGGAGATTTCATAATTTGCCACGTCACGAATGTTAATTCTCCATTACAAACACTAGTTTACAAGACCAACCGCTTCTGCTTCTGAAAAGCTGCGCTAAAATATTTACTATGTATGTCCACAAAAATTAATATGTAAACAAGAAAATCATTCAAAATATTCATATCCTAAATGTCACCGCAGTGTTCACACACAAACAAGAAAAAGTGCCCGACCACCGTAGCTGTAGATTCTGCTTACCAGACGGCAAGCTTAAAAGGCAGATGGCTATAACCCAGCCTAGGCCTCTAAGCTTGCAGATGACCACAAAAGGGACGGTGATTCGGATAGTGCGGATCGCTCTCTTTGTCCCGCTATAGTGTTCATTCACTCAATTGGGTAATTGGGAAAATAAAAAACTGGCCATAGTGTAATATAGCCTGAACATCATTTATTAAAACAAAGTATTGCACTTACACTTAAAAAAAGTGTAAGTGCAATACTTTGTTTTAATAAATGATGGTCAGCTGTTGATGACCGGGCTGCACAGCGGGGGCAAGCGGCGACCGTGGTCCGGACAGTGGTAACACAGGCCATGGTCGTCGTTGACTTCCTGTTATGAGGCCATGCCTGTGTCTCCTCCCTCGACTCCCCAAGGAGTTGTAGATCTGCACAGAGAGTAGGGGTCTTTTCATATTAACAAGCAGGTAATCACACGTCTGATGACATCTTCGGCGGGATGGAAGACCCTGGAGAAGACACACAGGCTGAATCCTGTCTGTGCCCTGCCGAAGATAGGACTGAACAGCGGAGGCAGAGAGTAAACGGGGCACTATGAGTGGAGAGAAAACGGGGGCCATGACTGCATGGGGCACTGTGAAGAGGGGCTGTGATTGCTGGGGGCACTGTAACGTAAGGAGACACTGTGATACAAAAAGGACCGCACTGTAAAGGGACACTGTAATCATTACAGTGCACCTTTTTGGTGCAGTCCCTTTATATCACAGTGCTTCTTTACATTACAGTGTGGACCACCCCGTAAACGTCCCCCCCCCCCCGCTGTCTCGCCACTCGGCTGTCTCTGGACCAGGCTTGGGGCCCAACTATACTTGGCATATCCACAGTGCACCATCAGCTGTACTCCTGCTCTCCTGACACCAGTGCTCTCAAGTTCCAACCCACATTGTGGGCAGCTTGCCACTTGTGCCTTTCCTTTGCCTTTCCTTGCCCCTGCAGACCCTATATAAACTTCCAGGGAAGCTCAGACTGGAACTGTGCAAGAGGCCACCCTCATTATCTCAAGCTTCTCATACATGTATGTGACACTGGTTAAGGGGAGTTTCTAAAGAATTTTCATTGAGTACACATTTTGTGATAAGTTGTACCTGCATATACCTTAAACCAAGTCCTGCAACACTGTTGGTGTCAAGAATCCTGGGTCACGTGGCTGTTTTAACACTGTTGACTTGTGGTGCCAAAGGCTTTTCTAACCCCTCCCACATATTCTGATTGACTTATTCACTGTACACAGTGGAGCAGGGGTCAATTGTTTTCAGTGTTTCACAGGCTGCTGGACTAATTTCTTTCCCCTGCATTCTAGAGGATTTTAAAATTTACAGTGGGAGAAAGAATAGAAAGGCAGCCTGAATATTTATGGGGATTTATGAGGACCCAACCAATCCCAGGGAGTCCAGTAGGTAGTTGGAGAACCCCCTAAACCAGAAGCCCGGAGTAGGGGTGGTTTGCTGAATCCTGGACTCAGCCCTGCCAGAGGTGTCCTCTTTCTCAGGGGCTCTGTCCCTCTGGGCAGTGAGTTGGAGACACTGCTTGGAGGTCATCAAGGTCCCTGCTATAGTCTAAGCTGGAATGCCTATTCTCTAAAGTTTGGGATTTCTCCTTTACGGTCTTGAGAAGTTCACTGGGGGATACCAGGTTAAGGCTGGAGGGAAGAATTTCCAGTGGTTATGTGGTATCGTGAGTTTGTGTCTCCCTCACTGAGAAGTGCCTGGAGGATATCAGGAAGAGGCAACTGATGTTCCCGTGGCATTGTGAGTACTGACCTACTCCTGTGCCGTAAAAACTGCATTCCCAGTTCTACAAAGAAGCAAGTCCTAGGCATTCTCCCAGCAAGTAGTGAACTTTACGGAAGGCCCCTGTCAGAATAGTGAGGCAAGAAGTGTCCTCTGCTTTTTCAGTTCTTTTGGGTTACCCCATGTGTTCCCCCATACCCATCCAAGTTCAACTCAGCAATGAATACAAAAGACATCCTAGACAGTTTATTTAGCCAGTGAGAGGTAAGAAAATACCGTATGCCTGCTGACTATTCGTGCACTAAGTTGAGGAAACAGGACCATCAAAGCCAGCGCCTCATGTGGGGGTGCGCTGCTTAAAGGTATGTGCAGGCAATGCTAACTGCCTGCATTATACTACCATAATCTGTTCAGTACCTTCATAAGACTGACAGGTTTATTTCAAAAGACTATAGCTTCCCTTTAAATCATACACGAATTAATCAGAATACATTGTTATGCAGTTACTTTGCCTGGTGGCTTTGCCCTTTTTTTGCCCATGGGAAGTGGCACAGAAACTTTTCTTCCCCTGACTATAAAAAGAGTTCTTTATAAAGTGATATGATGCAGGCGTTTAACCGTAAACTTCTTTGCAAAAAAAGAAGAAGCGCTCGCAGACAAAAGCATTAGCATAGCACTGAATGATTGTGCTTTTACAGCCCACACACAATCTCTGGGGAGTTCGACATCAACATACTAAGAATGAGTATGAATGAAAAATTCTTTGCTTCTGGTGGACGTTTTAACCAACTTGAAGAGATAGGTACTCTTTATTATGATCAGCTAGCAGAAATGTGCTCCTTCCAGGATGGGCAAGACTGGGGATTAGAATACTGCTTTATTGTAAGCATTTTATATAAAGGAGTTTTATTAAGAAGAATAAACAATATGTCAATTTTGTAGTGAAGAAGGAAATTCAAATTTCCTATGTGCAGTAGAGGAGCGTGAAGGATATAACAGCAGGCAGTAAGTGTAGGAGAGATGTGTGGAGGGTAGGATAGTGAGCAGTATGTTCAGGAGAGGAGTGTGGATGGTATGACAGCAGGCAGTATGGGCAGGAGAGGAGTTCAGAGGGTATAACAGCTGGCAGTATGGGCAAGATGGAGGGCATGACAGTGAGCATTATGTTACTTAAGTAGTGAGTAGTATGGTGAGCATGAGAGCAGGCAGTATGTGGAATAGAAAAGTGTGGAGGGTATGACAGTGGGCAGTATGTACAGGAGAGAAGTGTGGAGGGTATGAGAGTGGGCAGTATTTGCAGAAAAACAGTGTGGAGGGCATGATAGCAAGTAGTATGGGCAGGAGAGGAGAGCACAGGATATAACAGAGGTTAAAGTGGTTGTAAACCCTTTTACACCACTTGTACCTACAGGTAAGCCTATAATAAGGCCTACCTGTAGGTATTGTAAATATCTCCTAAACCTGCGCGGTTTAGGAGATATTTACCATCATCGGCACATGCGCACTGAATAAATGGCTCGCTCATGCCGTTTCTTCAGCAGCGTGCCGTGACCGGCGGCTCCCATGCAATCACGCCGCCAGAGCCCGCAAACCCGAAAATAACTCCGGGAAACATGTCGCCGGCCACATTGGTGTGCAGGGCTTTGTATTACAGGGTTTGTTTTTTTGGGGTTTACAACCACTTGACTGCTGAGGTGCAATAAGCCCAGGTCCCATCCGACTTACATGACCACTTAACATACCTTACCCCTTCTTCCCATCCAATAAAAAAACCACATACAACCATTAACGTTGGAAAGGGCAAGGCCACAGCTTTATTTTAACTCAAACATACAGCAGATATTTAAACCGTGCCAGTCACAGTTGCACTGTGAGCACTCAAAAATACAAAAATAAAAGGGAGATGAAGGAGGGGCCTGTCCTTACCAAAAGGGGCGGACCAGCCGTTAATCTCCCAATTACCAACAGTGCATAAAAAAGGTTGCATATTTGCTGGCAAGGTCACCAAAACCGCAACACGCTGTGACATACCATACATTAGGGCGGGAGGGTGGGCAGCTCTTCCATGCTTCCGTCCGAAAAGGACCATAATCCCCTGGGGTGACGAACTCCTGAGCTCAGGCCCAACCCTTTGTCCCCCCTGTGCCAATCCTGGGATAGCCAAAAATTACTTTAACTCCTCCCTGGCCATGCCCCCATCAGTCAGGGCTCTCTTTCCCTAGAAGGCTCAAGAGGCCTTCATGACTGCTGAGGTGCAATAAGCCCAGGTCCCATCCGACTTACATGACCACTTAACATACCTTACCCCTTCTTCCCATCCAATAAAAAAACCACATACAACCATTAACGTTGGAAAGGGCAAGGCCACAGCTTTATTTTAACTCAAACATACAGCAGATATTTAAACCGTGCCAGTCACAGTTGCACTGTGAGCACTCAAAAATACAAAAATAAAAGGGAGATGAAGGAGGGGCCTGTCCTTACCATAAGTGCCGGACCGGCCGTTAATCTCCCAATTACCAACAGTGCATAAAAAAGGTTGCATATTTGCTGGCAAGGTCACCAAAACCGCCACCAGCCAGTCAGTGAACTACTGACGGGCGCCCCACCGCAGCCAGCGCTTGCTCCACCCCCCTCTGAAGTCCCCGATTGAAAATGTCCATGCCAATCTCATTGAGATGAACACCATCTCTCCTCAGCAAGTCCGTGTTGTTCCCTTCCAGATCTCGGTGACGGACCACAACCCCCCCGATTCTCCGTACAAATTTGGACACTTGCGCATTGACCTTTCTACGGAAATTCTCCAAACAGGGGCCCGGGACTTCCCTTGCCCAAATTGAGCGAGGGACAATTTCTGACCAGACCAAAGTCAGGCTGGTGAACATTGCAAGGCACTGAGCAATGTCGCCCTTCATAGCGGCAATTAGATCCACAGACCGGGTGTAACCAACATCATTTCCGCCGGCGTGGACCACGAGGATGACGTGACCAGACACCCGGGCACGGAGCTGCCAACATTCCGTCAGGACCTGATGCCAACGCAACCCGCGCAGGCCCAGCCAGCGGATTCTTGCCACTTCGGATGAAAGTCCCAGATTTGTTCCATAACTGCGAATCTCAGCCCGACGGGCAGCCCAGAAAACAAAGGAATCACCCAGTATCCATATCTGAGCCGGGGAAAAATCTGAAATTTAACACAAAAGGTGAGGGCGAACATACAGCGAGAAAAGAGACGACTCCCATTTCCCCAGTCGCTGAAGTTCCGTATCAGAAAATCCCAAACCGGAAGCTGCAGTAGCAGCGCCTATGCGAAACGAATGAGTGGAGAAGTCGCCCGCAGGTAAGCCTAAGGCCTTTAGGCAAAAACGAAAAACCCTCAAAATTGAAACCGGCTCAGCGAGGATGAGTCGGCATGCACAAAAAAGGTGGGGGATGGAGGGCGCGCGGAAACAAACGGAAAAGCCAAAGAAACCGGGCAAAACGGACCGCCACAGTGGTGAAGCACCACTCAGCGACCCCTGCCAAAACTGTCGGTCTTGGATGAGCGCAACAAAACTGTGACGCTGCGCTCAGCCAAGGAAACGTCCTCCGATCTAATACCCCCGGGGGACGACCTAGATTTTGAAACCAATTCCCTGATGCGAAAAGCCCCAAAAAACGCCCACGAAAAAGCGACCCGAAAAAGCAATGTCTCGAACTCGGATGAGCACACCTCCGGCAACATGGCTAGAATTTTGGATAATATATGAAGGGAAATCGGGCGCCTGGAATCGGGAAGGTGTGTGATGCGTTTCCAGCCTCGCAATATCCGACGTACCGGAAAAGCTTTTGTGACATCTTCCCACCCCAGGAGTTGGAACCAAAAAAGATAGGGCTGACATGGCAGAGGATACGGTGGAACCTGACACGCCCTTTTCTTGTAACTGGACCAGGTAAGCAAATAAAATCAGACGTCTATCATCCGGAGAGAAAACAGAGAAATCACCGCCCGACGCCTGGAACCACTCGTGCCAGACCCGACAATAAGACGCCCACGTCCGCGGAGAAAGCGACGACCGAAGCAGCTCTAACAATCCCCGGAAACGAGGTTCCATAAGTGGGCCGGACAAGGGAGGCCCTCCAGCGAAGCCGACGGAGCCAAAGAGCGAAAACGAGGAAACTGTTGGCGGGAAAGAGCATCAGCAATGTCGTTAGACACTCCCGGAACGTGTTTTGCCTTAATAAAAATATTAAAATGCAAACATCTTAAAACTAAAAAACGCAACAGCGAAACCACCGGAGGGGAACTGGCCGATTGCTTGTTCACTACCTGCACTACACTCATATTGTCCGACCAGAAGATCACCTGATGGTTGCGCAACTGTTCACCCCAAAGCTCCACCGCTACAATGATCGGAAAGAGCTCCAAAAGAGTGAGATTGCGCAACAAGTCCATGCGGGCCCATAAGGCCGGCCAACATTCTGCAGACCACTCACCCCGAAAGAAAGCACCGAAACCACAGGAGCCTGCCGCATCAGTGTACAGCTCCAGCTGTGAGTTCGGTACCTCCTCCCGCAACCAACACGACTGTCCGTTGTACGACTGCAAAAAAGTTAGCCAAATACCCAGATCAGCCCGCATGGGCTTGGTAATCCGAATGTAGTGGTGAGGGGCCGTAACCCCCTTTGTGGCCCAGGATAAGCGCCTGCAAAATGCTCTCCCCATACGTATGACCCTACAGGCGAATACCAAGTGTCCCAACAAAGATTGTAGCTGTTTTAGCTGCAGTTTCTTTGACCCTTTCGCCAAACGGACCAAGGATAGAAGCTTGGTTAGCTTCTCCCTCGGCAGACGAAAGACCATGTCCACTGTATCGATCTCGATTCCCAGAAAAGACAATACCGTAACCGGACCCTCGGTTTTTTCCGCAGACAGTGGGACGGCAAAGCGCCGACACACCTCCTGAAAAACAGAAAGCAGGCATTGACACTGCGCACTGTCCGCGGGGCCCACGAAAAGGAAATCGTCCAAGTAGTGCAGCAGGGACTGAAAACAAGCCTCCTGGGTGACCACCCATTCAAGGAAGCTACTGAACAACTCAAAGAAATAACATGAAATGGCGCAGCCCATAGGCAGGCACATATCGAAGAAATAGCTTCCTTGAAAGTAGCAACCCAGGAGATGGAAACAGTCCGGGTGAACCGGAAGAAGGCGAAAAGCGGACTCAATGTCCGCTTTAGCCAACAACGCGGACCGCCCTGCAGCCCTAACGAGGAGAAGAGCCTTGTCAAACGACGCGTAGTGTACCCGAGATTCCTCGCGATCAATCCCGTCGTTAACCGAGGAGCCAGAAGGGTAGGATAAGTGATGAATTAAACGAAATTTACCACTCGCCTTTTTTGGGACCACCCCGAGTGGGGACACCCGCAGGTTGTGAAATGGGGGAAGATCAAAGGGGCCCGCCATGCGCCCCAGTACCAGCTCCTTTTTGAGCTTATCCGCCACTACCGACTCGAACTCTATAGCTGATTTTAAATTGGAGGACATGGTAGGGGCATCCGACGGGAAAAAGGGGATCCAGAAACCCCTATCAAGGCCATCCTTAAGGATCAGGGCCTCCCTATGAAGGGGGTACCGGTCTAGCCAGGGAAGCATCCCGGAGACGTTCACCGGCGTCCTCCGGCTTAGAAAGGCCAGTCTTGGCCCCCGCTCTGGGAAGCGTCTGCTTTCCCTTTCTAAAACATCGGCTGGCGGGGTGGGCGCCCCCGCAGCTGGAGCACTCGTGCCTGAAACGACAGGCAGAGTACCATTTACAGTGGCTTTCGTTGAATAGCCAGCAGACACCCTTTTTGGACGCGGTCGACGCTCCGGACTGAGGAGCGCCGACCGTGGACTGAAAAGACGAAGGCCTGTGGGGGCACATAAGCAGCAACCACAGGCTACCATCCTGACAGTCAAAGCGCAGCTCTTTTCGCGCCGCCATCTTCTGCCGAAATTGGGTGTCATACTGGAACCAACACTGCCCCCCGTAAACCTTATACGCCCCCCAAATGAGGTCCAGATAACAGAATAATGAAGCCGCCAATTCCGGGAAACGCTCGCAGAGCACTCCCGCATAGGCACAGAAACCCTGCAGCCAGTTCCCGAAAGTTCTAGGAAGCTGTTTTAATTTATCGCCCTGCGCCACGACGTCTACCCGCCGAGATTTGTCAATCGTTTCCCTATCCGGTGGCACTAGCGCCATAAAATCGACGAATTCACGACGCCAAATCCTCTCCTTCGTCTCCTCCGGTATATGGGTACCAGTGGGCGCCACTGCCCATAAGGCCCCCCCTGGAGAGGAGGTAGGATGTGGCGACGCGCCCGAAACCCCCATGCTGGATAGGACCGATTTGACCACCGATGCTATGCGGTCTTCAGGACCCGATACGGAATCATCAGCTGACCTACCCCAAATCAATTCACAATCATACTCACTGATCCTGGGGGGCATCATCGATGATCGATCGACCTCGTCTTCCGGCACACCTCTGGAGGACTGAAGGCTGATGCGGCCAGCACCGTGAGGATTCATGTGGCCGTGTGCGTTCGGGCCGTCCCGGCCTACGGAGAGATCCAAGGGCGGAGATCCCGCCACCAACTCGGAAGAGTCCCCTTGGCCGGGTGCAGCGACTGTGCAGGTGCAGGAGCGTCTGTGAACTCTGGCCGGCTGACCCGGGGCGGAAGGTGCCGCCAGCCCGGGTCCGGAGCTCGAGTCTCCCGCCCAGCCGGGCGCTGGGAGACTGGCGCGACCCGCCTGGTTTTGCGTGTGGGGGGGGGTAAGCCCCTGTGATGTGGGGGGAGTCACTCGCACACCCTCCGCCCGACTGGGCGCAGGAGGGCGGCCGTAAGCACAGGGTGAAGGGGGAACGAAAACCGTAAAGGGCGATAAGCCCGCACCCGCCCTGGTGGGCGCAGAGGGGGCACCCCTTACCCGTGAAGCGGTGTGGCGTGGCCCAGCCTGGGAATGGAGCCCGTCCCCCGCCCGGACGGGCGCAGAGGGGGACCTGGACCGCAAACAGCCCACTCCAGAGTGCCCAGGGGCCAGTGGAGACCCCGGCCAGGAGGGCCCAGAGGGATCTAGCAGCGGCCAAACCGCATCAGGGGAGGCATTACCCCCCACCCAGCCGGGTGCTGAGGGGATCAATTGCTGCGGATCCCCCTGGCTAGCACAGCCGTGGGCCAGCTGATACCCCGCCCAGGAGGGCGCAGGGGGGTACCACCCATGTCTCTCTAATGCCCTGGGGTCATTGGCGGCGTTATTACCCCCCACCCGCATGGGCGCAGGGGGGTGCCAGTCACACTCACAGTGTGACATATCTGTGGCCAGTTCAAAAGCTCCCGCCCGTCTGGGCGCAGGGAGTGAACTGGCCACCAGGGGGAGCTCCGGAGCGCAGCCGACGCCACTTGCGGAGGGATCCGCCGCCTGCTGGGACGCATATGCAGGCGAACGGATTCGATCCCCGACCGCCGCTCTCCCGGAGGAAAGCCTAGCCGAGGCACGGACCGGACGCCCGCCCGCCGCCCCCCCCGCCTGCCGGGGGGGCGGAGGCAGGTACCACAGCACAAGAGGCCGGGGGATGGAGCGCTGCGGCTCCAGCCCGGCCTCGTGCCCTGCAGTGGGAAGGGGAAGGGGAAGGGGGGGCCGCCGCCGAACGGGGACTGCGCGACCTAGGCTGCCGAGGGGGTGGGGGCGCAGACCGACGTGGAGAGGGAGAGGGAGAACGCCGAGGGGGGGCACGCCTAGAGCGGGCGGCCGACCCCCGCTTCTTCAGCAGTGAAGACCCGGTCGTTGGAGCAGGAGACGAGGGGAGGGGGAGAGAAGGAGGGGGGCAGTAAGAGGCAGCAGAAGGAGTGGGGCTGAGGCGGGAAGGCGGGCGGGCACGTCTGTGGGCCCTGTGTCCCGCTATCTCAGGGGGGGGGACAGGGGAAGGGGCAGCGGAAGGTGCAGGAGAAGGCACCCCAGGGGATAGGAGGGCAAAGAGCCAGTCAGCCTGACCTCTGAGAGCCAGTTCACGGACCTTAGCCAGGAGGTGGTCCGTGTCCATGGCTGGAGCCACAGGGTCAGGTCCGAGCTCTTCCATGCTTCCGTCCGAAAAGGACCATAATCCCCTGGGGTGACGAACTCCTGAGCTCAGGCCCAACCCTTTGTCCCCCCTGTGCCAATCCTGGGATAGCCAAAAATTACTTTAACTCCTCCCTGGCCATGCCCCCATCAGTCAGGGCTCTCTTTCCCTAGAAGGCTCAAGAGGCCTTCATTAATATCTGCAGAAGAGGAGTGTGGAGGGTATTACAGGGGGCAGTATATGCAGAAGAAGAGTGCAGAAGGTATGACAATGGGCACTATGTGCAGGTGAGGAGTGCAGGCTGTATGATAGGGAGCAGTATGAATGGGAAATGCATGTGAGGGATATGACATAGGATAGGAGAGAAGTGGGTAGGACAGAGGGTAGTATGTACAGGAGAGGAGTGTGGAGAGTGTAACGGCAGTCAGTATTTAAAGGAAATAATTGTGAAGAGTATGACAGCGGGCAGCATGTACAGTAAAAGAGTGTGGAAGTTATGACAGTGGACTGAATGTACTGAAGAGGAGTGCGGAAGGTATGAAAGTAGACAGTATGTGTAGGAGGGGAGTGCTGCATTGTATGACAGCAGGCAGTGTCAAAAAGAGAGAAGTGGTGAAGGGTATGACATGGTGCCACTATGTGCAGGATAAAAATGCCGAAGGTTATGACAGTCAGCTATATGTCCTGTAATGATGTAAAAGTCATGACCAGTGTAGATAAGATGTCCCACCTTGTTTTGTGTCTACCCGACCGACCATCAGTACTCACCATCCCCCTTGCTATTAACTAAATTAAGAGACCACACATGAACTGGAGTAAAATGGCCATAGCAGCCTTCTATTAAAAAAAACAACTTATCAGCTTGTTGGTCTATTGACGGCACCCAGAATTCCAACTTTTTCCACTTGCAACGCTGCTGGACCTTTTACCATACCAGGCCTCCAGCCGTGACACATCAGCTCGGAGACAACCCACAACCGCAGTGCACCATTACCGTATTCCAGCTAACCTTAGTAACTAGAATACACCAGAGGAGTACATATTGATGAGCCCCCCACACTTCCATCTCAACCATATTTTCTTCCACCGTCAAAAGACCAACCACCGCCTCACGATCAGCTGCCATGACGTCTTCTGCTCATATTGCACCTGCAAAGAGATAAAGCAAACCAACCAAACTAAAACAAAACACAGGGAGGGTGGGTGGGAAACCAGCTGCTTGTCACCTGTCCCTTCTCTGCTGCCCAAAAGACCCCACCTATCCCTTAAATCACTGCCACAGACCCCCCTCATCCTATTGCTCCAACCAATCCACCTCTCCCCCATTCCCCACCTACAATCCTTAACCCTATAGTTGCTTCCCCTTCTCACCCTGCCATGCCGGCCCTGCACTATCTTTCATTTTATTTTTTCTCACTCTGGGCCTTACCAAGAATGAAACCAAAGGGAACAGCAAAAGTCACAAGAATTGTCAGATGCTGGAAACTTAATCAGAGGCTGTAAGACAGACTTGTTATCTGCCAGAAAGATAAGTATTTACAGTCTTCTATAGTGGAGAGCTATACTTTGGAATTTTTGGATGAAGGGACAAAGTTGTTTTAAACATCTTGTGAGCAGGTGGTAAGGGCTATCTGTTCACTCTTAGCTGTGCTCTCCTTTATGCAATGAGCACTCATAGTAATCAGTGGATCACAGTAATAGCAGTACCATCGCTTCTATGAATGAAACGTGATTTATGAATGGAGGACGGGCAGACGCTTCAAAGGTCCACATCCGTCATTCATGGATCCTGTTTCATTCATACATGCTGTAGTACCAGCTTCTATGAATGGAGGAGCTGGTGGAAAGGGTAGGCATAGTCAGGCTCTCTTGATGAGTGCAAATGACAGCTCTTTAGTTCTGTTGACACCCCCTGCACCAGAAGATTATGGCGGTGGGGGTAGGGAGTGGGGTTGATTAAGGAAAATTGGAGGGAAAATAAAGAGCCAGCAGCACAAGGGACACAGTGACTTAATAGCAAGTCATGTGCCTTGTTTTTATTTTTTTTACAAGAACTTGAAATAAAATATATTAACAGTTGCAACAAAACACACAGCACATACGAAATCAGCATGAGGGGGCTAGAACCACTGACTCTGGTACCAGCACACTTCCATAGATAGGTAGAACCACTAAGGGCTGTACATTCAGATCAACAGCTGAGCCACAAGAGTCTATCCATGCAGACCAAATCTTGTCAAACTTCTTGGGACAATTTGCGATTTACAGTATCTCACAAAAGTGAGTACACCCCTTTTTGTAAATATTTTATTACATCTTTTCATGTGACAACACTGAAGAAATGACACTTTGCTACAATGTAAAGTAGTGAGTGTACAGCTTGTATAACAGTGTAAATTTTCTGTCGCCTCAAAATAACTCAACACACAGCCATTAATGTCTAAACCGCTGGCAACAAAAGCACCCTAAGTAAAAATGTCCGAATTGGGCCCAAAGTGTCAGTATTTTGTATAGCCACCATTATTTTCCAGCACTGCCTTAACCATCTTGGGCATGGAGTTCACCAGAGCTTCACAGGTTGCCACTGAGGTTCTCTTCCCCTCCTCCATGACGACATCACAGAGCTGGTAGATGTTAGAGACCTTGCTCTCCCCCATTGTACATTGGAGGATGCCCCACAGATGCTCAATAGGGTTTAGGTCTGGAGACATGATTGGCCAGTCCATCACCTTTACCCTCAGCTTCTTTAGCAAGGCAGTGGTCGTCTTGGTGGTGTGTTTGGGGTTGTTATCATGTTGAAATACTGCCCTGTGGCCCAGTCTCCGGAGGGAGGGGATCATGCTCTGCTTCAGTATGTCACAGTACACGTTGGCATTCATGGTTCCCTCAATGAACTGTAGCTCCCCAGTGCCGGCAGCACTCATGCAGCCCCAGACCATGACACTCCCACCACAATGCCTAACTGTAGGCAAGACACACTTTTCTTTTGTGCTACTCACCTATTTGCTGCCACACACAAAACACCATCTGAATCACCAAGTTTATCTTGGTCTTATCAGACCACAGGACATGGTTCTAGTAAACCATGTCCTTAGTCTGCTTGTCTTTAGCAAACTGTTATCATAGGATGCATTAAGGTGAAAAAACATGAGGGTTTACAACCCCTTTAAGTCTAGCTCAACATTTAACCCCTGGGGTGTCAGCGTCTGACGTTCAAATATCCATCTAGTTTCATTTTGGGATATTTTCCTAATCATATTAGAACCCCTCCCGTGTACCTTAACACTATCAATAGCGTACAAGATCATCTCAGCAGGGTTTTTTGATGTTTTAATCTGAAATGATTGGAGACACTACGTTTTGGGAACCCTTTACGTATATTTGTTATGTGGTCACTAATTCATTTACTTAGGGTTCTAGACGTTCTTCCAACATATTGGTACCCGCAGGTACATTCCATGACATATGTGACATTCCTTGTTCCACATGTGATGACATTTTTAATGGGCAATTGTTTGAATGTCTGGTGGGAGATATATATGATTCTCTTCCTGGGTGCTGGCTTAGTACTTCTACGGGGACCACATCTACCACAACGATAAGAGCCTTTAAAATCGGCCGAGAAAGGTGGAAGAGATAAGCAAAATGGAAGACTTGATCCTCACTGCTCAACACAATCAGGAGAAATACACAAAGACCTGGAGTCTTTGGAACATCTTTATTTACTCACAATTTACGACAAGGGGACAACCCTCCTGGGCACATAGTGCGCAAAATGAAATACGTGATTTTTCCATACATGTGTGGATGATATTGATGTAACATGTTTAATGTTCCCAAACACACTGTATTTCATGTATAATGACTTCTTTACTTTTACTTATATTTGAAAAAAAAAGCCTTTAAAATCAAGCATGGTCATTTCTTTTTTTGGAGGGTTAGGAACATTATGAACCACTTTGGTTTTTAGTCCTGGTGCCCTGCAATAAATAAAGGAAGGATTGTTGGGTAGGAGATCCCTCAAGGTGGGGTCTCTTTTTAGAATTGCCCAATGTTTCCTAATGCTTTTTTCTAAATGCTTATATTGTTTATTAAAAGCTGTAATAAATGATATATCATAAGATTTTGTTCTCTGACTTTATCTTCCAAGAGTTATTTCCTGTCCATTTCTCCTACAGTTTTTGTTATTATTTGTAAGTTATCATGGGAGCATTCTTTATCTGTAAATCTTTTAATCAATACATCAGTTTGTTCCATATAGTCATTAATATTAGAACAGTTCCTTTTTATGCACATTAACTGATCCTTAGGAATTGCCAGCTTCCATTTTGGATGGTGATAGCTTCTGATACCGGTAGGGAGACTGACATTCCTGTCAGTGCTTTTAAAGTGTATTTGGTGTCAAGTTTGTCTTGATCTTTGAAAATGTTCAAATCCAAGAAGTCAATTTGTTGTTTATGCGCATTGACTGTAAATTTGATACCATAATCATTGTTGTTAATATGGTCAATGAAATTGTTAAGAAGGCTTTCTGTTACTTGCCAGATTATTAAAATGTTGTCTATGTACCTTCAATATAATTGAAGGTGCGGCCATGTTTTTCCTTGTATTGCTTCACTCTCCCATTTATTGAGGAAGATGTTGACAACACTGGGGGCATACTTGGCCGCCATAGACACTCCTTTTTTTTGGTTATAGTGTTGCCCTCCATACCAAAAGAAGTTATCAGTCATGGCCAACTTTAGACTATTTAGTATAAATTGTTTTTGTTTCAATTTTAAGTTGGTGTGTTCATTTAATGCCCATGTAACTGCGTCCATGACATCAATTTGTTGTATGTTGATGTACAGTGACTCCACGTCTATGACAAAGTTGCAGGTATCTAAGGAACATCCAATTAGGGAGGTTAAAGGAAGCTTTGAGATCAGAAAAAGTTCTAAGTTGACTCCCGGTAACTATATGTTTTAGGCCTATCACCCCTCTAGTGGCCCACACCCCAGGGTCAGAGATGCTTTAAAAATGAGGGAGAGTTGGATTGCCCCACAATGTAATATGCAGTGAAAAACCTCACTGGAATGGAATTTGATTCTGGATTTATTCCATAATAGGATAGTTGTTTTCATCAGCCTGGTGAATGGAGGGTGAGCCCACAGACCAAGAAAAACAAGATTACTAAGTGTAGAGTAGGAGCCAACTATGTCAGCTTCCAAAGTAACAGCAGGATTATCCCGATGCTGTGAGAACCACCATTTCACCGTGACGAGCACAGTCACCCAATAATATAGTTGGAAGTTAGGGAGAATTAATCCGCCATAACCAAGAGGAAGCTAAAAGTTGACAAAGCTAGCCATGGAACCCTCACCACCCAGACAAAATTAGTGACTACACCATCCAACCATGACCCTTGTTTTAATTTTTTTTGTTTTTTTATTTTGTCTACAGTTGGGCTTTAAGGTAGTGGGAAAACTGTACCATTATCTTTTTTTCTATTTTTTATGAGTTTTCTACTCACAGCAAAAGGAGTTTGTCTTCAGACTGTCTCTCTTCCTCTCTCTCTCTCTCACTGAAACATCATACGTAGCCATCGGTACATAGCAGGAGGGAGATAGCAGGGTCACTTATCTTGTTCAGTCTCAACTGCTGCTTTTTGCATGGACATACATACCTCCAAAGAATTTGATCTGTCTGGATAGTATGGCCATTTGCTGATTCAGTAGCATCCACTATTTTATTATTTTTCTACATTCAAATGAAACTCACCAATGTGTCCATGTGTGGATGGTTTGTATACCAAAGTTATCTCAAGTAAGGACAGACCATTCAGCTATCAGTCACTTCCCAAAATCTATCTGCCTTTTACTGTTTTTGTTTACAGGTTGCCATAGTAATGGCAATGTAGGCGAAAGGTAGCTTACGTTGCCTGTATGGCAACATGTAAATAAAAAGCCTAAGCCGTGTAACAACGCTCAGTAAGTGCTTAATTCCATTCTTACTACTGCACATGCGCTGATGTCCAATGCTTAGCAGACTTTAGGACGTGATAAGCTTGAAAAGTCCTTCTTACATTCTGCCAGGAAATCTCCTAAGATTTAAAAAAAAAATGCTCAGACAGATAATATTGTCATACATCCCAGGAGTCTTTGGACAAGACCAGCAAGGTCAGTCTGTTAAAAAACAAAAAAAAGTGGTTCCTATCTGCTTACTATATAACAATTATAAATATAGAATGCTTTGTGCACTGGTGTGCAGTCATGTTGGAACAGGAAGGGGTCATCCACAAACTGTTCCCACAAAGTTGGGAGCATGAAATTGTCCAAAATGTCTTGGTATGCTGATGCCTTAAGAGTTCCCTTCACTGGCACTAAGGGGCCAAGCCCAACCCCTAAAAAACAACCCCACATCATAATCCCCCCTCCACCAAATGATTTGGACCAGTGCACAAAGCAAGGTCCATAAAGACATGGATGATTAAGTTTGGGTTGGAGGAACTTGACTGGCCTGCACAGTCCTGACCTCAACCCGATAGAACACCTTTGTGATGAATTAGAGCGGAGACTGCGAGCCAGGCCTTCACGTCCAACATCAGTGCCTGACCTCACAAATGCGCTTCTGGAAGAATGGTCAAACATCCCTATAGACACACTCCTAAACCTTGTGGACGGCCTTCCCAGAAGAGTTGAAGCTGTTATAGCTGCAAAGGGTGGGCCAACTCAATATTGAACCCTACAGACTAAGACTGGGATGCCATTAAAGTTAATGTGCGTGTAAAGGCAGCACCCTCTGGGTAGGTAGGTGCTAGAGGTAGTATTCTTTGTTAGGATAGGTAAATTTAAGCAGGCCTGGCAGGTTGCTAGGCCTGTTTTTCTTCATTCTGGGCTGGGAGTGGCTCAGTTGTCCCAAGCAAGTTCTACTAATTCTACTGGGCATCCCATATTTCCCTTACCCCAAAAAGCATATGGACTGCTCTATGTCTCTGAGTGTCTGAGAGGTGAATGCCAGGCTGGGCAGGGTGACAAACAATCTAACAATTCAACAGGGTGACAAACAATCTAACAATTCAACCTCCCATATATATATATATATATATATATATATATATATATATATATATATACACAGTATATAAAAGTGCTGGCACATTGATTTCCCCACCAGCACAGAAAAAGAGAAGCACTTATCTTATGGCAGAGTCAGTCACAGTCTTCCCACTCGCACACAGAGCAATAGAGCCTCCCCTGCCAGCAGAACACAAAGATCACTGCTGGCTCCTATAGCCAACAGGCTGGTTGTATTGAAGTCAATCGATGGACTGATTTCAGTACAACCCATCTGCCCATAGATAGATTGAATCTTGTCCAGTCCCTGCTGAACTGGACTGAGATTTGACCCATCTATGGCCAGCTTAATGGGCACAGGGTGATTTGGGTGTGCCCAGGCACACCTGGTGGCACACCCTGTGAGCATGCCTATGGTTGAAACTGAGACTAAACTGAGGGAACACAAGAAAAGCAGGAAAGGGTATTGCTAGGTTTGCACAACTAGCACAAAACAAGAGGGAAAGAAAGAAAATACAAGAGTACAAAAAAAATAAGTAGATGCCACTAGATGTCAGAAGAAACCACAGCATTAATTGTGGCAACTACTATACAGTGCATCCCCCAGTGCATCCCCAATAAATCTAGTGCTACAAAAAACATTTTTGGAAAGTTTTTTTTAAGGGGATGATAGGCTCTGGGAACTTAAGAGCAGAGATCTCTCCAATAGAGTGGTAGAGAAGTAAAAGAAGGCAATGGATGATCAAACTTGTCAATACCAACCAAAGCATTGAAATGTCAGGTGTTGGTAGGCTTTCCCTTTAAGACCTTCATCCTTGGCACATTGAAAGGTGGCAGGCCTAAATATCATTACAAAATTAACAGGCGGGCACAGTCTTCTTCCAGAGCCAGGAAAGCCTAATCTTAGCAACAACAGGATTTGGCATTTTACCTAAACAGCTTATACTTAAGCACCGTCTACAGAAACAGCCTCTGAAAGGGTCCTTTGTACGCTTGGAGCGTGAATGGCTCGGCATGACGGTGGTGGCGAGGAGAAGCAGGAGCGCTCTTTCTTTTTTCTCCCTTGTGTATGGTGTTGTTTTACTAAAACGGCAAGATAAGCCATCTGCCAGGGAGACGGTATCTCTAACCGCAGCTGCCTGGTCACCTTACACCGGCAAGTGTACCCGTTGTATTGCGGCTGTACAGAAGTGCCTTAAAACAATTGGTGCTCATTTGCAAGGAGTTGAATTCACTTTTTTTTGTTACTTTGAAAATATATATATATTGTTTGTGTGTGTGTGTATGTGTATATATATATATATATATATATATATATATTTTTTTTTTTTTTTTTATTTTTAGGTTATAAAGCACTTAGACCTCATGCACACTTGGTAGAAAAGAAGCCAATTTTACAGGCATTTGACTTTTTTATTCAGCTTGTAAAGGCACTTGTATGTTAGCCCATGTGTCCATGCACACATAGGTGTTTACAGCCATTTTAGAAGTGTTTACAGGCTGAAAAAATACTCATCACCAGTACGTTGAGGAGAGGAGCGTTTGGGCAGAAAAAAAGCTAAATACGCATAAACACGCACCTAAACTGTAGGTGCATTTACGCATGTTAATGCATTCTGATGGCCAGAATAAATGATTATTCTGTCAAAGAATAGAATGAAAGAATGCAAACGCTCATAAAAGCTTGTGCGACACGCTGCTTTTTCTGCGTTTTTTTAAGCAGCTTTTCTCCAGCTAGGTGGAAAAGCATTCAGAAGAGCTGACAAACATTCAGTGTGCATGAGCTCCTCAAGTGGTTGTAAACCTTAGACATGAAATATGAACAAAGCATATCTCTCTATATAGCGTGCACTTGTCTCAATTAAGAGCTCTAAGTGTCATTTGTGTCTGTTGCTTCATTCCTCTGCTATCACCATGAGTCACATCTGGGAAGTTTTCCTGACACCAAGAGAAAAAAGGTGACAGAGGAGGGATCTCTAGCACACATCCTATGATTGACAGCCTCAGCTCTGTACCTGGGAACCCTTCCCTCCCCTCCAATCATCTCTCAAATGGTGGATCCTCATTTGGAGATTGCTTTCCATAGGGAATGTTGCTGTTATTGTGACACCGGGAACGGAGACTTTTTTGCGGTTGGCTTTTTGATGTTTTCTGCCATGATTGAAGATTTAACATTGTGACCATATCAGCATTTGGAAGCTGCTCATTACCTTTTCAGTTGTTTGTGGCTATTCTGTGGAGATTTCTCCCAGTGCAGCATGGCAGAACTTTGATCAATTTAGCTTGGAATTGCCAATTCCTGAGTATGGGATTTCTGATGTGCTTTGTGGGACAGCTTTTCTTGGGCTGGTTCTAGACCTACATGATTGAGACAGACAATTGACCCATTCTGCAGTGCCCTGGTGGGAACATGCAACGCCTCTTTTGAGGTTTCCCAGAATTACCACTTACCGAATCAGCTCTAGTGCACCGACTTCTCTGCCAACGAAAACCCCTGAAGAAGCTACCAGGCGAAGCGCGTTGGGATGTGTCTCTTTTCTCATACTTTGGTCCTGAGTGTTTATCATAGTTCATGATTACACATTTTTGTGACTGTTGAGGAAATTGCTCGTCTTGTTGTCGGGGCTGTTTACGGGTGTATACAGAGTTTGCTGTTTCATATTTTTGTTGCATATGTCTTATATGATATAAGACGTTTTTATTTTTTTAATAAAATGTTGTTATTTTTATACATCACTGTGTCATATATTTTTCCATTAGGAGGTCTCAGCATCTAAAAGTCCCATTACTCTATTTCTTTTAGTTCTATTCAATCCGGGATGTGGTGCTGTATTTCGGCTAACGTATGCTATTCTAAGCTCTCAGAGCTCTCCTTATTGGGCTCTGCAGAGTGGAATTTCCGCTCTCTGGCCCATTTTTTTCTGAGCTCTCAGACAAGCTTTGTAAATTCTGGACTTGGAACAGATGTAGAAAAGAGAAGACTGCAGATAGACAGGTACAACGCATGTAGGAGGAACTCTTTCATCACTGTGTATCACCTGAGGCCAGTAACTTCACTGGATATATGTAAAAGTTTACAACCACTTTAAAGCTGAACTCCACTGAAAAGGGAAATCTCTGCTTTGAGTCCTCCTCTGCCTTCCTCTCTCATATTTGGCATGTTATTTTTTTTGGGGGGGGGGAGCGGGTACCTAGTTTTAACAGGTGCCCGCTCCCTCCCATTTCTGCTCGGATCACCAAGGCGATCCAAGTGGAAATTCTCTTCTCCCCATCTCTCCCCGCAGTCTTCTGGGACACATCACATGTCCCAGAAGACTGCAGGGTCCATCCACAAAGCACAGCTTTCCTCTCCTTTACTGTTGAACTTTCAGAGCAGAAAATGAAGAAAAGTCTTCCCAGTGGTACACAGGTAATAAAAGTTAAACTGATAAAGGTTTAAAGTGGATGTAAAGCCTATTTGTTTTTTTTAATTAAGGCTTGCACCTTGTACATTATAGGATTTTATGTCATCTGTGCTCAGTCTTGCCACGGAGAGTTAATCCAGCTCTGAGCACTGCAGTCCTTTTTTCAGTGAGATAAAACTGACACAGAGAAATAGTAGTCAGTTCTTCCCCCTTGCTGTGAGTGACAGGTAATTTACATATCAAATGCAGGAGGCTGAGAGAGGCATTCTGTGTACTTCAGATCCCCTCCTCCTTTCTTCTCCAGCTCTCCCAGGATTGGTTGCTCCACACCTCAGCATGATTGGGCATGCTGAAGTCATGTGGTGACTTTTCTGTGTTTTGACTGGATGTTAGAGATCATAGCAGAAGTTCAGTGTAAGAAATACACAGGAGAAAAGGAGAAAATGCATGTTGACAAGGGGAGTGTAGAGGTGGGTGGGGAGTCTACTGACATCACGACTCCACCCACCGAGCTCCAGACAACAGACCCGCCCACAGAATCTACAGTTTTTCGGGTCTCATAACAGACAGAGGGGAGACATTTGACAGGTAAAGATACATGCAGGAGGCATGAATATCCTTATAGATAACCCCTATGGCAGGAGTTTAGAAAGGATGACATTGGGTTTACATCCACTTTAATCTTTCCCTGCTGTTTACTGCTCTGTACTCATCTCTGTATTAGGCTGCATTCACACCTAAACATCATGTTTTTGAGCATTTTTTGGGGCGTTTGTATACGATTTTTTTTTTTTGTACAGTGTTTTTAAGGCGTTTTTGAGTTTTGTTGCTTTATTTAGTTAGTTAAACTTTTTTTTTTAAGGTGGTCATGGTTAGGGGTTAAAGGTTATAGTTAGTGTTTAATTGATTTATTTTATTTATTTACTTAATTTTATGTATTTATTTTTTTAGGTTAGAGTTTAGGGTTGGGGTCATTATTATGGTTAGGGGTCAATATTAAGGTTAGGGGTTAATATTCGGTTTTAGGATTAGGGTTAGGAGCTAATGTTAGGGGTAGGGATTAGGATTAGGAGTTGATATTAGGGTTAGGGGTCACTATTAGGGCTAGGATTAGGGGTTAATATTAGGGTTAGGGGTTAGGATTAGGGTTAGAGGTCAATATTAGGGTTAAGGGTTAAGATTAGGAGTTAATGTTAGGGGTTAGGATTAGGAGTTAATATTAGGGATAGAGGTCACTATAAGAGCCCTTTCACACCGAGGCTGGGTTCACCCTGCAGCACGCTCCGGCTCACAGCAGGAGTCCGGGGCATCCCCATTCACCGTTTAAGGTCCAATTTCAGCCCTAATTTTTGGCTGAATTCGGACCTGAAACAGACCAAAAGATGCACAGGGCTCCTAAGCAATTCGCACCAGAGCCGCTCCGGAGATTTGTGAACCATCTCCATGGAGAGCCGGTCACAATCTCCTGCTATGCAAATTGGATGCGGGGAAACCCACATACAATTCGCAATAGTGTGAACCCGGCCTAAAAAGCTTCTTAACCGCCCATATAACGCTGAGCGTTTTAATGGGAAGCATTTTTCGTGAGCTTTTCAGGTGCTTTTTTTAACGCCAAAGCACTTGTAAACTCCTCAGTATGAAAGGGCTCTTAGGGTTAGGGTTTAGGATTAGGGTTAGGAGTTAATATTAGGGTTATCTGTTAGGATTAGGTGTTAGGATTAGGTTTTAGGATTAGGGTTTGGGGTTAATATTAGTGTTGAGGTTTTTTTCTTTACTATTTTTTTTTCTTTTTTTTTTAAATTTATTATTTATTTGTATTTAAATATTGCATTTGAGCAGAAAACGCTCAAAAACGAACGACAAAATGTGCTGGAATGCTCAAAAAAGCCCAATTTCTATGGAACAAAAAAGTGCTTAAAAAATGCACCAATCTGCCTATTTCAAGCTACAAAAAAGCTCCAGAACTTTTTTGAGCTTCAGGCGACTTGCAGTGGGGATGTGAACCATCTACATAGAGGATCATTGATTTTTTACTCCTCCAGCGTTTTGGAGCTTCCAGCTACAAAATGTTCAGGTGTGAATGGGGCCTGACTGATCTTTTCTCAGCGGTGTTCATTGTTCCATTGACAACAATGCATCTCACTTCAAATCACTAAAAACTGCAACGTTTTTTACTCCAATGTGCAAGAGGCCTAAAACAAAAATAGAAAATGTTACATTTGAGTGCAGTAATTTACTCGCATGCGTGTGTTTACCTGTCTGTAAGCATGTTTACGCGAGTATAAATGAGTATATTACAACACTGACAATGAAGAAGAATTTTACTTACCTTCACCCGCCTATCACATCACCACTCAACATTGCTCAGGTCTTCCAATTCGTAATAGTGTGAACCCAGCCTTAAATAAAAAAAACAAAAAAAAACTTTCAGCTTTTCATACACTAAATACATTTTATGGTATTAACCATTCAGTGATAAATCTAAATCTTGCTTTCCACCTCTTCAAAATAGTACAGCTGTCTTGGCAAACCACACACCATCACACTGACCATGACCTTTGTTATTTTAACAACTCTTGGATTTTATCCCTGACCTCAGTGGTCAGGACATCCCTAACCCTACCCACAGAAATCCGATTTTCCACCATGGTCTAGAATCCATAATATTGTCTATGTTTCCAACACAGACAATTAGAAGTGAGCAAATGGATTTGGAATTTGCTGTGAATTTGACATTTTGGCTGCTCCTGATCGGTATTCACTTAAAATATGTAGCACTACCTCCGCAAGGTCTGCTGATAACTGGTTTGCCCACTCCCGCATAGCCAGACGACAAGCATTTTCTACTTTCATCTAGACACAAGGAACAGCCTTTGGGCTTGGGTTTTGTTTTATTATGGGTAATAACTTGGATGGGGAATAGGAATTATGGGATGCCTAGCTTGACAGAAACAATAACCAGGGACACCTTCCTCACTATGCTGTCCAGATCCTGGACTGTCCTCCTTCCTGGACACTGACAGTCTTTGGAGTTTAAAAAGTAAAAGGCCCTTAAGGACTAGGAACTCTCAATCCCTTTAGAAAGTAGCACAGTGTGTTGTAAGCTGCATACAGGAGTATCCCCCACTCCACCGTAGACATCACTCATACCAGCTCTACTGCCTGCAAGAAGTTCAAGCCCACTTCGCTGCTTCTCCACCAACCCACCTGGCTGCTCTGGAGATCTCTCAGGGCAAGGGATAGGTAGGAAGAGTTGAGCACAGTGCGGTCCTCCTGAAAGACTTGCTACAGGCAGTCTCTCCCCTTGTGAATCCCTGGGTGTGCTGATGTACTCACACTGTCCTCCTTGTTCCCTGATGCTGCTTAGGCAAGATTCCTCCTCAAAACACACTGCTGTCAGGATCTTCCCAAGTAGGGATGGGCTTTATGTTCGGGTCGAACATGAGTTCGACTCGAACATTGGCTGTTCGCCCATTCGCCGAACAGCAAACAATTTAGGGTGTCCGCAGCAAATTCGAAAGCCGCGGAACACCCTTTAAAAGTCTATGGGAGAAATCAAAAGTGCTAATTTTAAAGGCTTATATGCATGGTATTGTCATAAAAAGTGTTTGGGGACCCGGGTCTTGCCCCAGGGGACATGTATCAATGCAAAAAAAAGTTTTAAAAATGGCCGTTTTTTCGGGAGCAGTGATTTTAATAATGCTTAAAGTGAAACAATAAAAGTGTAATATTCCTTTAAATTTCATACCTGGGGGGTGTCTATAGTATGCCTGGGTCACGCGGTTCTGTAACCGGGTGACCCCGCCCCCCTCTGACAACACGGGGAAAGCCACAGGGAATTCCCCATGAAGTCGCCGTGCGTCAGAGGAAGGCGAGGTCACCGGGTGGCCCCGCCCTCCGTTATATAAGAAGTGTCAGAAGAACTGAAGCGTCACGCGGTGGAAGACTCCCACTGAGGCGGATCGTACAAACGGAGCAGAAAAGAAGCCGGAGGAAGATGCGGGACAAGAAGAGCGGAGGAAGAAGAAGATGGAGAAGAAGAAGATGGAGGAAGAAGAAGAACACCGAAGGAAGACCAGAAGAAAGAAGCCGGAAGAAGAAGAAATTAATAAATACACTGTCTCTTGTGTTTTTTAACCTTTTTGACACTTTTTTTGTGAAATGGTAGGGGTACATTTGTACCCCATTACCAATTCACACGGGGGTGGGAACTGGGGGTCCCTTGTTAAAGGGGGCTTCCAGATTCCGATAAGCCCTCGCCCGCAGACCCCCACAACCACCGGGCAAGGGTTGTGGGGATGAGGCCCTTCTCCCCATCAACATGGGAACAAGGTGCTTTGGGGGGCTACTCCAAAGCACCCTCCCAATGTTGAGGGCATGTGGCATGGTACAGGTTCTGGAGGGGGGGCGCTCTCTCGTCCCCCTTCTTTTCCTGCGGCCTGCAAGGTTGCGTGCTCGGATAAGGGTCTGGTATGGATTTTTGGGGGGACCCCACACCATTTTTTAAAAAAATTTTGGTGCAGGGTTCCCCTTAAAACCCTTAACCAGACCATATGGATTTTAAGGGGGTTCCCCAAGCCATTTTTTTTTTAAATTTTGTCGTGGGGTTCCCCTTAATATCCATACCAGACCTGAAGAGCCTGGTATGGATTTTGAGGGGGACCCCCACGCATTTTTTTTTTAAATTTTGGTTCGGGGTTCTCCTGTGGGGAAATTTCATGCCGTTTTTATCAATGAACTTTTATGTGTATTGCCGGACCGACAGTTCATTATAGCCGGCGCTAGCGATAGTAGTTTTACATGACTTTTTTTCCTTTAGAAATGTCATTTTGCTGTCAGACTGTTCTAAAGATGGAAAACATGCCCCCCTTTACAGGCATACTATAGACACCCCCCCCCCCCCCGGTACAAAATTTAAAGGAATATTACACTTTTATTGTTTCACTTTAAGCATTATTAAAAACACTGCTCCCGAAAAAACATCAGTTTTTAAAACTTCTTTTTGCATTGATACCTGTCCCCTGGGCCAGGACCCAGGTCTCCATACACTTTTTATGACAATAACTTGCATTAAAGCCTTTAAAATGAGCACTTTTGATTATTCATGTTCGTGTTCCATAGACTTTAACGGTGTTCGCATGTTCGAACAAATTTTTTGCCTGTTCGCATG
The DNA here is from genome assembly GCA_037952925.1 of Lithobates clamitans. Classification (NCBI taxonomy): domain Eukaryota; kingdom Metazoa; phylum Chordata; class Amphibia; order Anura; family Ranidae; genus Lithobates; species Lithobates clamitans. Next base: position 465,337 of record JBBGZY010000309.1, read on the forward strand.
TTCTGGATGCAAACCGAACCGGGGGGTGTTCAGCTCATCCCTATTCCCAAACCAGCCCGAGCTCAGCCTGGAGGCAGAGCCCCAGCAGACTTAGGGATCCCTTCCTAGGCCAACTCCCCTGCTGGCATGATTCATCCATATTTAAGGGCTGACCTAGCCACCCTTCCAGGACAGTATGCCTGGGGATTGGCCACGTTCTTCAAGTATGCAAACCTCCTGGCCTCCACCCACTAACTTCTAGAAGATTCTCCAAACTTCCAGACCCAGGGGGAGCCACCAGAGACCTGCCTCTGTGAGTCATCCAGGCTGACCTGCAGTAAACCCTGACCCAGATTCATACTCACTTTACCAGGAATCAATACATTTGCCTGTGCTACATATACCAAGACAATTTATAAAATGAAGACAACATGTGTTTGGAATTGCAGTTGAGCATGGCCTTATTGTTTTCTTACAATATCAAAAAATTCTGAATGACACAATATTAAAGTAGAACTAAACTGTATCTGAGAACTTCCAAACTAAAAACGCTATGGTACATGAGTTCAGGGCTGCTACATCCCTTAAAACAGAACACAACCAAAAAGCATCTACCATGAGCCTTTGTTGCAGCCAAAAAAGCAAAATGCATCAATAATTGTAAAAGGTAAATATTTATTTATATACAAATAAAAAAAAATCAATATTAAAAATGTGGTCTGTGTACATGCACTATACAGTATAGTATAATACACACAAATGGGCACATGAAACATCAATATGTTTTTGAACAGATAATTGGTATGCCACAAGACTCCCAACACGTTTCGATCGTTAGAAAAATCTTTTTCAGGGAATACTTGTGAGAGTGCCTAAATACACAAAAAGAATAGTAGAATATAGAAAAAAAAACATATTGCAAGTATATATACACAAACAAACACTTTGCAGGCAAAGTTAACTCACATGGATGTCCCAGAGTGAAAAAACAAAGTATTACAATTTGTCCTGGAAGGACCCCATGTCCATTTAAGACTATCCTTTCCATGACTATAACAATGCTGCACTGGTTTCTCTGCAGAACAAGAAACGTTGTCACCACATGACAGGAAAGGGAAAATCAAGTGGTATACTGGCAGGATCAATAGTTATTAAAAGACAGGCGACTCCAATATCATATATGTCATTTTTATCTTTTGCCCGTAGTTCTGCTATAAGATAATGTCATTTTACAGCCTTTTTCCAAATTGACACAGCTCCAACCCTCTCAATTGCCAAGGAAATATTGCCAGCTGTGACAAGTCTTTATAAGTGAAAAAAGTACAAAAAGCTGTTCAAGAGGAGAATGATCAAAGATTGCAGTAGGTGGAAGAATTAAAGCAGGAGTCGAGGTGCCAGAATAGAGACGCATTTTAGCAGAGAACCCCCTGCCACTTGCATTAAAATACCTTTCACTTATAAAAAATAATAAACTGTGGAAGTATCATGAAATCATCTTCTAAAATCAGGTCACACATCTGGCTGCCCTGCTTATTATTTTAAAAAGATGCAGCCTAGGAGGAAGGTTTACTACAGCGGCCGTAGGTGATAATATGTAAAGTAGTCACATAACCTCAGGAGGATATTTGTTCTCTATAACAATCAATAGTATTGTATTCCTAATCAGCCTCTGTAGCAGCCTTTCTCAACCTTTTTACCCTAGAGGAACCCTTGAAATAATTTTTAGGTCTCAAGGAACCGTAGCTAGAAATGATTATATCTACAGCTTATGGTACTTTAGCATGATTGGTATGTTGTAGACAGTTTTAAATAAAATAATGAACAATGTGGCATAATTGAAGTATTGTTGGTCATTGTAAGTGGGAGATCAATCAACCACTCCATGTGATGGTTCCCGTATAATTCCACACCCAACAGCACTTGTCAGAGCTAGTGGCATGGCTGTAAAGGGAGCATTCTTCCCACTGGCCAACACCAATGTAAGGGGCCTTTTCCCTACTACCCACCAATGTAAGGGGTATTTCCCACTGACCACAAATGTAAGGGGCATTTGCCACTGACTACCAATGTAAGGGACATTTCCCACTGACCACCAATGTAAGGGGCATTTCCCACAGAAACAACAAAACAGAAACCCTCTGGCAGGACTTTGAAAGGCAATGACTCCAAAAATTGTATGTATAGACAATAGATAAGTTTAATAATACAAATTCTAAAAACATACACACACGGGAAATTTGTGTCACAAGTTTACAAGTTCAATGGTATATATCCACATGAAATCATAGAAGACCACCTATTTTACATTACTCTTGTACAAATATACAGAGTGAAACTCTACGCGTTTCAAGATTATGCGTCATTCCTCTTCATCAGGAGCAAGTGATATAGAGGTTTATGATATCTACAATTCAAAAAATACAATGAGTACAGAATATATGTATACAGACAATTCCTTAATTTAACAGACAAGCACTTAATTACAGTTTTATAACCATGTCTACTGACCAGAAATGTGAAAGCAGGTATCTTTGGATACAAAAAAAAAGTTGAGGGTTAAAGACAACAAACAAAGGAAAAGTTTGGCTGCGCTGACCCCAACGATAACCCAGACGGCGGGAGCAAGGAAGGCCAGAAAACAATGGAGATCAAGAGGGGGAGCCAAATGAGAGGAGAGAATCCCGACCCACAATCTGGCCATCCGTGGCAGGGGTGTGAATAGCCCAAGTCTGGATAATCCTATAAAGAGCATAAATAAAGTAAAAAACTACACTCAAGCTATATAGAAAGAGACATGCACATGAAAGTCAGGGGATGTGAGTTTTATCAGAAAAAACATGATGTTTTTAATATATTTTTAAGGGATGCTCATAACTAAACCTACCTCACTTTGGAGTGGTTAGTGTGCTGAGGGAGTTCAGAGTGGGGAAGAAAGGAGAGGGCACCCAGAGGGGTGACTCCTGAGCCAATGGATAATATGATGACAGGTTCAATAATCTATAATTAAAGAATATATATAAATTAGATATTTAATAACTGCTGCCTAAATAATGGTGTATTTGCACCAATATTGATAAACTATGAGTATATTAAAGATATGCTTACTTGTAGGTTACTGTCGCAAAAATGCAACATCCAATGGGATGAACACAAGTACATGGGATCACCCAAAAAGATCAATATATGAGCCTTAAGATGGAAGCATAAACCTAAGATCAAGAAAAAATAGTAGGTATCAATGTGTAAACTATAATAGCTAGAAACAATTGATAGTGCACTGCTCTTCCAATCGATCAATGTAAATGCATAAGGGACATGAGCTTACCTGATATTTTGGCTTAATAAATGGCTATCGACAATCGGCAAAGATCCCCACTGAATATACCACAGCATGAACAGATATACCAGAGACTGACCTTATATATCCCTGTAACGAGCCCCTGCTCGCTCGGTTCCACTCTCCCGGAACTGCTCTGCGGCTATAGAATCAGATTGCAGATCGCAACATCTGATGCTTCGGTCATCCGATGCTCCGGGACTAGAACTACAGCTCTGTGCCATTCTAATCCAGTTGTGTAGCTCAGAACAAACACCAGGCAGGCTGTATGTAAGTTCAACCAGGAATCTCTTTTATTGAAAGGAATACAGGCTCTTTTATACAGTAAAAGAGAAGGTGTATACCTCCTGCTCATATTACTCTGAACATACACCTGTGACCAGAAACCTAATTAACATGGGCGTACGGGTTTCTACCAGTGTTGCCAACCGCCCGTGTTTTTAAGGGCAGCCCATAAAAACGGGGCTATTTTTTCATGTCAGTGAAAACCCGTAAAGAAAATTTCATGCCCTGCACACGCGCAGGTCCCGGCTCGGAACTGCACGTGTGCAGTCCCAAAGCATTGCCGAGAGTCTCCGATCATCCCTGTGACTGCTGCTACTTGTCTTGTACCCTCCCCCTTCCTCCGACAGCGCGCCTGATTTGATTCTGGGAGATGCTGGGAGGGGAGGAGTGGAGTGAGCCTGCAGTGGAGCGCCCGCCTGGACGGACTTCAGCCTAGCAGGGGGTAAGCTTAGCTAGCCTAGCAATAATTAGCTAAATGCAGTTGTGTCTACTTGTGTTAGTGGGCAGGAGGACGGGGGCAGAGGTGTTGCTGTGTTGCAGGCTTCTGTAGCAGGCTTGTGTGCACTGTGCAGATCGTTTTTTTGTGTGTCAGATCTGCTTTTCTGCTAAAGGAAGGACGTTTTTCCCCCAATCTCCTGCTCACCACCAGTCCAGGCACAGCCTCCTCAGTGCTCTCCAGAGTTACCAACTCATGTGTCTGGGGCACTACAAATCCCAGCATGCCAGGAGAGGGGAAGCAGCAGCAGCAATATGATTTGGCTGGTATTTTCTGATGAAAAGTGCTGCTGTATATTGTGTTTGTACTGTATGGTCATAATATAATTGATTATGTATTGTGCTTGATGGTCTTGAGGTGTTTATTCATATATTTCTTTTTTATCTGAGTAAGTAGTGAGTAAGTAGTGAGCACATTTGGTCTCCTGTACGCAGCCTATGACTGTCTCCTGTAGCATGTCCGCAGTCTCTGACTGTCTCCTGTATCCTGTCTGCAGTCTCTGACCGTCTTCTTTAGCATGTCCGCAGTCTCTGACCGTCTCCTGTAGCATGTCCGCAGTCTCTGACCGTCTCCTGTAGCATGTCCGCAGTCTCTGACTGTCTCCTGTATCCTGTCTGCAGTCTCCGACCGTCTCCTTTAGCATGTCCGCAGTCTCTGACCATCTCTTGTAGGATAAAACCCAGAGCCACCAAGCTGGAGCCATTTGACTGAGCCCTGCACGGTGCACCTGAGAGGAGGTCAGTGACAGCGCCGCCAGGCCAATCTGAGGGGGAGTCACTGATGTAAGGGGGCACCGATATAAAGGTTTCCCCCTATATTAGTAAACCCCCTTATCTTAGTGTATTTACTGTACGGAAGGTGGTCTCTGGTCACCAGAGTGCCCCCCACATCAGAGTTCCTGGCGTTCCCCTTTACATCAGAGTCTGCAGGATTCCCCCTTACAGTGCAACGAGGAACTCAATCTGCAGACCCGGATGTAAGTGGGAACTCTGATGTAAAGAGAACAAAGTGGACTCTGATATAAGGTGGTCTCTGGTCGCCAGAGCCCCCCTCTACATCAGAGTTCCACCTTAGATCATGATTTGCAGAGTTTCCCTTTACATAAGAGTTTCATTTCACTGTAAGAGGGAATCCTGCAGACTGTGATGTAAGGGGGAACTCTGTGCTGGCCGGGTTATAGTAACCTGACCTTCGTGTCAATGCAGAAATATGTTTTTTTACTTTTGTTAAACTTAAACACATTGCTAATAGCACTAGATATATGTTTATAGTTTAAATATTCATATTTGCACTGTTTAGCACTGAAAACTGTAATGTTAGGTAATTTTTTGCAGTGCCAGTAAAAAATTGGTGCCGTTTGTAAATTTTTGGCATCCTCCAGTAAATTTTGCCTCGGAAGGTTGGTAACTCTGGTTTCTATTCCACTCAAGTCTGTGGCAGAGACTTTTGCTGCGTATCGGCTGCTAGGTTAGTGAGAGAAACCTATCCGGGCGGGAAAAGATTCAACTCTAAAAGGAGAGTACATTCATCTACAAGATTCCAATTCCTAATACTACACTAAGAAAAGGTATTTGAACTTCCCTGCAATTCTTCTTCTACCTCTTTCCTGCTACTTCCTTCAGTTACTCTTTATTAAAGCATTGGAAAAGATACTCAAGTGTCCGGTGCCTACATTGTCTGGTAGTAAGCTCAACGGGACCCTAGACCCGGTTCTGGTGAAATTGAGGTAAGGAAGGTGACTGTAACAGCCTGCTATAAACCAGCCGTTCCACTGTGAGTTATTGCTACATATATATATATATACAGGGCTTTTTTCTCAGATAATAGGTGCAGGAACTCAACCATCCATCCCCCTTCTCCTCATCCTGCACTCAGTGGGAGCCACTCAGAAGATCAGATCTGAGGAAGCCAAGCTGTCAGTTGTAAACACAGAAGTCTGGCTGCTGTGTTTACAAGTGACAGCTTGGCTGCTACAGAGCGATAGTGGGGTGTGTAGGGAGCAGAGGGCCTGAGCTGGAGGTGGTGGAACTGAGTTCCACCAAGTTCCAGCTGAAAAATATATATATATATATATATAACATATAAATAATATTAATAGGGGGGCTCAGGATCACTGCCAGCCACTTGTAAAAGTGACAGTCCACTGAATTTCCAGATCTGGAACTTTACTGAACAATCCAGAAAACAAAACAGCTTTCTTCAGCAAATGAATACAAAACCGTCCTTAAATCTAGTACAATGCAAAACAAGAGAATGTCTCACCGCCACTATACCAGTCCTGGGGTTTCCTGTCTGCTTTGGGGATCCTAAAGAGGAGGTTTTTAATAGTTCAGCCACTGTAGCTCGGTATCTAGCTAGTCCACTCTGCTCACTCTTGTGGGTCCATCCCTCTTCCTCATAGACAGGTGCTTACTGTTTCCTCTTCATTCTCTGGACTGAGGCATACAGGTTAATTCTTTTAGAACCAAAGTCCCTGTATTCAGGGTTGGAGATTCTTTCCCAACCAATATCACTATGGACCTCCAAATTCGGGGGTCCCAAAATGAAGGACTTGTCAATCTAAAGAGTACTGAAAACCAATCCTCTCCTGTCCGACTGGACTACCCCAGAACCCTTTCACCCTGCATGGGTGAGAACCCCTGAGTACTAAAAATGTCAAACCATCCCCCTTAAAGGGACCCCAACCTTAATAGTGGGGAAATATACCCGCCATCTTGTTTAAAATATTTTTTATTGGTTTTCGAGAAAAAATAAAATATATTCACAAGCTGTAGTTACATGTCATAAATGTTAACATACCAAAAATAGACATAACCATGGTATGTTGTAGCTTGGTGACATCTTGTAAACTTGAAATACATCAAACTTTAGGTGAAATTGGCGATACCTCGGGTCTGATCTTAACTCGTCCGTGTCTAAACCTGCCTTTGTGATGTTGCTTAGATTCATTATCCCATTCCTCCGCCAGCACCCCTGCATGGGTTCACACTGTGCCGGAGAGAGGAATGGGGTCCATCCTTTATAGATTTAGTGACTTAGCAATGTAAAAACATAGTGAGTATATGAACCAATTAAACCTTGGTAGAAACGATAGCATGCTATTACAAAAACATTTCAACCTTATACTGACTATCCCTCTGGCGGAGGCGTTGTTTAGTCAAGAATCATAAATATATTTGCTAATCTGTGTGTTTTGAACTTAGGGACTTTCTACTTAGTAAAGTATTCTACTATTGAGCCTTCCCGTGTAAATCAACTTAGGGGGTAAATCCCCATTATAACCAGCCAGAGGTGATGAAAAGATGGATTGAGGAGAAGGAGAAGAAAGAGGAGAGAAGAGGAGAGAGGTTAAGTATTACTGTTTTGTCTAGATAATGTAGGAGTGTGGTTGTCTGCCGGGCCAACCCACTTCTATTGGAGTGCTATTTCTAAGAATTTGGGTGTTCCCCCAAACCAATATATTTGGACCATGGTTCTCAAGTCTTCTCATATTGAGCTGAGGTGTCTAGGATAGAGCTTACTAATTTTTCCTGTGTCATTATCCAATATATATACTTGAGTCCGGTCGAAAAATCCGTTCGTCTGTATGCTAGTCGGACGGACGAAAACCGACGCTAGGGCAGCTATTGGCTACTGGCTATGAATTTCCTTATTCTAGTCCGGTCGTACGTCATCACGGTCGAATCCGTTGTGTGTAGACAAGTCCGCTTCGACGGAAGTCCGTCGAAAAGTCCGACGTGATTGAGTCCGTTCAAAGTCCGGTCGTGTGTACACAGCATTACACTTTAAATGCCCAATGTTTCGATAAGCAGCTGTCCAATAATCAGGAGGCTAGAGAGGAGGCATAATACTACTGTATACCAAATCTCAGGACAGGATGGACAGAAATAATGCTTTGGAAGGTAAAACAGCTCCTTTATATGTATCCCATCTGTGTTTTTAGCAGTTTGCCTGGAGTTTAGCTTTAATAATACAGGTGGCACAGAAAACCAAGGTGGAACGTGGCGAGTGGGGTGCAATATTCTATGTAATCCAAAACTTCCCATAGAGAGCTTCTTCATTCTCTAGAGCAACTCCTACTTTTTGATAATTGTACAGGGGGGAATAATCATCACATCCCTCTTCCCGAAGGAAATTAGGAAGACAGAATCACAACAACCTAGGATCAGGGAGTTAATTGTTTTGTATCGCTGTTAATAATCCCCATTTTAGGAGATGTGTCGTTAAACCCTTATTGCTGTGCCTAGACAGGTTGTAAAAAGTCTGAACGATGATAGCTTGGGGCTTCCCTGCAGCTCCTGTAACTGAAGTGTCAGACTGTCTAGCAGACAATCCAAAAAAATATATATATATATATATACAGATTCATCTTATTCTGCTTTTCTTCCCGCCTGCCTCGCTGCTGCCTTCATATCCAATTTACAGTTGGGAAACAGAGCGGGGCCCACGCTGACCTGATAACAGCTGTCAAGATCCAGATTTAACAATATCATTAAAGGAATTATATTTTACTCTGCATGTTTTATGATACTAAAAACTGGCAGGGGAATGGAAACTTTGCTCATTGATTCTTCCTTATGGAAAGAAAGATATGCAGAGGCTGCAGTTGCTGACCTAGTTGTGGAAATGCTAGCTCCCTGGCTGCCTCTGACATTAAGAGTTAGTTCACCTTTACAGAAAAATTAAACAGGTGAACTAAATACCATATAACCTTTTAATCCCACCTGGCCCCCACTGTACTTACCTCCAGGGTCAGCTGGTCCAGCAGATTGGGGATTTGAAATCCCCGCTCCTCTCCCTCTTCCCTGTGCAGCGCTTCCCAAGACAGAGCAAAGCAATTCACTGTGCGCTTGCTTCACATGAATGGCACTGACCAATTAGAATCAATCTGGTCTGTCCTGGAAGCACTGACAGTGTAGAGCAGTGGTTCTCAACCTGGGGGTCGAATGATGATTTGCCAGGGGTCACCGAATCCTGGACTGTCATTGAAGGCTGCACTTCTTGCCTAGCCTTTTTGTGGCTTCCCAGCAGGGCTGTCCCTCGAGCCTGTGGCCGCCCAGCAGGGCTGTCCCTCGAGCCTGTGGCCGCTCAGCTGGGCTGTTCCTGGAGCCCACGGCCGCCCACTCAGCCTCTTTGCAGCCGCCCATTCAGTTCACGGCATGGCTGGGGGGCAGAGACTAGAGGTCAGCTGACTGGTGAGGAACGTGAAGTGGGAGGGGCTGGAGGAGACCCTATCTCCTGATTTCGGCATAGGTGTCACTGCTAAGAGACCACAAAGTCGGAGACACGGTGAAGCTGGAGACACAGTGAGTAACACTACCTGTGATTATAGTTGCCAATAAAAGTCCCCACTACAGTTCTCAGATCAGTAGATGATCTTAATCAAGAGCACCTAAGAACTTCCCGCCAGCACTGCCACTCATCCCAACTTCCCGCCAGCACTGCCACTCATCCCAACTTCCCGCCAGCACTGCCACTCATCCCAACTTCCCGCCAGCACTGCCACTCCTCCCATTCCCTCCACCAAGGAGTAAGAGAAGGAATAAAAATAGAGAATACATGGAAGGGAGAGGAAAAGAGGGGGAGGAACAAAGAAAAAAGGAGAGAAAGAATAAGAGAACAAGAAAGACGGCTAGAGAGAGGGATGGGGGAAAAAAACAAGAAATTGGAATAGAGAGAGCTAAAAGGGAAAGAAAGGAGAACAAAGAGAGAGTGATACATCCTAAAATGTACCATAAGGGGTTTTAATACTGTACGAGTGGGAGAGACTCAAAGAGCGCTAAATGTCCGTGGGTTAGGGGCGCAAATTACTTGTCTTGCCTTGGGTACTGACAATTCACGCTACGACAATAATTTTACTGTTAGGGGTCCCCACAACTTGGGAAATTTTATCAAGGGGTCACGGCACTAGAAGGGTTGAGAACCACTGGTGTAGAGGGAGAAGAGTGAGGATTTCAAATTGCTGACAGCTCAGAAACCCTGGAGGTGTGTACAGCAGGGACAGGAGAGCTAGAAGGTGTCCGGTGTTAGTTCCCCATTTCATTGTGTCTGCAAACGCATCAAAGGATGTGGCATCCTTTCGTTCCTAACACATTACCCAGTCCATATCAGTTTAGATATCCAGCAATGATATTTTTCCCCATTGAGATCTGATGTGTTCCTTTATTTTCTTGAGCAGTGTACATATATACTATATTATCAAAAGTATTGGGACGCCTGCCTTTACACGCACATAAACTTGAATGGCATTCCAGCCTTAGTCCATAGGGTTCAATATTGAGTTGGCAATTTTTTTTATTTGAGAATCTTGCAAACAAGAAACACGTTCCAACTTTTTTTTTATACAAAAATATAAAAAAAATAAATATTATACATATATACATATACATACATACACACATACATATATACATATATACATATACACACATTTCCTCTTTTCTTTTTTTTTTTCAAATATGCATAACATATTGTATATACGACTAAACATAATAATAAAGGCTTACTTCAACCTATAATATATGAACATAAGGGTTTTTTTTTTTTCAACCAAGAGGAATATCACTGTATTATATTATACTATATACATATATCACTAAATAGCACAGACATCTTCAACAATTCTACACATTACTCAACTTGATTAACATTCAGACCAAGAAACATAGATTATCATGTGTATGTAGCCTTTCTTCAAAATTATGTTTATCCTTGAAAATCTAAAAGGAGTGTCCAGAGAGAAAACAGGGAAAGAACCCAACACCCAGAGATCAACAAACAGCAGCTACAGGCCTGATATTCCTCCACGCCTTTATCCAGACCCTTTGCCGCCATCTGTCTTTCTCGAGACCCCAAATTTTCCCTACCTCACCAAGAATCTAACACACCACCACCGGAACAGGAAGGACTTTCTGCCGAAGGGATACCTGACACCGTGCATTCCAGGTGTAATATCGGACTACTAAGCTGACTAGAAAAAGAGTGTCCAAATCAAATCCTTTGCGATTCTGCAATGCTCCATACACCCACTCAGCATAAGACATGCAAGGCAGGAAAGGAATATTCAGAGCCAGTGGCGGCCCGTCCATAGGGGGTGCCTGGGCGCCGCCCCCCCCCCTCCAGGCAGCAAAAAAACAAAACAAAAAAAAAAAAACAAAAAAAAAAAAAAGGAAAAAAAAGGTCCTTAAGTGCACTGTGTTCGGACGCCGGATACAGTGCGACGCCGGACACAGTGCACTTATAGGAAGCGCCACGTCTATGCAATCACGAGATTGCAGACGTGGCGCTGCATTTGCGTTTAGCCCGCCTTGGGGCGTTTTCTGAAGCGCCGAGTAGCTTCCGCTCAGCCATAGCAATACATACTACAGGCGCCGGGCGGAAGCTACACTTCAGATTTGATTGACATCTGCCCTGAGGCAGATGTCACTTCCTGGTTCTCTCTCTCATTGCGCCCGAGAGAGGAAGCAGGAAGAATGCTGCTGCCAGTGTGAGGAGGAGGACACCGCAGGAGACTGAAGGTAAGTACCGCTGTGTGGAGAATCGGGGGGACACCTGCTGAGGGGGGGCTCTGGTGTGGACAACTGCTGTGGGGGGCTCTGATGGGGACACCTGCTGTGGGGGGCTCTGATGGGGACAACTGCTGTGGGGGGTTCTGATGGGGACACCCTGCTGTGGGGGGCTCTGATGGGGACAACTGCTGTGGGGGGTTCTGATGGGGACACCCTGCTGTGGGGGGTTCTGATGGGGACACCCTGCTGTGGGGGGCTCTGATGGGGACACCCTGCTGTGGGGGGCTCTGATGGGGACACCCTGCTGTGGGGGGCTCTGATGGGGACAACTGCTGTGGGGGGCTCTGATGGGGACAACTGCTGTGGGGGGTTCTGATGGGGACAACTGCTGTGGGGGGGCTCTGATGGGGACAACTGCTGTGGGGGGCTCTGATGGGGACAACTGCTGTGGGGGGCTCTGATGGGGACAACTGCTGTGGGGGGCTCTGATGGGGACAACTGCTGTGGGGGGCTCTGATGGGGACAACTGCTGTGGGGGGCTCTGATGGGGACACCCTGCTGTGGGGGGACTCTGATGGGGGACACCTGCTGTTGGGGGACTCTGATGGGGGACACCTGCTGTTGGGGGACTCTGATGGGGGACACCTGCTGTGGGGGACTCTGATGGGGACACTTTCTGTGGGGGGGCTCTGATGGGGGACACCTGCTGTGGGGGACTCTGATGGGGGACATCTGCTGTGGGGGACTCTGATGGGGGACACCTGCTGTGGGGGGACTCTGATGGGGACACCTGCTGTGGGGGGACTCTGATGGGGACACCTGCTGTGGGGGGACTCTGATGGGGACACCTGCTGTGGGGGGGGACTCTGATGGGGGACACCTGCTGTGGGGGGGGACTCTGATGGGGGACACCTGCTGTGGGGGGGGACTCTGATGGGGGACACCTGCTGTGGGGGGGGGACTCTGATGGGGGACACCTGCTGTGGGGGGGGACTCTGATGGGGGACACCTGCTGTGGGGGGGGGACTCTGATGGGGGACACCTGCTGTGGGGGGGGACTCTGATGGGGGACACCTGCTGTGGGGGGGACTCTGATGGGGGACACCTGCTATGGGGGGGACTCTGATGGGGGACACCTGCTGTGGGGGGCTTTGATAGGGGACACCTGCTGTGGGGGGCTTTGATAGGGGACACCTGCTGTGGGGGGGCTCTGGTGGGGGGCTCTGATGGAGACACCTGCTGTGGGGGGACTCTGATGGGGACACCTGCTGTGGGGGGACTCTGATGGGGACACCTGCTGTGGGGGGACTCTGATGGGGACACCTGCTGTGGGGGGACTCTGATGGGGACACCTGCTGTGGGGGGAATCTGATGGGGACACCTGCTGTGGGGGGACTCTGATGGGGACACCTGCTGTGGGGGGACTCTGATGGGGACACCTGCTGTGGGGGGATTCTGATGGAGACACCCTGCTGTGGGGGACACCTGCTGTGGGGGGCTCTGATGGGGACACCCTGCTGTGGGGGGACACTGATGGCAACTCTGATGTAAGGGGACAGAGGCTGCATTTTGGGGGGGGCAGAGGCTGCATTTGGGGGGGGGGACAGAGGCTGCATTTGATGTGACACAGGCTGCATGTAAGAAGGGACTGCTGGGGACACCTGACAGGCGACGTGGCTAGTGACACACTCGGGGCTCCCACTGATTCTGCATTATGGTGAGTTGAACAATTGTAATGTAATAATGAGCTTCAATCATCCTGACAACATTACAACCATGGTGCCGGGATGATTGAAGCGCTAACACCAGGTGTTTGGAGTATCTTTATATGCTGATTGTTAAACTTTGTAGAATACAGATTTCTTTTGTTGTGTAGGATCTAGGCCTGCTGTCCCTCTCTCCCTCGCCCTCTCCCTCCATCCCTCGTTCATCTCAGACGCTAACCACACCACCTTAGAGCCACGCCCACTATTTCGCTGAAACCACGCCCATTTCCATAAAGTGGGAGGGGTCAAAAAGGAAGGGCGGGGTCTGGCGCCCCCCATCCTAAAACTTCACCAGCCGCCACTGTTCAGAGCCCTCCCCACCTTTTTATAAACTTCTATATTGAAAGGGCACTGAAGCAAGAAGTGGTCCATGGTTTCCACTTCACCCTGACACTCCACTCTTGGACAACCACGATTGTCCAAAGAGCGGCACTTCACGTTCCCCCTCAAATAGAGCCTACCGTGGAAAGCGAGCCAGGCCTGGTCCCTAAATTTCAAGGGAATCCGCTCAGAATTTATTAAACGTAAACCCTCCCTCATAATATGACCTGGGCAATCCCTTAAGGCCAGTGGCGCATGAAAGACAGTACCCACGATCTTCTCCCCCAGGAGTCTCCTAGGAAGGGACCTGATATCCTCCGATGTCACATGCCACCGTTTAAGAATTTTCAGACACAGGGCAACATAAACCGGGAGCTTACCATGCTTGATCCTTAGGCTTTTCACTGGACCGCCACTCTCCCAACAGCCCAGAAAAGGTCTAAACCAGATCTGGAAAATACTTACCCATCCAGGCGGTCTCTCTGCTAGCATGTTACCAAAATTGTGTTTCAAAAACATCAGAGAGAAGAACACAACCGGGTTGACCATCCCTAGGCCACCCTTCCACCTAGATAGGTAAGTGACATTCCGCTTCACAAGATTCAGCCTGTTCCCCCATAATAATTGGAAGAAACAACTATAAATCCTGGTATAGCAAGACTCTGGCAAGATGCAAACAAAGCTGACATACAAAAAGGTAGGAATCAGGTAGGTCTTAATCAAGTCCACCCTTTCCAGCATTTCACCTTGACATCAGCATCATTCAGCCTGGCTTCCCAATTTGACTTACTGTAATCATCAGGGCCAAACTCGATGCCTAATACTTTGACTTTCTGCTGAGGCCTCGGGAAGGTGTCCGGAAGTGCAAAGCTCTCACCTCCCTCGCTCATCCAAAAAACTTCACTTTTATCACGGTTGACCTTGGAGCCTGATGCCTCGGAATACTGCTCTATAACTGAAACCACCTCCTGTGCCTCCTCTGTCCCAGAGATAAAGACAGAAATGTCATCAGCATAGGCTACAACCCTCAAGGGCGGCTCACCAGTAATGCCCACCGGCACCCCGCACAACGGTCCGCTCTCTAGCCTTCTGATGAAGGGGTCGATTGCGAACATGTATAGCAAAGGGCTCAGTGGACACCCCTGGCGCACCCCCGATCCAACCCTGAAGGGCCGTCCAACCCAACCGTTAACAAGCATGAAGCTCTCTGCCTCTCTGTATAAAGTCTTAAGCCATCCAATAAACCCACCCTCCAGGCCATACTTGTCAAGGAGAAGCCAGAGGTACTCATGATTGACACGATCAAAAGCCTTCGCCTGATCCAGTGCCAGCAAATACTTTCCCCAGCCTTCAGCCCTGCAACGTTCCAGAGCCTCCCGGACAGCTAACACCGCTGAAAAAGTGCTTCTGCCCTGGACCGAACAGTGCTGCTGACGAGAAAGCAATCTGTCTGCTACTGACGACAAGCGCCAGAAAATTATCTTCGCCAGAATCTTTCTATCGACATTGAGAAGGCTAATGGGGCGCCAATTCTCAATCATCGAGGGATCCTTGCCTTTTGACAACAGAATCACAGCAGATTGTCTCATGGAGGGAGGGAGCGAACCCTCCTGCAGACAGCCGTTAAATACCTCCACAAGATAAGGTACCAAGCTGGATTTGAAAATCTTATAAAATTCAGCCGTTAATCCGTCTGGCCCAGGGGTTTTCTTAATAGCCAGACCATCTATAGCTTTGACTACCTCTTCTGCTGTGATTCCCCCTGTCAAACTTGCAAGCGGAATGTTATTTCCCAGACCTGGTGTAGAATCCAGAAAACTCGACATCTTTGCCCGATCGAGGTACTTCTCCCCCAGAAGATCCACATAAAAAGACCTTGAGACCTCCAGGATCCCTGACCTGGATTTCATCAAAGAGCCCGTACTATCCCTTAGCCCAACAACCGTCTTAACTGCTGCGCTTTGTTTGCAGTTCTGATAAGAGTCATGCGAGTGATATTTCCCGTAGTCCCTTTCCAGAACCAAAGAAGCGTGTCGGTCATACTGATACTTCCTAAGGAGAAGTTTCACCTCAGAGATTGCCCCGGAATCTCCACCACTCGAGACAAGGCGATCAAGCTTTCTCCGCAGCTGCTGGTAGGCAATGTACTTACCAAGCTGTTTCCTTTTTCCTATGGCTTTGAAAAACCCACTAATCCGGCTTTTGGCAAGCTCCCACCACTCCGACTTACTGCTGCAGAAATCCAGGATGGTTACCTGAGCCTGAAAAAAATCCTCAAAAGATTGTCTTACCTCCTCGTCATCCAGCAGAGCCGAATTCATCCTCCAAATACCCTTTCCTTTAGGTGGCATATCTGAAGCATTGAGAATCACAGACAGCAAAAGGTGATCAGAAAATCCACCATACGACACTCAGGAGCCCAAAAGGCAGAGTCCCCTTTTAAAAAAAACCTATCTATCCTGCTCTCACAACTGCCTCGCCTAAATGTGTAGCCTGTGCTGTCTGGGCAACGCTTAATATGCGCATCTTCCAGACCTGCTTCCCTGGCTATTGTATTAAGAAAAACGCTATCATATCTCAGGCTGTCAGTGGAGCCTTTCCTGTCTTTGGGCCTAGTATTGGTGTTAAAATCACCTCCAAAGACAACTTGCCGAGATGTAAAAAGGAAAGGCTTAATCTTTGTAAAGAGGCATTTCCTCTCCCATCTAGTCTGCGGTCCATAAATATTTATTAAACGCAGATCATGCCCCTTCACAGAGACGTCCAGGACCATACACCTTCCAATCTCTACCTCGATAACCCGCCGACACGTTACCATGCCAGTAAAAAGTACTGCAACTCCGCTGTAAGGCTCAGCCGCAAGAGACCAGAAGGAGGGCCCACGCCTCCACTCCCTCTTTGCCAGGTGGACATCGGCAAGTCTATTTAGCCGGGTCTCTTGCAAAAATAAAATATCAGCATCCATCTCGCTGAGCAAAAATAAGGCCATATTACGAGCCCTTACAGATTTTATGCTGGCAACATTAATCGTTGCCAACTTTATCGAAGTGGGAACTGCCATCAGGATGATTGAGGTAGGCGTTTCTTAGCCTGAGCTCCCTCCCCCCTTACTGGAGACCTTGACCTCTTTAGAGAACACTCTACCTCATCTTCCTCCATCTGAGACACGGAATTAGAAGACTCCTCCTCCCCCTCAGATAAGGACCCAAACTTGTTTCCCAGAGGTAGATCATCTACTTCTAAGGATGAAACCGAGGAGGCAGAGGTCAGGACTACCTTATTCCTCCTTCTCCCCACCTTGGTCCACTCTCCCTCCTCCCCTGAAACATTACCCTGAAAGACCTCATCTACATTATTAGCAGTGGCAACTTCCCCCTTCTTCACCTTAGAACCTCCACTAGAGGTTTTACGCTGCCTTAGGGAAGGCCCTGATGAAGCTGCCACCTCAGATCTGCACGAATCTGCCCCTTTGGCAGCCTCAGACAATCTGGATGACTTATTTACTTTTGGAACACTGGGCACTTGAAACACTGGGGAAGAACACACAACAGAAGTAGACACAGGCACAGTAGGGAGCACAGACTGGGGAGCAGACACAGTAGGGATCACACCTTCAGGCTGGGAAACTGACACCTGGGGGGGGTCCTCAGGACTAGCTGAAACAGCTCCACCAACCCTTTGCTGCCCCCCACGTTCCTCCTCCTCCATCCTCAGAAGTTCTTCCACCACCTCTGGCTGATTATGGAGGGCTTCAGGGCAAAGACTATAGGGGTGACCTAACTTGTTACAAAGATTACAACGAATACTATTGCAGTCTTTTGCAACATGCCCTGAGCCCTGACAGAGGGAACATTTCTGCACAGAACATGAGCTTGAAAAATGCCCCTTTTCACCACAGCGATGACACAACTTTGGTTGCCCTGCATAAAAAGTAATAATCCTATCACGACCTATGAAGGCAGACGAAGGGATGTGCTTAACAACATTACCCGTGACATGCAGTTTTACCAACACCGTCCAACCTCCTGTCCAAATCCCCCTATCATCTACAACTTTCCTCAATGGAGCTTGGACATCAGCATATCTCCCCAACCACACCACCAGATCCGCAGCAGGAATGGACTCATTGCGTACTAGAATGGTGACGTTCTTATATAATGGCTGGCGAGAGATCACTTTGGGTGACAAACCTGCCCATTTTGGGGACTCCTTCCACCTCTGCTCATACCTCTCCCAAAAGACATCTAATCCTTCCGCCTTGACAAAGGAGAGGTCATACTCATATGACCCAACTGGGCTGATAAGGGCAAAAACCTCCTCTGCTTTAAAACCCATCCCCAGAATACGGTCCACCACATCTCTCCTATTTGGGGGGGGGCCTTCTCCAGTCCACCTCAATTGAACCACATTGCGGCGTTTAAAGGAGCTACCAGATGGTGTCAGATTGTCCTGACCTTCACTCACATCAGTCCTAGTGACCGCAGAATAACTGGCCCTACTCACCCTTGGGACAGGTGCAGCCACCACTGCAGCATAAGAAATAACTGCACTCCTTGCAACATCCCGCACATCACTTTTAGTTACAGACCCCTCTTTAGATAAGTTAGAAACAACCTTATCATCAACAGATGGAACAGAGACTTCTGACACAGAAATATCATCTACATTACCCTTGGTAATTCTTACTTCATTACCAGTAACTAAAGGGTTACTAACAGCAGAGATGTCTTTATCAGCACTCTTCACAGCAGAGTCTGCACACCCCTCACTGGCTCTCTGTACACAGGTGGGAGTCTCAGCCAGGAGATGAGCTTGCTCTCCACTGCCCTCTACAGCACCATCGTTAGGAACTACATCTCCATTATGTTGTATAGGCAAATCTTTAACAAAAACGGCTTTTTCAGCCAACCGATGTTTCAAAGGTTTTGTGCTGACATCACTATCCTCTTCTTCATCCTCAGATGACCCAGACACGGCAAACTTGCGACCATGCAAAGGGGATTCCATTTCTGTTATTAACTTAAGCATTCCTGCTCCCTTTACAGGCTCAGATGGATCATCTTGCTCCATAGCCTCCTGCTGCGGTGACAAGGGCACAGAACTTCCTTGGCCCAGTGGCATACTGGCAGTCAAAACACCTGACTGCTGATCACCCGCAGCCTGTGTGCCAGACCTTTCTCCACTTTCTGCAGGCATACTGATACTTGGCTCAGAATGTAAAGATTTTCCAGCATGCTGGCCAGAAACACAGTCCAAGCCCGAAGAAACTTTTTTGCTTTGCACTGACCTTTCTTTCTCGCACTCCGGTGATGCTTCTCCTTCCTTCACTGGACTCTATGGTCCCTCTGCGCATTGTACGGAAGCGATCCTCATTGCCATATTTCTCCTTGAAAGCTCCGCTGGTTTCTTTCAATGCGGCCACCAGCAGACTCTACTTTTCCACTTTAGCCTCCACAGCCATTAACTCAGGCCGCATCCGTCTTCTCTTAGAACTGTGAAGCCGGTCATTTGCAATTTTTTTATGTTTGAAGTCAAACTTCAACTTCGCCAGTACTTCCTCCTCCTTGGCAATTCTCGCAATCCTAGCACAAACCTTCTTTCTGTAGGCTGACAGGCTTTCACCTTTAGCTGGGCCATTTCCCAGGTCCTCAAACATGGGAGGACCGGTACTCTGGCCATCCGGGGGATCCTCCCCTGGGTCCACACCAGATTCCTGCATCCACTCTGGGTATAGGGAGTAATCAAGCTCCCTGGATCAGTAGGCCTCTCTGGAGCTCAGGAGATCAGCAGTAGTGCAGCCACACCCTTTGCAGCTATAACAGCTTCAACTCTTCTGGAAAGGCTGTCCACAAGGTTTAGGAGTGTGTCTATGGGAATGCGTGACCATTTCTTCCAGATGCGCATTTGTGAGGTCAGGCACTGATGTAGACCTGGCTTGCAGTCTTCCAAAGGTTGAGGTCAGGCCAGTCAAGTTCCTCCACCCCGAACTTGCTCATCCATGTCTTTATGGACCTTGCTTTGTGCAATGGTGCGCGGTTAAGTTGGAACAGGAAGGGGCCATCCCCAAACTGTTCCCACAAAGTTGGGAGCATGAAATTTTCCAAAATGTCTTGGCATGCTGACGCCTCAAGAGTTCCCATCACTGAAACTAAGGGGCCAAGCCCAACCCCTGAAAAACAACCCCACACTATAATCCCCCTCCACCAAATGATTTGAACCAGTGCACAAAGCAAGGTCCATAAAGACATGGATGAGTGAGTTTGGGGTGGAGAAACTTGACTGGCCTGCACAGAGTCCTAACCTCAACCTGATAGAACACCTTTGGGATGAATTAGAGCGGGGACTGTGAGGCAGGCCTTCTTGTCCAACATTAGTGCCTGATCTCACAAATGCACTTCTGGAAGAATGGTCAAACACTCCCATAGACACACTCCTAAACCTTGTGGACAGCCTTCCCAGAAGATCTGAAGCTGTTATAGCTGCAAAGGGTGGGCAAATTCAATATTGAACCCTACGGACGAAGACTGGGATGCCATTAAAGTTTATGTGCATGTAAAGGCAGGTGTCCCGAAACTTTTGACATTATAGTGTATTTATTATAAAAATACATAAATTAATGTTTGAATATTAACCAAGCTATGTTTATGTTAGCCTCTTGTATGCCACAGCACAGAATGATTTAGTTTGGGAGAGGAAGGGTTAGCACTGCAAATCTAGCAGGCTTTGCTACTTTACATGTGGAGCTGACTGATAGTTGTTGAAAGTGCAACAGCATGTACTCTAAACTCTAAACGAAGACAGCACTGTAGTGATTTACTAGTTTCTGTGTGTTTACATATACTTGCATATTCTGCACATGAAGGAAGTTTTTTCTCTCTGCTCTCTTCTGTAATGCTGTTCTCACACATGTATGCTGTTCTCCTATGCAAGTAAAGTTGAATTCTACATTCGACAAGATCTCAGTGCCTCATTTTATTACATAACCAACAATAGGAACAGAGAGCACAGGGCTGCTGCTCCTTAAAGAGGTTGTATACCTGCAAAAAAAAAAAAGGCAAGGCAAAGGCATAATGAGCTAGTATGCATACTAGCTCATTATGAAATACTTACTTTAGATCGAAGCTTCGGCATCGCGTCCCGGTCACTGCTGACATTTTCCCCTCGGCGTGTCTTCCGGGTTCGCGGCTCCGGCAATTTGTGTGGCCGGAGCCGTAATGACGTCACTCCCACGCATGTTGCGCGGGAGTCTAATTTCCGGCATATATATATATATATATATATATATATATATATATATATACACATATATATATATATATATATATATATATATATATATATATATATATATATATGTGTATATATATATACATACATATTTTTTTTTCTTTTTTTTATATATATATATATATTTAATTTAAACTACCCTAAATAACCCCCCTTTCTAAATAAATAAATTAATGCTAAAATAAAAAAAATACCCAATCTTAATCAATTAATTAAAAAAAAAAAGGATTTTTTAAAATGTTTTTAACCACTTCAGCCCCGGAAGGATTTACCCCCTTAATGACCAGGCCATTTTTTACTATACAGTACTGCATCATTTTACCTGACAATTGCGCGGTCGTGCAACGCTGTACCCAAACAAAATTGATGTCATTTTTTCCCCCCACAAATAGATCTTTCTTTTGGTGATATTTGATCACCTCTGCAGTTTTTATTTTTTTGCGCTATAAACAAACAAATTTTGAAAAAAAACAAACTATATTTTTTTCTTCTTGCTATAATACATATCCAAAAAAATATATTAAAAAAACACATTTATTTATCAGTTTTGGCCGATATTTATTCTTCTACATATTTTTGGTAAAACAAATCGCAATAAGCGTATATTGATTGGTTTGCACAAAACTTATCGCGTCTACAAACTATGAGATAGATTTAGGGACTTTTATTTTTTTTACTAGTAATGGCGGCGATCTGCGATTTTTAGCAGGACTGCTACATTGCAGCGGACGAACCTGACCCCAAATGACCCTTTTTGGGGACCAGTGACATTACATTGATCAGTGCTAAAAAAATGCACTGATCAATGTAAAAATGACACTGGCAGGGAAGGGATTAACACTAGGGGGGCGATCAAGGGGTTAAATGTGTTCCCTAGGTGTGTTCTAACTGTATGGGGGTGGACTGTCAAGGACATGACAGAGATCACTTTTCCCGATCACTGGGAACAGTAGATCTGTCATGTCATCTGGCAAAACGGGGATCCGCTTGTTTACACTGGCAGATCCCCGTTCTGCCTCTGTACAAGGCGATCGCGGGTCGCCGGTGGACATTGAGTCCGCCCGACTCGCGGGCACGCTCCTGCAGCCGGCGCCGCGCGTTCGCCCACAACTGCGCCAGCTGCCGTACAGCTACGGCGATTCGCGCAGGAGAGCCGACCTGCCGCTGTATAATGACAACGCCTGGTCGGCAAGTGGTTAAAAAGTGCGCAAAAGGAAATACAAAAATTTTTTATGGGTAAAATATTCCCTACAAATGTAATTTTAAATGTAAATGTATTTATTTTCTTATGCTTCCACAAGGTTTGGGCACATCTTCTTATTAGCAGTATAGAACAGCAGACAATCCCAAATGAGCTAGAAGAAATATCTAAAATAAATATAACCCAATCAATACAATGTAATCAAGACAATGTTGAATAAGCATTAAGGTGTTGAAGTATACATTGCAGAAGCTAAGTATGCATCCGTGAGGAGGGGGCAGTCATTTGGCTCAGGGGGAGCATAGAGGATGAGAGCGCTTTACTCAATGATCATTTACAATAAAAAAATATTAAAAAAATACTCAATGATCATTTACAATAAAAAACAGTTTTTTAATTGTAAATGATCATTGAGTATTTTTTTAATATTTTTTTATTGTAAATGATCATTGAGTTTTTTAAAAACTCAATGATCATTTACAATAAAAAAATATTAAACAAATACAAATAAGATACAACGTGACAAGCAATTGCTCACTCATGTGATGAAGGTGAAATGTAAAGTGCCAAACAAAGGAAGAGCTTCCAAGGACCCGCATGCTATGTTGTTAGAACAAATAAGGACTTGCATGTATGGGTATTTATAACTGGAACCACCATTGGTAGGCAGCAGTATGTGAAAATGTGCATGTGTGTCTGTGAAGGTTCTAATTCACCCAAGTCATGGTCATGGTATAGCTAGTAGTTAGTTACAGTAGTCACATTCAAATGGACTTGTTTTGTAATGTTCAAGACGATTCGTAGGTTCTCCAAGCTACTTTTATGTAATGAGTGTTGGGAAAATACCGCAACATTTCCATCCATACAGGTTTCGCCAACACATTAATCCAGTCTACATAGAAAGGCAGATGGTATTGTCCAGGAAAAGCGTGGGAGATGTGAAAATTGTGGAACCCATGTCAACCCTGTTCTAGTTACAGAATCCCAGGAAGTCTGCATAGATGTTAACCTTTCGATTTACATGGCTGGAGGTTTAACTGTTATCAAATTGCCAGGGTAGAGAAATACATGTAGAGAGGACCAACCCTTTAAAGGAAACTTACATAGCGCCGTTTACCTGTTTTTTGGTACAGTACACAGTTTCGATCACTTGAAGAGTAAATCCTGTCCGAAGTTGTAAAAGTCACTGGTCTTCCCATGGTAACTATTAAAGAATACTAGGAGTCATTTATGAGAGCCAATGGCTCTTGCTATATCAAAGTGGATTAAAGCTGGCCATACATTACACAATTTTCTTCTTCAATTTCCTATAGATTTACATTCAATTATGTAAGGCCTGCCTGATTGCCTACAAATTGAAAGTGTTTAAGTTTGACTTCATATTATTCTGTTTTGGTAAATCTAAAGGAAAAATGTACAAGAAAATTGTATAATGTGTGGCCAGCGTTACTCTTCAAGTGATCTGAACTCTGCAACGTACCAAAGACCAGGTGGATTAAGGTGGAACTAAAGTCTAAAATTAAAAACTTGTGAGCAGGCAGGCGCTTTATTGCAGAAGAGACATGCAATGTGCATGCGCAACTCAGGGTATATTCTGGACACAGTGCTTGTGTGCCAAGATGAGCTTACCTTCTGTGCAGACATCCTGCACTGGCCAATTAGCCAGCTGAAGACCTGGCTGGCACCTGGAAGAAGCTGGGGAGAAGATGCTGGTGCCGGTGTTCTGCCGAATAAGTTCCGCTCGGCGGATAAGGACCCCCTCTACTGCGCAGGCGGCGGAAATAGCCGAAGGGGAATAGGTACAAATCAGCTGTACACGGCGCCTGTAAGAGGGCCCCTCGCGGGCTCGCTCCGCTCGCCACGCTTCGGGCACGGCCTCGCTGCGCTCGGCTCTTTTAGATTCCCCCTCTAGGTCCACTTGGATGGTAGGGAAGGAACCTGGACCCAGAGCGCAGGCGCCGTGTACAGCTGATTGTGGATTTTGAGCTTCGGCTATCTCCGGCGGCTGTTAGTAGTTCGTACTGCGCAGGCGCTGCGCCTGCGCAGTACAGGGGGGGAACTTATCCGCCGAGGGAACATATTCGGCAAGACACCGGCAAGAGATCTTGCCAACATCGCCCATTGAAGGGGAGGTGAATATTGACAAGTTTAGTTCCACTTTTAAGTGATTGTAAAGGGAGAAGGTTTTTTATCTTAAAGCGAAGTTCCACCCACATTTGCATGTGCATCCTTAACCGCTTCCCGACCGGCTCCTGTAGATATACGTCGGCAGAATGGCATGGCTGCGCAAAGTAACGTACTGTACGTTACTTTGAAATTTGCCGCCGTGTGTGCGCGTGCGCCTGCCGCGAGCTCCGTGAGTTGGGCCGCGGGTCCCGCAGGCTCGATCGCGGCGGTGATACCAGCGGTCGCCTCACGGAGAGGACGAACGGAGAGATGCTGAAGTAAACAGCATCTCCCCGTTCTGCCTAGTGACAATGTCACTGATCTCTGCTCCCTGTCATCAGGAGCAGAGATCAGCGACGTGTCACACACAGCCCATCCCCCCTACAGTTAGAACACATCCCGTACTGACTTAACCCCTCCCCGCCCCCTAGTGGTTAACCCCTTCACTGCCAGTGTCATTTATACAGGAATCAGTGCATTTTTATAGCACTGATTGCTGTATAAATGACAATGGTCTCAAAAATGTGTCAAAAATGTCCGACATGTCCGCCATAATGTTGCAGTCACAATAAAAATCGCTGATCGCCGCCATTACTAGTAAAAAAAACAATTATTAATAAAAATGCCATAAATCTATCCCCTATTTTGTAAACGCTATAACTTTTGCGCAAATCAATCAATAAACGCTTATTACGATTTTTTTTACCAAAAATATGTAGAAGAATACGTATCGGCCTAAACTGAGGAAAAAAAATGTTTTTTTTAAATATTTTTGGGGAATATTTATTATAGCAAAATGTAAAAAATAATGCGTTTTTTTTCAAAATTGTCGCTCTTATTTTGTTTATAACGCAAAAAATAAAAATCGCAGAGATGATCAAATACCACCAAAAGAAAGGTCTATTTGTGGGGAAAAAAAGGACATAAATTTTGTTTGAGAGCCATGTCGCACGACCGCGCAATTGTCAGTTAAAGCGAAGCAGTGCCGAATCGCAAAAAGTGCTCAGGTCAGGAAGGGGGTAAATCCTTCCGTGGCTGAAGTAGTTAAAATGAACTGGCAATTTACTTTTATTTTTTCTCTTCACTTACCTGATTTACGCCTATATCTAATTTCACTTCCTCCTCTAGGGGGCCGTGGCTGTAGACATCATTTCTGGTTTTGCATGGGCTCCTTTATGATCTTGGCCAACTTGGCATGGCGTCTATGGAAATTCTTGACTAGGTTGGCATTGCATGACTCCAGTAACATTTAACATTGGCGTCTATGGAAACTCTTGGTCAGTTTGGGGTGGCTGTGCCCGTTCTTGCCAGACCAATTTATTAACCTTCTATGAGGAGGTGAGCTGCCATCTAGATAAAGGAAGGCCCATAGACGTGGTGTATCTGGATTTTGCAAAAGCATTTGACACAGTTCCCCATAAACTTTTACTGTACAAAGTAAGGTCCGTTGGCATGGACCATAGGGTGAGTATATGGATGGAAAACTGGCCACAAGGGTGAGTTCAGAGGGTGGTGATAAATGGGGGAAACTGGGAAAGGTCAGGGGTGGAAAGCAGGGTCCCCCAGGGTTCTGTGCTGGGACCAATCCTGTTTAATTTGTTCATAAACGACCTGGAGGATGGGGTAAACAGTTCAATCTCTGTATTTGCGGGCGACACTAAGCTAAGCAGGGCAATAATTTCTCCGCAGGATGTGGAAACCTTGCAAGAAGATCTGAACAAATTAATGGGGTGGGCAACTACATGGCAAATGAGGTTCAATGTAGAAAAATGTAAAATAATGCATTTGGGTGGCAAAAATATGAGTGCAATCTACTCACTGGGGGTGAACCTCTGGTGGAATCTAGGATGGAAAAGGACCTGGGGGTCCTAGTAGATGA
The DNA here is from genome assembly GCA_037952925.1 of Lithobates clamitans. Taxonomy (NCBI): domain Eukaryota; kingdom Metazoa; phylum Chordata; class Amphibia; order Anura; family Ranidae; genus Lithobates; species Lithobates clamitans. Next base: position 491,562 of record JBBGZY010000309.1, read on the forward strand.
TAGGCTCAGCAATGCCAAGCTGCTGCTAACAAAGCAAACAGAATATTGGCATGTATTAAAAAGGGGATCAACTCCAGAGATAAAACGATAATTCTCCCGCTCTACAAGACTCTGGTCTGGCCGCACCTAGAGTATGCTGTCCAGTTCTGGGCACCAGTCCTCAGGAAGGATGTGCTGGAAATGGAGCGAGTACAAAGAAGGGCAACAAAGCTAATAAAGGGTCTGGAGGATATTAGTTATGAGGAAAGGTTGTGAGCACTGAACTTATTCTCTCTGAAGAAGAGACGCTTGAGAGGGGATATGATTTCATTTTACAAATACCGTACTGGTGACCCCACAATAGGGATAAAACTTTTTCACGGAAGGGAGTTTAATAAGACACGTGGCCACTCATTAAAAATAGAAGAAAAGAGGTTTAATCTTAAACTGCGTAGAGGGTTCTTTACTGTAAGAGCGGCAAGGATTGGAACTCCCTTCCACAGGCGGTGGTCTCAGCGGGGGGAATCGATAGTTTCAAAAAACTACTAGATAAGCACCTGAACGACCGCAACATACAGGGATATACAATGTAATACTGACATATAATCACACACATAGATTGGATTTGATGGACTTGTGTCTTTTTTCAACCTCACCTACTATGTAACTCTGTCAAAATACAGCGCTCATCATAAATCGCACAAAACTCATGCTTAAATAAAGTGCAAAAGTGCATAATTCCAACACATAACTAAAGTGCATTCCCCATAACACAATAATACTATCCAATCATGTACTACAAAATTAGTGCTCCAAAAATGTCTGTTCAAAATACAGATCTAAAAAAAAAAATCCTTTTTAGTATAATGTATTGATTTCACTCTATAAAGGGCTCAGTGAGTTATGTGCAACAATATATTTCTTTAATACAATAGTTTCTTCCGTGCTTCAATCCACCACTGTGAATCACCACCACCCTGGAGAACTCACCAGATGGCCATGGCCTCTCACTTAAAGTGGTGTTCCGGCCAAAATGATACCTTTTAAATAAAAATACCCCTATAATACACAAGCTTAAAGTATTCTAGTAAAGTTAGTCTGTAAACTAAGGTCTGTTTTGTTAGTTTATAGCAGTAGTTTGTTATTTTATAAACTTACAGCAGGCCGTGGCCATCTTAAGTGTGGGCATCTGAAGCCAGACTGTATTTCTTCTTGGATCTCATCCTTGCAGATCTCAGTGCAGCACAAGCAGTGTAATAGGTTTCAGGTCAGGTTTCCATAGCAACGGCAGTGTCAGAGGAAGTTGCCGCCCCTTCCCAGAAGGCATTGCAAACAGGAAATGATGCGATGGGCTGCGGCCAGGGAGGAGGAAGTGAAAAATGAATACAGCAGATATACAGTAGGTGCTGAGAAAAAAAATTTAAAAATATCCAATTTGCTTACAGTGCACAGTTTAGTGAGGGATGCTGAAGAGTTGTAAAAGTGGGTGGAACTCCACTTTAAGAGTAACGTCTATGTACACTTTGTCTCCCAAGGGGTTAAAAGCATCCAGGACATCACCTCGTCTTTCTCACAGCGTGACCATGAGTACCATAAAATCAGAGGAGAGAAAGACTCTAATGGAGTAAACACTTTTATTACTCCAATAGATTGCAACTAAAAAAAATCAGCCAATGTGCTTTCATTATATTGTGCATTCTGCCCTGTACCCAGGTATAATAGCTTTTTGTTGATGCTGGCCAGCTCCACTATACTAGTGCTAGCAAGGTCCATGCTCGATACTACACCACTTCCGGGTGTCTCCAACAGAACGGAACGACACTGCTTCCTGTAGCTCCGCTCCGACGTATGTTTTGTTGTAATAATGTCTTTAGGAGGACGTCATTACAACGAAACGTACGTTGGGGCAGCACTACAGGAAGCAGTGTTGTTCTCTCCAATGTGGAATTAAAAACTTTAACAGCCTGTAGTGGTGTGACCGACTCCCAATCACATGATCACTGCGACAGCCAGTCACAGTGGTCTGATGATCAGAAGTGGGTGGGACCGACTTCTAATCTTGTGACAGCCAATCACAATGGTCAGTCGATTGATCCTTCTCTTCATCTGGCCTAGTGTATTGGAGCAAGAGCATACCACCCCAACTTTTTGAGATGGGAATGAGGTACACCTATCAGCAAAAGTATGCAGGCATAGGACACACCCCCTGCCACACCCCCTTAAAGGGCAATTGTACAAAAAAAACAAGATTGATTAAACCCCCAAGTGCTTTTTTACCACTACTATTCCTTTATAATAGCTTTTGGAATTGACAAACGTAGAATTGAGATGACAGGTTTAGCAATGGAAAACATTTTTTGATAGATTAAAAAGTGCATTTTATATGCATCTATATAGATCAGACCAAAATGAGGGACAAATGAGGGGCAGAGGGACATTGCTCCAAATTAGGGACAGTCCCTCCCAGGGGCGGACTGACCATTTGGGCACTCGGCCACTGCCTGAGTGCCCCATGCCACTAAGGGGCCCCATCAGGGTTTCCAGCCTTAATAAAACCAGGGACAGTATGTAAAAATCTGTGTTTTTTTAAAAATCCCAAGATTATAGCTGCCCCGCCTCTCCAGTACCTTTTCAGTGTGTGTATGTGTATTCTGTGTGTGTATTCTGTGTGTGTATATTGTGTGTCTGTGTGTGTATACTGTATGTGTGTGTATACTGTGTGGCCCCATAATCTATTGCCTGTGGGCCCCATAATCTCCTATTGCACGGGGGCCCCATAATCTTCTCCTATTGCCCGGGGGCCCCATAATCTCCTATTGCCCGGGGGCCCCATGAGTTGTCAGTCCGCCCCTGGTCCCTCCAAATCAGGGACAGTTGGGAGCTATGCAAGAGGGTCATTTGACAGCCAGGCAATCAGCATTTTTATAAAGAGGCTGCGGCATTGGCAGCTATCCCCGTTAGATAGGCTTCTTTTGAAATAAAATGCATTTTATTAAAATCCACTAATATATTTTAGACTTTTTGAGCCATAATTTATCCAAGTTACTAATTAATTCTGCACTTTGCAATATCTGAGTCAGGAGAAAAAAAGAAAAAGAAAAAGCCTGACTGTGACACCGAGCGCGCAGAATGCATTATCGTAATGTTCCATTTATAAAAAAAAAAAAAAGAAGGAAATAAACTTCGAAGTTTGCCGTTCAGAATGTAACTGACTTCTGTATTCTAAGCAGAGACATAGGACTATTAATAATGCAAGTCTGTTTAATAATTCATTTCCTAATTCATTTATTTTAAAAACAGTTTGGCAAAGAATTAATTTTTGTTACTCCATTCTTCATCTTGCCTTAATTGCTGCTTTTAAGCTGGTCACTGCAGGAATTAAAAGAAAAAAAGAACATTTATTTGGTCTCCAGGAGTTTGCTTTGCATAATATCGCCCAGAATTCTTATCACCACTTTAATTGCAGTGCGACAAGTGATAATGACTTCTTTTTTTTTCCAGTGCTATGTATAGCAACGGACGGACAGAGTTTTATAGTTTGTAGGAGTTTTGTGACTTCGGAGGGCATTAAAGTGCAAGTCAATTTTTTTAGTTAGAGAAGAGTGACCAAAGATCCATGTCAGGTCTGTACAGCTCTCCGCCCCCTCCCAGTGACAAACTGAGCTTAAAGGGTATCCAAAACCAAAAATTGTATATATTGCAGCTTACTAATCTTTAAATGTGGTGGCTGCATTTGTTTTCTTCTTTTTTTTTTTTTCTTTATTTTCACCTGGTGATCCCGTCAGTAACACACTTTCTGGCTAAGGCCCCTTTCACACTACGCATTTCCGCTCGCGATTTTGTTTGCGTGATTCTTACATGATTACGCTTGTCACGCATAAGACAGCCCATTCTCTTATGGGCTCCCCTATGTGCTTTTGGTGCACCAAAGAAGCTCAGGGACCAAATTTTGGCCCTAAGTCTTGTGCAATTTTACACATGCATTTTGGCGTGATTTGTAATTGCGGCCAAAATCGCCCAAATGTGAACGAGGACTTAGGGTGGCTCCATTCTGGATGGAGGAGCAATGACGACACCTTGGAACAGTTAGTCTGGGGCAGGGGCAGACTGATAACTCACGGGGCTCCCGGGCAATAGGAGATTTTGGGGCCCCCAGGCAATCAGAGATTATGGGGCCACACAGTATACACACACACAGTATACAATCACACAGTATACACATACATGTACACACAGTATACACAGACAAATGTAAAAAAAACACAGATTTATACATACTGTCCCTGGTTTTACTGAGGCTGGCAACCCTGATGGGGCCCCCTAGTGGCCCAGGGCCCTCGGGCAGTGCCCGAGTGGCTCAATGGTCAGTCCGCCCCTGGTCTGGGGGAAGGGTAGTGTTAGATGGATTGAATCTTGACAGCAGGGGCAGGCTGGTTGTCTTCAAGTCGATCCATCGTTGGTACAACCAGCCTTTTGGATTTTTTACATGCGATTGCTGTTGGTGGCTATAGCCACTAGGGGTAATCATTGTATTCTGCTGGCCGGGAAGGCTCCCCGCTGGCAGAACATAATAGCGCTGCAGGAGGGAATCAAGTGATTTTCTTTCCTCCCATCCACGGTGGACGGAAAGAAAATCGCATATTCTATACAGTGGAACCTTGGAATACGAGAATAATCCATTCCAGGAGAATGCTTGTAATCCAAAGCACTGGCATATTAAAGCGAGTTTCCCCATAGAAGTCAATGAAAACAAAGATAATTCATCTGCATTGATTTCTATTATGTGCAATACTGCATGTGGCCAGAGGTGGGGGGGGGTGCTGGAGAGCCTCGGAAATACTCGGGGACAGCTTGGCTGAACTCGGGAAGCCTCGGAAAGGCTCAGAAACACTCGGGAACTGAGTATTTCCGAGTATTTCCGAGTCATTCCGAATGGCTCCAAACCGTACCTAGTGTCCCCGGCACCCCCGCACCTTTGGCCAAATGCGGTACTGCACCGCCCATTTGCTTGAATTCTGCTCGTTTTGCGAGACAACACTCGCAAACCGAGTCAGAATTGAAAAAAAAAATGTTGCTCGTCTTTCAAATCGCTCGTTAAACGCGTTACTCCTAAACCAAGGTTCCACTGTAACTTCCTTTAGACAGACTAGCAGATTTAGATGGACTTGACTAACAAATTAAAGGCAAACTCCAACTAACACTTTTTAAGCAGTTAAAGCAACAGCTCTTCCTTCCTTTTATAATGTTTTACATAAATGAATACAATATGACCTTTGTTAGCAAACCTGTCAGTGTTAAATGGTTTGCTTCAACCCTCCAAGTGCCAATTTTGCTGGACAGCTTGGTCTGGTAAAGGAAGTTGAAATATAACAGACATATGGACTTTTGGGTTTCGATTTGCTTTAACTAATAAATTGGACCTACCGTATATACTCGAGTATAAGTCGTTCCGAGTATAAGTCGAGGCCCTAATTTACCACAAAAAAATGGGAAAAACTTATTGACCCGAGTATAAGATGAGGGTGAGAAATGCACAGCTACTGTAAGTGGAAAAGATGGTCAACAATGCCCATTTGCAGCCTCACTGTGCCCATTTGCACCCATAGGTCCCCTGATCTTCAAACTTGGTAGTTAAGGGTTCCTAGATGCCCCCTAGCTGCAGCCAAAATTTGGGGTCTCTGAACTTAAAGGGTCCCAAAATGACATTTCTGCAGATGGACACAGTTGACCAAATTTGGGGCCCCGTATCTTGGGGCCACTTAGTGCTAAGAACCCCAAATTTGGTGTGCAAACCCAGTGGAACTAGCACCATAAAATATCAAAAGCTGGGGTTTCTAGCACCAAGTGGCCCTGAGATACAGGGCCCCAAAAATCGGTTCAGAAAATGTCAAGCACTTTTCTGTAGCAGAGAATGACATTTTCTGAACCGGTTTTGGGGCCCCGTATCTCAGGGCCACTTGGTTCTAGGAACTCTATCTTTAGAAATGTTATGGTACCGGTTCTACTGGGTTTGCACACCAAATTTGGGGTTCCTAGCACTAAGTGGCCCGTGAGATACAGGGCCCCAAAGTCGGTTCACTTTTCTGCAGCAGAGAATGACATTTTCCAAACCGATTTTGGGGCCCCGTATCTCGGGGCCACTTAGTGCTAGAAACTCCATCTTTGGATATGTCATGGGACCAGTTCCACTGGGTTTGCACACCAAATTTGGGGTTCCTAGCACCAAGTGCCCCTGAGATACGGGGCCCCAATTCAGTTCGGAAAATGAAATTTTTTGCTGCAGAAAAGTGCTTGACTCGAGTATAAGTCGAGGGGGGCACTTTCGGCACAAAAAAATGTGCTGAAAAACTCGACTTATACTCGAGTATATACGGTATCAGTAATTTTACATATCTGTACACATAATATAATTCAGACTCAGAACTGAATGAATCATCACCGTGACTCATCCTTAATTAAAGGGCTTCCTATAGGGTTTCAATCAGACAAAGCCTACTGCAAGGCATGCTGCTGCTGTATAAACAGAAGAAAAACAGCCACACTACCTAAAGAATGAATGAGTCCTAACACTCCAGTAGCACAAAGTTTAGGGCTCATGTACACAGGCGTATGAAAATATGCTCCAAATATGCTGCCAGAAGTTGCAGAACAAATGCAGTGTGTTTTTGCGTGTTTACAAACTCATTCTATTGGCTAAAATAACTATTTATTCTAGCCACTAGACTACATTTACGGGCAAAAGCACACATTTAGGTGCGTTTAAATGCGTACGGGCGTAAATTACACCGAAAAGCTCCTCTCTGAACGCAGGTTTGGGGCATTTTTTTTTAATGCCCCTGAACGCTGCTCTAAAATATGCCATTAAATGTCACAATGTGCATATACAAATTAGATAACCTAGAGCTGCTTTTAGAGGCTTTTTACACGCCTCTAACAGCTGCATTTTTTTCTGTCCATGTACATGAGCCCTAAATGGTATTAGCAACTCACAAAATAATCACAATTTTGTAGTTTACAAAGGAGCTGTCCATATAGATAGCACAAGGTTTACTGATAACTGCCACACAATGGGGTTTATTTACTAAAAGCAACTCCACTTTGCACTACAAGTGCACTTGGAAGTGCAGTCGCTGTAGATCTGAGGGGGACATGCAAGAAAAATAAAAAACAGCATTTTTGTTTGTATATGATTGGATGGTAAAATCAGCAGAGCTTCCCCTCAGATCTACAGCGACTGCACTTCCAAGTGCACTTGTAGTGCAAAGTGGATTTGCCTTTGACGAGGGAATTTGAAAGCAGGAGGTCTTGGGAGGAGTAAAGAGAACTCTTGGTATTTCAGAAGAAGTTAGTGATGTAGCTGGGGTCAAAGCTATGGATGGATTTGTAGGTTGTGGTTAGTATTTTGAATTTTATTTGTTGGATGATTAGAAGCCAATTAGAAGGATTGTGTCAGGGCTGGGCTCAGCCCTTCCTTCTCAGAGCTGGCTGCTCAGCTGTCGGCTAATTGCCAGCTCCAATCTCTCTCCACAGTTACTCAGCTGTTGATAATATCCTGCTCGTCAGTCCTGCCTCCTTAAGCTGTCCAGTCCAGAGGATCTCTGCCTTCGCTTGGTCAACATCACAGAAACTATCTCCTGCGATCCTGTTCAAGACTTGCTTTGCTGACATCCCTTCTGGCTCCAGATCCTGCTTGCTGTTCTACTACATTGATCCCTGACTTCTGGCTTGGCTGACTATCCGTTTCGGTTACTGAACTTTGGCTATGTTTTGACTACGTTTGTTCCTCTTACTTTTATTATTAAACAAGTGTGATTAAACTGTACTTCTGTCTCGGCCCGATTTCATGGTTTCTGACAGATTGGCATAAAGGGGTAGCAGACACTGGATGGCCAGTAAGCTGGATGAGTTTTCATTCAAAATGAACTTAAAGTGTAAGTTCACCTTTACAGAATAATCTGTAAGGTGAACATACACAGGACCCCCCGTCCCGATCTCCCGTTCTGAGCCCTGCTATAGCTGTCTCACAGCTCCGGAGCTTAGAAATCCCCCCCCCCCTCGGCTTTCACGTGTCTTCTTCCCCACTGGGAGGATGGGCTATGTGGGTTCTGATTTGTCGGCGCCGACCATGTGATGGCACCGACCAATTAGAATGTTTCTAAACGTCCCTCCTGACGGGGTACATTTAGGAGATTAAGCTCCGGGAAATTCTAAGCCCTGGAGCCGTGAGGCGAGGAGATTAAGCTCTGGGATATTCTAAGCTCCGGAGCCGTGAGGCAGCTATCGCGTGGCTCAGAACGGGAGATCACCGCGCTCCAGGTCAGTTGGACAGGGGGGTAGGGTGAGGGGGGGGTCCTGTGTAAGTTCACCTTACAGATTTTTCTGTAAAGGTGAACTTACCCCTTTAAAGAGGTTGTAAAGGCAGAATTTTTTTTTATCTTAATACATTCTATGCATTAAGATAAAAAACTTCTGTGTGCAGCAGCCCCCCTCAGCCCCCCTAATACTTACCTGAGCCCCCTCTCTGTCAAGCGATGTCCACGAGTCCCTCGGCCATCCGGGACTCTCCCTCCTGAATGGCTGAGACACAGCAGCGGCGCCATTGGCTCCCGCTGCTGTCAAAGTCAGTTAGCCAATCAGGAGAGAGGGCGGTGCCGAACCACAGCTCCATGTCTGAATGGACACACGGAGCTGCAGCTCAGTTCGGGTGCCCCCATAGCAAGCTGCTTGCTGTGGGGGCACTCAACAGGAGGGAGGGGCCAGGAGCACCGAAGAGGGACCTGTGAAGAGGAGGATCCAGGGTGCTCTGTGCAAATCCACTGCAACAGAGGAGGTAAGTATAACATGTTTGTTATTTTAAAAGAAAAAAAATGAGAATTTACAGTCCTAGCCTGTAGAGGTAGGTCAACGGGGAGGGAGGTGCAATAATTGTGGCAAGAGATGACCAGGGAGTGAATTAGAAGCTTTGTGTTGTGGATGGTTAGGATAGTTGGAAAATGTTACAAAGTTTGAGGCGGCAAGATTTATACAGTGATCAGATGTGGGGCCGAAAGCAGAGCTCGGAGTCCAGGATTACACTTAGTACCCTGATATGAGGGGAGAGACTGATATGGGCATGGAGGATAAGGAATTAATATGGGTTCGGTTTTGGATAGATTGAGTTTGAGGAATTGGTGTGATATCTATACTGAAATGTCCGTTAGTAAATTAGTAATGTGCAAGGAGACTGAAGGGGTGAGCTAAGGGGTAGAAAGATAGATGTGGGTATTGTCAGTATAGAAATGGTATTGGAATCAGCTGACCCAGGGAGGAAGTGTAGATAGAAAATAGGAGAGGTCCAAAGAAGGAACCTTGGGGGAGGTCCAAGGACGGAACCTTGGGGGAACCCAATGGAAAGATATCCTTGGTCAGTACACATTACTGTTTTCACATCTCACGTGTGCAAATTCGTATGTAAGGTACAGCATCTGAAAACATGGTTTGCCATGATGCAAAATCTATTCTGAATCTGCATGATAAATTAAGAAATAACCTTTGTAGATCTCTTGCCGAGAATAAACTGTAAAATAAACAGTGTGGCCAGGCACCCATGTGACTAGTAGATATTGTGACTGCATATGCAAAGGGAAAAAAAAAACATTACTATTCCGAATTCCATCTCCACACTATCTACTGCTTCTTCTTTCCATGTGCCCTTTTCCATTTCCATTTTGGTTCCCCTCCTTAAAATAGACAAGATCATTGTTGGAACCACAGATCTCTAGTCCTTTTTCCCTCTTCATTGTCCCTCATTTTTATAACTCATATCATACCCAGACCCAGTGGCGTAGCGTGGGGGGTGCTGGGGGTGCCGTGGCCCCGGGCGCGAAATTTAGGGGGGCGCCAGTATGTGTCACTGGCTGCCTCCTAATTTCTCGATCCTGTGTCCCTGGCCCGGCCGCCAAGTTAAGTGTCCAGTGCCCTGTGATTGGGCGTATGGGGGTCATGTGAGGCGTAGGGCTGGCCTGTCCTAGATCGCTCCTGAAGTCCCGCCTCTGCACTTGACCCCCCATACGCCCAATCACAGGGCGCCGGACACTGAACATGGCTGCAGCCAGAGCGCAGGGGAGAGAGGAATGTGAGCCACCGCTGTCCTCTCCTCCTCCGGATCGATGCAGGCCAAGATAAGAAGGTGAGTGAGAGTCTTGTTACTGGCCGGGGGGGCGAAAGAGAGAGACTGTAGGCAGGATAGTGTAGTTTAGTATGGAGGTCAGTGTAGTGTAGTGGTCAGTATGGGGGGCAGTGTAGTGTAGTATAGTGGTCAGTGTAGTATGGTGGTCAGTGTAGTGTAGTATGGTGGTCAGAGTAGTGTAGTATGGTGGTCAGTATAGTGGACAGTGTAGTATGGTGGTTAGTATAGTGTAGTTTAGTATGGAGGTCAGCGTAGTGTAGTGGACAGTATAGTATAGTGGACAGTGTAGTATAGTGGATAGTATAGTGGTTAGTGTAGTATAGTATGGTGGTTAGCATAGTGGTCAGTATAGTGTAGTTGAGTATGGAGGTCAGTGTAGTATAGTGGTTAGTATGGTGTTTAGTGTAGTGGACAGTATAGTGGTCAGTATAGTGTAGTGGACAGTGTAGTGTAGTATGGTGGTCAGTATAGTGGACAGTGTAGTATAGTGGACAGTGTAGTGTAGTATGGTGGTCAGTATAGTGGACAGTGTAGTATGGTGGTCAGTGTAGTGTAGTATAGTGGTCAGTGAAGTGTAGTATGGTGGTCAGTATAGTGGACAGTGTAGTATAGTGGACAGTGTAGTGTAGTATGGTGGTCAGTATAGTGTAGTATAGTGGTCAGTATAGTGGTTAGTGTAGTATAGTGGTCAGTATAGTGTAGTTTAGTATGGAGGTCAGTGTAGTGTAGTGGACAGTATAGTATGGTGGTCAGTATAGTGTAGTATGGTGGTCAGTGTAATGTAGTATAGTGGACAGTGTAGTATAGTGGTCAGTATAATGTAGTATGGTGGACAGTGTAGTATGGTGGACAGTGTAGTAAAACAGACAGTGTAGTATAGTGGTCAGTATAGTGGTTAGTATAGTGTAGTTTAGTATGGAGGTCAGTGTAGTGTAGTGGACAGTGTAGTATAGTGGTCAGTGTAGTGTAGTATGGTGGTCAGTGTAGTGTAGTATGGTGGTCAGTGTAGTGTAGTATAGTGGTCAGTATAGTATAGTGGTCAGTGTAGTGTAGTATGGTGGTCAGTATAGTGGACAGTATAGTGTAGTATGGTGGTCAGTGTAGTGTAGTGGACAGTATAGTATAGTGGTCAGTATAGTGTAGTATGGTGGTCAGTGTAATGTAGTATAGTGGACAGTGTAGTATAGTGGACAGTGTAGTATGGTGGTCAGTATAGTGTAGTATGGTGGACAGTGTAGTATAGTGGTTAGTGTAGTATAGTGGTCAGTGTAGTGTAGTATAGTGGTTAGTGTAGTATAGTATAGTGGTTAGTATAGTGTAGTTTAGTATGGAGGTCAGTGTAGTGTAGTATAATGGACAGTGTAGTATAGTGGTCAGTGTAGTATGGTGGTCAGTATAGTGTAGTATAGTGGACAGTGTAGTATAGTGGACAGTATAGTGTAGTATAGTGGACAGTGTAGTTCTCAGTGTAGTGGTCAGTATAGGAATCAGGTAGGCCAGTAGTACTTGTATTTGAAGGGTCTCAGGGATAGCTAAAAGTCCGCATGTTAGGGGGCGCAAATTACTTGCCTTGCCAACCCACGCTACGCCACTGCCCAGACCTATTTAAATAAATAGACTTAAGCCTCATACACACGATCGGATTGTTTGCCAAGAAAACCGTGGACTTTTGTCCGAAGGGCGTTGGCCCAAACTTGTCTTGCACACACACTGCCACACAATTATTGGCCAACAAATACGAACGTAGTGACATACTACGTTGTTTTTCAGCTCTTTAGCGCCACCCTTTGGGCTCCTTCTGCTAATTTCATGTTAGTAGAAGTTTGGTGAGTGTTGATTTGCGCTTTTCAGTTTGCGCTTTTCAGTTCGCGCTTTTCAGTTCGTTTCTGAACGGCCGTTCATCAACCAAACATGTTGCGGAATCAGAGGAGATAATGTGTTATTTATTATTGGCCTTGGAGTTATTGGTTGAATAATGATTTGATTTGGTATATTTTCTATATATTTGGATGCATAGAATGCACTTTTTGGTTAAGTTCTATTGGAAGATAGCATGTCTAATTTTATTTGTTTTCTTTTTTTAATGCACAATAAAAAAATTGTGTAGAATAATACTCGGCTATGTGTTTTACTTCAAATGACAGTTTGGGAGTAGGCAGATACAGTTTAAAAAATACAATGTAAAATTAACAAGGGACACCAACACAGTTGTATCTTTGATCTTAAAAACTACAGGATAATGGTGTTGTGGTAACTTGCCCAAATAAAAATAAAAAAGCATAATAATATTTTTCTTGATTTCACTAGATAAAAAAAGCCTTTGAAAATGTGTTTGCCATAACTCCATCAGTATCACCAGCAAAGAGGCTTCATTATTATCCCATTAAAGAAGAAGAGAATTGTGCGCTGCATTTCGAGATTTTGAGATTAATTTGCTGCGTCACGAATGTTAATTGTCCATTACGAACGCTAGTTTACAAGATCGACCGCTTCTGGCTCGTCCTTGCTTCCCAGCATGCGTGTTTGTACTTTGGACTTTTGTCGGACGGACTTGTGTACATGCGCTCGGAAAATCAAACAACACACATTTGTCCGCAAAAAATGTGAAAGCCTACTAGCCAACATTTTTTGGCGGAAAGTCCGACAACAATTGTCTGATGGAGCGTACACATGGTCGGATTTTCAACAGCCTGTCATCACACAATTCCCTTTGGAAAGTCCGATCGTGTGTACAAGGCTTTAAACTCGCAGATGCGTTTATTTTGCATCAAACTGTCTATCCAGATTCCACCATATTAATAAATGTACTTACTAATTTTAGATGCTTGTACAGTATAAACGAAACATAGTGGTCAAAAAAAGATCATAGGATTCCACTATTGTGAAAAAATATTGTATTTTCATTACTGTATGTGGCTATATCCTGCATTTAGTATATTATTTCCTTTTTTCACGTCTTCATATATAATTGTCTCTGCAGTTACATGTAGACTAAGCTGAACAGCAAACTTGACAATGACTAGCTGTTGGGATAAACAATATCAATGCCGGGGGGCTTCAGAAGTTACAGGAGCAGTTTTTAAAGAAGATTTAAACCAAGTGTCCTAACCCCATGTCACTTTCACTTTTTTTGGAGAGCATGGTCAAAAAAATACAGAGAGATAAGATATAAAAAAAGAGAGAATCCACACAGTGAATGTATTTAGCTTCAACATTTCCTTACCAAAAAATCTACTGAACTCCGAATGTCACATTATAGTGTAGCTGTCATTGGACATAGGGAAGCTGACAATGGATATAAGAAAGCTGTCACTGGATATAAGGGAACTGTCGTTGGATATAAGGAAGTTGTCATTGGATATAAGGTAACTGTCATTGGACATAGGGAAGCTGCCATTGGATATAAGGGAGCAATCAATGGATATAGGGAAGCAATAATTGGGTATAAGGGATCTGTCATTGGATATAAGGGAACTGTAGTTTGAAATAGGGAAGCTGTCATTGGATATAAGGGAGCTGTCACTGGATATAAGGTAACTGTCATTGGACATAGGGAAGCTGTCATTGGATATAAGGAAACTGTCATTGGATATAGGGATGGTGGCCATGGTGGCTTTGGTCAATTATGGCTCAGGGTTTTAGTACACGCCCCACACTATATAAGGCTGCCTGCGTGGCAGCCTCGTGTAGTGTGTTGCGGCGGCAGAGAGAATTAGACAGAGAGAGAGAGACGGTGTAATTTGATTTAAGTTAGATAGAGTAGGCAGGCGAGTCAGTTAGCTGCACTTACAGTGTATTGTGTATATATATGCATCCCAAGTGTTGTATATATATATATATATATATATATATATATATATACTGTATTCAGTTTAGCTAGATCTGTTCCTATTATTCTCTTTCTAATATACTGACAGGCAGACAGGTGTTTTTACAGTATTTACAGTTAGTGTACTATGTACTCCTGCATAGTTGCACCTATAGCTACCTGAAGACAAGTGCTGGTGTTCTTCTTCTGATCCTATTAATAGCACAGGCAGGCAACTTGAAGTATTTACAGTTAGTGTATTGTGTACCCCTGCACAGTTGCACCTATAGCTACCTGAAGACAAGTGCTGGTGTTCTTCTTCTGATCCTATTAATAACACAGGCAGGCAGCTTGAAGTATTTACAGTTAGTGTACTGTGTACTCTGCACAGTTGCACCTATAGCTAACTGAAAACAAGTGCTGGTGTTCTTCTTCTGATCCTATTAATACCACAGGCAGGCAGCTTGAAGTATTTACAGTTAGTGTACTGTGTACCCTGCACAGTTGCACCTATAGCTACATGAAGACAAGTGCTGGTGTTCTTCTTCTGATCCTATTAATACCACAGGCAGGCAGCTTGAAGTATTTACAGTTAGTGTACTGTGTACCCTGCACAGTTGCACCTATAGCTATCTGAAGACAAGTGCTGTTGTACTTCTTCTGATCCTATTAATACCACAGGCAGGCAGCTTGAAGTATTTACAGTTAGTGTACTGTGTACCCTGCAGAGTTGCACCTATAGCTACCTGAAGACAAGTGCTGGTGTGCTTCTTCTGATCCTATTAATACCACAGGCAGGCATTCTGCTAGCTGCAGTATAATCAGTATATATATACATCCCAGTTTTGTGCAGCTACATCTCACTGCAGGCCATTAATAAGTCTGGAAGGCCAACAAGGAGTGGCAGACAGTCACAGGCCAATAAAAGAGGGCAAGCGGGCTTTGTGTTTAGAGGCAACAGTGCTGGTCGTTGACATGGTGCATCCCCATCAGCATGTGGCTGTGGGACATGCCTGTCCTTTTTTTTTTCGGCAGCTGGCCGTGTTGAGTCACAACATGCGGAAGACTTGGTAGAGTGGATGACCAAGCCGTCCTCATCCTCCTCATCCTCTCTCACCAAGGCTCAGGGTACTTTGTCTGGCAAAGCAGCTGCCAACACAGCCTCTTCCCTCGGCTCAATTGCATCCGTTCCGTTCTTTCCGACGGAATTCCGACAGAGTTCCGCTGAAACGGACTTGCCTACACACGATCACACCAAAGTCCGTTCGTTTAGAATGCGATGACATACGATGGGACTAGAAAAAGGAAGTTCAATAGCCAGTAGCCAATAGCTCAACTTGTGTCGTTTTTGGTCCATCGGAGGAGCATACAGACGAACGGTTTTCCCGATAGAAATTGAGTACGTCGGAAAGATTTGAAACATGTTCTATTTCTAGGTCCATCAGAATTTTAGAAAGAAAAAGTCAGATGAAGCCCACACAGGATCGGAATGTCTGACAGAATGATTCCGTCTGACCTTTTCTGCCGGAAAGTCCGGTCGTGTGTACACGGCATTAGACCTTGTTTGGTGAGCTGTGCAAAAAAATGTTTAAGCTGGAAATAGCTCAGCCAGTTGCCCAAGTTACTAAGCTCCCCCACTGTAAGCTCAGCTAGAGGAAGAAGTCCGTCAGCATTGTACGCTTGTATTTTGGAGGGCAGCCCCATCCCCCAGCACAAGAAAACTAGGGGAGGAGAGCCCTGCATGGAAGCCCAGGTTCGGTATCGGTGTCAAAGGGCCTGGCACTAAAGATATTCCCCATCACCGCACCACCATATCCCAAAGCTTCACAAAAGCTTGGGTTAAGTATGGGAGTGACTGTCTTGGTTGGGGATGTTGATTATACACCCATAGAAGAAAGGACAGAGGTAGATCCACCATGTTTTGTTCTATGGAGACCCATTGTTTGAATTTAGAGTGGAAAAAACAATCTAGTAACTGGGTCAGTATTGTAGCAATATAATACATTTCCATATGCAGCAACCCTGTCCCTCCTTTCAATTTACGCTTTGCCAGTACCTTCAGTCAAAGATATCGCAATAATGCCGTGCGTAATGACTAAAAAAAAGATCTCTGTAAGGAAGTTGGGAGAGTTTGGTAAAGATAAAGAAAACGAGACAGTGCGTCCATTTTATAAATTTCCATTCTGCCCATTCAGGAGTATTTCTTAGCTGACCAGGCCTGTAGTCTGGGTTCTATTTTTCAATTCAATATTAGTAATGGGCAGATGGTGGTTCCAACAAAATTTTAGTTTTGAGCATTACCTTAACTGCTTCAGCCCCGGAAGATTTTACCCACTTCCTGACCAGAGCACTTTTTGCGATTCGACACTGCGTCGCTTTAACTGACAATTGCGCGGTCATGGGACGTTGCACCCAAACAAAATTGAAGTTCTTTTTTTCCCACAAATAGAGCTTTCTTTTGGTGGTATTTGATCACCTCTGCGGTTTTTATTTTTTGCGTTATAAACAAAAAAAAGCGTCAATTTTGAAAAAAAAGCAATATTTTTTACTTTTTGCTATAATAACTATCCCCCAAAAATGTATAAAAAAACTAATTTTTTTCCTCAGTTTAGGCCGATATGTATTCTTCTACATATTTTTGGTAAAAAAAAAAATCACAATAAGCGTATATTGATTGGTTTGTGCAAAAGTTATAGCGTCTACAAAATAGGGGATAGTTTTATGGCATTTTTATTAATAAAGTTTTATTACTAGCGAGCGCGGGAGTGACGCGACTCCGGCCAGTCACAGAGACAGAGTTCGCGGCCCCGGAAGAAGGAGGGGTGAAGATTGATGCTCCCTGCTAGTGCCTTAATATAGGCTTACCTGTGGGTAAAAGTGGTTGTACAGGGTGTACAACCACTTTAATGTGCAGTATTTCAAGTCTGATGTGCGGTAAATTAAAGAGGAACTAAACTGTATCAAAGCGCTATAAACTGAATATACTATTTAATTTATTTTGCGATGCATAGCAGCCCATTATGCTTTACCTTTGCAAGGAATAAAAGAGAAAGTAAAACCCACCAGGGTTTACTTCCTCTTTAAAAGCAAATGTACCCCCCACAACATACTGGTGTGAACCAGCCGTAGCTTAAAAATGTGCTCAATGAAAACAGACTATACCGCCTTTTATTTAATAAAGTCATCCAAACAGCAACCAAAACATGCAAAAGTAATAAACATTGAGGAATCCAGTGCTGACGCATTCGGGTTGATACGATCTATGATTATCAAAGTGCATATATTTATTAGACATATTTACAAAGCAAGGAATACAAAGAATTCACAGATAAAGCTTTGATAAATATCTTCATCCTGTATAATATGATTTTATCATATTTTGTATTACAAAGCAGTCATCATGTTTACTGACAAAGTCCAGACCGATTCCGATACCAATGAGGAATTTTAGTCTGTATCCTATTATTTTTAAAGCTGAGCTCTGAGCAAAAAAACCCCAAAAGACTTTAGTTTAAATAAATTCTTCAATAGACGCAGAGGATAAAAAATCAACTTTGTATGTCCCAAATGCCTTTTCAAGGTCAGAAAGTAATGTTAAAATATAGAAGTGAGTTGGAATTACACATATTTTTCAATTTCAGTTAGTGGTGGTCAGTAGAAGACAAAAATCCTTGTTAATTCAATGGTCAACAATTAGGTCTAATTGTTGACCATTAAAACAAATAAAATAATAAAATATATATATATATATATATATATATATACAGTGGAGGCGGAAAGTATTCAGACCCCCTTAAATTTTTCACTCTTTGTTATATTGCAGCCATTTGCTAAATTAATTTAAGTTCATTTTTTTCCTCATTAATGTGCACACAGCACCCCATATTGACAGAAAAACACAGAATTGTTGACATTTTTGCAGATTTATTAAAAAAGAAAAACTGAAATATCACATGGTCCTAAGTATTCAGACCCTTTGCTCAGTATTTAGTAGAAGCCCCCTTTTGATGTAATACAGCCATGAGTCTTTTTGGGAAAGATGCAACAAGTTTTTCACACCTGGATTTGGGGATCCTCTGCCATTCCTCCTTGCAGATCCTCTCAAGTTCTGTCAGGTTGGATGGTAAACGTTGGTGGACAGCCATTTTTAGGTCTCTCCAGAGATGCTCAATTGGGTTTAAGTCAGGGCTCTGGCTGGGCCATTCAAGAACAGTCACGGAGTTGTTGTGAAGCTACTCCTTCTTTATTTTAGCTGTGTGCTTAGGGTCATTGTCTTGTTGGAGGTTAAACCTTCGGCCCAGTCTGAGGTCCTGAGCACTCTGGAGAAGGTTTTCGTCCAGGATATTCCTGTACTTGGCCGCATTCATCTTTCCCTCGATTACAACCAGTCGTCCTGTCCCTGCAACTGAAAAACACCCCCACAGCATGCTGCTGCCACCACCATGCTTCACTATTGGGACTGTATTGGACAGGTGATGAGCAGTGCCTGGTTTTCTCCACACATACCGCTTAGAATTAAGGCCAAAAAGTTCTATCTTGGTCTCATCAGACCAAAGAATCCTTTTTTTCACTATCTTGGAGTCCTTCAGGTGTTTTTTTAGCAAACTCCATGCGGGCTTTCATGTGTCTTGCACTGAGGAGAGGCTTCCGTCAGACCACTCTGCCATAAAGCCCCAACTTTCTCCCATCTCTCGACTGCATCTCTGGAGCTCAGCCACAGTGATCTTTGGGTTCTTCTTTATCTTTCTTATCATGGCTCTTCTCCCCCTATAGCTCAGTTTGGCCAGATGGCCAGCTCTAGGAAGGGTTCTGGTCATCCCAAACGTCTTCCATTTAAGGATTATGGAGGCCACTGTGCTCTTAGTAACCTTAAGCGCTGCAGACATTTTTTTGTAACCTTGGCCAGATCTGTGCCTTGCCACAATTCTGTCTCTGAGCTCTTCAGGCAGTTCCTTTGACCTCGTGATTCTCATTTGCTCTGACATGCACTGTGAGCTGTAAGGTCTTATTTTTTTTTCCAAAAGAATTTTATTGTTTATATATGTAAGATTACAGTAACCATCGAACATACACATTGAACAGAGCATTAATAACAAGGAGAACAGTCCTTCATAAATTCAAAGTTATATTGCATCCCCATATGTTGAGGTGAACTATGTGTGCTTGAACAGATCTCTTGCCTGTTTCAAGTTTAGACCTGTTGGGGTTGTGTATCTCTAAAGATGTCCAATTCTCATTTGTCTTGTCTGTTGGGTAAACAGTGTGTAGAGGTGTGTATGTTATGAGTCATGGTATGTGTTCAGGTATATGTATAGTCCCCTGGGGATATTTGGGGATTTTTCCACTTAGAAGGTTGTCTTGTGCAGCACGGAATGTATTGATAGTGGAATAGTTGCTTGGGTTATTGTATATATGGGGTGTTTTGTCATTTGTTTCCTGTTCCATTTGCCGATAGTAGATTTATCGGGGAGGTGGGGGGGCAGACAGGGAGTAGGTGGGGGGGTATGAGTTATAAATTCCTAAAAGGGTTCACTTAGGCAAGGTGGGGGGGTTGGTGGTCTGAGTGTATATGAATGCAGAGTGGGTATAGGGGGGACAGGGGTGGAGAGGGGGGTAATGTCAGGAATAATTGAATTGGGAGAGTTTTTATGATTATGAATATGTAGTTGCAGCAGTAGCCATTTCTTGCCTCCCTCCTCTGCAGGGGATCCCCACAAGTCCCGTGTGTGTTGTGTAGCATTATGGGTATCAAGTGGCTTCCTGGGTCTGGTGGGTTTGGAAGTAACGTGGGAAGTTAGTTAGGTGGTTAGTGCATTTTTAGAGATATGTTTCAAGTTACCCTGTGTCAGATCATTGAATGGTTCTGGGAGTAGATTCGAGCATATTCTGAAGTCGTTTGGTAGTGCCTCCAGCATGCCCATTTGATTCCAAATTTTTGTGGTGTGTCTCTCGCAATGTGAATTAATTCCTCCATTTCAGTGGTCCTGTTAATTCTGTCAAACCATTCTTTAATTGAAGGGGAGATACGGGATTTCCAGTGTATTGGTATGCATTGTTTTGCTGCATTTATCATGTGCATTGCCAGCGATTTATGGTAGGTTCGGTGAGATAGGCGTGTGTGGTGCAGGAGAAACTGCAAGGGTGTTTTATCTAGGTCGTAGGTGGTGACTTGGGTAATTATCCTATGTACTTCCGTCCAGAACTCTTGAATGTGGGAACAGTCCCACCATATGTGAAGTAATGTGCCTGGTTGATCTGTACATCTCCAGCATTCCTTAGGAATTGCTGGATTGAATTTGTGTAGTAAGGCAGGTGTGCGGTACCAGCGAGTCTGGATTTTGAAGCCACTCTCTTGAGTGGTCACACTGATCGATCCCTTATGGATATTGATATAGATTTTTTCCCATTTATCCGGTGATATAGATATGGATAAGTCTCTTTCCCATGCAGCACACATTGTTGAAATGTTGGGCTTATGATCTGCAAAAAGAAGGGAGTGCGTGATTGAAATCAAATGTGTCTGGGGCGATTTTTGAGAACAGAGGCGTTCGAAAGGGGTCAGTGGTCTGGAACAGGAAGATTTTTTGTTCAGTTTTCTTAAGAAGTGTGTGATCATGAGATATGTCCAGTCTGGTCCAGTCTGGTATCTGAGGTTTTTCATGTTTAGACGAGAGGTGTGATGTGGAGCAGAATGTGTCTAGGTCATAGAAGTCGTGGGCTCGAACCTTTTCTTCAGACCAGTGTTGTACTAAGAAATTAGCATGCATACCTGGGGGAAAGTCCAGGTTTAGTCGGATTGGGGTCATTGGGCCTTGAACTGTCGAAAGGGAGGATTGCTTGCAAGTCTTGTGAAAGCATTGTATGGTTGGTCCGATTAGAGGGTGGAGTTTCAATTCAATAGGAACATGTCATTCTAGAATCCAAGGTAACGTGGCTAAGGAAAGATTTGTAAAGGACTCTTCCAGTCTAACCCAATCTTTTGTGGGACCGTGAAGGTTCCAATCCAAAATTCTCGTCAAATGTATTGCTTTATAGAAATTGATAAGATCTGGTAGGCCTATTCCTCCTAAATGTTTGGGTAGTGCTAATTGTGCATATTTGATCCTGGGTCTACGTCCTCCCCAAATGAAAAGTGAGCTAATGTTTCTGTAGTTTTTGAAAAAGGTCAGTGGTACGTGGATCGGAATTGTTTGTAGTACGTATAGTATTCTCGGTAAGGCGTTCATTTTTAGAATTGCTGCTCTTCCGAACCATGAAAACATTGGTCTATTCCAATTTGTGAGATCTTCTTTCAGTTTGTTTAGTATCGGCAGATAATTTTTCTTGTATAAGTCTGATAGTTTTGCCGGGAGTTGTATGCCCAGGTATGTGATCGCCTCTGTTTGCCACTGGAAGGGGAAGTTTGCTTTGCAGTGTGTGACTAATGACGGGGGTAAGGAAACGTTAAGAGCAAATGATTTGGTGAAGTTAATTTTGAGATTGGAAATTAAGCCAAATTTTTGAAATTCTTCAAGTAGTACCGGTATGGTAATGTGCGGATTCGAGAGAAATAGGAGAATGTCATCCACATAAGCGGCTAATTTGTATTCTCTTTGTCTGGTAGATATACCTCTTATGTCGGGGTTGTGCCGTATGGAGCATAATAGGGGTTCGAGTGTAAGGACAAAGAGGATGGGGGAAAGGGGACATCCTTGCCTGGTACCATTGTGGATGGGGAAGGCATTCGACAGGGTGCTGTTCACTCTAATTCTGGCTGTAGGTTTGGCATATAAAGAGAATATGAGATTGAGCATGCGTGGGCCCAAGCCTAAGGATTTTAGAACTGCAGCCATATAGTCCCACGACACCCTGTCGAATGCCTTCTCTGCATCCAAAGAAAGAAAAAAGCCTGCCTGGTTGGAAGTTGTTATATGGTATGTGTAGGTTGATTGCTTTTATAGTATTGTCCCTGGCTTCTCTAACAGGGACAAAGCCAACCTGGTCTCGGGAGACGATTGAGGGGAGTAGTGGTAGGAGTCTGTTGGCTAATATTTTGGAAAAAATCTTGATATCCACATTAAGTAATGAGATTGGCCTATAATTTGCCGGTTGTGACGGGTCCTTATTGTCTTTGGGTATTACTGTGATGTGTGCTTGAAGCATTTCTGGAGTAAGTGGGGTGGAGCTAGATACGGAATTGAATGCGTTTAGGAAGGGTGTGCTTAGTGTGTCAAAGAATGTTTTAAAGCAAACCGCCGATAGACCGTCGGGGCCCGGGCTTTTGCCTGAGTTTAGGCTTTTGATAGCTTCTTTAAGTTCTTGGTGTGTGATCGCACTTTCTAGGGCCTTAGAAGATTCTGAAGAGATTCCTTTGGGGCAGTGTGTTTCTAAAAACTGTTTAATTTTGTTTTGGCGGTCTTCAGTGGAGGGTGTGGGTGTATTTGGTTTGTCTATGTTATAAAGTGTTGTGTAGAATCGCTCGAATTCGTGGGCTATATCGGTATTACTTGTGTATGTATGTCCATCTGAGGAGTGTAATTTGTGAACTGTCTTTTTGGCTTTCCTTGTTTGTAATGCTTGGGCCAGTAAGTGCCTGCTTTTGTTTCCCGATTTGTAGAACAGCTTTTGAGTCAACGTATACTTTTTTCTAGCATTACGACCCAATTCCTCCTGTATTAGTTTGCGTGTTTCAGTGAGATCTAGATAGGATTTTTGCGCTAGTGTCCGTTTGTGGAGGGCTTCTAATGTTTTAAGTTTCTGAAACAGGTTAGTGAGAGTTTGTCGTCTTTCTCTTTTAATAGTTGCTGCCATTGAGATAAACCTGCCTCTTATCACACATTTGTGTGCTTCCCATTGGGTCAGACTGGAAGTTTCTGGTGTATCGTTATCCTTGAAGTAGTCAGTCAGGCATGTCGTGATTGTCGATATTCTGGATTTGTCTGTCAGTAACATGGGGTCAAGTCTCCAGATATTAGTATACGTGGTTTGTTCTGGGAATGTCAGAGTAATAGTAATTGGGTGATGATCTGATATGGTCATGGGTTCTATTGTCGCTTTGGAGAGGAAAGGGAGGTCCCTTTGCGTGAGAAATAGATAGTCCAGTCTGGAATATTTTTTATGTGGGGTCGAATAAAAAGTGAAGTCTTTTTCTTGCGGTCTGAGGGTGCGCCATGTATCATGAAGAAGAAGTGATTGAATGCTCAGTTTGATTTGGTGTAATGCTCTGTACGGTAGGCTTGATGTTCCCGTAGATGTATCAAGGAGAGGGTCTAGAGGTACATTAAAATCTCCCCCTAGTATAAGTATGCCACTTTGGAAAGAGGTTAAGGCATGTAAGGTTTTGCGGATAAATGGAACTTGGGATACGTTGGGGCAATAGATGTTCGCTAAAGTGATTGGTCTATCTCGTATTTTCCCTTTTAGGAATATGTATCTCCCCTGTTCGTCGATTAACGTGTCTATGATTTTGAGAGGTGTGTTTTTAGAGATAAGAATTGTAACTCCTTTAGTTTTGGAGTTCGGAGTTGGAGCATGATAACTGATTGGAAAGTCTCTATTGGAGAGTTTAGGAACTGCTTTGGTTGAGAAGTGAGTCTCTTGTAAGAATACAACATCTGTTTTAGTGCTTCTCATGTATGTTAAAACTCGAGACCTTTTTTCTGGTATATTGAGACCCTTAGCGTTGAGTGAGACTACTTTGAGTGAGACTTTTTTTGTCTTGGTGTTGGAAGTGGCCATAATGGTTTGTGGTGTAGTCCTATCTTGTATGGGCCTTATAGAGGAGGGAGGCAAGAGAGGGCCCGTGTTTTAAGGGTAGAGGAAAGGGGGTGTATATAAGTGGGGGGGAGGGAGGGAGGGAGGAAGTCTAGTATGGCGAGTGCAGGATATGAGGGGTGGAGTATTCGTGGGGTAATAGGAAGGGAAGTGGGTAAAGAGTATATAGAGCGGTGTGGTCTTCAGTCAATTGGTGGTGATTAGGAGTTTTTCACTAATCACTAATAGCGTGTCCAGTAGTGGTCAGCCGGTACTCACAGAGTCCGCTGTGTGTGGGTGTGATTGGATGAAGTTCCGAGGTGGAGTGGTGCTCTTGTTCCGCTTAGGTCTGGGTATGTTATGAGGGTAGTAGTTGGTTACAGGTGGCAAATAAGCCTGCGTAGGTACGGATCCAAATGAAATTAGGTATGTGTGTGTGTTTGGGTGGGTGTGAGGAGTAGAGGTGAGATTCAGATACTGATGCCTCAGTCTGTGTAGTTTAAATGTATGTGTAAGTGTTATGGGAGGTGCGATCATCCATGTTCGTGCAGAATATATAAGTGCTTAACGTTTTTTACATGGAAAACACAAGGTGTCTAACAGAGTAAAACCGTTAATGGTATAATAGTGTCATAGAACAAACAGAACCTATTTAACTCTACCTAAATGTGGTAACAGTGTAATAACAGTACAAGTCCCGCTATAATCAGTGTATGGTCGTGTTCCTGGAAAAGAGGGGATGGGAGGAAGGAATCCAGTCTTCAAGACCGGGTGGCGGCTTTGAGGCCTGTGTGTGTGCAATAGGTAGAGCAGGGGCCTCTGAGGGCCTGGCATTTTGGAAGGGAAAGTATCATGTGTGTGTATCAGATCAAGGATTGGCAGCTTTAGGTCAGCCCATACTCAATATTGGTACATTAGTGTGTGGTTAGCAGAGTAATGGTAGTGAAAGCCCTTTCTAGGTCAGGGTACTGGTGACAGCTAGGGTCAGCCGATGGTGGTAGCAATGAGGCATTGAGTGTCACTTGTGAAGGGGAACGGTAATAGAATCTCAGTTGTAATTTCGTTTATCGTAGATCTCTGTTAGTCATTACCTACATAGTATGACATATCTTGTGTTTGATCTTTGGTGTCTATTCTACCGAAATGTTTGTAGTGGTATGTTATTGTATTATGCATATCACCATCGGCTGTCTCCCTAAGTTACATATAGTATAAACATTTATATTCATAAATAATGTTACTTTAAAAGTTTTTCCCTTCTTAGTTTGATGTTGACTAGGTACAATCAGGTATAGAAATTAACAAAGCATTAGATAACAGGGCTGTTAGCGGGTTAAAGTAGTATAACTTCTGTCCTGTTATAATATCAGTTACCTTATGTGAGAGTCTTCAACTTATCATCGAAGGATTAATTTTGTGGGGAGATAATCCCACAATGAGAAAAAAAAAAAAAAACCCTGACAAAAAAAAAAAATCAAGAAGCCCCCAAACCCTCTCTTGGTGATAGAAAGGAGTATAACGTTAATTTGAGCGAAGTCTATCAGTTCGACCTCTGAAGACATGACGGGGAAAGGGTGTGGGGGGGTTGTGAATGCAAGGGCTGTGTTTTCCCCCTTCTGCTAAGTCAGACATATTGAAGATGCATGAGTGTTTTACTCCGGGTAGTGAGATAAGAGAGATAGCATGGGTTTCCCTGGGTCCTCTGATGACGGACTGGCCTGTATCGTTGCTGTCTCATTTTAGGTCTGCTATACTGTTAACCCCTGGGAGGCAGAGAGCGATTTTTCAATTATGCGAGTTGACCTATTATAAGTAGTGCTAGGAATTGCTTGTGGGTAGCATAGTTAGGCTGTGCAATCGTGTATGATGTCAGATGGTCATCATTCAGAGGTCTGCTCAGGTATTGGGATGGTGAGGGTGGGATAAGGGCTTCCAGGAATCATGTCTGAGTGCATCTGCGGGTGAGGAAAGTAGTATCGGGGTCTCCATCAATTGTGGGTTCTGTTCGTTCCTATTAGAGGAAACTTTACCTTATTAGGAGTGTCTGGCTCTGCGGTGATCTGGGGAAGCAGTCGGGCTCCCTTTTTTCGGTACCCCTGAAGCTTTTGGCGGTGACAGCGGAGGATGTGTGCGGCGACGTCTGATGCTGAAGTGTTCATTTCCTGCTTCAGTGATGCCATCCATGGACGAAGCTCTTCGTAGTGGTGGTAGGCGGAAGTCGCTGTACCAATCGGGTAGATCTATTAAGGGTATATTGAGGGTTGTGCAAAAGTGTTCTAGATCCTCTGGTACCCTGAGGTTCGCTGTGTGATTGTTATGATTTGCTGAGAGGCAGAAAGGGAACTTCCAGCGGTAAACAATTGCTCTGGATCGTAGAACATCTAACAGTGGTCTCACTTCTCTCCTTCTCTGTAGGGTGATAGTGGATAGGTCTTGAAAGATCTTAATTTCAGTGCCCTGAAACGTGAGATGGCCCCTGTGTCTTGCTTTGCGCAGTATTTCTTCTTTCAGCATGAAATCATTTAGGAAGCATACTATATCTCTAGGCAGATCTGTGTCCTTACCTCTTGGGCGTAGTGCTCTGTGTATGCGTTCCATTAGTATTGGAGCAGCGGGGGGCCTTTCCAGGAGGTCATTGAAAATGGCGCTGACCGCTCTTGTGACCTGAGCGGTTTCTACGGATTCAGGGAGACCTCTGACTCTTAGGTTGAGGCGTCTGCCGCGGTTATCAAGGTCCTCCATGTGACGGTTTATGTCCCTCAAGTGGATGGCATGTGATTCTGTCACCTGTTGGACATGGCACAGTGAGGTATCATGGCGGGCTTGTGTTTCCTCCACTTCTTCCACCCGCAGGGCGATGGCCTGTATGTCAGAGCGGAGGTCTGAAATCGCCGCTGACAGTGTGGATTTAATATCCGCTGCTACAGAGCGGAGTTCTGACAGGCTCAGTGCGGAGGTCGGGTTCAGGTCTTGTGACGGTGGACTGCGGCTCCGATCCCTCAGTGTGTCTCTGCTGGAGGAGCGCGCCTCGTGTGAGGAGGTCTGAGACACCATTGTAGCTCCCTGAGGCCGGGTCCGGAATATCTCCGGTATCTGACGGCTGAGCTGTGTATCTTGGTCCCTGGGAGATCGGGAGCGTGTTGCTGAGGCACTCCGCTGTTTTTTTTTTCATTTTGGATCCGCTGCGGGGTTAGTGTAGGCAGATGGCTGGACCTCGGGGAACAGGAGTTCAGAGATTACGCCTCCATCTTAGAACGGAGCCAAGCCACGCCCCTGTAAGGTCTTATATAGACAGTTGTGTGGCTTTCCTAATCAAGTCCAATCAGTATAATAAAACACAGCTGGACTCAAATGAAGGTGTAGAACCATCTCAAGGATGATCAAAAGAAATGGACAGCACCTGAGTTAAATATATGAGTGTCACAGCAAAGGGTCTGAATACTTAGGACCATGTGATATTTCAGTTTTTCTTTTTTAATAAATCTGCAAAAATGTCAACAATTCTGTGTTTTTCTGTCAATATGGGGTGCTGTGTGTACATTAATGAGGAAAAAATGAACTTAAATGATTTTAGCAAATAGCTGCAATATAACAAAGAGTGAAAAATTTAAGGGGTCTGAATACTTTCCGTCCCCACTGTATATATAAAAAGAAAAAATACTAAAAAAAAACAATTAGGCCTAATAAATACGTACAATTACATACTGAAAAGTCTTCAAGCGTAAAAAATTTCCTGTGCCTGGGGAGCCGCAGGTGCCACATACAGTCGCCCGAACAAGCGAATGGCTGTACAGGGTTGTGCACCTGTAAATGCCGATAGCTTCTACATCAGCGTCTACCTGTGCATGCACATACCGTGTTTCCCCGAAAATAAGACCTACCCTGAAAATAAGACCTACTGTTATTTTCGCGAAGGGCTGCAATATAAGCCCTACCCTGAAAATAAGCCCTAGTTTAAAATGCTTGTAAAATCCACTCTATTACTGCAGTTTATAATGTACAATGTGTGTGTCTCTCTAATATAATTGTGCCAAATACCTTCAGTACAGCGCCGCTTGGCACTCAGCTGACCTCCCGCTGCTCTTCTCCTCTTCTCCCAGCTGTCAGTGGGGGATCTCGCACACCACCACCCCCCCCGCCAGTGCTCGGAGCGGGAAAGAGATCTCTAGGAAGGCCGATTGAAAACGAACATCTCCTCCATGCTGGAAGCAACAGGTGCTGGCAATGCTTATACAATGAATTTCACATATATACCACTGTTCATTGAACGCTATAACGAAGGTATTTGGCACAATTATATCACAGAGACACACACATTATACAATATATACTACAGTAACAGAGTTGATTATAGAATTTTACGAGCATTTTACCTGAGTTCACACAGGGGCTGACAGACAGAGAGAGGGGGGGGGGAGAAGACAGCACATTACATGGTAAGACCTACCCCGAAAATAAGCCCTACTGTGTCTTTTGTTGCCAAAATTAATATAAGTACCCAGCTTATTTCGGGGAAACACGGTACTACGCATTGCCCTGAATGTGAAAGTGGCGGGATTAGGGAAATATGCTATACATGCTTGCGCAGATAAACATTAATGCATAAGCCATCAGCGCTTATAGCATAGCTCCCAAACTATACCACAGCACATACAGCGTATCCCATATCAAAAATTTTAAATTTTAAATTTAAAAATGGACTACAAATTCTTGTGACAATAAGTCCTTAAAGTGTTCGAAAATCAAAGAAACAGTTCATTTCATAATCCACCTTCTTCCTATAAAGTGCTCCGTGCTCAATACTTCATAAATAAAGTGCGGATGTGCTCCAAAAAACATGCAATGAAGTGTAGCACACACCCCTCTCGTGCCCCTACTCACCAGAGAAAATAACCCCCCAGCTTTTTAGCATAAGGGTGTCAGGGTTGGGCTCAGCCTTCCCTTCTCAGTGCTCAGCTGTTGGTTAATTGCCAGCACTCATCATTCCTCAGTGGCTCACCTGGTATTTCCTGCTCGTCAGCCAGCCCCTTAAGGCTATTTAAACTGCCTGGTTCATATCTCCTATTCCTTCACCTTGGTCAACATACCTGAAGATTC
Organism: Lithobates clamitans; assembly: GCA_037952925.1. Taxonomy (NCBI): domain Eukaryota; kingdom Metazoa; phylum Chordata; class Amphibia; order Anura; family Ranidae; genus Lithobates; species Lithobates clamitans. Next base: position 520,346 of record JBBGZY010000309.1, read on the forward strand.
TCTGCTGTGTTCCTGTTAAAGACTTGGCTGGCTGATATCCCCTCTGGTTCCTGATCCTGTTTGCTGTCTCTGTCTACGCTGATCTCTGGCTTCCTGATTTACTGGCTTGCACTAACTACCCGCTTTGATTACTGAACCCTGGCTATGTTTTAATTATGTTTACTATTTGCACCATTTTTACCACTATATTAAAAGGTGTGATTTTTACTGCATTTTCTGTCTCAGTCTGATTCATGGTTCTTGACAAAGGGTCAAACACGCTTATGTCTGGTGAGGGGGTACTCAACAATCTTATCTCTCCTTGTGTGTCTCCCCCAGGCTGATAACATATGCAGCTGCTGTTGTGTCTATTACTCATATCCCATCAGGGTCAATAGAGGGAGAAAAACTCTCATAGTGTAGTAATTGGATTTATTTGATAAAAAAGTATAAAATTACACTTACAAGAAACAAGACAAAAGATCACTTTGCCGAGAAATCAGTACAGGCCTCTTCCAGGTTCACTGCGGCTCGGTGTGCGTTCCACGGATGGCGGAAGTGACGTGATTGGGAACCGGACATTCCGTTGACGCGTTTTGCCCCTCCCCTGTGGAATATGAGTAATAGACACAGCTGCACATTTTACCAGCCTGGGGGGAGACACAGAAGGAGAGAGAGTACCCCCTCATCAGAAAAGCCAGGGGTCTAGTTTCTCTGGTGAGTAGGGGCACAAGAGGGGTGTGTGCTACACTTCACGCCATGTTTTTTGGAGCATGTCAGCACTTTATTTATGAAGTAGTGAGCACGAATTTTGAGGGACTGTCCCTTGTTCGGAACAAAGTCCCTCTTTCCTCCTCATTTTGGTGTGATCTACATAGTTTTATTTTGGTGCGATCTATGGTTTTTGGTGTGATCTATATACCGTGTTTCCCCGAAAGTAAGACAGTGTCTTACTTTCTTTTTATCCCTAAAAGCCCCACTATGTCTTACTTTCGGGGTATGTCTTATATTGGGAAAAAAATTTTTTTTTATTCTTTATTGCAATATGTGTTTTTTTTGTTTTTTTTTTAATCAGCCCTGTTGGGGGGCTTTGGTGAGATATCAGGGGTCTTAACAGACCTCTGATATCTCCCCCTTGAGACAGAGAAAGAGACAGAGGATAGAGATTCCCCAGTCCCTTTCTCTGCAGCGTCAGCTGCACTGAGAATGAAAGGAGAGAAGACAGCGGCTTCTCTCCATTCATAAACTGACACATTGTAATCACAGGAGATTACAATGTTTCAGTTATGTGAATGGACAGAGTCAGCTGACTCTGTCTATTCACAAAGGAAGGAGGGGGAGGACGGAGGAACGGAGGGGGAGAACGGAGGGGGACAGAGAAGGAGGGGGGAACGGAGGGGACAGCGGGGAGGCACAGAGGAGGAAAGCGGAACGGAGGGGGAGAACGGAGGGGGACAGAGAAGGAGGGGGGAACGGAGGGGACAGCGGGGAGGCACAGAGGAGGAAAGCGGAACGGAGGGGGAGAACGGAGGGGGACAGAGAAGGAGGGGGGAACGGAGGGGACAGCGGGGAGGCACAGAGGAGGAAAGCGGAACGGAGGGGGAGAACGGAGGGGGACAGAGAAGGAGGGGGGAACGGAGGGGACAGCGGGGAGGCACAGAGGAGGAAAGCGGAACGGAGGGGGAGAACGGAGGGGGACAGAGAAGGAGGGGGGAACGGAGGGGACAGCGGGGAGGCACAGAGGAGGAAAGCGGAACGGAGGGGGAGAACGGAGGGGGACAGAGAAGGAGGGGGGAACGGAGGGGACAGCGGGGAGGCACGGAGGAGGAAAGCGGAACGGAGGGGGAGAACGGAGGGGGACAGAGAAGGAGGGGGGAACGGAGGGGACAGCGGGGAGGCACAGAGGAGGAAAGCGGAACAGAGGGGGAGAACGGAGGGGGACAGAGAAGGAGGGGGGAACGGAGGGGACAGCGGGGAGGCACAGAGGAGGAAAGCGGAACGGAGGGGGAGAACGGAGGGGGACAGAGACCCGCACCCCCAGCGGCCCGCACCCCCAGCCCCACTCTTTGTACCGCACGTCACTGGAGGCAAATCCCCCCGTGTTTCCCCGAAAGTAAGACATATGTCTTACTTTCGGGGTACGGCTTATATTAGCTGACCCCTCTGAAACTCCCGATACGTCTTACAATCGGGGGTGTCTTACTATCGGGGAAACACGGTAGCATAGCTCCCAACTGTCCCCGATTTTGAGGGACTGTCCCCGATTTAGAACAAAGTTCCTCTGTCCCTCTTTCCTCCTCATTTGTCCCTCATTTTGGTCTGATCTATATAGTTGTATATAAAATGCACTATTTATCTATCAAAAAGTGTTTTCCAGCGCTAAACCTTTCAACCAATTTCTAAATGGCTGCATTTGTAAATTCAAAAAGCCAATATAAAGGAATAGTAGTGGTAAAAAGTACTTGTGGGTTTAACCAATCATTTTTTTTTTTGGTGTACAATTCTTCTTTAAGGGGACGTGGCAGGGGGTGTGTCCTATGCCTGCATACTTTTGCTAATAGGTGTCCCTCGTTCCCATCTCAGAAAGTTAGGAGGTATGTATATAAGTGTATGGCCATGTACAGCCAATCACTTGTGGGGGCGGTTGTGCGTAATAACGGTGGCTTTCCAGTTGCAGGAAAGCATCATGGAATTTATGATAGAAGGCATTTAAGCAGGTAAACATCCATGTGCCTGAGGCCTTAAATCACATGTATCAAACAGAAGACCCGCAGGCCGATTCCAGCCCCCCAGGCAATTTCATGTGGCCCTTTTTAAGGTGCATATTAAATCAATAGAAAAAAAAATTGTTAAAAAGTGTAAATTTTATTAATGCATAAAAACAACGCATTTGTATTGAAAAAGACTCACATGGTACAGTCCTTAAAGGTACAGCACGATGGTGTAGTTCCCAACATGTTTCGCCCTATAATAGGGCTTCCTTAGGGGACGCTGTTCAAATGAATATCAGAGCCTTCCCAAGATATATTGCAATTGATAATGGTTCAGGGGGTCAGGCAGACCAGAAAACGGACTGCAGGCAATCTTTGGAGGCATGAAAGGACCAGAGAGTCTAATTTGCAAAAGAGGTGAACAGGAGGATGAGAAACTCCTATTTGGGGGAGGGGGGCAGCAAACAATATGCACTTACCCCACCCCGGTGGCTTCCCCTGCTCGGCAGCCTCCCATTCTCATGCTCTCCACGGGTCAGCGCGGCAGGCAGTGGCTTCCATTTCCCCCCTCTTCCTCAGTGGCCAATCAGGAGTCTTCTCTTTTCGGCCAATTGGAAAACGGGTCTCACACCCACTTCTGATTGGCCAGATTGAGGATCAGTGTTTCCACAGCGAATATTCATTTCCTGTTGTAACACATCTGGGTGGGCTCAGTTTGCATACTCTGTGACCCGAGCCCACCCTATTTTTAAGCCTATTAGAGCCTCTTGCTCTAATCAGGTACTTAAAAAAAAAACTGGCCGCTGTAATTCATGTGCCTGGTGCCCTGAAAGGGGCAGGACGTGTGAATAGAGGGTGGCCACGGCGGCCGTGGATTAATCTATTGCAGGGATATGTAATTAGCAGACCTCCAGCTGTTGCAGAACTACAAGTCCCATGAGGCATAGCAAGACTCTGACAGCCACAAGCATGATGGGACTTGTAGTTTTGCAACAGCTGGAGGTCCACTAATTGTATATCCCTGATCTATTGCATATAGTTGGGTGGCGTGGAGAGAGGGGGCGGCGCCCAGGCACCCCTAATGGACGGGCCGCCACTGGAGTATAGGGTGGAAGTGATGTCAGCTTGGGGGGTGGACCGCCTCTACATCTCCTTCAACTCTGTGAGCAACTCCAGCGGCCCTGATTTGCTACAAGATATGCACTGTGAGTTCTAACATTTTTTAAACTGCTCACTAGATGGCGCTTTAATCCCTTTCTATACACACACAGGAGCAGTGGGGAAAATCATATTTGATTCGAACAGGAATTGTGCTGCATTTCTGTTTAAATCGCATGCGATACTTTGCAGTGAGATTTGAGCCCATTCATTATATATAGATGCAAATCGCACTGCAAAGTATCGGTTTCGGTATCTGGAGCATTTTGGCTCAAATGCTTGGTATCAGCACCAATTCTGGTATCGGTGCATCCCTAGTCACAAGTGTATAGTAACATGGGACAAAACATCTCACAGAAGAACACATCATTGCTGCACACAAGTGGCTCATCTCTGATTCAGGGACTACTTTAATGTTTGATTCTTCACATGAACACAGCTGATCCTTGGCATTGTTGAGCACGCCTTCAGGCGAGGTGTTACCCCACGTGCATGGACATAGTAGACCCCATACACAAACAGATCCTGCACCTCTCTGCAGCCTCAGCACCCCCTTGTCTCTGCCACCCCTGGTCTCAGCAGTCAGCAGCAGAGGGGAGGACAGAACTCCTCTACCAGATCCTGCACATCTTCATACAGCCACTGAGAGGCTCGTCTATGCCCATAGCTCCCAACTGTCCCTGATTTCGAGGGACTGTCCCTGATTTCGAGCAATGTCCCTCTGTCCCTCATTCCTCCTCATTTGTCCCTCATTTTGGTCTGATTTATATAGATGTTTTTAAAATGCACGTTTTATCGATCAAAAAGTGTTTTCCAGTGCTAAACCTTTCATCTGATTTCTAAATTGTTGCATTTGTAAATTCCAAAAGCCAATATAAAGGAATAGAAGTGATAAAAAAAAGCACTTGTGGGTTTAACCAATCTTGTTTTTGTACAATTCTCCTTTAAGGGGGCATGGCAGGGGGTGTGTCCTATGACTGCATGCTTTTGCTGATAGGTGTCCCTCATTCCCATCTCAAAAAGTTGGGAGGTATGTATGCCTCCTCTCATGTCTCAGCAGTCAGCATCAGAGACAGGAGGACAGAATTCCTCCAACAGATCCTGGGCCTCTCTGTGCAGCCGTAGCACCCCCTCCTCTCCACCTTCCCTGGCCCAAAGGCAACCCAGATCTTTTACAACTCTATAGTGTTCCTGTAGTTTCAAGCCTCACCTCTGCAGCAGATTAGGAAGGCCGTCACTGAGAAGGAAGAAGAGCGCACAGAAACAAGTTTTGTTTCACTTCTTTTTCCAGTGGTGCCACTCCTAATCCGCTTTGGAAGTGAAGCTTGAAATTGCTCAAACCTCACCTACGAGGTGATTGTGTAGAGCAGGCCTTCTTTTTCGGGTGATTAAAGAAATGAAACCACCCTGGGAAAAACACAGATTATGTTGCGTCCCCGAGACAACGTCAGATTGTAACGAAACGCGTGTAGGGAGGTCTGACATGCTGACGTCATCGTGCTGTACTTAGTGGACGGGTGTTCGCAAGCTGTCCGGCTGTCTTCTTGATCGTTTTAATCAGTATTCTGTAAGTACAATTTTTAAGCTATAGTAAATCCTTTTGGTACGTTTTACACTATGGAGAGTCTTTTTACATTTTTGGGTAATGCCTGACCTATTCCCCTGGTGGTTTGACGTTCAAGTCTCCCTGGTCGTTTGGTGCTTAGTCCAAGTATTTTCCCAATCAATACCTGTGGATATTGAACACCCCTCTGGACAGAGGCCCTGGCTGGGTATTTAGCCGCTGGCTCATAGAGCTTGCCTTTTGGTAAACACGCATTTTATATGGTGGAGGTGCACTGTCTTCGAGAGATGTTCATCACAAGAATCTACACTGATGTGCATCTTATGGATTGTTTATCAATTGTTATCACTTATGGTGCTGTGTGTTGTAGTTTACACATAATCGCTGTTTTGATCATTCACTTTTTTTAAACACTGCTATATTGAATTTTATATGTGTGTGTCTCACGGTTTTAGCAGCCGCTTTATTTGTTTTTTGGTTGTTTTCCTTGGTTCCTCCTTCTTTTTTCTTTCTATGATATTTAGCGCAGTATTTTTTTTATTTTTATAAATGTTGCTTACATCGCTTGAATTGGAGACAAAAATTAGAAAGGTATCTGGTACTTGGGACTTTAGACATAAAAAATGTTAAATTGATTTGTTAAAAAGGTATATACAATTTATTAGTACATAGTAAAAGACATTGGTGCAAACATCACCATACATTACATAAAACAGGAAAGTAAGTATAGGCTCATAGAGGGCTAGGTGGTAGCGCTGTATTCTCTTCTCGTTGTTTCCAACGCGTTTCGGGAACAGAGAGTATCCCTTCTTCAGTAGAATTTAAATGAGAAGATCATAAGTGTGGAACATTCAAGATACGGCCCACATTGGACAGTTAAAAACAATCGAAGGTCAATCTGCATCGGTTTGGGACTATTCCCTCAAGGTGAATCCCCTACAAGAAGGGGGGGGGGAACCACCAAGACCTCAGGGTGCTCCTCACAAGGAATATATATATAAAAGTGTAGCGCTATAAACTAGCAAGCATATAAATCAAAAACTGGGTGCATATACACATTGAATAAAGTCTAAAGCAGACTAAATGTGATCATAATTATAGGTTACACAATATAAATATGCAGTGTTAATCTACAAAAACGATTAGGTGAAACAAAGGATGGTAAACCTAATTATCAAATAAATAAATAAACAGTGACTGGTAATAAAAACAGTGACGATTTCCAAAGAACCTAAATTAATACTAGAGAAAAACTTGAAACACAACAGTCCATAATATAAGTTGGTGTCGAAAATCGTGAAAACCACCACCAAAGGTCTATGGAGTTTGAACGTAGCAACTGATGGAAATGTAACTCCCAGGTTCACAGGTGAATAGATACCGGTAATTAGTTTTCAGGATCTAACAGGTAGATCGATACTGAGGGAACCACAGGTGAACAGAAGGTCTAAATCGGTGCCAGGACCATCACCAGGAGCATCAGGAGGCTTACCGGAAATTGATGACTTGAAATTACATACGTAAATTGGAAATTGGAAAACAAACTCACATATTGGAAGATCAAAAAACAGCTTCAAACAGTGGTGGCCTGTCCATAGGGGGCGCATGGGCGCCGCCCCCCTCTCCCCCCCCCCCCAAAAAAAAATGTCCCTTTAAAAAAAAAAAAAAACTTCCTTTAAGTGCACTGTGTTCCGGGCGGGTGCCGGACACGGTGCACTATGGAAGCGTCATGCCAATGCAATCCCGTGATTGCAGGCAAGACGCTTCATTTGCGGGGTTTTTTGATGCCCTGTGGCGCTATGCAGTGCGCCTCTACACGCTGATTGGGCCATTCTCCTTTGTGTCCTCATGTCTGGGCGGTGCTGTCTCCCGGCGGCGTGTCACTTCCTGTTTCGGGCCGCTCTGTGTGAATGGAGAAGACAAGGTACTGTATCACTGACAGCCTGTCTATCCACGTGTTATATTCTTCTCAGTCTGTGATCGGAGGGTGGAGGGAGCCATGCTTAACCTCTGCCCTGCCAGGAATCAATCTCTGCTCCAGCCCTTCACCCAACAAATGTGCTGGAGCCTTCATTACACATCTGCTGTATGTGTATATCACGGGGGCTCCCAGCACTGCGTCCTGGAGTCATGCTGTGCATTCTCTCATTTCATCTAATCTCTCTCTCTCTCTCTCTCTCTCTCCTATCTGTATAACTATCTATCTATCTGTGTGTATAACTATCTGTCTGTCTGTCTGTCTGTCTGTATAACTATCTGTCTGTCTGTCTGTATAACTATCTGTCTGTCTGTCTGTATAACTATCTGTCTGTCTGTCTGTATAACTATCTGTCTGTCTGTCTGTCTGTATAACTATCTATCTGTCTGTCTGTCTGTCTGTCTGTCTGTCTAACTATCTGTCTGTCTGTCTGTCTGTATAACTATCTGTCTGTCTGTATAACTATCTGTCTGTCTGTCTGTATAACTGTCTGTCTGTCTGTCTGTATAGCTATCTATCTGTCTGTCTGTCTGTCTGTATAACTATCTGTCTGTCTGTCTATCTGTCTGTCTGTATAACTGTCTGTCTGTCTGTATAACTGTCTGTCTGTCTGTCTGTCTGTCTGTATAACTATCTGTCTGTCTGTCTGTATATCTATCTGTCTGTCTGTATAACTGTCTGTCTGTCTGTATAACTGTCTGTCTGTCTGTCTGTCTGTCTGTATAACTGTCCGTCTGTCTGTCTGTCTGTATAACTGTCTGTCTGTCTGTATAACTGTCTGTCTGTCTGTATAACTGTCTGTCTGTCTGTCTGTCTGTCTGTCTGTATAACTGTCTGTCTGTCTGTCTGTATAACTGTCTGTCTGTCTGTCTGTCTGTATGACTGTCTGTCTGTCTATCTGTCTGTCTGTCTGTATAACTGTCTGTCTGTCTGTATAACTATCTGTCTGTCTGTCTGTCTGTATAACTGTCTGTCTGTCTGTCTGTCTGTATAACTATCTGTCTGTATAACTGTCTGTCTGTATAACTGTCTGTCTGTCTGTATAACTGTCTGTCTGTATAACTGTCTGTCTGTCTGTCTGTATAACTGTCTGTCTGTCTGTATAACTATCTGTCTGTCTGTCTGTCTGTCTGTCTGTCTGTATAACTGTCTGTCTGTCTGTATAACTATCTGTCTGTCTGTATAACTGTCTGTCTCTCTGTCTGTATAACTGTCTGTCTGTCTGTCTGTATAACTGTCTGTCTGTCTGTCTGTATAACTGTCTGTCTGTCTGTCTGTATAACTGTCTGTCTCTCTGTCTGTATAACTGTCTGTCTGTCTGTCTGTATAACTGTCTGTCTGTCTGTCTGTAGAACTGTCTGTCTGTCTGTCTGTCTGTCTGTCTGTCTGTATAACTGTATAACTGTCTGTCTGTCTGTCTGTCTGTCTGTCTGTATAACTGTCTGTCTGTAAAACTATCTGTCTGTCAGTCTGTCTGTATAACTGTCTGTATAACTGTCTGTCTGTCTGTCTGTATAACTGTCTGTCTGTCTGTCTGTATAACTGTCTGTCTGTCTGTCTGTATAACTATCTGTCTGTCTGTCTGTCTGTCTGTATAACTGTCTGTCTGTCTGTATAACTATCTGTCTGTCTGTCTGTCTGTCTGTATAACTGTCTGTATAACTGTCTGTCTGTCTGTCTGTCTGTATAACTGTCTGTCTATCTATATAAATGCATATATAAATATATATAGATATATATTATATATATATATATATATAGATCTATATTTCTCTATCTATCTATCTATCTATCTATCTATCTATCTATCTATCTATCTATCTATCTATCTATCTATCTATCTATCTATCTATCTATCTATCTATCTATCTATCTATCTATCTATCTATCTATCTTATCCATTCTATCCCTCTGTGTGTCTATAGGCCCATCAGGTCAAGGGGGGGGGGTTGGTTGGGATTTTGTTTGCGCCCCCCTAAAAAAATGGAGCACCAGCCGCCACTGGCTTCGAACATCATGTAGCGGGAATCGTGAGGGTGGACCCCTCACGATTGCCGCTACATGATGTTCAAAGCTGTTTTTTGATCTTCCAATATGTGAGTTTGTTTTCCAATTTTTAATAAACCAGTGTTTTAAACGTTATCACGCTATGTGAGTTTTTCTACTTCTCACATGGCATTTGAAATGATCGTTTGGCCTATGCCGGAGTGCTTATTGATGTGGAAGTTGTGATGTCACCCTCCCTTCCCATTGTATGCTGACGACATCTGACAAGCTACATTGTTGGGACCGGGTGGTCAACCAGCCTTTTATGACTTGCGTGACGTATGTTATTTTTAGCGTTTTTCCTTGGTCTGCGCAGCGCTGTACATATCCATCTATCTGCTCCTCACAAGGATCCAAACAGGGGCAGTCGAGCAAAGCCAGAGAGAGAGGGACAGCGTCAGGGGAAAGGAGAGGTGAGGGGTTCACAGAGGTAGGAGAGAGGGAGGTTTGTATCACTGATGATATCTCCAAGCACCTTCTAGGATTCCCAGAAAAGGAGGATTGCCCACTCTGTAGTCCACCTGAATGGCAGCGGGTGGGGAGGGGGTGCCGAGTCTTTGTTTTATTGGCCCATATGCAAAGAAAAAATGTACATGCACTTTCACTGGGCCAATTTCTATGCAATTTTTTTTTTTATAAATACGCACCTAAGTGTTTTAGCCAAAGTAATGTCATTTAGTTAGAGTTTACATCTGCTTGAACCAGCAAGGTCCTTTATAGCTTTGCATTTGCAGAGCAGCACGATGACTTTCTGACATATCACCCTCTCCTATTACACTAGTATATGCACATTGCAATCAATACTTGTTTTCTATTTAACACACAAACGTGTTTAAAGCCATTTCAAATATAAAACCCCATTATGTTCTGCAACTAATTCGATTTTGCTTGGCTAAGTGAGAATTCTCCTCATTTTGGAGAGATTGCTACTGACTTCCTGTTGTATCTAAGGTACAGGAAGTTAAGGGAAATCTCCCAAGTGCGGACAAAGGCAACAATAAAATAGAACAGAAAAATAAAAGTTTAGCCCAGAGTTGGCAGCTGCTGTGGAGGTAGGCAAGTGGCCACCTGCTGGTAGCTACTGGAACAGCATGCTAAAGTAACTAACGCATAGTGCTACTAGTGGCTGGAAAGTGTCAGTGACCTGACCCAGATAATCCCCCATCTAGTCCCAGAACACGCAATATGGAACTACAAAAAGTCCAAAGGCAAAATACAAAGAGCTGGTTGGGAACAGTTCATTGCAGGCACATGTGGAAAATATGTGCAGGTTCTTGTGTTTGCTGGGGGCATTTTAGGATGCTTGTCTTAAAAGCTACCCATAGATGCTATGTTGGCCATACACGTTTCAATAAACAATTGATTATTTTCCAATCGATCATTCCGATAGGAATAATCAATCTATAGTCGAGAATTTAATCGATTGATATGCCACACATGAGAAAGTGGCTTTTAAACAATAGATGGAAGATACAAACATCATTGATTTCATCGCTGTTTTCACCATGCAATCTCACAATCTGATCAATTGAAATGAGATTTGCGACCATGCATCAAGGAAAAACGAATTTTATTAATGCCAATGCAACCTACCAGGCTGATTAATATTAAAATCTAGACATGACTAAAAAAATTGTTTTGTTTTATTTAGAATCGTTAATCTATTTATTTAGTTTTGTTAAATTTGGTTGATTTGTTTAATTCATAATTGGAATTCGTATTCAGAATTGGTCAAATTGAAAAAAAAATATATATATATATATATATATATATATATATATATATATATATATATATATATATAATTTTTTTTTTTGAACTGTGGCGTTGTGAACAAAAGAAAAATCTTCATCAAATGATTACAATGACTCTTTAACTACTTGCTGCCCGCGATATAGCCGTTCTATAGACGACGGCTACAGCATGGGCCCTGTGGGTCATGCGCGGCGCTCTCTGTGATCACGGAGTCTATGAGACTCGGCTGATCACAGATCAGAGTAAGGGATCGATCCCGGCCCCTTACCATGTGATCAGCTGATCACATGATGAAAACAGAAGCTTGGTAATCGGTATTTTTTTTCCCTCATGCTGTCAGCATGAGAGGGAAAAAAAAGCTGATCACCGGCTTCTGTCAGAGGGACATCGATCCCTCACACAGAAAGCTGTGGCTGCATTTTCTGTGCTCACCAGTGCCACCTACCAGTGGCCACAGTGCCACCCATCAATGCCCAGTGCTGGCAATCAATGCCCGTCAGTGTCTCATAATCAGTGCCACAGATCAGTGCTGGCTATCAGTGTCACCTACCAGTGCCCATCAGTGATCATCATTGCTACCTATCAGTCCTGCTTATCAGTGCCACCTATCAGTGCCACCTATCAGTGCCCTTCAGTGCCACCCATCAGTGCTAACCATCAGTGCCCTACAAGTGCCACCCATCAGTGCCACTTCTCAGTGCCACCCATCAGTGCTAACCATCAGTGCCCTACAAGTGCCACCCATCAGTGCCACTTCTCAGTGCCACCTATCAGTGCCGCCTTATCATTGCTTATCAGTGCCACCTATCAGTGCCCATTAGTGCCACCTTGTCAGTGCCCATCAGTGCTGCCTATCAGTGCCCACCAGTGCCGCCTATTAGTGCCCATCAGTGCAGCCTATCAGTGCCCATCAGTGGAGCCTCATCAGCGTACATCAATGAAAGAGAAAAATTACCTGTTTTCCAAATGTTATACAGTTTTGTTTTGTTTTCCAAGTTTTCGGTCTTTTTTTGTTTTATTTACCAAAAAAAAAAAAATCCCAGCAGCAATACCACCAAAACAAAGCTCCATCACAGTCTTTGATTTCAGAAATATGTTTACAGTTCAAATTCGAATGGAATTCGATGTAAAATTCGATTCAAATTTCAATTTGAATTTCAGAAATTCAGGCGATTTTAATTTAGTTATTCAGAGCATTCGGTAAACTTCGTTTATATTGTAACTCATGTATTTGGATATATCCAAATCTCCAAATAACAAAAAATATTAATTCGGAAAGAAACGAACCGCACACGTCTAATAAAATCCAAAACCAACAAAAACTTTTAAAAGCATTTACTTATTATTATGAAATGATCAAAACCCCCCATTGTTTATAGCACAATCCACAACATATACAATGGGGACGGAAAGTATTCAGACCCCCTTACATTTTTCACTCTTTGTTATATTGCAGCCATTTGCTAAAATCATTTAAGTTAATTTTTTTTTCCTCATTAATGTACACACAGCACCCCATATTGACAGAAAAACACAGAATTGTTGACATTTTTGCAGATTTATTAAAAAAGAAAAACTGAAATATCACATGGTCCTAAGTATTCAGACCCTTTGCTCAGTATTTAGTAGAAGCCCCCTTTTGATCTAATACAGCCATGAGTCTTTTTGGGAAAGATGCAACAAGTTTTTTACACCTGGATTTGGGGATCCTCTGCCATTCCTCCTTGCAGATCCTCTCCAGTTCTGTCAGGTTGGATGTTAAACGTTGGTGGACAGCCATTTTTAGGTCTCTCCAGAGATGCTCAATTGGGTTTAAGTCAGGGCTCTGGCTGGGCCATTCAAGAACAGTCACGGAGTTGTTGTGAAGCCACTCCTTCGTTTTTTAACTGTGTGCTTAGGGTCATTGTCTTGTTGGAAGGTAAACCTTCGGCCAAGTCTGAGGTCCTAAGCACTCTGGAGAAGGTTTTCGTCGAGAATATCCCTGTATTTGGCCGCACTCATCTTTCCCTCGATTGCTACCAGTCGTCCTGTCCCTGCAACTGAAAAACATCCCCAAAGCATGATGATGCCACCACCATACTTCACTCTTTGGACTGTATTGGACAGGTGATGAGCATTGCCTGGTTTTCTCCACACATACCGCTTAGAATTAAGGCCAAAAAGTTCTATCTTGGTCTCATCAGACCAGAGTCTTATTTCTCACCATCTTGGAGTCCTTCAGGTGTTTTTTTAGCAAACTCCATGTGTCTTGCACTGAGGAGAGGCTTCCAACGGGCCACTCTGCCATAAAGCCCCAACTGGTGGAGGGCTGTAGTGATGGTTGACTTTCTACAACTTTCTCCCATCTCCCGACTGCATCTCTGGAGCTCAGCCACAGTGTTCTTCTTTACCTCTCTCACCAAGGCTCTTCCCCCCCGATAGCTCTGTTTGGCCGGACGGCCAGCTCTAGGAAGGGTTCTGGTCTCCCAAACGTCTTCCATTTAAAGATTATGGAGGCCACTGTGCTCTTAGGAACCTTAAGTGCAGCTGAAATTTTTTCGTAACCTTAGTCAGATCTGTGCCTTGCCACAATTCTGCCTCTGAGCTCTTCAGGCAGTTCCTTTGACCTCATGATTCTTTGGGAAAAAAATAATCTTTATTGAAGTTAGACAGATATTAATACAGCGCATATGAGGTCCAAGTATAAGAACATGAAACATAATCACATGTGGTATGTTAACATATAGTAGAGTCTTATAAGGCTGGCATTTCATAACAGAGATATACCAATTGTTGGTGATTCGGTAAGGCCCTGACAGATCTAAACGGGTTATCTATTATATGGTTGTACATTTTAGTTGCTAGGTATTGATAAATTTATTTTCACGCATTACTATACACATGTCTCCCCATCTCCCAGCCAACCATCCCAAATCCTTGAGTATTTCTGACTATTTCCCCTGTGTTTGTATATCAACTGCTTGTATGGGAGGGAATTATTAACATCTCTCTTCCAGCTTGTTATGGTGGGGGTTACGTTCTGCATCCAGGTCTTGGCAACTACTTTTCTGGCCAAGAATAGGACTTCAGATATAAATATGGCCTGGTATTTATCAATGTCCACATCTGGAAGTAGACCCAATATACAAAGTTTTGGATCTAAAACCACAGGGGAACCCATCTGGTCGTGTAAGAACTTAATCACTTGACTCCAGTATGTTTGAAGAGTAGAGCATTCCCAAATTAAGTGAAAAAAGCTACTCATCTCTGCCTGACAGTGAGGACATGCTATATTGCGTGTAGGTTGAAACTTCCTTATTATGTTAGGTGTTAAATACGCTTGATGAATGATGTATATCTGTGTTAGCCTATCAGACAGTTTTGGAGATGCCACCTTTACATTTTCTAAAATTTCCTCCCAATCCGAATCACTAACTGCACCTACGTCTCTTTCCCATCTTGTTTTGGCTTTTTGCGTCACTTCTTTGATTCTGGGTAATCTTATGGAGTAGTAGAGATTAGATATCAATTTTTGTGGGTCGGCTCCCATTACTATGTCCAATATTTGGGGATGTTCCAGGATGCAGTTTTCGTTCCTAAATTGAAATCGCAGGGCATGTCTGAGTTGCATGTATTTAAACATTAATTGTTGTGGTATAGAGTATTCTTCCTTAAGGGTTTGAAATGCTTTAGGCCTAGTACCCGCCATTACCTGGTACAGGTAAATAATTCCATATCTGGCCCATAGATTAGGGTCTGGTATTTTTTTAAGCTCCGCTAGTTGGTTGTTCGCCCATAATGGAGTGTGGGAATGAATGCACCCTATTTTAAGTTTTTTCAGGGCTAATCCCCATATTCGTTGGTGATGGTTGAGTACCCCGTCATTAAGGTTTGGACTTTTCCTATTAAATTGGCCCCCTCGTAGTATAAGTTGAAGTGGGGTGGATAAAGGACTGTCTGGACTACTGGATACTAGTGTACTATAGCGTTGTCTTTCGTTATTGTGGTAGTGATGCATGTGCGACATCTGTGCCGCTATGTAATATTCCTGCAGATCTGGCAGAGCTGTTCCTCCCATATCTGTAGGGTTTTTAAGGACATGCCAAGCTACCTTGTGTCTTTGATGTCCCCAGACAAAGGTGTTCAAAATAGATTCCATTTTCTTGAAGATCTCAATAGGTATATATAGTGGGGCGTGCCATACCATATATAGGATCTTGGGTAAAATAATCATTTTTATGATATTTATCCTCCCCATTACTCCCAGTGGTAGTTTGGACCAGGCTTGTGTTTTGGTTTTTATCATGGCAAACAGTGGTTCTATATTGTTGGTTGTGTATTCGCGTAGGTCTCTTGTAACCAGTACCCCTAAATATTTAATGGTGTTTACCCTGACTAATGGTAGTTCTGGATGTATATTGGTTGGGGGGAATTGGTCTATGGGGAGTATCTGTGATTTTTCCCAGTTTATCCGTAGGCCTGAGAGTTTTCCCATTTTATCTATAGTATCCAAAGCTGCTTGAAGTGATGGGCCCTGGTCGGCTAGATAGAGTATTGTGTCGTCTGCGTATAGTCCGATCTTCTCTATATAGTTGCCTATTTTAAGTCCCACTATGCCCATGTCAGCTCTTATAGCTATGGCCAATGGCTCAGCTGCCAGGGCATATAGCAGTGGAGAAAGGGGACATCCCTGGCGTGTGCCTCTCTCTAGGGGAAATTGTCCCGATATACAACCGTTAACGAGGACCCGTGCTTTTGGTGACTGATAGAGTATTTGTACCCACTGTATGAAATTGGGACCAAATCCATATTCTCGTAGACACTCCCAAAGAAAAGACCACTCCACTGAGTCAAAGGCCTTTGCTGTGTCCAGGGCCACTACTACTCTGGTACCCTGATTATCGTGCTGTGCTTGAATATTTAGAAACAGTCTTCTTATATTCATGGCCGTGTTTTTCCCGGGCATAAAGCCGGTCTGGTCTGGGTGAATTAATGATAGAATAACTTTATTTAGACGGGATGCTAGGATTTTGGCCAGTATCTTGATGTCTACTTGTAATAGTGAGATTGGACGGTAGGACTCGGGATATCTAGGGTCTTTTCCTGGTTTAGGTATAACTATTATTTGTGCTTCTTGCATTGATGGAGGGAGTGATTTATATTTAAATATTTGTTGGTATAATTTTTGCAAATTCGGGACTAGTATATCAGGAAATGCAGTGTAAAATTCTAGTGGCAGGCCATCCAGTCCGGGGGCCTTGGATTTAGCTAGTTGGGACAGTGCTTCAGATATGTCCTCCTGGCTAATGGGGGCGTCTAGCAGCTTAACCTGTTCTAATGTGAGTTTAGGGAACTGAATTCTGTGTAAGTAGTTTTTAATTTCGTGTATGGATTGTGTTGTCTGAGTTTTATATAAATTCCTATAGAAGTTTAGGAAAATGTCTGCTACCTGTTGTGGGTCGGTCACCTCGTCTCCCTGTGGGGTAGCTAGGGTCACCACTACTGGAGGTTTTTCATTTAAATGGGCTAAATATGCCAGTAATTTACCTGCTTGCTCCCCGTGTTCGAAGATTCTTTGTTTTTTGAAAAAAACCTGTTGTTTGGCCTTCTCTATGTGCATTTGGGTTACTGTTCTGGATTGCATTTGTAGTTTATGGAGATTATCAGTACTGGGTTCTTGTGCGTATACCTGTTCCAATTCCTGTAGTTTGTCAGTGGTCATCTGTAATAGCAGTTTGGTGGAATTTTTAAATCTATTTATTCTTAGTGAGAGTAGTCTACTAGCTTGATTTTTGAAGGTGTCCCAGACTGCAGTGTCTGAATCTGTAAATCTTATGTTGTTTAGGATATATTGTAATTCTTGCCCTATGCTCTCGAAATCAGGCAGGACCGACAGCCAGAATGGATTCAACCTCCAATTAGAAGTGGGCATTGCCTTTAGTAGAGATATTGTTATCCAACAGGGTGAATGGTCCGATAGTGCTCGTGGAGCCATACCCGACCCTGTTATTTTAGGCAGTAATGCGTTTGAGACCAGTATAAAATCAATCCTGGACATCGTGTCACAGCCTGCCGAGTGACATGTGTATGCTTTTTTAGTCGGGTTTTGCCATCTCCATACGTCTGTTAGCGCAAATTCTGTGAATAGTCTGCATAGTCTGGTTTGGTGAGGCACAGTCCTGGATGTATCTCCCAGGCCTGGTCTGTCCAAGTTTGGATTCATGGTTTGGTTAAAGTCGCCCATCCATATAGCAGGAACTGATGGGTGTTGTGCCATGAATGCCAGTCCCTTGAGTACTACCTCGATCGAAAAAGGGGGGGGGATATAACACGCCAGAATCAATAAAGAGTTGCCTCCTATGATGGCGTGCAGGAAGATATATCTTCCTAATCTATCTGATTCTAGAGTAATTAGTTCAAAGGGCATTCTTTTGGTGACCAGTATCGATACCCCTCTTGATTGATTGGTGTGTGTGCTGTGGTATAACCATCCTATCCACGGTTTTTTTAAGGCTACCTGCAGCTGGCCTGTGATGTGTGTTTCTATTAAAGCTATTATATCTGCTTTCTGTGATTTTAGAAATGTTAAGGCTGCGGTTCGTTTTACCTTATTCCGCATACCGCGTATGTTCCACGTCAAAAACTTTACATCGGCCATAATGGTTTCTGATTATAATAGTGTGGCTGCCATCTAGTGAGATTCCAAGACAGTGGTGCCTTCTTAGTCTGCCCTTTCCACTGTGCCAGTCTGCAAATACCTATCTTACCGTTGAATACATATTTTCTGTCTATCTGTATCAAGGTCATATCAATACTTATATTCCCAAAGTAAAACACAAAACTTATCCTTTTAACTGTTCCCATCCCTCCCAGCTGCACATCTCCCCAACCTGATGTGAGCATATTTACCCAAACTGTCAGCATATAACATATCATCCAGCGGATATACTCCGCTGGAGGCACATTTCTTAATAGCAATAGATGTATTGTCCTTTTATGCTGAAACAACTTTGTTAAGGGGGCGACTGTTTTCCTGTCGCTCGTGGAGTAGTTATAATCAGGACTACCACACATTTCAGTCAGTGAACTCCCCTTGCATTTTTCTTCCTTGCAGCTTGTCAAATTATAACTCATATTCCAGAATGTTGTAGTACAGTTCATCCCAGTCATTTAGGAGTCTTGCAGAGCATATCACTGTAGACTGTCCCCACTCTTCTCAAAATGTAAGGGCGCAACCGGTAACCCGCGCAACTTTATTGTATGATCCCGCTTGTTCCATGTCAGAATTATACAGGAGTTAGCTCTCTTATCCTCATCCACTGCTCTTGTGTACAAGCTGTGTGTGTCCCCGGTCTTTATATCCCTAAACTGGATTCTGGTTCCCTTCTAAAAAGTCTCTATGACATTTGTATTGTAGGATTTTGTGCGAGGTCAGAAAGTACTCACTGTGGTTGTATGAACTTAGACAGATTAAGCCGGCCTGTCTCTACGATCCAGCCATGCTGTTGCTGCCGCCGGGTCGTCAAAGAACTGTACTTTTCCGTCCTCCTCCACCCGGAGGCGGGCAGGGAATAACATCGCATACTTGAGATGGAGGGTCCTCAATCGGCGCTTCACCTCTTGATATTGTGCTCTCTTCCTTTGCACCTCGCTGGAAAAATCCGGAAATACTGCTATCTGGCTGTTCCCGATCTGTATGTTTCCTCTCTCCCGTGTGAGTTTAAGGATTTTGTCTCGGTCCCGGAAATTTAGAAATTTGGCGATGAATGTGCGGGGAGGCGCTCCAGGTGGTGGTGGCCGCGCAGGTATGCGGTGCGCCCTCTCCACCGCAAACATTACTGAAAAGGCTTCCCGGCCATACGTTTTGAGCAGGAGCGTTTCTAGATAGGTTGCCGGGTCTGCGCCTTCCTCTTTCTCCGGCAGTCCTATGAAGCGGAGGTTACAGCGTCTAAGGCGGTTCTCCATGTCATCTTGATGGGCATTAAGTTGCTGTATTTGTCTCTGCATCTCTTCTGTAGTATGTCTCATGGGGTGCAGGGCATCTTCCGCGTTGCTGATTCTGGTTTCTGCCTCCGTAACCCTGTCCTTCAGTTTTGAGAAGTCCTGTCTGATCAGGGATATATCGATTTTTACTTCGTCTATCTTCGCAGTCAGCGTGCCCTGCAAGGCGGCTATAGCGTCCAGCACTTTGTCGGTGTCTGACGTCTGAGGAGGGGGGTCCGTACACGTATCTGCGCTGCCCTCCTGCTGCATGTCTTTCTCCAGGCGGCGAAATTGCGCGAGCTTGTCTGACGTCCCAGTGTTCCGCTTTGTTGGTGACATAGTCCTCAGCGGTCCCAGGACAGAGGGGGAACCCTTGTGATGGATTACTTTGGTGTATCGTTCCTCAGGACCCCTATCAGGAGTTTGTGTGCTGGAAGTTTGCTCTGTCTGTATCTCACTTCCTCACCTTTCAGGCCTCTCCTCAGGTACTGTGTCCCCAGAGGAGATTTGGGGGCCCATGCACGCAGAAAATAGTCCTTTGGGGGGCTCGGCAAGTCAGGAGAATCTGCAGGGCTGTTGCTGGGTGCAGCAAGATGGCCGCTGTTCCGAGGACCAGGCCGGAGCCCTGGGCCGTCCCAGGAGCCACCTCAGGGTGCAGAGGTTCAGCGCTGGGGGCCACAGGCAGTTCGGGGGCTGAGGCAGGCAAAGATCTGTCTCTGGGGGGCCTTGTATGTCCGGGGGATAAGCAGGAGCCGCCGCCGGGTGTAGCAAGATGGCCGCCGATCCGAGGACCAGGCCGGATCCTCGGGCCGTCCCAGGAGCTGTTTCAGGGTGTAGAGGTTCAGCGCTGGGGGCCACAGGCAGTCCGGGGGCCGATGCAGGTTAAGAGCCGTCTCTGGGGAGCCTTGTATAGCCAGGGGATGATTAGGAGCCGCCGCCGGGTGGAGCAATATGGCCGCCGCTCCAAGCACTAGGCCGAAGCCGGGGACTTTCCTACAGGCCGGGTCCGGGGCGGGACGATCCAGTCTCCGCGGCCTCGAGCAGCGCTCCAGACGGCCAGGCAGCACCCAGGGCCACACAGATGATGGGACAAGCCTATCAAGGTGTCTTATTCTGTCAGGATTGCTAAGATTGGAGCAGGATGTCGGTTGCAGGATTTTGGGCAAAGGGAGCTCTCTTTCCAAACGTCCTACTCCATAGCTCCTCAGGCCACGCCCCTCGACCTCATGATTCTTATTTGCTCTGACATGCACTGTGAGCTGTAAGGTCTTATATAGACAGGTGTGTGGCTTTCCTAATCAAGTCCAATCAGTATAATCAAACACAACTGGACTCAAATGAAGGTGTAGAACCATCTCAAGGATGATCAGAAGAAATGGACAACTCCTGAGTTAAATATATGAGTGTCACAGCAAAGGTTCTGAATACTTAGGACCATGTCAAATTTCAGTTTTTCTTTTTTAATAGATCTGCAAAAATGTCAACAATTCTGTGTTTTTCTGCCAATATGGGGTGCTGTGTGTACATTAACCACTTGCCGACCGCTGCACGACGATGTACGTCCAAACTTTGAAGGTGTATATCGTTGTTATGGCAGCAGCTAGCTGCCATAACCCCGGTATCCCCGTTTTCGTGCGGCAGCCGGCTTTCAGATAAAAGTGGTCCCTGCAGCGGATTCGCCGCGAGATAACTTTTATCAGTGGCGGGAGAGGGCCCCCCCTCTTGCCGCGATCCGGTGCCCTCCGCCGCTTACCGGAGCCGTCGTAGCGGTGGAGGCGATCGCATCCGTCGCCGTCCTGTGCCTGGAGATGAGTGAGGCTAAGATGGTGCCCACTCGTCTCCATGACACTGCTGGGCGGAAGTGACGTCAAAACGTCACTTACGTCCACGCCTCTTAAAGGCACATTTTCTCAAATGTCATTTTTTTTTTTAATTACTTTTTTTTTTTTTTTTTTTTTATTACATTTTAGTGTAAATATGAGATCTGAGCTCTTTTTGACCCCAGATCTCATATTTAAGAGGACCTGTCATGCTTTTTTCTATTACAAGGGATGTTTACATTCCTTGTAATAGGAATAAAAGTGACATAATTTTTTTTTTAAAACAGTGTAAAAATAAATAAAATAATGTAAAATAAATAATAAAAATTAAAAAAAAAAATTTTTAAAACCCCCCGTCCCGACGAGCTCACGCGCAGAAGCGAACGCACACACCAGTAGTGCCCGCATATGAAAACGGTGGTCAAACCACACATGTGAGGTATCGCTGCGACCGGTAGAGCGAGATCAATAATTCTAGCCCTAGACCTCCTCTGTACCTCAAAATATGCAACCTGTAGAATTTTTTAAACGTCGCCTATGGAGATTTTTGAGGGTAAAAGTTTGACGCCATTCCATGAGCGGGCGCAATTTTGAAGCATGACATGTTGGGTATTAATTTACTTGGCGTAACATTATATTTCACAATATAAAAAAAAATTTATTCAAAAAAGTGAATTTTTTCCAAAAAAAAAGTGCGCTTTTAAGACCGCTGCGCAAATACGGTGCAAAAAAAAGTATTGCAACGACTGCCCTTTTATTCTCTAGGGTGTTAGAAGAAAAACCATATATAATGTTTGGGGGTTCTAAGTAATTTTCTAGCAAAAAAACCTGTTTTAAACATGTAAACACCTAAAATCCAAAACGAGGCTGGTCCTTAAGTGGTTAATGAGGAAAAAAATGAACTTAAATGATTTTAGCGAATGGCTGCAATATAACAAAGAGTGAAAAATGTAAGGGGGTCTGAATACTTTCCGTCCCCACTGTACATGTACAGTATATACATCTTATATCTGGCTGCTCCAGAAAAGGCCACAATGTCAGCCTGCAGAATGTATAATGATCCAATATGGCAAATAAAGTATAATATAATTCAAACAGATGTAGGCTGTAGAGGGGTTACGCTATCTCAACGCATTTCGCAGATGTGCTTCTTCAGGAGAGGGGAATTCTAATAAGAAGACACATTTCCCACCCTAGACAATTGACTCAGTTTGATTTAATCCAGTCAAATAAGCATAGGATCAGAAGGAATTTATGTTTTATTTGTTTTGTTTTTAATGATCAACTTGCACATTGATCGGGTATTAAAATCGAATTGTATATGACCACCATTACAGGTTGATTGAACAATCTCCTAAGCTATAGCAACAACTATGGAGTGCAAGGGCCTGCCTGATTGGATACAAATTCCGTTGTTTAACCCCTTCCTGTCCTCTCTGTCACCCCTTTAAAAATTTCTGAACACGTGGGGGATGAGAAGGATCGGTGATCGTGTGACCACTGTGATTGGTTGTCTCAGTAGTCACATGATTGGGAGCTGGTCCAGCTGATTATCCATAGTCTGGACCGAAAGCTGTGCCAGCTCAATCTTTGTGCTGGGACATGCAGTGAGCGAACTTTCAGCATAGAAACATTGACCACACATATGTGTTGCCAGTCGGCAATATGTGGACAGCAAGAGGTTGGCTGCAGCTCCATTCGGTAAAAGATGTCCACTGCTGATACTTATAGTAGTTCCAGTAGATCATAGCAAGTTTCATTTTACACCTCCTCCATTGGGAAAAAAAAAAGCCTGGCATTATTTTTGCTGAATGCAAGACTTTCTGTGATTGACACTTGTGAAAAAAAAAAACAACCGGAACAGGGGCTTTTGAGGGGGATTAACCTTCTACCCACTGAATATGGCCTATGGAGGAGACCAGGGATTTTGTAAACTTTCCCCACTTCCAGGAGCCTCAGCTGCGGGTATTGACATAATAGCTGGGGCTCCCTCCTCCACCTCCCCCTGTCACCGGGCCAGTAGGAGAGAGGACCGGAGCCTCGCGCATGCGCAGTAGGGTTCCCGGCGTGAAGCCGAAAGGCTGCGCTGCAGGGTTCCCTTACTCGCAATGGAGATGGCAGCACCCAAAAGTTGATGGAAATCAGCTGCGGTGCCGATATCGCTGGACTCCAGGACAGGTAAGTGTCCGATTATTAAAAATCAGCAGCTGCAGTATGTGCAGTATGTTCACTCATTAAGTGGTTAATGAGTGAAATAAGTATTTGATCCCTTTGCACAACATGACTTAGTACTTGGTGTAAAAAACGGTTGTTGGCAATCATAGAGGTCAGACGTTTCTTGTAGTTAGCCACCAGGTTTTCACACATCTCAGGAGGGATTTTGTCCCACTCCTCTTTCCAGATCCTCTCCAAGTCATTAAGGTTTTGGGGCTGACGTTTGGTAACTCAAACCTTCAGCTCCCTCTACATATTTTCTATGGGATTAAGGTCTGGAGACTGGCTAGGCTACTCCAGGACCTTAATGTGCTTATTCTTGAGCCACTCCTTTGTTGCCTTGGCTGTGTGTTTTGGGTCATTGTCATGCTGGAATACCCATTCACGACCCATTGTCAATGCCCTGGAAAAGGGATGGAGGTTCTCACCCAAGATTTGATGGTACATGGCCCATCATCCCTTTCATGCAGTGAAGTTGTCCTGTCCCCTTTAGCAGAAAAACACCCCCAAAGTATAATGTTTCCACCTCCATGTTTGACAGTGGGGATGGTGTTCTTAGGGTCATAGGCAACATTCCTCCTCCTCCAAACACATCTGATCACAACACTTTCACCCAGTTCTCCTCAGAATCATTCAGATGTTCATTAACAAACTTCAGACAGGCCTGTACATGTGCTTTCTTGAGCAGGGGGACCTTGCGGGCGCTGTAGGATTTCAGTCCTTCACTGCGTAGTGTGTTACCAAATGTTTTCTTGGTGACTATGGTCACAGCTGCCTTCAGATCATTGACAAGCTTCTCCTGTGTAGTTCTGGGCTGATTACTCACCGTTTCCTGTTTATTGAAACTCAACAAGATGAGATCTTGCATGGAGCCCCAGACCGAGGGGGCTCACCAAGCTGCTTGGAGATGGTCTTGAAGCCCATTCCAGTCTTGTGTAGGGCTACAATCTTGTCCCTGACATCCTTAGACAGCTTTTTGGTCTTGGCCATGGTGGAGAGATTGGAATCTGGTCGATTGCTTCTGTGGACAGGTGTTTTTTATACGGGTAACAAGCTGATATTAGGAGCACTCCCTTTAAGAGAGTGCTCCTAATATCAGCTTGTTACCTGTTTAGAAGACACCTGGGAGCCAAAAATCTTGCTGATTAATAGGGGATCAAATACTTATTTCACTCATTAAAATGCAAATCAATTTATAACTATTTTGAAATGCGGTTTTCTGGATTTTTTTGTTATTATTCTCTCTCTCACTGAAGGAGGATAGGGGAGAAGAATATATTGTGCCAAAGGTATGGAATGCTCCTTTTTCCTTGTCTCTCTCTCTGGTCCTAGGTTTAGGTCCCCATTTTATGGCTTTAAGGAACCCTCCTGAACTCCGCGCTTGCCTTCAGAGAGAAGGCGGAGAGAAGGTGGGACAGGGAGTTGGGTAAAAGAGGAAGAGAAGAGACAAAATTACAACATTAAATTTTTTAACATATAATGTAAGAGGGCTAAACACTCCAAATAAAAGACATAAGGTTCTAAAAGAAATGAAACGGTACTCAGCAAGTATAACATTTCCACAGAAAACACATTTAGTATTAGATTCAAATGTAAAGTTATACTCTAAGTTCTATCCAACATGGTACTACGGAGATTCCCCCACCAGAAGAGCAAAGGGTGTTCCAATAGGATTAGTAAAAGAAGTAAGGTTCTCATTAGAAGAGAGGAAGGTGGACCCAGAAGAACGGTTTATATTCTTGAAAGGAAAGTTACAGGAAATGGAGTGTACATTGGTGAATATATACTGCCCTAATAGAAATCAAAAAGATCACGTAAAAGAAATCCTGGGAAAATTAATGGGATTTAAAAAAGGCCATTTGATTCTGGCAGGAGATTTGAACTTTTGTATGGATCCACAGATGGATAGTATGTTATGTGCACTGGGGACTGGACACTACCAACTAAGGAAAGTAAAGAGTAAAATACACCAATGTCAATTGGTGGATATATGGAGGGTACAACAACCACGGGAAAGAAACTACTGGTTCCACTCACCAGTGCACAGGATGTACTCTACGTTGGCTTCTATTATAGTGGAGCACAGATTGTTAGAACTGGTTGTAAAATAATCTATAGAAATAAATTACAATATCGGATCATGCACCTGTAATGGTGAAACTGAAGTTCACAAGTGTCCAGAATAAGATGAGTACCTGGAGGTTAAATGAGGAACTGATATATGATATAGAAGTAGGAGAAAATATGAAAAATGAATTGGAAAAACACTTCCTATTCAACAAAACCTCAGGGATATCAGAGGCCACGATATGGGAAGCACATAAGGCCTATGTCAGAGGAGTGCTGATCTTTATAGGAGCCAGGAAAAAGAAAGAGAGGAAGAGTAATATGGAAAGGCTTACAAAAGAAATCTACGAGTTAGAACAGATACATAAAACAAAGGTAGATCTGGAGACACAGCAAGTGCTGGCTATAAAAAGGGACGAACTGAAAGATATAATGGAACAAGAGACACTTTAATAGAGTGGCCAAGGACAGATACCAATGGGGAATTAAACCATAAAAAATAAATAAACTATATTGAAAAAAATGAAGAACAACAAAGGGGAAATGGTCCATACAACAAAAGAAGTAGCTAGGGTTTTCCAAGGTTACTATAGCACACTATACTCATTGAGGAAAAAAGGTACACAGGAAGTGGAGTTAAAAAGAAAACAAAAATACAAGAATATTTAAAGGAAGCAAACCTACCAAAAATATCAGTAGAAAAACTGCAAGCTCTTGAAGACCCAATAACACAAGATGAGATAAGAGCACCAATCAAAAGTACAGCGACAGGGAAAAGCCCAGGACCGGACGGGTTCACGATCCGATATTACTGTACAAAAAATTTAGTGAACAACTACTACCAAAAATGCGTGCATATATGAATAGATTAAGATAAGGGGAGGAGATGAGGAGGGAGTATCTATTGGCACACATTACAGTGATACCCAAAGAGGGAAAAGATAACATATAAAATTGTTCGCAAAGATCCTTGCCACAAGACTGAAAGAGCTGAGGCCCAGCCTGATCTATGTAGATCAGATGAGGTTTATCCCAGGTAGGGAAGGAAAAGATAATGGGATAAGAACGTTATTGCTATTGCACAAAACAAAGGGTGGAAAGCCCCTAGCTCTATTCCTGTCAATAGACACCGAAAAGGCTTTTGACAGGGTAGACCGGGGATTCATGATGGTCACAATAGAGAATGTGGTGATAGGCCCCAAAATGGCCCAGTGGATTGAAACCCTATATAATCAGCCTACTGCATCAGTGAAGGTCAACGGGAGTGTCTCTCCACGCTTTGAAATGTTCAATGGAATTAGACATGGATGTCCACTCTCACCCCTCCTGTATGTCTTGTCGTTGGAACCGTTACTGGCTACCATACGAAATAGCGTAGACATAGGAGGGGTGAAGATTGGAGATGGGGATTGAGGAACATAAAGCAGCGGCATAAGTCGATAATGGCCTGTTTTATATATCCAAACCTAGAACAACACTACCACATTTAATAAAAGAGTTAAAAAAGTATGGAGAACTTTGCTAACCTGAAGATCAACCCTGTTAGGTCGGAAATCTTAAATATAAGTATAAATAAGGAATAAGTGACAGCCCTAAAAAGGGAGTTCCCATTTACATGGGGGGAAAAAGATCTAAAATACCTGGGGGGTAAAATTAACACCCTCACTAGGGAATCTATATAAAGCAAACCCATTACTTAATGAAATAAAAACAGAAAATTAAAAAAATATCAACATGACCATTCTCATGGGAAGGACGAATGAATATGGTAAAGATGGCTATGCTCCCAAAAATCCTGTACAAATTTGAAATGATGCCAGTTGCACATCCACAGACATTTTTTAAAATATTAAAAACAATGATGCTAAAGTTTATATGGCAGAAAAAGAAACCTAGAGTTCAGTTCTCGATGATAAGTAAAATTAGCAAACAGTACCACCACCGCCCTTCCCCCCGTCGGTCCGTTGGACGGTCAGTTGTTTAGTCGGTCAGCGGGCGGGACTGGTGCA
Source organism: Lithobates clamitans (assembly GCA_037952925.1). Lineage (NCBI taxonomy): Eukaryota > Metazoa > Chordata > Amphibia > Anura > Ranidae > Lithobates > Lithobates clamitans. The sequence goes on from JBBGZY010000309.1 coordinate 547,609, forward strand.
CTTACTATGTGGTGCTTCTCCTGGGCTTTCGGTGGCTCTCCCGTTCTCCTGCTTTTCACGGGAGACGGCTCTGGCTTCCGTTTCCTCCCTCCTTCTCGGCGGCCAATTGAGAGTCTTATCTTTTCAGCCAATCAGAAAAGGGGTCTAACACCTGCTTCTGATTGGCTGGATTGAGGATCAGTGTTACAACAGCGAATATTCATTTGCTGTTGAAATACCTGGGTGGGCTCATGGCGCATTGCTCTGCACCACGAGCCCACATATTTTGAAGCCTATTAGAGCCTATGGCTCTGATCAGGTGCTTCAAAAAAACACCCTCCGCCGCTTTAATTCAGGCGCCCTGAAAGGGGCCGGACGCCTGAATAGGGGGTGGCAGTGGTGGCCGTGGATAGATTCATGCTATGCATTGCTGGGCACTTGTGAGTCTGCATTTCTGAGCACAGGTGAAGCTGTATTCCTAGGCACTGGTGTGCCCAGCAATGCAGCTACACCTGTGCCCAGCAATGCTGCCTCACCTGTGCCCAGCAATGCAGTCTCACCTGTGCCCAGGAATGCAGCCTCACGGGTGCCTAGGAATACAGCTTCACCTGTGCCCAGGAACGCAGCCTCACCAGTGCCCAGCAATGCAGCACCACCTGTGCCCAAGAATGCAGCCTCACCTGTGCCCAGGAATTCAGCCTCAAGTGTGCAGGGGATCAGAGAGGTGAAAAGAGCCAGTGTTCTGCCGAAAATGGCCAGATCATCACACAGATCCTGGGCGGGTGCTGAGGCAGAGGGGGGGGGGCGGTCTGCCCCAGGTGCCACACTGGGGGGGGGTCTCCCGCTGTACCAACTTTAATTTGATTTGCCGGACCATCAAACAAGTCCCGCCTCCTGGACGGCTCCTACCTATGATAGACAGCACACATGACCTGGCATTGGACAAGTGTGCTGTCTGTCAAAGGAGAAAACCAGGAGGCAGGACTTGTGTGATGGCAGGCACCCGGCGAATCAAATTAAAGTTGACACAATGGAACCCATTTGTTCAGTGGGGGATCTCTCCCCTGATTACCGCTGAGCAAACGGATGACATGTCTGTGTCCGGTCCGCTGATGTAGAGCGGACATGGACACAGCACGCTGCTCTCTATGGGGCTTTTGGATCGAAACGGACCGTCCAATCCGACCCGCCAGACGGATAGGGAATGGATCTCCCATCTGTCTGTTTTTAATGGACCAGACTAGATGGTGGCAGGTGGCAGCGGACACAGGTCTGCTGACATCTACAGCTCCATAAAGGGCAATGGATGGTCTGATCGGGTCTGTATGAAAAACTGACAGGGGGACCTCGTCAGTCCGCCAGTGTGAAAGAGCCTAACACATCTGTGCTGTGTACCCACTCCCCCCCAACTCCCAGCACATCTCTGTACCCCCCTCCACTCCACACTTTCACCCCATGGTCGCTCACCAATCAATGTTGATGACAGTCTGTGGTCAGCATCTGCCCCTGCACCCCAGATCACTTCTGTTGCAGTTCACTATGCAGTGGGGAGAGGTGATGATCGGCAGCTCTGTGGTGTGTGCGGGCGGCGGGATCTCCCTGGGGATTGTAATTCTCTTCCTGAGTGTATACAGTGGAGGGGGGGGGGGGGGCTCTGACCCGGGCATCTATCAGCAAGAGTGTACAAGCAGAGCGACTCACTTGTACACTGAAGAGCGAAACTGATAGATGCCCGGGTCAGTGGCCCCTGCCCTCTCCATTGTACAGACTCAGGAAGAGAACTACAAGTCCCAGGGAAATCCTGACGCCCGCGGACACCACAGAGCTGCCGATCGCCACCTTCCACCTCCCCCCACTGCATAGTCAACTGACAGGCAGAGGTGCAGGGGGAGATGCTGGGTCTTGGGCCCCCCTGCTGCCCCTCCAATCCGGGGACAAATCTGGGGACAGACGGAAATCGGGGACGTCTGGTCACCCTAATTTACAGAAAGGCAAAATGGGAATATAACTCACCACTAATCACACTAGGGGGGACAAATTTTTTTCTACGTGGTAATGAGACACATTTTGGAAATTGGGTAAAAAATGCACAGTTAAAAGATATAATAAAAAAAGAGGAAATAGGATCATATCATAAATTAAAGCACAGAAGAGAACTGATGATATTGGATGAATGGAGCTATTCGCAGTTAAAACATTTTGTGGGAAAGTTTGTTGCAACCAATTAGAGATGGGGAGAACAACTATGTAGTCTACCGATAAAAAAGAAACATGGGGTATCTCAGATCTACCAAGGTCCTCACCCAGTTGGAAGGACTGGGAAAACCCCCATTCATCGAAAAATGGGAAAGGGAATTAGGGTCACGATTAAAAGAGGAACAAATAAGTAAAATACTGGGGGCCGTACATGGTTTTGCAGTGGACATAAATTCAATAGAAATGAACTATAAATGTTTGGCAAGATGGTACAGGTACATGACACCGGATAACGTACAGAAATATCAACCAGGGAAATCCCACCTGTGTTGGAGAGGATGTAATCAAAAAGCCCCACATATGGTGGGCAGGGCCGGATTAACATAGGGGCTATTGGAGTTGCAGCTGCAGGCCCCTCCCTCAATATAGGCCCATGCCAGTGGCTTATCTGTGTTCCTGTCCTGAAGGAAGAGGAGCCCTCTGTGCACACATGGTGGAGACAAGTGTCAGCCGATGCAACCGAGTCCTGTCTCTGCCAATGTCTCCAATCACAGGATCTCTTCCACTCACACAGATCCTCAGTGTCCGGGAACTGCAGGCAGCTGTCTGGGGGAGGGGTGCTGATGTCATCCTAACTAGCAGGAGCCCGGGAAGAAGGACATCTGCAATGCTGATGAGGATAGTAAACTTATTAGGGAGGGAGGATTGTATAGAAACTGGCCTGGGTGGGTGTAATGATTGTGCTAGGGGACAGACTGCTCCCCCCCCCCATGTAATGTGCTCTCTTGTGCTTATTATGTCATGTGCTGTGCCATGAAGTGCCCACTATGTCATATGCAGTGCCCACAATGTCATGTGCAGTTCCTACCATGTAATGTGCAGTGCCCATGATTCCATGTGCATTGCCCACCATGTAATGTGCTATTTCATGCAGTGTCCACCATGTAATGTGTTGTGCCCACCATGTAATGTGCTGTGCCATGCAGTGCCCACCATGTCATGTGCTGTGCCCACAATATCATGTGCTGTAACATGAAGTGCCCACCATGTCGTACAGTGCCCACCGTGTAAATTGCTGTGCAGTGCCCACCATGTCATTTTCTGTGCTGTGCCCACCATGTCATGTGCTGCGCCATGCAGTGCCTACCATGTAATGTGCTGTACACACCATGTCATGTGCTGTGCATTGCCCACCATGTCATGTGCCATGCAGTACTCACAATGGAACATGCTGTGCAGTGCCCACCATTTAGTGTCCTGTGCCCACCATGTAATGTGCTGTGTCGTGCAGTGTCCACCATGTCAAGTGCAGTGCCCAACATGTCATGCTCTGTGCCATGCAGTGCCCACCATGTCATGTGGTGTCATGCAGTGCCCACCATGTCATGTGCAGTACCCAGTATATAATATGCTGTGCCAACCATATAATGTGCTGTGCTGTGCAGTGCCCACTTGTAATGTGCAGTGCCCACCAGGTAATGTGCTCAGCTGTGCCCGCCATCTCACGTGGTGTCCCCACCATTTAAGGTGCTGTGCTCACCATGTGCATGTGCTTTGTTGTGCAGTGCCAACCATGTCATGTGCTGTGCCCACCATATCATGTGCTGTGACCACCACATAATGTGCTGTATTGTGCAATGCCAACCATGTAATGTCCTGTGCCCACCATGTGCTGTGCCATGGTCACCATTGAATGTGCCGTGCAGTGCCCACTGTCATGTATTGTGCCCACCATGTAATACAATGTGCTTTGCCCATCATGTAATGTGCTGTATTCATGTATCCACCATGTAATGTGCTGTGCTTTGCCCCCCCCCATGTAACATACTATGCTGTGCCCCCCACAGACTCTCTCTCTCACCCCCTCTTTCATCCCGTTCTCTCTCTCTCTCACCCCTTTCACCCCCCTTCTCTCTCTCTCACCCCCTCTATCCTACCACCCTCTCTCTCTTTCACCCTCTCTCTCTATTCCCCTTTTTCTTACCCCCTTTCTCTTTTGTCCCCACTCTCTCACCCCCCCCCCTTCATCCCCTCTCTTTCAACCTTTCAACCCCCCCCCCCCCCCCCTCTCAACCCCTCTCTCTCTTTAATTTAATTTGTTTTAATAAAAAATGTTTGAATTTAATTTTATTTACCGTATTTATCGGCGTATAACACGCACTTTTTTCCCCTTAAAATAAGGGGAAAATCGTGGGTGCGTGTTATACGCCGATCCCTGCTATTTTGTGATCTGTCGGAGCGATCGCTGCGATCGCCGCCGACATTCACATAGCTTGTATTTTTAAACATGGCGCCGCGGAGTTCGGAGGGACTCGGCGGCGCTCGTTCAGCTGACACAGTGACTGGGCGGAGCCGGGCGGAGCCGGGCGGAGCCGAGATACACATAGCCGAGGGTTCTCGGCTTTTCTCAGCGCCGTTCACAGTCACGCCCAGTCCCGCCATTGGACTTGTGTGATGCCCATCATAGGGACTGGGCGTGACTGTGAACGGCGCCGAGAATAGCCGAGAACCCTCGGCTATGTGTATCTCGGCTCCGCCCAGTCACTGTGTCCTCGGCGGTGCTCGTTCAGCTGAACGAGCGCCGCCGAGACCCTCCGAACTCCGCGGCGCCATGTTTAAAAATACAAACTAAACGTTTGTATGTCGGCGGGGACAAGGCTGCACTGGGGACAAGGCTGCACTGGGGACAAGGCTGCACTGGGGACAAAGCTGCACTGGGGACAAGGCTGCACTGGGGACAAGGCTGCACTGGGGACAAGGCTGCACTGGGGCAAAGCTGCACTGACAAGGCTGCACTGGGGCAAAGCTGCACTGACAAGGCTGCACTGGGGCAAAGCTGCACTGACAAGGCTGCACTGGGGCAAAGCTGCACTGACAAGGCTGCACTGGACACTGGGGAAAGGCTGCAGATGAACACTGATGAGGCTGCATTGATGGGCATTTAAATGTAAGTTTTTTTCCTTAAACTTCCCTCCTAAAAGTTTTTTTCCTTAAAATTCCCTCCTAAACTTTGGGTGCGTGTTATACGCGGGCGCGTGTTATACGCCGATAAATACGGTACTTTCATAAAAAGGCCCACCAAAATCCTCAGCACCAGGCCCATAATGCTCTTAATCTGGCCCTGATGGTGGGAGTGCCCGAAGATAAGGGAATACTGGCACAAGATACAACAGTATGTGGGGGAGATTATGGGGCCAGAGATTCCGGATGACCCATGGTTTTGTTTATTCCACAATGTAAACATTACAAAAAAACAATACAAGAATACAGTTATGCCACATTTAAGAAACGCAACAAAAGGGATAATACCAAGAAAATGGTTAGACCCGGAGAGACCCACAGTTAGGGATTGGTTCAACAGAATAGAATATACATATAATATTGAATATTTGTATAGCAGGGAAGAGTGTTGGGCAGAAAGATTCACCAGTATATGGGAAAAGTGGATAGAGAAATGGGAGCGATTGGCACAAATAGGATAATAGAGGAGGGAAGAGGTTGGGGGTGGGAAATGGGGTGAATGGGGAAATGTATATTTTCAGGTTAATGTGTTATTTGAACTATATATTTTTTATATGGAAAATTAAATAAACTTTATAAAATAAAGAAGCTGATTGGCTAATATGCTCAGCTGCAACAGATTCCAAGTGCTCCAGTTTTAGTAAATCAACCCCAGTGTGCACAATAACCAGTGAATAGCACATCAAAAAGAGCACTTAAAGCGGAGTTCCACCCAAAAGTGGAAGTTCCGCTTTAAGGACTCCTCAACCCCTTACAAGCCACATTTGGCATGTAATGTTTTTTATTTTGGGGGGGGGGGGGGAGTGGGTACCCAGCTCCCACTTCCACTCAGGCCCCCTAGGCGACTCGAGCAGAAGTTCCCCTCTCCCCCCCTGCAATCTTCTGGGACACGTCACAGGTCCCAGAAGATTGCCCGGCCATTAAGGAGGCACAGTGCGACTCGCACATGCGCTGTGCGCACCTGGCCATGAAACCACAAGCTGTCACAGCCAGGTGCCCACACTTGTGATGCCGGCACCAGGGAGAGGCGAGGGAGAGGAGGGAAGGTTCGGGCGACTGGACCGTGGGACTGGTGAGTGTTTAGTTAAAGTCAGCAGCTACACTTTTTGTAGTTGCTGATTTTTAATAAACATAAAAACGACTGGAACACCGCTTTAAGAGACTTTGTATTGTACCTGGACACATGAACAATGTAATAGTGACACAAATGATATGATATTTTGTCAAAGGAGCAGCGCTACATCAAAGTCAAAGTCACTTCAAAGTAGCGCAGGCACCTTTTCAAAACGTGAAAACATATAGGGTAATACTGCGCTAGAGTTTCAAGTATATATATATAGCTGCAACAAAAACTATCAAATATCTCTATAGTGCAAAAGTATGTATACAAATAAGTTGCGCTTATATCATAAGTGATCCTGTGTAACAAATGAAAAAACGCAAAAGTGCACTATTGCAATGAAAAACAAATTGTAAGTGAACAAAACGTGAATAAAATCTGTATATGGAAGTCTATATGAAAAACTCTTCATTAACAGAAATAAAAATAATAATAACTGAGTCCGTGGCAGAAACAAAAATTGATCTGTGTGAGTCCAAAAAGTGTAAAAAAAAGTCCAAGAATCCTTCAACCTTCACCCAAGAAGAGAAAGAGGATGAGACAGGAAGAGGGGGAGGGAGATCCTTAGATCAAAAGACCAAAACCCACTCGGTGTGGGGACCCTTGCCCGAACTGGTGGACCCCCTAAAGAGAAAGGTCTAATGCGCCAGCAGATTTAGCCCTCTGCAGGGTCTAACGAGCCTCCGTCTTCTTGTAGCACTCCAAACGCAGCAGGAAAATCTTCCGCTGTGTCCTGATTGGGAATGAAGAGTCCAGTCTGTGGGACGCACAAGTCACAAGTGCGAAGGGACAGAACACACTTCAATAGTGTAATAAAGTTTAAAAATCAATAGCCTTTATTGCTAAAAAAGAGCAGACATAACCGCATACAACATAAAAACAGCCGACAAGCTGGAAAATATCTAGAAATTACACATACTGTATTTAAGGAAGAAAAAAAAATTTAAAAAAATGTTCTTCCTTAAATATATGTAATTTCTAGATATTTTTCAGATATCTTTGTGAAGCATTAAAGCGATCGGAGCGGGTTGTGGTGACATACATAGCCCAATCTCCCTTGAATAGATTGCCATTAAGTTCCCTTCTTTTAAGTGACTCCTCATTGGTTCCGTTTATCTGATCGAGGCTTGGTGTTTTTCTGTTTAAGATATGCACATTCGTTATTTACAATATGGCGTCTGGATGAAAACGAGGTCTGGTTGTCCATAGATGAGATAAAAGGTGATGGCTCAGCGCATCACCAGTGCCCCAGGAAGACGTCACGTATGACGAAACATGTAGGGCGGTGCTACGCGCTGACGTCATTATGCCCCACGTGACCCCGATGTATGGGTGTTCGCTGTTTTTTTAAGCTTGTCGGCTGTTTTTATGTTGTATGCTGCTAGTCCACTCTCCTTTAGCAATAAAGGCTATTGATTTTTAAACTTTATTACACTATTGGAGTGTGTTCTGTCCCTTCGCACTGGTGACTTGTGTCATAGTGCGTTCCACAGACCAGACTCTTCATTCCCAATCAAGACACCGCGGAAGATTTTCCTGCTGCGTTTGGAGTGCTACAAGAAGACGGAGGCTCGTTAGACCCTGCAGAGGGCTAAATCTTGCTCTTTAGGGGGTCCACCAGTTCGGGCAAGGGTCCCCACACACCGAATGGGTTTTGGTCTTTTGATCTAATGCTGGCAATACACTATACGAAAAATCGGCCGAAAAATCGTTCGTATAGACACTTTGTTCGTTTTTCGGCAAGTTAATGGGCACAAATCGATAATCGTTTGTGACGTTTATGTTGGAAAAAAACGAACGGGAAGATTTCTGCCGAACGTACGATAAAATTGCAAGGTTAATGTGTTTCCTGTACGAACTGTCTGCACTAGGTATATGTAAAAAAACAAACAAAAAATTATTTATTCATGTCCACTGAACAATTTATCGGTCATTACATGATGGCACGATCGTTTGCAGTCACGGTCGAACGTTCGTTTTTCGAAAATGTGTTCGGCCGATTTTCTGTATAGTGTATGGCCAGCATAAGGATCTTCCTCCCCCTGCTCCTGTCTCATCCTCTTTCTCTTCTTGGGTGAAGGTTGAAGAATTTGAAGAATTCTTGGACTTTTTTTCACTTTTTGGACTCACATTGGCAATTTTTGTTTCTGTTACAGACTCAATTATTATTATTTTTATTTCTGTTAATGAAGAGTTTTTCATATAGACTTCCATATACAGATTTTATTCATTTTTTGTTCACTTACAATTTGTTTTTCATTGCAATAGTGCACTTTTGTGTTTTTTCATTTGTTACACAGGATCACTTATGTTATAAGCGCAATTTATTTGTATACATACTTTTTCAAAATTGCTGCAACTTTAGGTCGCACGATTTGAACGGGTGCCATTGAAAAAAATGGGCTGCCACTTGTCATATGACTTTGAGGCTGGGTTCACACTATTGAGAATTGGATACAGGTTTCCCCGCATCCAATTCGCATGTCAAGAGATTGTAACTAGCTCTCTATGGAGCTGGTTCACACATCTCCGGAGCGGCTGCACAGGAGTCCTGTGCGTCTTCTGGGCCCTTTTAGGTCCGAATTCAGCTAATAATTTGTACCGAATTCGGACCTGAAATTGTGAACAGGGACACACCAGATCCCTGCTTTGAGCCGCTCCGTACGGCAGTGTAAACCCAGCCTGAAGTCACACAACGGTGAATGGAGCCCAAATGGCTCCTGTAACCCACTAGCCCAAAATAATGGAGCTTACAATCAAATGTTCCTTTATCCCCAGAAAAATACACATTTTTTTACGAGGAAGCCAATAAACCTACCACATTTTTTTTTGTTTGGGTTTGTGTGAGCAAATCAGAGCACCTCGGGGAAACCAACACTTTAGAGCAGGGGTCTCAAAACTGGGGCATGATGGGACGATGACGTCACAAGGGGCGTGGTCTCCAACTTACGTCATCAGGTGGCCCTGCCCCATGCCAATTTAAGTCATTGCACACGACGGACCCAGCATTACATCGGGAGATCGCGTCGAGTCAACATTGGAAGAAGAGCAGAGGAAGAAGACCCTGCAAAACAGCAGAAGATAGCGGAGAGAGAGGACAACGCAGAGAGGAGAAGAGGAGAGGGTAAAACACGTTGCCAGAAGCTGCCTTAATAAAATACTTTAAAAACCTGTGTAGTGTGTTTTTTTTTTTTTTTTTTACACAATTTTTGTTTTCGGTGAATGGGTAGGGGTACAATGTACCCCATACTCATTTACCTAGGGTGGGGCGCTGGGATCTGGGGGCCCCCTTGTTAACCACTTCAAGACTGGGCCTCTTTTTTAGATGTGGTGTTTACAAGTTAAAAACATTTTTTTTTGCTAGAAAATAACTTAGAAACCCCAAACAATCTACATTTTTTTTCTAACATCCTAGAGAATAAAATGGCGGTTGTTACAATACTTTCTGTGATACCAGGCGCTCGCCACTGTGCTCTACACCTGTGTAAGGTAGGAGAGTTCTACTTACACAGTGTGTGTTTTTGTGTTCATGGGGTGGGGTGCATGGGGGGCAGAGGACACTATGGGGGGCAGGGGACAGAGGACACTATGGGGGCAGAGGACAGAGGACACTATGGGGGCAGAGGACAGAGGACACTATGGGGACAGAGGACACTATGGGGACAGAGGACAAATGACACTATGGGGACAGAGGACAAAGGACACTATGAGGGCAGAGGACACTATGGGGGCAGAGGACACTATGGGGACAGAGGACACTATGGGAACAGAGGACAGAGGACACTATGGGGACAGAGGACACTATGGGGACAGAGGACAGAGGACACTATGGGGACAAAGGACACTATGGGGACAGAGGACACTATGGGGACAGAGGACAAAGGACACTATGAGGGCAGAAGACACTATGGGGGGCAGAGGACACTATGGGGGCAGAGGACACTATGGGGACAGAGGACAAAGGACACTATGAGGGCAGAGGACACTATGGGGGGCAGAGGACACTATGGGGGCAGAGGACACTATGGGGACAGAGGACACTATGGGGACAGAGGACAGAGGACACTATGGGGGCAGAGGACACTATGGGGGGCAGAGGACACTATGGGGACAGAGGACACTATGGGGACAGAGGACAAAGGACACTATGAGGGCAGAGGACACTATGGGGGGCAGAGGACACTATGGGGGCAGAGGACACTATGAGGGCAGAGGACACTATGGGGGGCAGAGGACACTATGGGGATCACTTATGTTATAAGCGCAATTTATTTGTATACATACTTTTTCAAAATTGCTGCAACTTTAGGTCGCACGATTTGAACGGGTGCCATTGAAAAAAATGGGCTGCCACTTGTCATATGACTTTGAGGCTGGGTTCACACTATTGAGAATTGGATACAGGTTTCCCCGTATCCAATTCGCATGTCAAGAGATTGTAACTAGCTCTCTATGGAGCTGGTTCACACATCTCCGGAGCGGCTGCACAGGAGTCCTGTGCGTCTTCTGGGCCCTTTTAGGTCCGAATTCAGCTAATAATTTGTACCGAATTCGGACCTGAAATTGTGAACAGGGACACACCAGATCCCTGCTTTGAGCCGCTCCGTACGGCAGTGTAAACCCAGCCTGAAGTCACACAACGGTGAATGGAGCCCAAATGGCTCCTGTAACCCACTAGCCCAAAATAATGGAGCTTACAATCAAATGTTCCTTTATCCCCAGAAAAATACACATTTTTTTACGAGGAAGCCAATAAACCTACCACATTTTTTTTTGTTTGGGTTTGTGTGAGCAAATCAGAGCACCTCGGGGAAACCAACACTTTGGAGCAGGGGTCTCAAAACTGGGGCATGATGGGACGATGACGTCACAAGGGGCGTGGTCTCCAACTTACGTCATCAGGTGGCCCTGCCCCATGCCAATTTAAGTCATTGCACACGACGGACCCAGCATTACATCGGGAGATTGCGTCGAGTCAACATTGGAAGAAGAGCAGAGGAAGAAGACCCTGCAAAACAGCAGAAGATAGCGGAGAGAGAGGACAACGCAGAGAGGAGAAGAGGAGAGGGTAAAACACATTGCCAGAAGCTGCCTTAATAAAATACTTTAAAAACCTGTGTAGTGTGTTTTTTTTTTTTTTTTTACACAATTTTTGTTTTCGGTGAATGGGTAGGGGTACAATGTACCCCATACTCATTTACCTAGGGTGGGGGGCTGGGATCTGGGGGCCCCCTTGTTAACCACTTCAAGACTGGGCCTCTTTTTTAGATGTGGTGTTTACAAGTTAAAAACATTTTTTTTTTGCTAGAAAATAACTTAGAAACCCCAAACAATCTACATTTTTTTCTAACATCCTAGAGAATAAAATGGCGGTTGTTACAATACTTTCTGTCACACTGTATTTGCGCAGTGGTCTTACAAGTCCACTTTTTTTTTTAAAAAGTAAATTGATACCCAACATGTCAAGCTTCAAAATTGCGCCCACTCGTGGAATGGCGACAAACTTTTACCGTTACAAATCTCCATAGGCGACATTTAAAAAATTCTAACGGTTGCATGTTTTGTGTTACATAGGAGGTCTAGGGCTAGAATTATTGCTCTTACTCTAACGATCGCGGTGATACCTCACATGTGTGGTTTGAACACCGTTTTCATATGCAGGCGCTACTCACGTATACGTTTGCTTCTGCACGCGAGCTCGGCGGGACGGGGCGCGTTTTACTATTTTTTTTTTTCCTTATTTATTTTACCTTTTACTTTTTATTTTTACACTGTTTAAAAAAAAAGTGTTGCTTTTATTCCTATTGCAAGGAATGTAAACATCCCTTGTAATAGAAAAAAAGCATGACAGGACCTCTTAAATATGAGATCTGGGGTCAAAAAGACCTCAGATCTCATATTTACACTAAAATGCAATAAAAAAATAAATAAAAATTATCATTTATAAAAATAAACAAAACAAAGTGGCCCTTTAAGAGCTATGGGCGGAAGTGATGTTTTGACGTTGCTTCCGCCCTGCAGTGTCATGGAGACGGGTGGGGGCCATCTTCCCCTCACTCAGCTCTATGTCAGCCCAGGGGACAGACGCGATCACCTCCGTCGCTACTGATGGCTCAGATAAAAGTGATCTTGCGGCGAATCCACTGCAGAGACCACTTTTATCTTGTACCGGACCGCCGGCCGAACACGGGGATACCGGGGTTATGGCAGCTAGCTGCTGCCATAACAATCATATCTGTCCCCAAAGTAGGGATGTGCATCGGCGTGCGGCGGTCCGGAAGTGGTTAAAGGGGGCTTCCAGATTCTGATAAGTCCCCGCCCGCAAACCCCGACAACCACCGTGGCAAGGGTCGTTGGGAAGAGGCCCCCCCCGCCCCAAAGCACCAACCTCCCCATGTTGAGGCCATGTTGCCTGGTATGGTGCAGGGTGGGGGGGTGCATAGGGAACCATTGATTTTGAATAGAGACAGAGAAACCCCGGACGAGGCTTAACGCTGTGTATACAGCGTTAAGCCTCGTTAAATCACGTTTAACACCTTTTACCAGCGTCTGGCGTTTTATCGCTGGAGCCTCAGAACGCACTGGTCCTGGGTTTTTTTTGGAGCTTAAAAATGTGTCTTGCATACACACGGCCACACAACTGTTGGCCAACAATTATGAAAATAGTGATGTACTACGTGGTTTTTTAGCTCTTTAGCGCCACCCTTTGAGCTCCTTCTGCTAATTTTGTGTTAGTAGAAGTTTGGAGAGTGTTGATTCGCGCTTTTCTTTTCACGATTTTCATTTCGTGCTTTTCAGTTCGTTTCTGAACGGCCGTTCGTCAGCCAGACATGTTGTGGAATCGGAGGAGATAACGTGTTATTTATTATTGGCCTTGGAGTTATTGCTTTGACATTATTTTTTTGGTTGAATAATGATTTGATTTGGTATATTTTCTATATTTTTGGATGCATAGAATGCACTTTTTGGTTAAGTTCTATTGGCAGATAGCATGTCTAATTTTATTTGTTTTCTTTTTTTAATGCACAATAAAAAAAAATGGGAAGAATAATATTTGGCTATGTGTTTTACTTCAAATGACAGTTTGGGAGGAGGCAGTTATATTTTATAAAAAAAAAAATATATAAAAAATGTAAAATTGACAAGGGACACCAACATAGTTGTCCGACGACAATTGTCCGATGGAGCGTACAAACGGTTGGATTTTCCGCCAACAGCCTGTCATCCAACATTTCCCGTCGGAAAGTCCGATCGTGTGTACGCTGCTATAGGCTAACATGGAGAGGCGTTTTTAAGCTGTGAAAAATGCTCCTGAGGCTATGTTTCCACTAGTGCGACTTTTCATGTGACTTGGGACTGAAAAGTCAGCTGATAACTCGTACCCCATGATTTCCAATGAGTACCGTTCATATCTGTGCGACTTCAAGTCGCAGCAACTTTAAAGTAGTCCATGCACTACTTTGGTCCCACTTTCATGCGATGTGAGGTCCATAGACACAGGCATTGCTTCAGGTTGCAGCAAAAAAATTGCGGTAAAATCGCGGCAAAAAATCACGGCAAAATTGCGCGACTTTGGGGACGCAATAGTGGAAACATAGCCTAAAAGCAGCTGCAAAAACGTCTGTGGGCATGAGGCCTTACTTTTCATAACTAAATAGAACAAATAAATCATAAAAAAAAGCAGATACATTTTGATTTCACTATTTCTTAAATAAGACTAGTAGGAAAATGTCTGCATTTGGGCTGGGGGCTGTATCATGAAAACTGAACAGAAAGGCCGTTAACGTTAAAGTTGGTTGTAAGCTGTATAAGCTGATTGTGCAGAGAACACACACATCAAAGGTCATAGACTGACACCTCCCTATGCAGGTAGAATTCTATGACTTTGCTGGGCGTGGCGGAGGCACCTGGCCAGACATGAGATAAGGCCTCCTGCCTAGAGGATAAACCCTATGGGCAATTTACAGGAGCTTTCAGAATGGCTTAACATTTCATGTGAGCTTGGTGATTGTGCGTTCCCACATTTTAATTAATTAAAGCATTTCATACAGAACTGACAGCCAGAAAATGCTCTAAGAGCCAAAATGTAATTATTAGGCTATACAGTATCTCACAAAAGTGAGTACACCCCTCATATTTTTGTAAATATTTTATTCTATCTTTTCATGTGACAACACTGAAGAAATGACACTTTGCTACAATGTAAAGTAGTGAGTGTACAGCTTGTTGATGTAAAAAGTTCAGCAATTCCCACCTCCATCCAGCCCTGAGATACCAGGCGCTCGCCACTGTGCTCTACACCTGTGTAAGGTAGGAGAGTTCTACTTACACAGTGTGTGTTTTTGTGTCCATGGGGTGGGGTGCATGGGGGGGCCGCAGAGGACACTATGGGGGACAGAGGAAACTATGGGGGCAGAGGACAGAGGACACTATGGGGGCAGAGGACAGAGGACACTATGGGGACAGAGGACACTATGGGGACAGAGGACACTATGGGGACAGAGGACAAAGGACACTATGAGGGCAGAGGACACTATGGGGGCAGAGGACACTATGGGGGCAGAGGACAGAGGACACTATGGGGACAGAGGACAGAGGTCACTATGGGGGCAGAGGACAGAGGACACTATGGGGGCAGAGGACAGAGGACACTATGGGGAAAGAGGACACTATGGGGACAGAGGACACTATGGGGACAGAGGACACTATGGGGACAGAGGACAAAGGACACTATGAGGGCAGAGGACACTATGGGGGCAGAGGACACTATGGGGGCAGAGGACAGAGGACACTATGGGGGCAGAGGACAGAGGACACTATGGGGGCAGAGGACAGAGGACACTATGGGGACAGAGGACACTATGGGGACAGAGGACACTATGGGGACAGAGGACAAAGGACACTATGAGGGCAGAGGACACTATGGGGGCAGAGGACACTATGGGGGCAGAGGACAGAGGACACTATGGGGACAGAGGACAGAGGTCACTATGGGGACAGAGGACAAAGGACACTATGAGGGCAGAGGACAGAGGACACTATGGGGACAGAGGACAAAGGACGGTATGAGGGCAGAGGACACTATGGGGGCAGGGGACAGAGGACACTATGGGGACAGAGGACAAAGGACACTATGAGGGCAGAGGACACTATGGGGGCAGGGGACAGAGGACACTATGGGGACAGAGGACACTATGGGGACAAAGGACAAAGGACACTATGGGGGCAGAGGACAGAGGACACTATGGGGACAGAGGACAAAGGACACTATGAGGGCAGAGGACACTATGGGGGCAGGGGACACTATGGGGACAAAGGACAAAGGACACTATGGGGGCAGAGGACACTATGGGGACAAAGGACACTATGGGGGCAGAGGACAGAGGACACTATGGGGACCGAGGACAAAGGACACTATAAGGGCAGAGGACACTATGGGGGCAGAAGACAGAGGGCACTATGGGGACAGAGGACACTATGGGGACAGAGGACAAAGGACACTATGGGGGCAGAGGACAGAGGACACTACGGGGGCAGAGGACACTATGCCAGAGGATCCTAGCAACCAATCATCAGCCTGTTGATGTAAAAAGTTCAGCAATTCCCACCTCCATCCATCCCTGTGATACCAGGCGCTCGCCGCTGTGCTCTACACCTGTGTAAGGTAGGAGAGTTCTACTTACACAGTGTGTATTTTTGTGTCCATGGGGTGGGTTGCATGGGGGACAGAGGGCACTATGGGGGCAGAGGACAGAGGACACTATGGGGACAGAGTACACTATGGGGGCAGAGGACAGAGGACACCATGGGGGCAGAGGACACTATGGGGGCAGAGGACACTTTGGGGGCAGAGGACAGAGGACACTATGGGGGCAGAGAACAAAGGACACTGTGGGGGCAGAGGACACTATGGGGGGCAGAGGACACTATGGAGGCAGAGGACAGAGGACACTATGGGGGCAGAGGACACTACAGTAGGGGGGGGGGCTCAGGGACCTATTAGGGACCCCATCACCCTGGGGACAGGGACTCCATCTCCCCTGGGGACAGGGATCCCATCACCACTGGGGACGAGGCCCCCATCTCCCCATGGCTTTGTATTAGTGAAGCACCTTAAAGAGGAGCTCCACCTTAAAAAAAATATATATAAAAAAGCAACAGCAGCTACAAATACTGCAGCTGCTGACTTTTAATAAATGGAAACCGAAGCCGATCGATCGCTCGTCTCTCAGCTGCCCCCGCCGCCATCTTCGGTCAGGGAATCAGGAAATGAAGCATTGCGGCTTCACTGTCCGGTTCCCTACTGCGCGTGTGGGAGTTGCGCTGCGCGTCTTTACTGGTCCCCGTTGTGTTCTGGGAACGGTGTGTTTCCCAGAACACAACAGGGGGGGGCGGGCATCTGCGGATATTCTGCGGCTATCTATACCCAGAAGTGGGTGCAGATACCTGTATTAGACAGGTATCTGCACCCCACTCCCCCCTGAAAGGTGCCAATTGCGGCACCGGAGGGGGGGGGGGAATCCGATGAGTGGAAGTTCCACTTTAGCGTGGAGCTGTGCTTTAAAATGAGGTAAACCTGTACTGTTATTATTACTATGTTAGGATTATTATTATCCTAATTTATTAGCAGGTAAATGCGGCCCTCCATGCATTCACAGCCATTAAATCGGGCCTCTTAAGTGGGAAAAGGTTGCTGACCCCTACCCTAAACATAAGTACTACAAGGTGCATTGTCCAGCCTAGTTCAGCCACAGCAGCTCATAGAGTTTGACAGACGGCTGGACAAGGGCTGGACAGGACACCTGTATCCTCCGTCTGCAGCTAAATGCCCAGAATACAGGCAGCAGAATAGTTAATCCAGCTCTGATCACTGGAATATGCAGGTGCAGCAAGATAATTCAGGAGGCTGGCTGATAAGATAGGGAATGCATTTACAGAATTTACACTGATTAGGTCTGATGGCAGGTACCGCAGCTTACAGTAAAGTTGAAGAACTTGGAAATCAGTGAACAGTAGAGCAGTGGATCGGATTGTTAAAGAGACCCTGATACCTTTCCCATTCAGTTTTTTTTTTCTGGCTATAAAAATATATATAAACCCCCCTAGAATTTTACATAATTTCTGAATGCAAAGGCCCTGAACAATATAAAGCTATTAGTTGCAATTATTTATATCACATTATATTTGCACAATTGTTTATCAAATCCATATTTTCAGGAAAAAATACAATAAAATGAACTTTAGTGCACACAAACGCATTTTAAAATCATTGTAAAGCTTCATTAAAAAAAGTAAAAAACATCCTACTTACCTGCTCTGTGCAAAGGTTTTGCACAGAACTGCCCCAAACCTCCTATTCTCGGGTCCCCTGCCAGCGCTCTTCCTATAAGGGCCCACTTGTAAACTCGATCCTGAGCTGTGCGGCCTACATTCCTAGATACAGATAGTGCAGCTCAGCCCACCCCCCCACCTGCTTTCTGCTCACAGGATTTGATTGCCTCTGTGAGCAGAGAGAGCCACTGCAGAAAAGCACAGCGTTGGATCGAATGCCTCAGACGACTTCCTATGACGAAACGCGTAAGGCGTTGCTTGGTATGCACTCAAATCACTTCGGGTTGCGAAATTCCGGCTCGTAGAATGCACGCTGCTCCGGAGCTTACGGTTTACAACCACGATATGCCAGTTATACTTGACTGTGTCAAGCTTTTGCTTTTAAACATTTTTTTTATAATAAACTACCATTC
Source organism: Lithobates clamitans (assembly GCA_037952925.1). Taxonomy (NCBI): domain Eukaryota; kingdom Metazoa; phylum Chordata; class Amphibia; order Anura; family Ranidae; genus Lithobates; species Lithobates clamitans. The sequence goes on from JBBGZY010000309.1 coordinate 565,669, forward strand.
GGATTTACGCTATGAGTGCCATCTCTTTCGTCTATGAGGATATCCCACAGTGAAATGTAGAGGTGATTACAGCAAATCCATTTCATCTGAGGAGGTGAGCCCCTGGAAAGGACTGAGACGTCCAGAATACCCCAGTGTCTGCTAAGCCAAGGAGGAGGTGATCGGTCCGGGAGCTGCCTTAACACTCACTACATGCGGTTTACCCCTGCAGGGGTGCAGGAATCTGGTGAGTGTGGAACTGAAGGGGGAGCACGGATGTCACCTGATTTATTGCACATCTGCAGTCAAATTTAGTCACAAACTATTTTGGAAAGTACAAAAGTCACTGGAAATTTTGTTAAGATTGGACTTCACAATTTGAAAACTTAACAGAAAAATATTTTTCATTTGTATTTTCATTACCTTTATCTTTAATTTAATTTACAATTTTTTTGGGTCCATTTCTATATTCTTTTATATATAGGCAATCCCTATTCATGTGTACCAAAGTTATCACGTATGACTAGGACTTTTGTTAGGATCAGATAGTAAAGCTGATCGGATAAGGGCATCAATATAGCTCAATACACGTATACTGTGCAGCTGCCCCGTGCCTGTGGAATGCCCTACCTGACCCCTTGAGGGCTCCCCAATCCACTGATTGTTTTAAAAAAGGTCATAAAAAAGGACTTTTTGGTTAAATCCCTCACTGGGAGTAGTGATCTATTGGGAAGACCACTTTTCAGGTGACGGAAGTGAATAATACCCACCTGTTGCACACTCACCTGGGAAGAGTGATTCAGTGTGGTGGATCACTCTTCAGGTGACGGGTAGCGCCATTAACCCTATATCTACAACAGATATCAAAAATGTCCAGCCTCAAAACTGCGTGCACTTAAGAAATGGCGAAAAATGATGGTTCCCAAAATGATCAATAGGTGAAGCTATAAATGCTGTTGCAGCTCATCAGTTTGAAGTTAGACATAAATGAGGGAACTAGAATTATTGCTCTCACTCTGGCAAGCATGGTGATATACTGTAAAACATATACAGCATAATTATTTATATACATGAGTGCACTCTACATGTGAATTTACATTTATATTTTTGTGCGCGGGGCGACAGGGGTACTTTATTTTAATATATTATATTTTTTAAACACTTTTTCATTTATTTGAACTTATCTTTATTGTGATCACAAGTAGGCTAACAAGTCCCATATGTGAAAGCATTGGGTAGTTGATAGATACACTTTTTTGGAGACATCATCCTGACAGCATTCGTTGTGGTCCTGTGCTCCCAGGAGAGTCTTGGAACAACCGATGGGGCCACACAGTCACCCCAATCACTGTTACAGAAAAGCCAGAGGAGGCTTCCATAAAACTTCTGCAGCTATGAGTTTCTTTTTACCACTCCAGTCCAGACAGACTTGTCCAATTGCTGACGAGGTGAAAGCTTAACCAGTGATCACCTTATCGGGATCTTAAGAACAGTCGCAGCAAAATACCCAGTGTGGGCCCAGTGTTCAGGCCTAGCGACTGGTCACTAGCATCATGGGTGGAGATCACACCATACACCATGGGTGGAGAAACACCAGAGGAAGAGGGAATGATGTGGGTGTACTGTAAAGGTGAGCATAAGTGTGTTGGAGGGTGGGCTTTAAAGAGACATGCATGAAAAGCAATGTTTGTCCACTATAGAGGAGAACACTCACAGCAATACCATACTTGCCAACAGTCCCGATTTTCCCGGGACAATCCCGATTTTGGGACCCTCGTCCCGATTAAATTCCCGGGATTTTGCTTTTTGTCCTGGGAAAATTGGGAATGTTTTAGCAAAAACACCCAGCGGGCTACAAGAAGATTGCCCCCGCTGCCGCCGGGAGGACTAATCCCTTTGTGTTCAGTGGAGAGGGAAGGCCTCTCCCCTCTCCAATGAACACACGAGAAACCAGGTGTTGTAAAAAATCTCTCGACCTATGCAGAAGCTCGTGGTGCAGCTCCATCACTCATACAGCTGTTGGCGGGGCTTTACCGCGCATGCGCGACTTCACTGTCCTTAATCGCGCATGCGTGGGAGCTATCCGGAGTCGAGGAAAATTTTGGTCTCGAGCGGGCAGGCAGAGGCTGAGAGATGGTTAGAACGTCAGCACCAGCCCCACCCACGCCACCCCACTAACCATGTCCATGGTCGAGAAAGATTATGGACTTGAGTGGCCGGGCAGAGGCGGAGAGTTGGTGGGAGGGGCTGCGTTTGATGGGCAAAGTGGCGGATGGGCACAGTGGCTGCATTTGATGGGCAAAGTGGCAGATGGGCACAGTGGATGTGTTTGATGGGCACAGTGGTTGCGTTTGATAGGCACAGTGGATGCGTTTGATGGGCACAGTGGCAGATGGGCATAGTGGATGCATTTGATGGACACAGTGTCTGCGTTTGATGGGCACAGTGGCTACGTTTGATGGGCACAGTGGCAGATGGGCACAGTGGCTGCATTTGGGCACAGTGGCTGCGTTTCATGGGCACACTGGCTGCGTTTGATGGGCACAGTGGATGCGTTTGATGGCAGAACAATGTACATAGACAGTGCTATGCATGGGGGGCCTGCCCCCCTCTCCAAGCTCTGCTCTATCTCCCCCTCAGACCAACTCTCCGCCTCTGTCCGTCCGCTCAATTCCATAATTTTTCTCGACCATGGACATGGTTAGTGGGGTGGGGTGAGCGGGGCTGGTGCTGACATTCTAACCATCTCTCTGCCTCTGCCCGCCCACCTGCTTGAGACCATAATTTTGCTGGACTGCGGATAGCTCCTGCGCATGCGCGATTAGGGCAGTGAAGTCGCGCATGCGCGGTAAAGCCCCACCAACAGTTGTATGAGTGACAGAGCTGCACCGGAAGTGATGCGGTCGAGCTGCTGCATAGGTCGAGAGATTTTTTACAACACTGGCTCCGCTGCTGGGAACGGACGCTGATGTGAGGAGGACTGATGGGGACACCACGGGCATGTAAGGAGGACTGATGGGGACACCAGATGTAAGGAGGACTGATGGGGACACCGCATGTAAGGAGGACTGATGGGGACACCAGATGTAAGGAGGACTGATAGGGACACCACATGTAAGGAGGACTGATGGGGACACCAGATGTAAGGAGGACTGATGGGGAAACCACATGTAAGGAGGACTGATGGGGACACCAGATGTAAAGAGGACTGATGGGGAGACCACATGTAAGGAGGACTGATAGGGAGACCACATGTAAGGAGGACTGATGGGACATCACATGTAAGGAGGACTGATGGGGACACCAGATGTAAGGAGGACTGATGGGGACACCACATGTAAGGAGGACTGATGGGGACACCACATGTAGGGAGGACTGATGGGGAAACCACATGTAAGGAGGACTGATGGGGACACCACATGTAAGGTGGACTGATGGGGACACCACATGTAAGGAGGACTGATGGGGACACCACATGTAAGGTGGACTGATGGGGACACCAGATGTAAGGAGGACTGATGGGGACACCAGATGTAAGGAGGACTGATGGGGAAACATGACATTCTAACCATCTCTCTGCCTCCGCCCGCCCACCTGCTTGAGACTATCATTTTGCTGGACTGCGGATAGCTCCCGCGCATGCGCGATTAGGGCAGTGAAGTCGCGCATGCGCGGTAAAGCCCCACCAACAGCTGTATGAGTGACAGAGCTGCACCGGAAGTGATGCGGTCGAGAGATTTTTTACAACACTGGCTCCGCTGCTGGGAACGGACGCTGATGTGAGGAGGACTGATGGGGACACCACGGGCATGTAAGGAGGACTGATGGGGACACCAGATGTAAGGAGGACTGACGGGGACACCACATGTAAGGAGGACTGATGGGGACACCAGATGTAAGGAGGACTGACGGGGACACCACATGTAAGGAGGACTGATGGGGACACCAGATGTAAGGAGGACTGATGGGGAAACCACATGTAAGGAGGACTGATGGGGACACCAGATGTAAAGAGGACTGATGGGGAGACAACATGTAAGGAGGACTGATAGGGAGACCACATGTAAGGAGGACTGATGGGACATCACATGTAAGGAGGACTGATGGGGACACCAGATGTAAGGAGGACTGATGGGGACACCACATGTAAGGAGGACTGATGGGGACACCAGATGTAAGGAGGACTGATGGGGACACCATGGGCATGTAAGGAGGACTGATAGGGACACCAGATGTAAGGAGGACTGATGGGGACACCACATGTAGGGAGGACTGATGGGGAAACCACATGTAAGGAGGACTGATGGGGACACCACATGTAAGGTGGACTGATGGGGACACCACATGTAAGGAGGACTGATGGGGACACCACATGTAAGGAGGACTGATGGGGACACCACAGGTAAGGAGGACTGATGGGAACACCACATGTAAGGAGGACTGATGGGGACACAGTTGTAAGGAGGACTGATGGGGACACCACACGTAAGGAGGACTGATGGGAACACCACATGTAAGGAGGACTGATGGGGACTCAAATGTAAGGAGGACAGATGGGAACACTAGGTGTAAGGAGGACTTATGGGGACACAGATGTAAGCAGGACTCTGCTGATGGGGACACCAGATGTAAGGAGGACTCTGCTGATGGGGACACAGATGTAAGGAGGGATCTGCTGATGGGGACACCAGATGTAAGGAGGGGCTCCGCTGATGGGGACACCAGATGTAAGAAGGGACTCTGCTGATGGGAACACAGATGTAAGGAGGGCTCCGCTGATGGGGACACCAGATGTAAGGAGGGACTCCGCTGCTGGAGACACCAGATGTAAGGAGGGACTCCGCTGCTGGGGACACAGATGTAAGGAGGGGCTCTGCTGATGGGGACACAGATGTAAGGAAGGGCTCCGCTGCTAGGGACACAGATGTGAGGAAGGCTCTGCTGATGGGGGCACCTGATGTAAGGAAGGACTCTGCTGGGGTCACCTGATGCAAGGACGGACTCCTCTGGGGGCACCTGATGTAAGGACGGACTCCACTGGGGGCACCTGATGTAGGGACGGACTCCGCTGGGGGCACCTGATGTAAGGACAGACTCTGCTGGGGGCACCTGATGTAAGGACAGACTCTGCTGGGGGCACCTGATGGCATCTGGTGGCAGGCAACGGTGGCAGGTGACACGCTCAGGGCACCCTCTGATTCTGCATTATGGTGAGTTGAATGATTTCATTTTATATTACAATGTAATAATAGAAACAATGCGCTACAATCATCCTGACACCATAACAACCATGGATGATGGAAGGGCTAACACCAGGTGTTTGGAGTATTTTTATCTGCTGATTGTTAAACTCTGGCATACACATTTCTATTGTGGTGTAGGATCTGGGGCTGCTGTCCCTCCATCTCTCTACCTCTCCCCCCCTTTCCCTCTCCATCCCTCATTCATCTCAGACTCTTCTAACCACACCCCCTTTGAGCCACGCTCATTTAAGCCATGCCCACTATTTCACGTAAACCACGCCCATTTTATATGCAATGCCTACAAAACACATGCCCCGCAAAAAGAGGCGTGGTAACTCTAAAGGAGCTGCAGAGATCCACTGCTTTATGGAAGAGTGGCAAGAAAAAAGCCATTGTTGAAAGAAAGCCATAAGAAATCCCATTTGCAGTTTGCGAGAAGCCATGTGGGGGACACAGCCAACAAGTGGAAGAAGGTGCTCTGGTCAGATGAGACCAAAATTGAACTTTTTGGCCTAAAAGCAAAACGCTATGTGTGGCGGAAAAATAACACTGCACATCACCCTGAACACACTATCCCCACCGTAAAACATGGTGGTGGCAGCATCATGTTGTGGGGATGCTTTTCTTCAGCAGGGACAGGGAAGCTGGTCAGAGTTGATGGGAAGATGGATGGAGCCAAATACAGGGCAATCCTAGAAGAAAACCTATTAGAGCCTGCAAAAGACTTGAGACCGGGACGGAGGTTCACCTTCCAGCAGGACAACGACCCTAAACATACAGCCAGAGCTACAATGGAATAGTTTAGATCAAAGAATATTGATGTGTTAGAATGGCCCAGTCAAAGTCCAGACCTAAATCCAACTCAGAATCTGTGGCAAGACTTAAAAATTGCTGTTCACAAACACTCTCCATCTAATCTAACAGAGCTTGAATACAAATGCGCGCCACACCTTTCACATTTATTTGTAAAAACAAAACTGAAAACCATTTATCATTTTCCTTCAACTTCACAAGTTATGTGCCACTTTGTGTTGGTCTATCACATAAAATCCCCAAAAATACATTTACGTTTTTTGTTTTAACATGACAAAATGTGGAAACTTTCAAGGGGTATGAATACTTTTTCAAGGCACTGTATTTCTAGCACAAATTATTATAGCTGCAGACACATGTAGCCAGGTGCTGGGCTACAGCAATATGGAAAAGGAGACATTGGGGGTTATTTACTAAAGGAAAATCCACTTCGCACTGCAAGTGCACTTGAAAGTAAAGTCGCTGTAGATCCAAGGGGGACATGCAAGGAAAATAAAAAACAGCATTTTAGCTTGTACATGATTGGATGATAAAATCAGCAGAGCTTCCACTCATTTCAGATCTACCCCTTAGATTTAGAGCGACTGCACTTCCAAGTCCACTTTCAGTGCACTTCCAAGTGCACTTGCAGTGCAAAGTGGATTTGCCCTTCGTAAATAACCCCCATTGTGTTAGTACCATGCAATAGAATCTATTTTATGCTTGCCTAGTTACCAACCATATTGGATGACAATATCTTAAGTTTGCCGTTACTACCTGGTTTGGTGCTGGTTTTCTTTGGTGTAGCACTGCTATTGGGTACTAAGCATTACTTTCAGTGATTTCCTGTGATATTGTATATGTGTACACTCAACCTGGTGTCTCAGAGAGGCTGAGGTTCTTGAGAAGGTTGAGGAAAAGAACAGAGGACCCATCCTATCCAGTGGACTCCTACAAAGGTTGCGCTAAACACACATGAAAGTCCCACAGTAGGTCTTACTCACAATGTCCCAGAAAGCTGACTGCCACCCAGCTTTCACATGACACTCTTCAGCGAGGGAGACAAAGATCCTTCTGCAGACTAGAACTCCAAGACAGTGCCTTCCAACAAAAATCCCTTAATCAATCTTTCCCAAGCCATCAGCCCAGCACCAGCTGAGGCCCAACTGCAATTTCTGTCTCACAATAGCTGCCTGCCAGGGGCAGCAGCTCTTTAAAAATTGAAACCCTCCTTGCAAAGGAGGAAGAACACACTGGAAAGGCCTCACAAATATTTATCATCTCCCCAACCACCTGCTGGGCACACACCTCAAGCCAGAGGCGTAGCTTGAAGCTTGTGGGCCCCGATGCAAAAGTTGACCTGGCCCCCCCCCCACTACCACCCACCACTTCCACCGTGTGTGCAGATACACCCACCGCATGCCAAGATACTCAAAGTGGCTTAAGAGTTTAGAGTTCCTCCTTACATTAGTACAAAGGAAAAAGAAATCCCCTAGGGTGGACCTTAAAGGCACTTAAAAATAGAGTAAAAAAAGTGTGTAGAGTATTAGAAGTACAAAAATATTTATTGATAGGTAGACATTATCACTAAAAATGATACATATACAAATATAAAGCAATGAAATGTTTAAACAAATTTGGATTTTATCAACATATTTATAACGCATGAGAAGTCTTACTTAACTATAGATTCTGTATTTTAAAAAAATACTGTTTTTTAACTACCGTATTTATCGGCGTATAACACGCGCTGGCGTATAACACGCACCCCAAGTTTAGGAGGGAATTTTAAGGAAAAAACTTTTAGGAGGGAAGTTTAAGGGAAAAAAAACTTACATTTAAATGCCCATCAATGCAGCCTTATTAGTGTCATTGAAGCCTTTTCAGTGCAGCCTTACCCCAGTGCAGCCTTGCAGCCATGTCAGTGCAGCCTTGTTAGTGCAGCTTTCCCCAGTGTCCATTGCAGCCTTGCCCCAGTGCAGCCTTGTCAGTGCAGCCTTGCCCCAGTGCAGCCTTGTCAGTGCAGCCTTGCCCCAGTGCAGCCTTGTCAGTGGAGCCTTCCCCAGTGTCCATTGCAGCCTTGTCCCAGTGCAGCCTTGTCAGTGCAGCCTTGCCCCAATGCAGCCTTGCGATCTCCGCTGATTGTTTGCGATCCCCCCGACATACACATCCGAGTATACAGATTTAAATATGGCGCCACGGAGGGACTCGGCGGAGCAGAGATACACATAGCCGAGTGTACTCGGCTCTTCTCAGCTCCACTCACAGTCACGCCCAGTCCCGCCCTATGATGGACATAACACAGGTCCAATGGCGGGACTGGGCGTGACTGTGATCGGCGCCGAGAAGAGTCAAGTACACTCGGCTATGTGTATCTCGGCTCCGCCCAGTCCCTGCGATCTCGGCGGCACTCGCTCTGCTCCGCCGAATCCGCCGGCGCCATATTTAAATCTGTATACTCGGATGTGTATGTCGGCGCGATCGCAAATAATAAGCGGAGATCGGTGGGGATCGGCGTATAACACGCACTCACGATTTTCCCCTGATTTTATGGGGAAAAAGTGTGTGTTATACGCCGATAAATACGGTATGTTATAGATGCATTTGTCCTCTTCACACACCTCTGAAGAAGGAGAATAAATACACTCCGAAACGCGTTGGGTGCAAAGAGGACTTCTCATGCGTTGTAAATATGTTGATAACATCCAAATTTGTTTAAACATTCCATTGCTTTATATTTGTATATGTATCATTTTTAGTGACAATGTCTAACTATCAATAAAAATGTTTGTACTACTAATACTCTACACACTTTTTTAACACTAGTTTTAAGTGCCTTTAAAGTCCATCCTAGGGGAATTCTTTTTCCTTTGTTCTCAATACTGGATGTGGCATTGATTGGCATAGTATTACCGTTGTTCCTCCCTCCTTACATTAGAGGACAGGGATCACCCCTTGAGAATCAGAGAACAGGGACCCCTGGCAGGTCACTTGACAGAGCTCCTTTCCCATTCCAGCACTGTAAACAGCTCCCCTCCCCCCACAATACACAGGGCTGAAATCACATTCCTTTACACACAGTCTATCAGCCTTCACAGGGTGTAATCTGGGTTTTATCTTGCCGTTCTGACCTGTGAAATCCCCTGGTCAGAAAGGCAGTGTAGTTGCAGTAGGCAGATACACCCTGTGCAGATCATGGCTGACTGGCTGTGTTGTAAAGGAATGTGATTTCAGCCCTGCGGAGGAGGAGCAGTATAGAGTTCTGTACTGGGAAAGAAGCTCAGCAGCTGGGCATAGTATCCAGGGTGGAGGGGGTGGTCAGGGGGTTTTGGGGGGGAGCAACTTAGATCTGGGGGGGCAAAGCCAAGTGACACGAAATTTGGAGCCTGCAGCCCTTCAGGGGACCCTCAGGAGGTGTTAAGGGATTTGTTTTAGCAGTTTCTGAAGGTTTCTCTGTCAGTGTTGGCAGGTGTTGGGGGAAGGTCACCTCCCGGAGGTGTGTGTCTTTTTCCCAGTTGTCAGGGAAGTGGGGTAAGCGGACATCCCCGAGTGGGGGGTACAGAGAATCCCAGCTAGTGACTAGAAGACACTGAGTGGTGTCTTACCTCACCAGTGACATCGGTCCCATCCTGGCTACAGGACGGCACTCTCCTCCTCGTAACTCGCTGAGCTTGGTTACCGTTCCATGTTACCAGCACACAACACAGACACTTCCCCCCCCTTGGCTGTTCTCACCCCATGCTCCTCTCCATTCAGGAAATGGCTCACAGCTTCTCCCCAGCCAATGAGAACAGAGGGGTGTGGACTGTGGAAGGCAAAGTGGAAGCCCAGTACTGGAGCGTGGCTGTGGGTCCCTAGGGCAGATCGGAGCTGAACTTTGTGGAGGATATGATAATATAACAGGGAGGCTGCAGGGGCCCCCTGGAGCTAGGTGTGGGGTTGCGATTGTGACCCCTGCAACCCCTTATGCTATGCCCATGCCTCAAGGGATTGACTGAGGTATGATAAATATTCATAACTCAGTTTTTGACTCTCATGCTCTATTTTCTGGAGGCTTCAATCACCCAGCTTAGAAAAACCCTCACCAGACCAAAAGAACAGATTGTTGCTCCACTGCCTACAGTGAAGTGAAGACTAAATTTAGTCTAAAAGAGGCAGCAATGGGCCACATATCACTCATGCTGCCGGCCCCTGGCCCATCACCATGACCCCACTTGCCTTAAAGAGCAAATACTGTATAGCCAAACTTTTCTTTTGTTTTGGATAAAATGTGCAAGGGTTAAAATCCTTGACAGTTTTTTTGTGTACCATTTGGAAGATTTCCCGTCAACTTCTTTTCCATAGACACAATAGGAAGTAAGAGGAAATCATTTATATTGTGAGCTCTCACGAACTGGTCCCACCCTACCCTCTTGTCTTGAATTGTATTGTAACTGTACTGTCTACATTTAATTTGGTAAATGCTGTGCATATTGCTATATAAACCCTGTATTATAATTATAATAATAATGTCTTCAGAGGGTGGGGAATCTTCCCCTTTGCAATTGTTACTGGAACAGGTGTTCCCATTGAAATATTACCTCTCTATTTCCTTTTCCCATGACAGCTAAAATTGTATTGCCAATCACTTTTCTTTCTTGGTGACAATGGTCACCAGGACAAATAGAAGGTGGATATACTCAGTGGTGACACAGGTATAAAAACCTGACATGGAGTTCAATACTTCTCTGCTCTATTAACCACTTGCTGACCGCCTTCCACATATATACTGCCTTAAGGCGGCTCAGGTGCGCAAACCGACGTACCTTTATGTCGGTCTGTGCATGTGATAGTGTGGGCACGCAGCCGGCGGCGGGTGCCAGGACCGCTACACGCCCGGGGAGCGTGAAGGCGGGTCCTGCGGACTCGATGTCCACCAGCCACCCGCGATCGCGGTACAGAGAGACAGAACTGGGATCTGCCTATGTAAACAAGGTGGATCCCCGTTCTGACAGGGGACAATATGGAGATCTGCTGATCCTAGTGATCAGGAAGAGTGATCTCTGTGTTGTCCCAGTAAGCCCAGCCCCCACACAGTTAGAACACACACAGGGAAAACAGTTAACACCTTGATCGCCTCCTAGTGTTAACCCCTTCCCTGCCAGTGTCATTTATGCATTGATCAGTGCATTTTTTTTAGCACTGATCACTGTATAGGTGTCACTGGTCCCAAAAATGTGTCACTTAGGGTCAGATTTGTCCGCCGCAATGTCGCAGTCCTGCTAAAAATCACAGCTTACCGCCATTACCGGTAAAAACAATAAAAAAAAGAAAAGTCCCTAAATCTATCCCCTATTGTGTAGTAGCTATAACTTTTGCACAAACCAATCAATATACGCTTATTGAGATTTTTTTTTACCAAAAATATGTAGCAGAATACATATTGGCCTAAACTGATGAAGAAATGTGATTTTTTTACATTTTTTTGGGGATGTATATTATAGCAGAAAGTAAAAACTATTTTTTTTTCAAACATCTCACTCTTTTTTGTTTATGGCACTGGTACTGCTCTAGATACAACTGAGGAGTTCCCAGCACAGTGTATATGGGCAGGCTGAGCTGTGTCTATAGACAGGTTGAGCTATGACTATGGGCAGGCTGAAATATGTCTATGGGCAGGTTAAGCTATGTCTATGGGCAGGCTGAGTAATGTCTATGGGCAGGTTGAGCTGTGTCTATGGGCAGGCTGAGCTGTGTCTATGGGCAGGCTGAGCTGTGTCTATGGGCAGGTTGAGCTGTGTCTATGGGCAGCCTGAGCTGCGTCTATGGGTAGGCTGAGCTATGTCTATGGGCAGGTTGAGCTATGTCTATCTAATTAAGGTTCCACGCATTCTTTATTATTGAGTGTGAGACTCACAACATGGTCTTAGTTCATTTTTGAGATGTGTTTTTAGCGCTGCACTTCTATTTTTACGTTATTAGCTTTGCAGTTGTCTATTTGCCGTGCTAGCTGCTGTTTATCATTCAAAGGTACAGCGCAGTATTACACTGTCACTTTTCAATTTTTTGAGCAGTGTCTATGGGCAGGCTGAGCGGTATCTATGTGTAGGATAAACAGTGTTTATGGTAGTGGCGGCCCGCCCCCCCTCCCCCCATCCATGCGCCCGGCCCCTTTCAGGACGCCGGATGCATGGATTCCTATGGCGGGGGGTGGGAGGGGGTGGTACTTTTTAAAGCACCTGATTGGAGCCAATTACTTTCAAATACTCTAATAGGCTTCAAAATAGGGTGGGCTCAGGGCGCAGAGAGTGCGCCCTGATCCCACCCATTTTTGTGACAATAGCGAAATAATCTTAGCTATTTTCACACTAACCTTCCTCCCTGCCAATCAGGAGGCAGGACGTCAGACCTTCTTCCTGATTGGCCAAAGCGCCAGGCCACAGTATTGGATGCCTGGCACTTAGAAAGAGGAGCGAGGAGACACGCCGCACTGGAGCGGAGGTCGCCACCGCTCTGAGAGGAGCTGCTGTGGTCAGTCCCCTCCACTATGTCAGAGCCGTGCGCAGAGGGGCAGAGTCGCGATCTGTGATTCATGCACGGGGGGATGCTGCCAGAGCCGCAAACCCCACGAGTGGGGGGGGGGGTCGGTAGGCACAGTGGCTGCATTTGATGGGCTCAGTGGCTGCATATACTGGGCACAAGTGGCTGCATATGATGGGCACAAGTGGCTGCATTTGATGGGCACAAGTGGCTGCATATGATGGGCACAAGTGGCTGCATTTGATGGGCAAGTGGCTGCATATGATGGGCACAAGTGGCTGCATTAAATGGGCACAGATGGCTGCATATGATGGGCACAAGTGGCTGCATTTGATGGGTAAGTGGCTGCATATGATGGGCACAGGTGGCTGCATTTGATGGGCACAAGTGTCTGCATTTGATGGGCACAAGTGGCTGCATTTGATGGGCAAGTGGCTGCATATGATGGGCACAGATGGCTGCATATGATGAACACAGGTAGCTGCATTTGATGGGCACAGGTGGCTGCATATGATGGGCACAAGTGGCTGCATTTGATGGGCAAGTGGCTGCATATGATAGGCACAGGTGGCTGCATTTGATGGGCACAAGCGGCTGCATTTGATGGGCACAAGTGGCTGCATTTGATGGGCACAAATGTCTGCATTTGATGGGCACAAGTGGCTGCATTTGATGGTCAAGTGGCTGCATATGATGGGCACAGATGGCTGCATATGATGGGCACAGGTTGCTGCATTTGATGGGCACAGGTGGCTGCATATGATGGGCACAAGTGGCTGCATTTTATGGGCAAGTGGCTGCATATGATGGGCACAGGTGGCTACATTTGATGGGCACAGGTGGCTACATTTGATGGGCACGGGTGGTTGCATATGATGGGAACAAGTGGCCGCATTTGATGGGCAAGTGGCTGCATTTTATGGGCACGAGTGTCTGCATTTGATGGGCACAAGTGGCTGCATTTAATGGGCAAGCGGCTGCATATGATGGGCACAAGTGGCTGCATTAGATGGGTAAGTGGCTGCATATGATGGGCACAGGTGGCTGCATTTGATGGGCACAAGTGTCTGCATTTGATGGGCACAAGTGGCTGCATTTGATGGGCAAGTGGCTGCATATGATGGGCACAGATGGCTGCATATGATGAGCACAGGTAGCTGCATTTGATGGGCACAGGTGGCTGCATATGATGGGCACAAGTGGCTGCATTTGATGGGCAAGTGGCTGCATATGATAGGCACAGGTGGCTGCATTTGATGGGCACAAGTGGCTGCATTTGATGGGCACAAGTGGCTGCATTTGATGGGCACAAATGGCTGCATTTGATTGGCACAAGTGGCTGCATTTGATGGTCAAGTGGCTGCATATGATGGGCACAGATGGCTGCATATGATGGGCACAGGTTGCTGCATTTGATGGGCACAGGTGGCTGCATATGATGGGCACAAATGTCTGCATTTGATGGGCACAAGTGGCTGCATTTGATGGTCAAGTGGCTGCATATGATGGGCACAGATGGCTGCATATGATGGGCACAGGTTGCTGCATTTGATGGGCACAGGTGGCTGCATATGATGGGCACAAGTGGCTGCATTTTATGGGCAAGTGGCTGCATATGATGGGCACAGGTGGCTACATTTGATGGGCACAGGTGGCTACATTTGATGGGCACGGGTGGTTGCATATGATGGGAACAAGTGGCCGCATTTGATGGGCAAGTGGCTGCATTTTATGGGCACGAGTGTCTGCATTTGATGGGCACAAGTGGCTGCATTTAATGGGCAAGCGGCTGCATATGATGGGCACAAGTGGCTGCATTAGATGGGCACAGATGGCTGCATATGATGGGCACAAGTGGCTGCATTTGATGGGCAAGTGGCTGCATATGATGGGCACAAGTGTCTGCATTTGATGGGCACAAGTGGCTGCATTTGATGGGCAAGTGGCTGCATATGATGGGCACAGATGGCTGCATATGATGAGCACAGGTAGCTGCATTTGATGGGCACAGGTGGCTGCATATGATGGGCACGAGTGGCTGCATTTGATGGGCAAGTGGCTGCATATGATAGGCACAGGTGGCTGCATTTGATGGGCACAAGTGGCTGCATTTGATGGGCACAAGTGGCTGCATTTGATGGGCACAAATGTCTGCATTTGATGGGCACAAGTGGCTGCATTTGATGGTCAAGTGGCTGCATATGATGGGCACAGATGGCTGCATATGATGGGCACAGGTTGCTGCATTTGATGGGCACAGGTGGCTGCATATGATGGGCACAAGTGGCTGCATTTTATGGGAAAGTGGCTGCATATGATGGGCACAGGTGGCTACATTTGATGGTCATAGGTGGCTACATTTGATGGGCACAGGTGGTTGCATATGATGGGCACAAGTGGCCGCATTTGATGGGCAAGTGGCTGCATTTTATGGGCACGAGTGTCTGCATTTAATGGGCACAAGTGGCTGCATTTGATGGGCAAGCGGCTGCATATGATGGGCACAGATGGCTGCATATGATGGGCACAGGTAGCTGCATTTGATGGGCACAGGTGGCTGCATATGATGGGC
This sequence comes from Lithobates clamitans, assembly GCA_037952925.1. Taxonomy (NCBI): domain Eukaryota; kingdom Metazoa; phylum Chordata; class Amphibia; order Anura; family Ranidae; genus Lithobates; species Lithobates clamitans. The sequence goes on from JBBGZY010000309.1 coordinate 580,774, forward strand.
ACAGGTGGGTGCATTTGATGGGCAAGTGGCTGCATATGATGGGCACAGGTGGCTGCATTTGATGGGCACAGGTGGTTGCATATGATGGGCACAAGTGGCTGCATTTGATGGGCAAGTGGCTGCATTTGATGGGCACGAGTGTCTGCAATTGATGGGCACAAGTGGCTGCATTTGATGGGCAAGTGGCTGCATATGATGGGCACAGGTGGCTGCATATGATGAGCACAGGTGGCTGCATTTGATGGGCACAGGTGGCTGCATATGATGGGCACAAGTGGCTGCATTTGATGGGCACAAGTGGCTGCATTTGATGGGCACAGGTGGCTGCATTTGATGGGCACAAGTGGCTGCATTTGATTGGCACAAGTGGCTGCATTTGATGGGCAAGTGGCTGCATATGATGGGCACATGTGGCTGCATTTGATGGGCACAGGTGGCTGCATATGATGGGCACAAGTGGCTGCGTTTGATGGGCACAATGGCTTCAATTGATGGGCACAGTGGCTGCACTTCATGGGCACAATGGCTGCATTTGATTGGCACAGTGCAATTGATGTGGGGGGGGTGTTTCAGTATTTTTCCATTTGTTTGCGCCCCCCCCCCCCCTGTCTACGGGCAGGATGAGCAATGTCTTTGGGTAGGATCAGCAGTGTCTATGGGCAGGCAGATCACTGTGTATGGGCAGGCTCAGCAGTCTATGGGTAGAATGATCTAGGATCAGCAGTATCTATGGGCAGGCAGATTAGTCAGTGTCTATGGGCAGGCTGAGCTGTGTCTATGGTTAGGATCTGCAGTATCTATGGGCAGGCTGAACTGTGTCTATGGGTAGGATCAGTGGTGTCTATGGGCAGGCTGAGCATTGTCTATGGGTAGGATCAGTGGTGTCTATGGGCAGGCTGAGCATTGTCTATGGGTAGGATCAGCAGTGTCTATGGGCAGACTGAGCATTGTCTATGGGTCGGATCAGCAGTGTCTATGGGCAGGCTGAGCATTGTCTATGGGTAGGATCAGCAGTGTCTATGGGCAGGCTGAGCAATGTCTATGGGTAGGATCAGCAGTGTCTATGGGCAGGCTGAGCATTGTCTATGGGTAGGATCAGCAGTGTCTATGGGCAGACTGAGCATTGTCTATGGGTCGGATCAGCAGTGTCTATGGGCAGGCTGAGCATTGTCTATGGGTAGGATCAGCAGTGTCTATGAGCAGGCTGAGCATTGTCTATGGGTAGGATCAGCAGTATCTATGGGCAGGCTGAGCATTGTCTATGGGTAGGATCAGCAGTATCTATGGGCAGGCTGAGCATTGTCTATGGGTAGGATCAGCAGTATCTATGGGCAGGCTGAGATTGTCTATGGGTAGGATCAGCCGTATCTATGGGCAGGCTGAGCATTGTCTATGGGTAGGATCAGCCGTATCTATGGGCAGGCTGAGCATGTCTATGGGTAGGATCAGCAGTATCTATGGGCAGGCTGAGCATTGTCTATGGGTAGGATCAGCAGTATCTATGGGCAGGCTGAGCATTGTCTATGGGTAGGACCAGCAGTATCTATGGGCAGGCTGAGCATTGTCTATCTATGGGTAGGATCAGCAGTATCTATGGGCAGGCTGAGCATTGTCTATGGGTCGGATCAGCAGTGTCTATGGGCAGGCTGAGCATTGTCTATGGGTAGGATCAGCAGTGTCTATGAGCAGGCTGAGCATTGTCTATGGGTAGGATCAGCAGTATCTATGGGCAGGCTGAGCATTGTCTATGGGTAGGATCAGCAGTATCTATGGGCAGGCTGAGCATTGTCTATGGGTAGGATCAGCAGTATCTATGGGCAGGCTGAGATTGTCTATGGGTAGGATCAGCCGTATCTATGGGCAGGCTGAGCATTGTCTATGGGTAGGATCAGCCGTATCTATGGGCAGGCTGAGCATTGTCTATGGGTAGGATCAGCAGTATCTATGGGCAGGCTGAGCATTGTCTATGGGTAGGATCAGCAGTATCTATGGGCAGGCTGAGCATTGTCTATGGGTAGGACCAGCAGTATCTATGGGCAGGCTGAGCATTGTCTATCTATGGGTAGGATCAGCAGTATCTATGGGCAGGCTGAGCATTGTCTATCTATGGGTAGGATCAGCAGTATCTATGGGCAGGCTGAGCATTGTCTATCTATGGGTAGGATCAGCAGTCTCTATGGGCAGGCTGAGCATTGTCTATCTATGGGTAGGATCAGCAGTATCTATGGGCAGGCTGAGCATTGTCGGTGGGTAGGATCAGCAGTGTCTATGGGCAGGCTGAGCATTGTCTGTGGGTAGGATCAGCAGTATCTATGGGCAGGCTGAGCATTGTCTATGGGTAGGATCAGCAGTATCTATGGGCAGGCTGAGCATTGTCTATCTATGGGTAGGATCAGCAGTATCTATGGGCAGGCTGAGCATTGTCTATGGTTGGGATCAGCAGTATCTATGGGCAGGCTGAGCATTGTCTATGGGTAGGATCAGCAGTATCTATGGGCAGGCTGAGCATTGTCTATGGGCAGGCTGAGCATTGTCTATGGGCAGGCTCGCAGAGGGTTAAGCTGTCACTCCTCTGGGCTCAGCTGCCCGCCCGCCCGCCCGGGGTGGGAGGGGGATGAAGCTCAGGCTGGCGGAGTGAAGCGTGTCTCCTACAATCAGGTGTGTTGGGTGTAGAGAAGCTGATCCGGATCTGCTGTGTATATGCGGACTCCCCGTCCAGCCGTCATGCTCCGTCCATGGTGCCTCCCCGGAGCGCAGATCAGCTAGTTCCCGCACACATCCCGGCCCGACGGAGACGACCAGCCCGTGCCTTGGTAAGTTTGTATTTTTCCGATCGCTGCGCTGCCTGGACACCGAACTGCTGAACTTCCAACTAGCGCTCCCTATGACCGGATCCACCTGTCCCCGCACTCAGTGACCAGATCCACCTGTCCCCGCACTCAGTGACCGGATCCACATGTCCCCGCACTCAGTGACCGGACCCCTCTGGGGATAGGATTTCTCCGGGTTCAAAACATTTTATTTAGCGCTGAAAAACGTCGTCGATGACCCATGCCCCTGGGGATCAGGTCCCACTGGCTGTGTTGCATAGGAAACCTGGATGACTAGCCTAGCAATCTCATGACTACCTCCACCTGTCCCCAGATTTAGTGATGGGATCCCTCCAGGGACAGTAGTTCTCTGGTGTTCAAAACATTTTGTTTATACAAATGCTGAAAAATATCTTTGACCCATGCCCCTAGGGATGAGTTGAAGTCCCACTGGCCATGTTGTAATGGAACCCTGGATAGTTAGGCTAGCAATCTCATGACTACATCAACATTTCCCCATACTCCATGAAGGGGACAGTAGTTCTTCGGGGACCATAATGGTGAAAAATGTCCTTAATGACCCACTGACGGCTAGCCTGTTGAATTCATTAGGACTGTTTCTATCTAGTTCCCATACTCAGGATCCCTCTAGGAACCATAGTTCTCCAGGTCTCCAAGGTCTTAGATGACCCATGCACTAAATGTCATGTTCCACTGACCTAGGCACAAGTTAAATCTTGGTTGCTAGCCTAGGAATCTCATAATGACTGCATCTACCTGTCCCCACACTTATACCATCTGAGGACAGTAGTTCTCCATGGTCCATAATGCTGAAAAATATATTTGATGACCAAAGTCCTAGAGGTCATGTCCCACTTACTATGTCACAAGTGTAACTTGGATGTCTAGCCTATGGATCTCATTAGGACTTCTACCTGTCCCCATACTCGGTGAAGGGACTCCTCTAGGGACAGTAGTTCTCCAGAGTCCTTAATATTGGAAAAGGTCTTAGATGACCTGACCCATAAACTAGTCATGTCCCACTGACCATGGCACAAATGAAATCTTGATTTCAAGCCTAGGGATCTGATCACATTCATACCATCTGGGGACAGTAGTTCTACCTGGGTCCATAACGCTGGAAAAAAATGCATTTTTTGACTCATGCCATAGGGGTCATGTCCCCACTTCCCTGATCCAAGTGAAACCTGGATGTCTAGCCTAGCGATCTTGTTATGACTGCATATCTACCTGCCCCCACACTCATGCTAGTGAAGGGATCCCTGTGAGGATTGTATTTTTCTGGTGTCTTGTTGAACAATGTGTTTGACCCATGCCCTAGGGTTCATGTCCCACTTAGCATGTCGCAAGTGAAATTCAGATGAATAGCCTAGTGATCCCATTGTGACCACATCTATCTGTCCCCAAACTCATACCAGTGAAGCGATCCCTCTGGGGACTGCAATTATCCAGGGTCTATATTGCTAAAAAAAAATGTTTTTGATGACCCATGTCCTGGGGGTCATGCCCAACTGACCATGTTGCAAGTGCAACCTGGATTGCTAGCCTAAGATTTCAATAGGGGAATCTTCAAATGTTGTCTTTGTCAACAACCTGCTTATACATTGCAGCTATCAGATAAATGTATACCGGTTATTATGTAATTGTCTTCTGGCAGAAATTGCTACAGTTTACAAACTGTATTGGAAATTGCAAAGCAGCAGTTGGTTTCTGTATCTTTACTGTATATCAGATCTAGAGGGTGGGTTTAGGTTAACCTGTGCTGCAATTTATTATGTTTCAACTGATCTGGCACATGCAGGGTTAACACACTCGCAGCTGCGGTTGAAAACGAAAGCAGCCCATCCGCTGTCTCTGGGGTGTATGCTTTATGCAAGCTCAGGTTTCACGGCACCTTGCCGCACAGGACTGGTTAGCTGCTGCTGCAACAGGTGGAAGAGGCTGTACTGATGGGTGCTTGTTGTTTTGCAGGGAGATGGGAAACCACGTAGAAAAACTGACCCACCTAAGTTATAAAGAAGTGCCCACCGCGGACCCCACAGGGGTGGATAAGGACGACGGACCCAGGATAGGGGTTTCCTACATCTTCTCTGCTGACGACGACGACTTGGAGGAGCCGGTGCAAGATTCCGACAAGCAGGGCACCCTAAACCTACAGGAAGATCTGCAGTACGACCACTGCAACGAGGTGGAGTGCTCGGTTTACTACAGGGATGAGTGCATCTACGAAAAGGGTTTCAGCTCTGGAGAGCAGCTGACCACCTATTCCCCGGAGAACCTTCTGAACAAATGCAAGCCCGGGGACCTGGTGGAGTTTGTAGCCAAGAACCAATATCCCCATTGGGTGGTGTATGTGGGGGACTTCCAGGTGGTGCACTTATACAGACTGGAGATCGCCAATAGCTTCATGACCGACGCCAGCCAGGGCAGGAGGGGCAGGATAGTCAATGACCAGTACAAATTCAAACCCCTCAGTCCAGAGATGGTGGTCCAGAACGCCATGGAGCAAGTGGGGGCCAAAGACCAGGAGCTCAGCTGGAGGAACTCTGAGTGCTTCGCTGCCTGGTGCCGCTACGGCAAGAGGGAGTTTAAGATCGGCGGTGAGATCAGGATAGGCAAACAGCCCTACAGGCTTAAAATCCAGCTCTCGGAAAAGAAAAGCCACACACTGGAGTTTCAGAGCCTGGAGGACCTAATCATGGAGAGGAGACGGAACGATCAGATCGGCAAGGCAGCCGTGCTGCAGGAGCTCTCCAACCACCTGCACGGGGATGACGAGGTCAGGACCGATCATAACGCTAACTGACGGATTAAAACTGAAGGCTGCGAAATTGAGCTGTTCTAAGCCCTTCAGGCCATTTTCAGTGGCGGTTTAATTCACATCACATGTGAAAGGAAAGCTGATGATTGTTTTGGCTTGACGTTAACCCTTACCGCAGCCCAGCCTTCCTCCTCTACTGGTTTGCTGTAGAGACAGGTTTACAGTTTTTTCTTTTTCTTTTTTTTTTTTTTTCGTTTGGAGCCAATGAATAGCTTTATAAGAGATGTAGATGATCTGATCACATTTCATGAACCAATCATGTTGATATATATTTTTGTGTACTTAGTGATTTAATCCCTGCATCGTGTATTTGAACACTATGCATAAATATTTTGTATTTTGGCATCCAGAGTTGTCGACTTCTTCCAGTGGTCATATATGTGCACTCTTGCATTGATGAGGGTCTCCAAGGGAAGAGCTGTACGGAGGGGATTGTAGGAAAATGTGTGCCAGAAGGGAGCTTCTGCCTGTAGCCATCAATCAGAATCCTTCTTTTGTTTTCCTAGAGGAAGAAGGATGAAATCTGGTTGTCAAAGGCAATAGCTTCTTGGTCAAGGTTTTTATAATTTAGCTTCTTGGTGTTCCCTTCACGGGCGCCCATCAGAATTCTTTTTGCAGTATGGGAGAATCTGATTGGTTGCTAAGAGCTCTCTCACCAGACCTTCCTCTTAAAATAACTGAGATACTGTATATAATTGCACCTGGGTGAGACACATGTTGCAATGGCTATTTTACACTATTTCAGTTGGCATGGTCACCTAGAAACAATGGAAGTTCTTCAGCTTCTTTTGAATATTTTAAAAGGGGATCTCATGATTGTATGTTTGAAATCTGACCTAACCATGGCTGTCACTGGCTGCTGCTCAGATTCAAGCAAACGTACACTGAGGGGAAATGCCAGGGCTGCTGTTGCTGCCCATCTCCTGAAAATGCTAATTATCTGGCTTTCTCCGCCTTCACTACTTTGAAAAACCGACCTTGACCTAGTAGGCAGATCAGCTATGTCCAGAGAGTAAAGTCTGCTTCTATTTGACATGCTTGTTCCGGGTGACTTGGCAAGTACTAAAGCCATTGTGATCAGGATGGCATCCATGTATTTCTTGGGGAGATGGGAGCCTCCATACTTCCCTACTACAGGTTAGGGACAAATATTGTATGTTTGTTCATACCATCTTAAAATCTGACCTCCCCACGGAGGTCACTGACTGGTGCTCAGATTCAAGCGAACGTACACTGAGGGAAATGCCAGGGCTGCTGTCGCTGACCATCTCCTGAAAATGCAAATTATCTGGCATTCTCTGCCTTCACTACTTTGAAAAACTGACCTTGACCTAGTAAGCAGATCTGCTAAGTTCAGAGAGTAAAGTCTGCTTCTATTTGACATGCTTGTTCCGGGTGACTTGGCAAATACTAAAGCCATTGTGATCAGCATGGCAACCATGTATTTCTTGAAGAGATGGAAGCCTCCATACTTCCCTACTACAGGTTACCTTTGATAGGATGTGCTTAGAGTTCTCCTGGATTAGGTTTTCGTAGGTCAGGTGCAAAGCAGTGCCCATGGTTCAGTACTGTGTGTATACTCTACCAAGCAGCTTTAGGTAGGCTGTAAGCTGACGGTGTCTGAGTATTCCATATTCTCATAACTTTTTTTTTTTTTTTTTTTTTTTTTTTTTTTTTTTTTTTTTACGTAAGCGTGTATGACCTTTGCACGGCCATCAGACCTCACCCTTTTAGCAGCAGTAATCATCGTCATCAGGGCTAGACATGACAGTCAGCATGTAGAAAAAGAAAAATTACAATTGGCGCCTATCATCCCTTTTTTTTTTTTTTTTTTTTTTTTTTTTTTTTTTTCTTCCACACCTCTTTAACCACTTAAGGACCGAAGCTCTTTCTGAGATTTGTTAGGTTAGTTATTTGTTAGTTTAAGTTAAAAACTTTTTTTTTTTTTTTGCTAGAAAATTACTTAGAACCCCCAAACATTATACATTTTTTTTTCCTCTAACACCCTAGAGAATAAAATGGTGGTCATTGCAATACTTTCTGTCACACCATATTTGCGCAGCGGTCCTACGAGTGCACTTTTTTTGGAAAAAGTACACTTTTTTTTTAATTTAAAAAAAATAAGACAACAGTAAATTTAGCACAATTTTTTTTTTTTATATTGTGAAAGATAATGCTACGCCGAGTAAATTGATATAAAACATGTCACGCTTCAAAATTGCGCCCGCTCGTGGAATGCAACAAACTTTTACCCTTTAAAAAATCTCCATAGGCGATGTTTAAAAAATTCTACAGGTTGTATGTTTTGAGTTACAGAGGAGGTCTAGGGCTAAAATTATTGCTCTCACTCTACCGATCGTGGCGATACCTCACATGTGTGGTTTGAACACCGTTTTTCATATGCGGGCACTACTTACGTCTGCGTTTTGCTTCTGCATGAGAGCTCGGCGGGACGGGGGCGCGTTTAAAAAATGTTTTTTTTTTGTTTTTTGTTTTTTTCCTTATTTATTTTACCTTTTTTATTTTTACACTGTTCTTTGTGTCCCTTTTTATTCCTATTACAAGGAATGTAAACATCCCTTGTAAAAAAGCATGACAGGACCTCTTAAATATGAGATCTGGGGTCAAAAAGACCTCACCTCTCATATTTACACTAAGGGCCCTTTCACACTGGGGCGGTTTGCAGGCGCTATTGCGCTAATAATAGCGCCTGCAAACCGACCCGAAAGTGCCGCTGCTTTGTCTCCAGTGTGAAAGCCCCGAGGGCTTTCACACTGGAGTGGTGCGCTAGCAGGATGGGAAAAAAAGTCCTGCTAGCAGCATCTTCGGAGCTGGGAAGCCGCTCCTTCACCGCTCCTGCCCATTGAAATCAATGGGACAGCGTGGCTATACCGCCGGCAAAGCGCCTCTGCAGAGGCGCTTTGCGGTGGTTTTTAACCCTTTCTCGGCCGCAAGTGGGGGGTAAAACAATAGCGGCGCTTTACCGCCGACTCCGCTCCAGTGTGAAAGGGCCCTAAAATGCAATAAAAAAAAAAATGGCCCTTTTAAGAGCTATGGACGGAAGTGATGTTTTGACGTCGTTTCTGCCCTGCAATGGTATGGAGATGGGTGGGAGCCATCTTCCGCTCACTCGTCTCCATACCCAGCAAGGGAGAACATCTGATCGCCTCTGCCGCTGCCGACTGCTCCGGTAATCGGCCGAGGGCACCGAAGGGCGGCGGGAGGGGTTATCTCGTGGCGTATCTGCCACAGAGACCACTATTATCGGAAAGCGGACCGCCGGCCGAAGAATAGGATACCGGGGTTATGGCAGCTAGTTGCTGCTCTAACAACTATATTCCTCTTCAAAGTTAGGACGTATATCGGTCCGTAAGTGGTTAAAGGGTCAGGCCACCCAAGAATGAGTTACAGAAAATAGATTTTTTTTTTTTAATCTCCTGGTGACTGATGCTAGAGGGTTAAAGTGTAACTATAGAAAAAATGACAGATTAAGTCTGTCAATGGCATTAACACAGCAGTTTTTGCTTTTCTATAAGACTGGCCATACATTATACCATTTTCTTGTATAATCTTCCTTTAGGCCTGTTCACACCTATGCCCCCCCCCCCCCCCCCCTTCTTCTTCTTCTCCTTTCCCCTTTTTTTTTTTTTTTGCTGCTGTGTTTTTAATAAGGGTCAGGAACTTTTTTTTTTTAATGGGAAACTATGCGTTTTTTGATTCAATAGACTGCAACGGAGAAGCTGCAGAAATGCATGTAGTGCATTTTTGCTTTTTTAATTGGCCCAAAACAAAAAAAGCACAAAATGCATAAAAAAAAAAGTGGTGCAAATGCATGTACAAAAGTTCAAAACGGACCGCAGAAATGGGTCAAAAGCAAATTGCATAGGTGTGAACCAGACCTTATGCCGGGTTCGCATATGTGCGGCCTCGGTTTCCAGCCTGGGGTCCGGTGCGTTCCTGTTCACCGGTTCAGGTCCGAATTTTTCGCCTGAGTTCGAATCCTGAACCGGACCCAAAAAACGCACAAGACCCTTATGAAATTTGCACCGCGACCGACCCCAGTACATGCATGAATCGGCTCCATTGAGAGCCATTGACACATGTCATGCAAATTGGATGGGGTGAAAAATGCATCCAATTCACACATATGTGAACCCAGCCTCAGAGTTACCAAAGCCATATAAGATGAGTTCAAACCTAAACTCTTTTAAATTGTATGCAATCAGGCAGGCCGTTGCAGCACATAGTTGACGGTAAATCTAAAGGAAATTAAATAGGAAAATTGTATAATGTATGGCCAGCCTTAGTCCGACCTTTGTAACATAGGTGTGTTTTTTTTTTTTTTTTTTTTTTTTGTTTTTTGTTTTTGAAGAGGGGGAGGGAAAAATGTAAAAAAAAAATGCAATTGCAAAAAAAAAAAAAAATCAGACCTCCTTCTCTCCATGGACAGGTTCAAAAATTTGAATGTTGCCTCCTGTTTGAAACCACGCCTTCCTCGCAGCTTATGATGGCAGCTCAGATCAGGAAAACCAGATCTGTTATTGCAATGCAGCTTTCTTAGGGGCACAGACGCATGGTGCACTGAAGAGCTGCTAATTTGCATATTAGCTGCTTTCCAATTGCAACAAAAGATGATAGGTTAACATGTTACTTGGTAAAAGTCAGTAAATTAAACTGCTCCATAAGTAGACTATTGTGTATTTTCAGGATGTACAGTTTGATTCTGAGATATGATTTTCAATTAAATTTTCTGCTTGATTCATAAATTAACCACTTCAGCCCCGGAAGATTTGGCTGCTCAATGACCAGGCCATTTTTTTGAGATTCGGCACCGCGTCGCTTTAACTGACAATTGCGCGGTTGTGCAACGCTGTACCCAAACAAAATTGATGTCCTTCTTTCCCACAAATAGAGCTTTCTTTTGGTGGTATTTGATCATGTCCGTAGTTTTTTTTTTTAGTTTTTGGCGCTATAAACAAAAAATGAGCAACAATTTTGAAAAAACACAATATTTTGTACTTTTTGTTATAATAAATATCCCCTTTTGCTTTCAAAAAAAAAAAAAAAAAAAAAATTTTTTCCTCAGTTTAGGCCGATATATATATTCTTCTACATATTTTTGGTAATAAAAATCGCAAAAAGCGTATATTGATTGGTTTGTGCAAAAGTTATAGCGCCTACAAAATAGGGGATAGATTTATGGCATTTTTATTATTATTTTTTTCTTTACTAGTAATGGCGGCGATCTGCGTGTGGGGGTTTTTTTTATTTTTTTTTTTTTTGGACTATGACATTATGACAGACACTTTTGACACATTTTTGAAACCATTGACAATTATACAGCGATCAGTGCTATAAAAATACACTGATTACTGTGTAAATGTCACTGGCAGGGAAAGGGTTAACTGTGTTCCCTAGTGTGTGTTTTAACTGTGGGGGGAGGGGACTGACTATAGGAGATGACAGATCCTGGTTCCTAGCTATTAGGATATCTCTCTCTCTCTCTCTCTCTCTCTCTCTCTCTCTCTCTCTCTCTCTCTCTCTCTCTCTCTCTCTCTCTCTCTCTCTCTCTCTCTCTCTCTCTCTCTCTCTCTCTCTCGATCTCTCTCTCGATCTCTCTCTCGATCTCTCTCTCTCTCTCGATCTCTCTCTCTCTCGATCTCTCTCTCTCTCGATCTCTCTCTCCCTCGATCTCTCCCTCGATCTCTCTCTCGATCTCTCTCTCGATCTCTCTCTCGATCTCTCTCTCGATATCTCTCTCTCGATATCTCTCGATCTCTCTCTCTCGATCTCTCTCTCTCGATCTCTCTCGATCTCTCTCTCGATCTCTCTCTCTCTCTCGATCTCTCGATCGATCTCTCCTCTCTCCTCTCTCGATCGATCTCTCCTCTCTCCTCTCTCGATCGATCTCTCTCGATCGATCTCTCGATCTCTCGATCTCTCTCTCTCTCTCTCTCTCTCTCTCTCTCTCTCTCTCTCGAGCTCTCGATCGATCTCGCTCTCGATCGATCTCTCTCTCGAGCTCTCGCTCTCGATCTCTCGCTCTCGATCTCTCGCTCTCTCTCGACCGCCGGCCACGGCTTGGGCTCACGCCTGCTATCCCACCTAAAGGAGCCGACGTACAGCTACGATGGTTTGCGGGATCATGACGACGGCTGGTCGGCAAGTGGTTAATATATTTTAGTATACAGATTTGTAAATGCTCCCTCTAGTGGTCTTAGTTTCCCAGGGATTGCCGTAAACTTCGCCCGAGGTTAGAGCTACACAAACGATTGTAATCTTTTGTCAGCTGAGATCTTCATGAAGAATTTTAATCTCTCAATCATGCTGCTAGAATCGCAAGCAACTATTCGGTAAGCTTAGCAATTGAACAATGAGCAAATGACTCCCTATAGAGCAGCCTTTCTCAATCCTTTAACCCCGGAGTAACCCTTGAAATATTTTTGGGATCTCACGGAAGCCCTGCTAAACCTAATTAATCAGGGAAAAGTGGAAGAAGGACCCACTGGTCTTACAGTGTAAAGTGAGAAGAATGCTACTAACATTGTCAGTGGAATGCATGTCACATACATTGGGTGGCCAATGGGAAGCATGCCCCTACATTGGTGGTCAGAAAGTCACCTTTGGAGACCTTTAAAGATCTTTGGCGTCATGCCGCTGACTCTGCATTGGACTCAAAACTATGGAGGTACCATCAGATGGGAGGTCAATCGGCCACAGCTCAAGGAACCCCTAGCAACCTCTAGAGGAACCCTGGTTGAGCATGATTGCTATAGAGTAAGCTACACAAGCAGAATGCAGTATCCATTAAACGCATATGAGTGGAGCTTTGTGTGATCATGTGCGTTTAACACAATGTGTGTTTAGCTTACGCCATAGTTAGCTATTTGTTCCAATTGTCTAGAGCAAGGATCTTCTAATTGCAGCCCTCCAGCTGTTGCAGAACTAAACATCCCATGAGGCATTGTAAAACTCTGACATTCACAGGCATGGCTAGGCATGATGGGAATTGTAGTTCCTGAACAACTAGAGGCCATAGTTTGGAGACCCCTGGTCTAGAGCAGGGGTTTCTAAACTTACTTAACAAAAGGGCCAATTTACTGTGCTTCAGACTTTAAAGGGGGCTGGACTGTGGCCAATAGGAGTTGAAAATGCCCCAATGTTGGAGGGAGTAAAACAATTACATAGCATTTGTGATCAGAAGAGAATGGAATAGTGCCCCATCGTCTGTTAGTGGGAGGAATAGTGCCCCATCATGGGCTTCAGTGGGAGAAATAGTGCCCCATTGTTGGCTTCAGTGGGAGGAATAGTGCCCCATCGTTGGCTTCAGTGGGAGGAATAGTGTCTTGACTGTTGGTGTCAGTGGAAGGAATGGTGCTTCATCGTTGGTGTGTTAGTGGGAGCAATAGTGCCCCAAGGTCCAGATCAAAGAAAAGGCCACAATCTGCCAGCAGGTTGCAGTTTGGAGACCACTGGTCTAGAGAATAATCATTTGCAATTTTAGTAGCACAGTTGAGCTATCAAAAAGCTTGTGTTTTAGCTGTAGCCTAATGAGAAGACTACAAGCAAGTGAGTATAGGTGGTCTATTTAAACCAGGTTAGATCTGACTCCTGCTTAGGCTGGGTGTACACTAGTAAGTTTTTATTTCTTCTCCTTTTTGTAGAAAAAAATCTATTTTGTATGAAAATTTTCAGAATATTTGAATGTTGCTTGAGAGATTTTGCTTTTAATATTCCACTTTGGAATGAATGGAGTTTTTGAAGGACAACCACATACACTGTTAGCCATTCATACATATAACTACAATTTTCCATCCTGTTCCTTCTAATTTTCTCATCACTGCAGTCGAAAACAAACGAATGCTGATTTTATCCCAGCAATTATTAGAGACACCATGAATGGTCTTACAATATTACAACGAAAAATGTCAAACAAAATTCTACTGGTGTATATCCAGCTTTACACTGAAGGGGATCACTGGGTGGTACTATGGAACAGGAGGGGTAGCTAGCATATGTAATGTGCTAATATGGCTGCCCTATGTACAGTACATATATAATTACAAACTACCGTATATACTCGAGTATAAGTCGATCCGAGTATAACTCGAGGCCCTAATTTACCACAAAAAAAATTGGGAAAAATTTAGTGACCCGAATATAAGACGAGGGTGAGAAATGCACAGCTACTGTAAGTGGAAAATAGGGTCAACAATGCCCTTTTGCAGCCTCACTGTGCCCATTTGCAGCCATAGGTCCCCTGAACTTCAAACTCGGTAGTTAAGGGTTCCTAGATGCCCCCTGGCTGCAGCCAAAATTTGGGGTCTGAACCCAAAGGGTCCCGAAATGACATTGCTGCAGATGGACACAGTTGACTGACTTTGGGGCCTCGTATCTCAGGGCCACTTAGGGCTAGGAACCCCAAATTTGGTGTGCAAACCCAGTGGAACTAGCACCATAAAATATCCAAAGCTGGGGTTTCTAACACCAAGTGGCCCCTAGATACAGGGCCCCAAAAATCGGTTCAGAAAATGTCAAGCACTTTTCTGCAGCAGAGAATGACATTTTCCGAACTGATTTTTGGGCCCCGTATCTCGGGGCCACTTGGTGCTAGGAACCCCAGCTTTGGATATGTTGCACACCAAATTTGGGGTTCCTAGCACAAAGTGGCCCTGAGATACGGGGCCCCAAAGTCGGTTCGGAAAATTAATTTTTTTGCTGCAGAAAAGTGCTTGACTCCAGTATAAGTCGAGGGGGACACTTTCAGCACAAAAAAATGTGCTGAAAAGCTCGACTTATACTCGAGTATATACGGTACACCAAAACAAGGTTTTTCAAAACACTTCCACTCACTAATGAGATACTTTATATTAAAAGAGAAGTATGGGAATTTTTTTTTCCCCCCATAATCATACTTGCCTAGGTGCTGCATCTGTCCCCCGCCGTCTCTGCACTGAGAACCGAGCCACTGAACACCGCCAATGGCTCGGTTCTCTCGGCTCCCCGACTGGAGAGCTGCTGCCTGTCAATCAGCAGCTCTCCTGCTCTGCTCCTCCACTCTCACTGGAGAGCTGAGCTGAGGAGGGGCGGGGAGCGGCCGTCTCAGTGGCTCACTGAGAGGCTGAGACGGCCATCAGTCCAGGCACCTGGTGGATCTAGACTCCCAGAGTGGGGATGACGCGGTGCCTGGACTGATATTAGTGATTTCAGACTGCAGACCGCTCTCTGCTGAAAACGGGTCACAGGAGTGCAAAATGGATTGCACTTCTATGACCCATAGGAGAAGCTCAGGCTGGACTTGTCCTTTAAAGTAGACCTTCAGTCATATTTTATTTTTATTTTTTTCTCATCTTTCCATCTATTAAATCTGCCCTTGTTTTAACTTTGGATAGTAAAACCTTTTTTTTTTCTGCCAGTAAATACCTTATACAGCCCACTTCTTGTTTCTTGTCTGTTCATTAGCCTAGGCTTATGACATCATGCATCTCTAGGGGGAGAGAATATATATGAGTCATGAGAGGGCCAAAGAGCTGGAGGTGTGTGTCTGAGTAAATCCAGGAAGTGAACAGGCAGCAGCTTCAGCTGCCCACAGTTAAAATGGCTGCAGCCAGGTTCAGTGGAGGGAAATTTCTGCAGCATATTTGACAAGTACACAATCACAGTATATAAAAAATATGCAAAGTGGTTGGAGGGAAGCTTCAGAATGGCAAAGATGTTTTTATTACAAATTTATGTGAGCAGACTGCAGTTCCTCCTTTTTAACTATTTACTTCTATCTAAAATAAGACTTCAACTTCCCCGTAAAAAAAACAACCTTCATTTTTTTTTTTTTTTATGGGGACTAGAAATGTTTAATTTTGACTCCCCAACTATATAATTTAAAGCCTAATTGCATGACACCTACCGATGGATCGGATCTGGTTATCAAGTAATTTTCCAAATTAATTAAGTTAACGACCCAATGAATTATTCATTTGTTTCTATTACGTTAACAAAGCGCTAATTTGCTTTCTCAGACCGCAAAACACATTTGCATTTCTTTTTTCAGTAATCTTGGTTAATAATTTAGGCAGCGTCGGACAGTTTCCGCTTCTCTGTTACATCAAGGTGTTCGGCTAAATGCAACTGTTAGATTTCATTATCGAAATTGTCTTCTTCTGGCTGAGGATTTGCATAATGGCCACATTTTGCGCTCATAAAAATGATTTGTACACTTTAATTTTCAGATGTGGACTGCTGGGCTGGAGAAGGGGGGGTGGTTGTCTTCGTCATCGGAGACACAGTAAACATCATCGTGAAGACATTGTAACATTAATGAAAGTGTTGTTGCAGATTTCCTGGCATGTGGATGGCAGGGACGAAACTGCTGGGGGGGGGGGGTACCAGGCGTTAACTGTTTCAGGGCAGCGTGAAGGTTGGCATGATGGAGGAAGACTATACTGCTTGATAGGGGTCGAGTTGGTACCTCGCCTTTCTGGGAGATGCGATGTATAGAAGAACAGCAAAGTGATCTACTTTTTAATGATTAAGTTCATTATCCTGTTCCCTTATTCTGATACAGGACCTTGAGGTTAGGAGCCACTGAAAATGTTTAGACCTGATGGAATGTGTGAAGGTTTTCAATTTAACTGCAGACTGTAGTCATGCACCGATGGCAACAGACAAAATATCTACATTTTTCATTGGAAACATGAAAAAGTTAGATATTGTATACTATTACAAAGATTACTTTTTAGACCTGCCTGACATCTGGGTTATCGGAAAAGTAGAGTTAAACCTGTGCATTGCCAAGGGCACATCAATGCTTGCTCCACCAGCTGCTCATACTCTCCTTGCCGTCACCCCCAGCCAGTAAATGAACAAATGTCCAGTACTTCTGGGTATAGGAAACCATGTGGCTTACACTTTTTTGTTTTAATTTTTTTATTTCTTTCTCATGTGACCTGCTAGTGGTTTTGGATTGGCTACCCAGTCACCCAGCTCTGTAAACTCTTCCTCGCTCTCCCTCCTCTCTTGACAGCACTTGTGCTTGGAGATTGGTTGCTTTGTCACTTAGGAGGGTGTAGGGAGATTTCTCAGCCCTGTGTAGGCCCTGACTTCCCTTCGTGACACCGCCAGTGCTTGGGGATTGGCTGCTCAATCACCTGGTTCTGTCACATAGGAGGTAGAGGGGGAGGTTTTTTTTTTTTTTTTTTGGCCATGTGTAAGCTTTGACTCACTCTTTCTTTGCCTGTGACAATGCTGGTGCTTTGGGATTGGCTACTATATCCTATAAGGGAGGGTGAGAGATTCCTCAAACCTGTGTAAGTTTCAAATGACTCCCTTTCTTTCCATTTGATAATGCTTGGGGTTTGACTGCTCTGTCCTATGCAGTTGGTGAGAGATTACTCAGCCCTGCGTTAGCTCCAAATCACTCTACTTCTTTCAATGGGGCAAGGGATTGGCTGCTTAGGCACCCAGCTCTGTGTAGTTGGGATGGAGAGAGATTCCTCAGCCCTGTGTAAGCTACAAGATCTTGCATATGGCTTTCTCTGTTTTAAATGAAGCAGCGGGAGTGCAAAAGGAAGGTGATAATGGGGTGCTGGTGGAGCCACCATAAAAGTGAACATGGTTCTTTTCCCTGTATTGGCAACCCACAGGTTCTGTTAGAGCAGTGGTCGCCAAACTGTGGCCCGGGGGCCAGATGCGGCCCTTTGCTTGCTTTTATCCAGCCCTTGGGACACTCATTATTCCTCCCACTGATATGAGACAGTGTTCTGACATCAACAATGGCATAATTCCTCCCACTGATGCCAACGATGGGACGTTATTCCTCCCACTGATACCGGCCATGGGACGTTATTCCTCCCACTGATACCGGCCATGGGACGTTATTCCTCCCACTGATACCGGCCATGGGACGTTATTCCTCCCACTGATACCGGCCATGGGACGTTATTCCTCCCACTGATACCGGCCATGGGACGTTATTCCTCCCACTGATACCGGCCGTGGGACGTAATTCCTCTCCCTAAAACCAAATTTAGTGATGTTTACTTCCACCAAAAATTTCCACTCCCGCTTGCCCCATTTCACTCCCCCCCCTAAACTCTGAAGGACAATAAACTGGCCCTTTATTTAGAAAGTTTTTGGAGACCCCTGTGTTAGATTGAATATCATGGTTTTAAACATGTTACTGGGTACCAGATATTAACAGAGGCTCTTTGCATCTCATGGCATTTAATTCTGTGCTCAACCAAAGCCTAATATTTTAATTCTGGTCAGATGCAGCTGTGCCAGCCATTCACTGCCTTATCTGTGGGTGAGATTTCACCTTTTGAAATGATCAGATGACCCATGTACCATATAGTCTTACTTCTCCTGTAGTGTTCCCTGTAATGTTAAAACAATAATTCAGCTTGCAGAGCAAGACCCCTTTTGACGTGAATGTGGCGGGTGTTCAAAGTGGGGATGCAGGTGTAGATACTTGCCTGCTAAAGTCCTTAAGAGATGCAACAAGGTAGTGGATGATTTCACCCTCCCTGGATTCATCCAAAACTGATCTGCTAAGAACAGAAGCACATGTTTGAGGGTGTCTGTTTTATAGCAAAGCATTTTAGAAGCAAAAAGCAACTTTCTGCCCTATAGATTTTTACTTGCATAGCAAATTTTGTTGACTTGCAGCTAAGTTTACTCTTGAACAAGTGAATGCTGCCCCATGACCGATTTCCAAGCTTCACAAGAACTGACAGAACTCAAATGAGGTAGCCCTTCACATATGGAGTTTGCCAATTTTAAACGGGATGGTTGCTTATACAGTAGTCCTCTTCCTGCTTTCATTATAGCAAGTAAAACCTGGATCTGAGTACAGAGCAGCTAAAGGACAAATGCCGAGACGTTGCCTAGTTTAGGGTAGGTTGGGATGCTACAACCCCAACTTGGTCGTGACTTAGTCTATAGCACCACTGAGGTCTTTGATTCGATTCCTAGTTAGGATATTATCTGCATTGCGTTTGCATATTCTCCCTGTGCTTGCATGGGTTTCCTCCAGGTATTCCCCCTAGACTCCAAAGACCTGCTGGTTTATTAATTGGCCCTGGTCTATAATTGGCTCTAGTATGATAATACATTGGACGTGCCTCACCTCCTATCTGCCCCTACTGCAGATAAAGGGCTTTGAATCCCTGGGGAGAAAAGTGCTATTTTAAAATATAAATGGGAAGGAGTATTTTGTAAAAAGTGTTGTGTCCTTTTAAGTTTAGAGGTCTTGGCATTCTCATGAGTGCCAATGTGAAAGTGGTTATAAAATGTTTCACTTGACCTTATAATTATTATCTTAAGAGATTACAAGCTGACATTATATTGCCCCAATTAGATGACTGGATAACAGGGTTACCTAACACAAAGAATGTATTGTAGTTACCTTTCCTAGTAAGAGCAAGCTTGACTGTACGCTATGAGCCATGTAGGAAAGACGAGGTTGGCCGCTGAGCCATTGAATGGAGACTTTTGCCAGGAAGTCAGCTGTAAAAAAGGAAAAAATTACCATCTCTTTAATGTATAAATAGTTCTGTAAATATTCAATTTGAGCCAGTC